>OZ014531.1:174772091-175397091 GCA_963966105.1 Volucella zonaria | reverse complement strand
TCGCAGCCTTAGAAAATGTTGTCGCAACTGATTTCACTAAAGCGTTTGATAAGATATCTCATCAGTTGATCCTCTTCAAATTGTCTGCTCTCGGCTTTGAGCCTCTCTTATTAAAATGGATTTCTACTTACCTGGTAAACCGATATTATAGTGTTCGGTTTAGATCTGCCCTTTCTGTTGCATTCCTAGCCTCGTCTGTAGTTCCACAAGGCAGTCATCTTGGCCCTCTTCTCTTCATTCTTACTATCAACGATGTTGAGAGGGTCATTAAACACTCCTCCCTCTCCCCTTACGCTGACGACACAAAATTTTTTAAAACTATTTCCTCTCCCCATGACTCTGCCCTTCTTCAAGAAGACCTTGATCGGTTGTCAATCTGGTGCCGCAAAAACTGCCTAGAACCTAATTAAGTCAAATGTCAATGTATAACCTTCTCACGTAAATGCAACCCGACTCCTCCCCGACTTTATTTTGTCTATGGTCAACCAATTCCATATTATTCGACTATGAGCTTAATTTCCGTTCGCATATCGACACGATGATCCCCAAAGCCAACACATCACTTGGCTTTATTAAATGATGGTCCAAGGAATTTTCCAACCCCTATGTAGCCAGATCTCTCTATGTTACCTTTGTTCGCCTCCTGCTTGAGTATGCCATCCAAGCTTGGTCCTCTTTTCACCGAGTTCATGAGGGTATTCAACATTGATTCTTCCGATTTGCTCTCCGCGGACTGCCGTGGAACGACTCTTTAATCTTACCTCCCTATCAGGACCGCCTCAAACTTCTCAATATGAATTCGTTAGAAGAACGTACGAATATTGCTGACATTCTTTTCACTCATCGGCTGCTCTCGGGTTCCATCGACTGTGCATCCATTTTGAAATCCATTTCCTTCAACACCAACCCATGCAATCTACGTTGTCCTCTTCTCGTCTATCTACCGGTACACCCACCGCTTATGACTCCAACGAACCAATTTCCAGTATGCTCCGAAAGGTCAACTCAAACCTCTCCCTTTTTGATTTCAACCTGAGCACTCCTCGTCTCAAACAAGATCTTCTCCATCATTCCCTGCATTCCTAGATCTTTCTGTTAGTTTTAAGTCCTAGTTTTTAAGTTGGATTAAGCTTGTATTAAGCGCCTATCAAAATTAAATTAAAAATTATTTGCAATCATAAAATTGTTGGTTAGTAAGAATTCCAATAGCAACTCACCTCTTATGTTTGTGTCTGTGTTGCCTTCACCCTGTTATGAGCGTTGGCATCGCAGAGCCAGAGCCTTCCTTAGGGTTTTGCAATACCCCAGTAGTCCCTTGATAGTGTCACGTGGTCAGTCCTTACAGTCGCCTGGAAAGTAAGATCAGGCAATTACGACCTCCCTGTCATCAAAGTTAGCTTCCACCAAAATTGGAGGTATGTTCCTCTACAGGATAAATGACAAGATTCCAATGTCAGTAGGTCTGGTTGTGTTGTAGTTTTATTAGAGATTACCTGTGTATATCTATTGTAAACGGTCCTTGTTGAAAGAGTTTAGCTCTTTACAAATATTGAGGTCAGAAAACCGCTAGCAGAAGTATTACTGTGTTAAGGATTCAATCTGCCTACAACTCTATGCCTCAACAGAATTGATAATTCATATGGCAAGACAAAATAATACCAAAGTGCAACACGGTCGGCTGTACAGTTTGAAAAAGAGATGTGTCGTCAGAATTTTAATTGGAAATTCTGTCAGTAGGAGGCATGCTTGCACTATCAGAATTGTCATTGTTGAGTGGCTGTGTTCAAAGACTGTAATATAATTGGATTCTCAGTACATACATACACAATATGCCATCTTTTTTGACAAGTAACAAGCTTCATTCCACTTCGAGTAGATGACTTCATTACTATTACGACCTATCGAACGGAACACTTGGGTACTTCCTAAAACTTCTCTATTTGTTAATTTTGTTTTTCTTGCCCACATAACCTAACAGAAACTCCAATTAATCATGGCTTCCGTGAAACCTTGAAATGTTGCCATGTTAGCTATCAACGCGTGACGAATAGACAGACTTTCAACCGTAACTCGAACAACCCACTCCAAAAAAAAAAAATAATAGAAAAGGCCAAAAAGAGTTTAAAAAAATCCTCCAACCCACATGCCCGCATCATTTTTCATGGCAATGTTTCATCATCACCATCATCATCATCATCAATTGTCAAGTAGACAATACAAACAAACAAAAAAAAAAAAAAAAAAATGTAAAATGTAAAATGTAAAAAAAAAGATTGCTTAATTAAATTCACTACGCTAGTTGTTTGTAAACAATTGTTGCGCGTTGCTCTCGCAGAGCAATCAATGTTCCACGTTCATTGATCGACAGTCGTCAATCGGCAATCGGCAATCAGCAACAGTCATTGGTGACTGGTGATCGGTGATATGGTGAGCAATGATGATCGGTGATCGGTGATCGTCAACGATCGCAACAATCACAACGTATCCGTAACAAATTATTCAGAGTCAAAAACTTAAATTTCAAATTATGCAACTCAACAATGTATTATTTATGAGGTAAACTTTGGTTTCTGGAACACAAAGCCTCCAAAATGGAGTCTAACTAAACTACAATAACAATAACAACAACAACAACAACAACAGCAGCAGCAACAATAACAGCAGCAACGACAATAAGTGAGCTCGTTTGTTTGGATCCCATATGGTGTGGCGTATCTGTAGATAGATTCGTTTTTGGTTTTACGATGAGATGCGGGAAAAATTATAGTACGAGCGTACGAGTATATAGGGAAATAGGTTTCGGGGTCATGTTGTCGTTTGTTTTACAAACGCAAACAAGCAACATTTTTCTTCTGTGTTTTCTTTTTATGTGATATGAAATTAAAATGGAATACAAATAGGAATATTACGAATGCGAACACGAATTGATGTCAATGATTTACTATGGCAACGAGCTGCGAACACGTATACTCGTACTGCGAGTATGTTTTGATTTCGTTGAGATGCACGCTAGTGGTTTGTAGATGAATTCGTTTTCATGGGACCTTCTCTTTCATCTTCAAGCAAATAAATCAATATTTTAGGCCAACTGCTTCTATTTTAGAGGAAATAGGTAGGTCATGATAATATTATCATGAAGCATAAGCTTTTTTTTTACTTTTAAATTCATTTTTATTATTTCTTTCCATATGTTAGAGGTGGGTCAGTTTTTGACTATATTTTAAGGACTAACCTCTTTATATGCAACATTGGCATTGAGCCCACTTTTATAACTAGAGACCGACAGGAAGTGCTAGATGTCCCTCTTGTCTCCGACAGAATCACTTAAATGCTAACGAACTGGATAGTATCGTCTGAACACTCTTTTTCAGACCACAGATACATCCAATTCAGCCTGAATGATGGTCCTCGTAGTCAACCATCATTCCGGAATTACCGGAAAACTGATTGGCCAAAATACAGAGGAATGCTGTCAGAAACGGTATCCTCTGAACTATCAAGTCCCCCGCGTGACACCAATGAGCTTGACATGAAAGTCATAGAATTCACTCTGGCTCTCAATAAGGCTATGGCCGCTTCCTGCCCTCTTATTCAACCTACAGGCAAGAAAAAGCCACATTCGTGGACATCAGCACTGGGACTACTCAAAAACACTTGCAGAAAACTTTTCAACGTAGCAAAAAGCACAAGAAAAGTGACTGACTGGGACTCATACAAAGACTTCCTCAAATTATACAAAAAAGAACTGAGAAAGGCAAAGCGGCAATCCTGGAGGTCTTTCTGTGACAAAATCACGGAAACCTCTGAGGCATCGCGGCTAAGAAAAATCCTCTTTACAAATCCTACGATGCCTAGCTGTTTGAAAAAAACCGATGGCTCTTGGACAACCTCAAGTGATGGGTCACTCAACCTGCTACTGTATACCCTCTTTCCAGGTAGCTCCCAATTCCTTGTCAGTAGCAACCCAAACAGGCCAACTGCAACCGAGACCAAAATTCATGGTCTGATCACGTATGTCTCAGACAAACTGCTCTGGGCGCTGCATAGCTTCAAACCCTACAAGTCTGCTGGTCCGGACGGTTTAATACCTGCTGAGCTACAGAGGTCCTCAGATATTATTCTGCCTGCGCTAGAAAATATTATGAGGAGCTGTGTAGAACTTATCCACATTCCACTGTCATGGAGAGAAGTCAATGTAGTTTTCATTCCCAACGCCGGAAAATGTTCTCATGTTGTTCCAAAGGACCTCAGACCTATCAGTCTATCATCTTTCCTTCTGAAAACTCTAGGACGACTGATTGATATCCATATACGAGCTAAAATCGATTCAATACTTCTGTTACTTTTCTGGACATAAAGGGTGCCTTTAACAACGTCAACACATCCGCAATCACGACTGCGATGTCAACTCTGCGGGTAGACGACTCACTTGGGGAGTTAATTAGTCTTAGGCTAAACAGCAGGATAATCAACTCCAAACTGGGTGAGGCTTCTGCTAAAAGATGTATCAGCAGAGGTACACCGCAAGGCGGTGTCCTCTCTAACCTTCTCTGGAACTTAGTGGTTAATGAACTGCTGATATACCTGGAAGCGGGTGGTAGCAGGGTTGCGAATAAACCCCCATAAAACTGATCTTGTCCTCTTTTCCAGGAAATACAAAATTCCAATTATAGACCCTCCTTCAATAAACGGTACCAGTTTAGTATTTTCTGATACAGTAAAATATCTGGGTCTTATTTTTGACAGGAAACTAAACTGGAAACCTAACATTCAAGAAAGAGCCAATAAAGCTATAATACCTTTATTCTCTTGTAAACCTCGCATAACCCACTGGCTTTACATCTCGGTCATAAGACCGATACTCACTTACGGGGTGGTCGTCTGGTGGACGGCATTAGAAAGTGCAGTCAACTGCATTAAAATAAGCCGAGTCCAAGGAACAGCATGTCTATGCGTAAGCGGAGCATTACGGCATTAGACATTATGTTTCATTTGACTTTTCTCAATATTTTCAGCAGGCAAGTAGCTGCGACATGCAGCCATCCGCCTTAAAACGAGTACACAGTGGACAAATAATTCATTTGGCCACGTTGATGTTCTTAATACATTAGGAATCCTCACGGAGAACATCATCAATTACACCATACCTGAACTTTGGTTTGACAAAGGCTTCCATGTAAGCTTCTCTTCTAGATCCTTCTGGAAGGAAGATACTTTCATGGAGGACAAGTCAATCCACTTTTACACAGATGGATCTAAAACCGATAGCGGGGTGGGTGACGGTGTTTTCTAAGCTAAATCTAAGCCTCTCTATTCGTCTTCCAAATTACTGTAGAGTGTTCCAGGCGGAAATTTTGGCGATTAAATTCTAAAACCGCCCTTGAATGCCAATCATCTCTTATGGACATGCAGAGTAATTCAACCTTCACCTTTGTTGGGTGCCGGACCATAGAGACATTCCAAGGAACTGTAGAGCCGATGAACTCGCCAAAATTGGATCCACTCTACATATTCTACCGGAAAAGTGTAGCATAGGTATAACAATCACTACGTACAAACTAACATTAAAGCTGGATGCCGATAAAAGAACAGACCTTAGGTGGACTGTTGGACCAACATGACTAGCGACCAAACAGATCTGGACAAAGCTTTATCTGAGTCCCTCCAATTGTTTGATCCTTATAAATAAGAAACATCTCAGCGCCATCATATGTGTCATCACTGGACACTGCCTCATAGGCAAGCACGCAAGAAGGCTTGGCGCCTTTACAAATGATTTCTGTAGAAGCTGCATGGACGAGGAAGAGGAGGAGACAATCCTCCACCTACTCTCTACATGTCCAGCTCTCTCCCAGGGAAGAAAACTTCACTTAGGAGCTTTTTTCCACAGTGACCTAAACGATCTAAAGAATATAATACGTAAATAGTCTCCTACGCTCAAACTGGTTCCATTAGTAAGAGGATCATATATCCACGTGGCATCACAATGGGCCAATAGGCCTAAGTGGGTTGGTATTTCCAACAACCACTCTTACCTACCCTTCTATATGTTAACTTACATACTAGACAAAAATGCTTAAATCTAATTTGACAGGGACTGTTTTTGAATTTAGCTTACTGGCTCTTACCGAGCGCTCTAAACTTAACGACATTACTACAACTAATGTCTTTCGACCTTAAATCTATCCTAGGACTTAGCTTATATTACCAACATATTTATGTTTTTACATATATGATTCTCTAAGAAAATTATTGCCAAAAAACTTAGATGTTTTATCTTTTTTCAATTTTATTTAAAACTTAAGCTACTTATCTACTTGACCTACCTATAATCCAGGTGGCGAGTACTCGGTTTCTTTTGCTACCAGTGGTCATCATTTCGATTGCGTTTTCGCGCGCCTGGCAGTCGTCATCATGGTGCACATGCTCCTCCGAAACTTGATCGAGACCGTCTAGCGTCGGTCAACTCTCTGAGGTACCCCTACATGATAACAAGCCTCTACACGAAAGCCCCCTAGCTAACCGTAATCTATGTACTTATACCTAGGCGAAGCTACACAAGTAACGCACCGACCTAGGAGAGCGTATCGCGTCTGTCCCCTTTTTTAAGCCAGCAGAATTCGGTGTACTGCTTTTCGGCATCAATCCTATCCCTGTCCGCAATTGCAGGGTTAAAACGGAAGAGCTCCTGAGCACCGGCAACTTACCCATCGTAGATGGGTCGCTTTTCCCTCGCACCGCGGTGGCGGTGGTATAATACCGGAATACGATCCCTACTTTTCATTAACCCTTTAGCGTCAATATGGAGAAATGGTTCAGGCGAGATAAAGCCAAATTGAAATGTACTCTCGTGGTACATTATATTGGGGTAATATGTCCCAAAGATCAGGCTATTATCGCTCGTCATTGCTCTTGCGACGTGCCTTCGAATCACCTTAATTAGAAAATTGTCAATCCTATTTAGTCCAGTGCCCTTGTAAAGGACTTTGTTGGGATAATATTTAATGTACTCAGACTCTGGTGTTCTGTAAAATCGAAGACACTGTCTCTCAAACACATGAATCATTTCCACCGGAAAACCGTATTCGATGATTGGCCTCATTAGAGCCAAGTAGCATCTGACTTTCACCCTGGAATCAAGTTGAAACAATTTTCTTGTCAAAGCTAAAGCTTTCTTGGTCCCAGCCAGACAAGGCCAGATACCAAGATACCTAACCGCGCTTCTCACCGCTAGTGGTAGTCCATGCTGTCCAATGATGGCCAAATTTCGCCAGTTATTTCTGGTATCCTAAGAAGCCCTTCTCAATGGAGTTCTAAATAAAATTGTTTCTGACTTTTGGAAATTAATTTTCAATTTCCAATCATCGCAATACTCCTTAATATGATCGAAGTCACGTTGCAAAAGGATGTTAATGACTTCGATTTTTGGTCCTGATCTGTACGCCACTAAACCATCTGCATAAGCTATAGCGTGATTGAGGGTACCTATTAGGTCACTTGTGTAAATATTGAACAGTATCGGAGAAATAACCGACCCCTGCTCTAAGCCATTTTTTATGTCAAAAACTTTGTTTGAAATCACATTGCCACATTTGACAACGAGCATATTGTAAATCATATATAGCAAAGGTTTCCTCATGCCCATTCTTGTTAGCTTGTAGAAAAGCCCCTCTAACCATACGGCCTCAAAGGCTTTCTCCAAGTCAACCAGACAACACCCGTACATTGGTTTTTTCATTTGTTCCTTTGTATCTCGGAGATCAATTTTGACGCCGCATGAATGGTGTGGTGTCTCGCCCTACTGATTATCCGGAATTATATTGT
Organism: Volucella zonaria; assembly: GCA_963966105.1. Classification (NCBI taxonomy): domain Eukaryota; kingdom Metazoa; phylum Arthropoda; class Insecta; order Diptera; family Syrphidae; genus Volucella; species Volucella zonaria. The sequence goes on along the minus strand of OZ014531.1, from coordinate 175,389,267 downwards.
TATCCCCCACCCATTTCAACAGAGCTCTGTTGACTACCTTTCCAAATACTTTGCTGCTGTTCGGAAGTAGACTAATTGACCGAAGATTAACAAGTTTGGTCCTAATTTTATCCCTCTTTGGGATAAGGTATACCTCTGCAATTTTCCAGTGGTCTGGATAATGTGCACTATTCAGCACGTTGATGAATAGCGTAGTGAAAATATCCACTGCCTCCAGGGGTAGGTATCTCAATATAACGTTAGGGATACCATCTACTCCCGCCGACGTTTTGTTCTTCAATGACTCAAAGATGCACAGGAGCTCGTCTTTTCGCACGAACAAGCGTCAGGCAGCTTGTCCATCGACGACAATGGCATTTGCTGCGTTTTCTTCATTGAACAGGATAAAACCAATTATCGATTTTGTTGCGCAGGTAGAAGTGATTTGCGTTAGCTCTGTTTTCAATATCGTGGTTACGGTAAACTGGATTGTTCACAGTATGCACTGCTTCGCAATAAGCGCCCAGCAACTCGACTTTCTCCTGTGGGTCTTCGACAACAAAGATGCCGTCTCCTGAGTTGACACTTTCTGGACACACAGTAACAACTGTCTGTTTTCTGTCGTCTGTGTGATTCGAACACGTTGAATTTCATTTGATCTTTCCGCCTGAACAATTTATTTATCTGCGGAACATATTCGGACTACTGGATTTTATAGCCCGGATTTTATTGCCCCAATACAGACTTATGGATTTACTCAAATTTTCTTTTACTAATTGTTTCAGGTTTTTTATTACTGACTTTAGTGTTCTTATTTCAGTATCGTTCCAGTCAGTAAACCTGTCAGCCTCGAGAGCAATCTACTTTTGTGTGCGTATAATGCGTCGATTGTGGGAGTTCGGTATTTATTAATCTGATTGTCTTCGGAGTGTTGTATCCGAGAGATAGTTCGCTCCATAGTTTGTTTAATTACAATACAATTTCCATTTCTGTTAAATGTCGGTCAATCTTGTCGCTTGTCAGATTTCTCTTATTCGGAGTATCGATCCAGCTCAAACGCAAATCACGGTCCAAAATTTTGGCGAAGCGTGACCACCGTAGTCTACGATAATCGTATGAGAACACTTGATCATATGGTTCCAGCAGTGTTTGCTCACATAAGAAGCAGCTCGACAAAGTACAACAACAGTACAAGCTGGCAAAACAAAAGCTAAAGGAAGGTGTTAAAAACCAGAACGGGACACTCACCAAGTATTTTGAAATAGCATATCAACCTAAAAAGCAATCCTACGGATCGCCCGTACCTTGGTGGAACGCAGGTATGCAGCGCCTTCGTAAAAAAACCAGAAAACTTCTAAACAGGTCAGTTAAGACTAATTTGGAAGAAGGCTGAACTATTTACAGATCGAAGTGAAAAGAATATAAGAAGCTTATTTGGATTTCGAAGAGCGCCTCTTATAAGGATTTTTGCGAGAAGATCGAAGCTGTCGATGAAACCAAGAGGCTGGTCAAAGTCCTTAAAAGGTGAAGATCAACCAGGCTGGAACCACTCAAAAAATCTGATGGTACCTACACTGAGTCGGAAATAGAGTCGATCTGTTTCATTCTTAAGGTTCACTACCATGGTACCATAACCAGAACCAGTTCCTATCACCGAAGCTGCTAGTCAGATGAGTAACACAACACGACGTAGCTGGTATATAGTATCTCATCGCTTTTGGTGGCAGATGAGACCAATAAACAAGCTGTTGACCTTTGATGGCTTCGAGTCGCCTAGCACCGATGGTATATACTATATACCCAGTTATGTTAGAAAAAGGTATCAGATGCTGGAAACTATAAAGAGAATCTTCACTACTGGCCTGACACTGGCATACATACAGGAACCCTGGCGAACAGTGTGTGTTGTTTTTATACCGAAAATCTGAAACGAGGATTACACACTTATAAGTCTGACTTCCTTCATGTTGAAAAGAATGATCGAGATCTATGCACGCAAAACTGTTTAGCGAATGCATCCCCTGTCCGAATGCAATATTCTAACCAACACGGAAGATCTTGCGATTTTGAAGCGCACTCGACAAGCAGTAACACGCACGGCTTTTTCATCGACATTGAGGGTGCTTTCGATGGCATGTGTAACACGCCCAGACAACACGGCGTAGACGAATCACTATTTTTGTAGATAAAAGCAATGCTGGATGATGACTGTGTTATGAGGGGATAAACAGGTGTTGCGCACAAGGAGGCGTCGTTATTTCTTCACTGCTATGGTGCATGTTGGTCTACTCACTGCTCAACGCGATTAATAGTTCTGATGTCTATGTACAAACATACGCGGATTATGTAGCTGTACTGTGTGTTGGATCGTGTCTAGCGACTGTCTGCTCTAAAGCGCAGACCTAGACGAAGATTGGTGCATTAGAAATGAGCTTTCAGTCAATCCTCTCAAAACTTAGAAGGAAGGTGTCGGGGCTGACTCATGCTGTGCTTAAAGGCATCTTCATCCAATGCTCCAAAGTAGCCAAGTGTTTGGGTGTTATCCTGGAAGACAAATTGCTATGGACTAAACATGCTACGTCGAAAGCCTCTAAGGCGCTGTCGGCCTTCTGTCAGTGCAAAGTAGGTGCTGGCAAGACATGGCACAGCACGCACTGTACTTATGCACATACAATCTAACGCAATGACTTCAGAACTCCTGCTGCAAGAAAAATAAATACGAAATCGGGCCCAAGACTGGTTTCGGCCATAATCTAAGCCGGAAAAGGAATATAGTCGGGTCTTCACGAATGTCTCGGTATATAATGCAGCGCTGGTGTCTTTCTGGAGGATGACAACGTGTTAGATTTCACTCCTCATTAAGAAAACTTCGCAGCGAACTGTATTGCAAAGAACCGGTGAAGGACACGAAGCATTTGTATCTGTTGCGACAGCAAAGCTGGGTTTAGACCCTTTTTTACCGCGTCAAACGCTAGTTTATCCAAGGAATGCCTACTCTTTGATCGTATGACAGACTCAAGCCAATGACAAATAAGTGGCATCTCCAACTCCATCAGCAGGCAACTAGACCTTATTTTCACTAGTGATCACACTAACTCCACAGTAACGTTTTGTCCCTTAACGCTATCAACTATCGATAACTTTCACCCCCATCTTCTTCTCTCATTTTTCCATAACTCTCCACCACCGTCCACTTCTTCCTCTACTCCCTCTTATTACAACTTCCACAATTTAATGTCTATCTCAGCAAAATTTCTTTTGATTTTACCGGCTGTTTCCCTTTTTTAGAGTGAAATATTTAATTCCATTTCTCTTTACGTCCCCTTTACGTTTACGGCATAAAACATCATCTACTTGCCCTCCTTGGTATAACAGAAGACCTCGCCAGAAACAAATTATGAGCAGTTTTTTCGTACCAATTCTTATGTTGACTACTCTAACTATCTTGGAACCTAGCTCCAATTCACCCAGCTCTATAACTGTCTCTATCAGTATTTTCTCGACACTGCGCGGACCAACCTTATCAACGATCCTAAGATTTTTTATCAATTCGACAACTACAAAAGAAAATCACCTGGTGAAATGTGCAGGAGCTGGTAAACAGGCGCTAGTGCTTGAAATATGTTACCAACACTTTGCATGTTTAAAATTTTAATGGCCCGAGCTTAAGTCATTCAATATAATACTTATGCCACCGATCACCAATAGATGGCATCACAGAGAAATCATCAAATTTAAATTGTAGACCTTGAACTCATTTTTTTTTTCATAATATGTTACGCCTACCCAATGTTAGTCAGGCCAATATTTAATTAAGAATCGTAGATTCGTATATGTCGTCCTGGAGCAATTTGACTTTCCTTCGCCTTCAGCTTCTGTTATATTTGAAAACGTCATAACTATGAAGCGTGTCTTGTTTGAAGAAATTGAACTGAAATTCGAATCCACTAGACACCAGAATCTTCTAATACAGCTTCCTATTTCTCTGTGAATATTTTTAGAAGAAAACACATTTCCAAATACTATTCGACTGATATTCGAGTTTTTTTTCTCACACTAACCGAAAGTGACAACAAGGCATTCCTAAAAGTCTGCTTCACAAATACGAAAATTGCTTTATGGATCCCGTTGGCAACATCTCAATTGAATAAAACTGAATCCCAAAACTATCACATCCCATACGCTTTGCTGTCAGTTGCATGCATTTCCTATCAAATCCTCTCGGACGGTTTCAGAATAAACTTACGGGTACGACTATAGACGAGTACGAGTACGAGTGTCGAGTACGGATACAACGGGTATGGGTACTCATCTCTATGTCTAATGTCTATTCGACTGTATGACGGCGAACGTTGAAAAACCGAAAATAATGCAGATATTTTGAAAACTAGGTCGACCGAGGCATTCTCGATGGCACGCCAAACCATCATATCCATCTTCTGGTTCTATCTTTCGAATGAACGGGGGGTAAGCGAGTTGCCACAACCCACTCACTGCCAATAAACGAAAAAAAAAAGGAGAAAAAGTTGGAAGAAAACAGAATGGCTGTAAATGCGTAGCGAAAGAAACTGAAAACAAAGGACAGGGAGCTGAAAAAAATAACGTTACTCATGTATTCCTTAGGGATTACGACACGAGTGCGAGTATGAAAAAAACGGAAAGCTTTACGAGGATGTCCATGTTGGGATGCATGCACGGGTACATAGAGAATTTGTGCTGAACTCCGGATCCAAATGTAGAGCAGTAGGTCAATCGATATTTTCTATGTACGTTACGCCGCACCCTTATTTTTTCTCTTGTTATTACTACTACCAACACCACCACCGCCACCACCACCCCTTGGGGTTATTTAGTTTGTGTTTCCGTTTTACTTACTTTCCAATTGTTTTTATACATTTTTTTTTTTATTCTATTTCTGACGGAAAACTAATGGCAATTTAAAATGTTTGCATCTGCTTAGTTCTCTCATGTCCTTGCCAACATTTTATGGATAATTTATTGGTTTTTCCCTTTTGCTACTGCTACTGGCTGTGATGGTTGAAGGATATCTTATGATTGCAGTAGATAGCAGGCGGAAAACAATGCTAATGAGCTGTGGCTTAATTTCTAATGGGCGCGGACTTTATTTTTGAATGGATGCAAGATGAAGTTCCTCATTTTTTGGCGAGATGAAAATCAATTACTTCTTTGCAACATTTGCATCTTTGGACAAAGCCACAAAGAAAGATTTGGTATGAAAGGATAAGAAGAACTTGACCTGATTGGCACAAGCATTGCATTTCAAATAGCAATTTTGACAAATGTAACTAAAAAATCTTGTACCGCAATCGTCGGAAGACGAATTGGCAGAAACACATTCGGATTGTTTGGGCTAAACTAACTGAATGCAGATATAATATTCCGATATCTTTGCTACAGTACTAAATTCACTCACTACATCTTGTCTCACAATAAGAAGGATTTCAAAGATCTCTAGAAACTGTAGGAGGGATATCAACTCTGCTAAATTGTCCAGTTGAGACGAAATTGAGACATTTGCTAGACCAACTAAAATATCTATAAACTAAAAGGAAGGAAGACCTAACGTAGATCCAGAGCACTTACATAGATGGCACCAAGGTGGACTCTGAGAAAGAATCTGGGAATCTGCCATTTTCTTGGCTGCACTTCAGCAACGCACTTCAAATCAACTTTGAGAAAATCTATTCACCTGCTGACCAAGCAATGTACAGCTCATATTGATGCCAAGACCCGATTTTATGTTACCTGCATAATTCGTTAGCGACCTCTTGTTAATTCTTAAAATTTGTTTAGCTTTCAGCACAATACTTAGTAGATGGACGGTAAATAAAAGCTCTCATGATGTCACGAAGGATCTCAGTTCTGTGAATCTGTCATTCTAGCCCTTAAAGTCCCTTAGAATCAATTCAGCCTCAATAAAACAAGAGCTATTAACCCTTCACAACCACAACGTCTATCAAAGGGCAAAATTTACTAAGATCGTATTACAAAATGTCTTAAGACAATTCTGAAGAAGTATGAAATTGTGGCGGACCTTGATATCGAGGGAACTTTCAACGACGTTCAGATTTCTTCAAGACCTGCATTTAAATGGCTTTATTTCTTCAGTTTATTTCACTTTGTAATCAACAGTGTACTCTCTCCTCTCGTATGAAATCTAGTCCTTAACAGCCTGATTATCAAATTAGTGTATACCGGATATGGTTTGGAAACATACGCAGTCAGCATCACTTTCTATATATCAGCCAAACAACCACTGCAATCCTCTAACATTCTCCAATATGATTTAGCAACATTCTTCTGTTGGACACAAAACTATGGCCTTACTCCCAATCTGCACACGCAAAGTGTACATACGAGTATTTTAAAAGAAAGTAATATACCACCTTGATCAAAAAGTTCCCGCACCACACCACCGTGTGGCACTCCCATTATTCCGATTTGAGTTCTTTTTTTTTGTTAAGTTGGTAAATCTGTTCTAGACATTCTTTCTAAATCTTAGCGACATATCTTGACATTTGCAAAAGTTACGTAGCCAAGAGTACATCTATATCTGTGTGTGTTGGCGATTTTTTACAATTTTAGAATTAAATTTGCAACAACGAACTTGTATTAAACTTTGCGTAAAAAACGGATTTAATGGTGCGCGAACGTTAGAAATGTTGCAAAAGTGTTTCGGCAATGATTCTCTAAAGAAAATGGTCGTTTACTAGTGGCACGAGCGGTCGAAGATGATGAACGCAGTGGCAGACCATCGACATCGAAAACCGACGAAAACATTGATGAAGTTAAAGAAATGTTGGTCAATAACCGTAAATTAACCATCAAAGAGATATCGAGGACTTGAACATTGCCTATGGATCCGTCCAATACATTTTGATTAATGATTTGAGTTTCCGTCGTGTAGCAGCAAAGTTGGTGCTAAAAGACCTCAATTTTATGCAAAAAAGAGACCGTGTTGACGTCGCAAAAGAGATTTGCGAGGCTGAATCCGATCCCACATTCATCAAAAGGATCATTACTGGAGACGAGACGTCGGTTTATGAGTGCGACAAGCAGTCCAGACATCAGGCAAGTGAATGGCGTTCACCAAATGAGACGAGACCAAAAAAACCAGGTCGTTTTCAGTCAATAAAGAAGCCAATGCTCACGGTTTTCATGGATTACAACGGTGTAGTTCATCATGAATTTTCGCCAGAAGGCCAGACAGTAAACAAAGAGTACTCGTATTATTTGGGCGTTATGAGACGTTTGCGTGAAGCAATTCGCCGAAAGAGACCAGCATTGTGGGCAGAAAACTCGTGGATTTTGCACCATGATAACGCACCGTCGCACAGCGCCATCATTATTCGTAATTTTTTGACGAAAAATGCAACAAACACCATCCAACAGCCACCGAATTCACCTGATTTGGCTCCCTGTGACTTCTTTCTGTTCAATCGAGTTAAAAAACCACTACGGGGAACGCGTTTCAGCAGCCGAGAGGAAGTGATGGAAAAATCGCAGGGAGCACTGATGGACACACCGAAAACCGAATATAAAAAATGTTTCGAGGATTGGATCAAGCGCTGACATAAGTGTGTTGCAATCGATGGGGATTACTTTGAAGGGGACAATATAGATTTAGATGAATAAATTTGTATTTTTAATTTTCTGAATAAATTCCGGGAAATTTTTGATCAATGTGGTATATGGCACCTTGGTGGGCTCTGAGAAAGAATCTCGGAATCTGCCATTTTCTTGGCTGCACTTCAGCAACGCACTTCAAATCAATTTTGAAGTGCCTGCTGACCAGGCAATGTACAATTCAGATTCATGCCAAGACCCGATTTTATTTTACTTGCATACCCGTAACTACATAAGGCGTCAGAGACCTCTTGTTATGCATTCTTACAATTTGTTTATTGTTCAGCACAATACTTAGCAGATGGATTGTAAATAAATGGTCTGTCAATCTGTCAGTCTTGCCCTTAAAGTATCTTACAATCAAATCAGCCTCAATAATTAAAAGGCTATTCACCCTTCACAACGTGTATCAAAAGGACCTTGATATCGAGAGAACTTTCAACGACGTTCAGATTTCTTCAAGACCTACATTTAAAATGGCTTTATTTCTTCAGCTTACTCGTAGTTCACTTGCAAAGAATATGTTGCTGAACGATCAGTTGTTCTCTATTCTTAGTGGAGGTCTACAACTTGAAGTCACGTACTTGACCTTACACCATGGTCGTTAAGAACCTCTCCAAAGACTTCCCTCCAAACTCTACTCAAATTGCCACCGAAAAACATTTTCGGCTCACAGTTTGCATTCACTTTGCCTTAAAGTGCGTGATACTCAAAAATCGAAAAAGTTAAATGTGCAGTATGTCAAAGGGCATCCAAAAAGAGATGTCATTTTAAATTAATAGAAAGATGCAATATTTTTGTGAAAAGTGGTAATATTTTTATTTTGAACTATAGTACAAACTCGAAGATTAGTAATGGAATACAATATCTGTCAAATATCCATCCTGGCTCTGCCTACAAATAGTCATTATTTTGATGAAATATTTCATCACGTTTTCGCATAATTGCGGTTGTACTTCACGAATCACAGCTCTGATATTTCTTTTTAGTGCATGAATCGTTGGTGGAGCATTGGCGTAGACTTTATTCATAACATATATAAACCCAAATGAAAAAGTGTAATGGTGTTCAATCGCAGGATCGCGGAGGCCAATTGAAGTCTCCTTTTAGAGCACTCACACGTCTCCCAATAGAACCATTGCTTCACCAGCTGTATGGCATGTGGCACCGTCCTACTGAAAATAAATGCCGTCCAAGTCCATACCGTCGATTTCAGGCAAAAAGAAGTGAATCAACATCGTCCGTTTCGCAATCCATTCACTAAAACCTTCGCACCAGCATCGTTTTCAAAAAATATTGCCAAGTGACACCGCTAGCCCAAAAAACCGCACTAAACTGTCACTCCTTGTGAATGGGGAGGTTGTCCCACTATCTTTCTTGGGTTTTCGGATCCCCAGATGCGGCAGTTTTGTTTGTTTACGTACCCAATAAAATGGAAATCACCAGAATAATTTTTTGTGTAAAAAAATCATAATTTTGTTCATTCATTTCCAGCACCCAATTGTGAAAGTACGGCGTTGTGCGTGGTCTGTGTGGCTTCAATTCTTGTGCCAACTGAATCTTATAAAGCTTTATGCAAAATTTGGTGCAAGGTGGACACACCGGGTTTCCACTCACCCTCCAAGCTTTGGGGCATAGTGGCTCATTTTAACTTTTTGCGTGCATAACTCTTAAACGAATAAAGATAACGAGACGGCTTGTTTCTGATTGAAGTAATAACAGGGCATCTAAAAGCTAATCTCAACAAAACATTGGTGAATTAAAGTATACGAACCATTTTTTAAATGTTTTTTTAGGTGTATCAAAAGAGCTATTTTTTTTTATCAAAAATTTAAATGAGAAAATCAGGTTCCTTGGAAACTTTCGGTAATATCTGGGGTAACGTTAAATAAACTTATCATTTCTGGAGAGCATTGTACTTTGAGATCCTTTTCGGTTCTGACATGAACTTTACGAAACGTTCCTGTGATACACTCACCATTTTCGTAGTGAACTCTCACTATTTAAACACGTTGTGCGAGTGCGAGTCGATCCACATTTAATAACCTCCTAGTCCTCACTTATCAAAAGTCATCACAATGATAATTGAATGTTGACAGTTCAGCAATGGTGTGAAATTTAAAATGACACATGCTGTTGGATACATACTCACTACTCATACTCAAGCTACATTCCTAAAAACTGACCTTCAGCTTACTGAAATCGACTTTGCAACAGACTTCAAACACCTGGAACTGGAAAGGAACTAATGCTAAAGACTCAGCTTTTCATCAGGTCGCTGCTTACATATTACAATACAGCAGTGATCAGTTCCCTAACTTCGAACATAATCTCTAGTTTTTAACTCAAACGTCTGTAGTGAAGACTTAAGTTTACGGGATGCCCATACATCCATGGGAGCAAGAATCCGCCTTGCCATCTCTCTGTCGCTTTCCTGAGATACCAAAGCAGAACTTGTGTTGGAGGCACAAGTTTCACCCATGGTATGGGTCGAGGCCGATCTAAAACCTCTCACTGTTGTTAGGGTCACAGCACCCAGTACTTATTGTAACTCTACATTGGGTCAAACCAACAGGAAGACCCTTCCCACGACTTGGGGTTTAAACCACAGCCACCACGATGCTCCCACAAGGGGGCCTACCTCAAGAAGTCAGGCCCGGACTGAGATCCGGGGTGCTCTTCACTCCCATAGTACCGTGATTTAAGTACTGGTAGAGACTACCGGTGGTTCTGCCGCCAACAAGACCTATGACCGGCAACTTGTAACTGGTCAAATCGTAGCAACCTTCTGTGGCGCCATCTGAAGATGTTTACGATAAGACCAGTAATATGCTCTGCCCGTTGTCTAACGTCATTAATGGGCGAAGACTTGATAATTTGGTGGGAGCCCCCTAACTTCGAACACCGTAAAATCGAGTGCGGATAGAGATTGCCACGCACGAGTATCTCCCAATGCCCAACTGCACGCAACCACTCTTTTTTTTTGGGGTCCGAAACACTCGGATGCCACAGGACACTATGGAGCTGATAAATAAAGATAAATTGCTCAGGATTGGATCTCTAAAAACAAATATGAACTTTGTCAACGTCGAACCAAACATATGACACACTCTTAAGTGTATTTTAAGGATAGCGACAGACAGAATAATTGTGGGACATCTAGACAATATTATTATACTACATATAATCACATGACACTGTTGGAAGACACGCTGTTTGGTTAAATATTTCTCTCAAGGTATTTCTGTAGAAGTTGCAGGGATAAAAAGAAAGAGAAATTTGTTACGTACTTCTTTGGTTGCTGTCCTGCCTTAACACACCTAGGGCAGCAGTTGCTAGACATCTTTATATCTGGCTACATGCGGTCTAAGTGCGCACAAAATAACGACGACTCTAGCCTAACCCAGTGTGGATTGAACGTACAATATTATAAGCATTATATTATTGTAGAAGGTGGCACAAAAGTTGTCACCCGATATTCTTCGGCTGTAATTTTTTTTATGAATAAAAAGATTCAGAGGTTTCGGCTAAGTGGCCGCCGCCAGAATTGGTGACCATTCGGGCCCGATTTGTGGAATTTTCCATCACTCTTGCCAGAACTGCCGGCGATAGGTCCTCGCATTGACTTGTTGATATAGACTCATGACTTCAAAAAACCTCACAAAAATAAGTCTGGAACGGATAAATCAGGCGATCATGCCGGCCAGTGCAAATCGCCAAAACGAGAGATTAGGCGACACGGAAATGCAACCCTCAGAATTTCGGTTGCGGCTCGTGCAGTATGCGCCGTTGCTCTATCTTGTTGGAACCACCTGTTCTCCAGTCCCAATTCATCCAATTGAGGAAGGTGAAAGTCGTCGAGCATGGCTCTGTATCGCTCGCCGTCCACAGTAGCCGTTTGGCCCACTGCGTTTTTGAAAAAAATATGGCCCGATGACGCCTCGAACTTAAAAAGCACACCATGTAGTAACTTTGAGCGGATGTAATGGCTCTTCGTGGGTGAAGCGATAATTTTGCTTATTCACATATCCACAGAGATGGAAATGGCCTCGTCGCTCATGATGATTTTCGATGAAAAGGTGTTTCCCTCGTGGTCGAGATTCAGAATGGCTTGAGCGTAGGTTACACGCTCTTGGCGGCCAACAACTAACAGCTGATGCACTGTCTGTAAGGGGGTATCTTACAGTCTTTCACCAAAATTCTCTGTAAGAACCGCCGATTTATGTCCAATTGCGTGGTGCTCTGCGACATTTTCAACCACAGCTGCGAGATTCTCATCAGAACGGGTGTTCCGGGACCAGTCAAACCTGGCAGCATCTCGTGTATCAGACATTATGATTCCATTCTCTCTTTTATGATTCTTCTATAGATTTAGCTGAAGCGATTAAAAAACTACTCAGACTGCTGTCCATACTCCCGATCCGCATAGATAGGTAGCTAGTTAGTGGACTGCATCGGACAGTGTGGCTTGGAAAACCAAGAAGTAACACTCTGACTAGTTCTACCTACATACTCGAAAGTTTCGTTTGAAATGGAAAACAAAATAAAAGAATTCGGTAGAACTTGTTTTTAATTAAACATTAGTTACAATTAGTATAGGTCCTTTTCCACTGCAAAATCAGATCGATATATCTGTTTTTAAAGTCAGCGAAAGTATGAGGTACTTACTTACTTCCTTAGGCGGCGCTACAGTCCGGGATGGACCTGAGCCTCAACCAATAAGACTCTCCAATTAGCGCGGTCTTTGGCTAACTGCCTCCAGTTGCGCATTCCAAGTTGGTTGAGGTCCCCTTCCACTTGCACGCGCCACCTAAGGCGAGGCCTCCCTCTACTGCGTTGTCCCTCCTGCGTATGAGGTATGGTGCATAAAAATGCAGCATATTTTTTTCCGCTTAAACCATTTCTGTCCAGTTCTCGAAGTGAGTTGATGATCGAAGAGATGCTAACGTTCTTGGAAGCTCTTTTGATATCAAGCAAAGCCACCATTGCATTGTGGCGATTTTTCTATGGATCGTATGAGAGAGTGTAGTGCGGTTTCAATTGATTTACCTTTTTGGTAGACATCCTAACAGTCCAACAGTATTCTGTGATTGATACGAAGATCAAAAACTCTCTCCATAAAAGGTTGGATGAGAGACTAATGGAGGGTTTGAGATCTTTTGTAAACATATAAACGATTTTACCTGATTTGGGTATGAAGGCTGCGCGCTTAACTCAGTCCAGGCACTAGTGAGCTAAACCGGCTTTAAAAGGGTATATTTTACATCCTGAAAAGCATTCTGTATTTTTACTGGGAAGACACAGTCTGGTCCTAATGCCTTGCAAGGTTTAAAGCTGCAAACTGCTTATATATAGTAAGCAGATTATATCTGCTTAGGTCTGTATATGGGTTCATTGTCTCAAAGTAGGTTTGAAGGTAGAACTTATCGTGCTAATGATTTTTCTCAGAAACCACCCCGAGGCATACGTTGGGTCTTCTTTACTTTTTGTTTATACAGGGTGAATGACTCTAACTCCAACTTTTTAAAATGCTATAATTTTTTTATTTTTTGATACATTTTATTGTGCAGAAGCAAAAAATTTGGAAAATACATCAATTTTCAAATTGTGTCAGTAGTTTTCACTGTGTCCACCTTTTTCACGCGAATAATGACCTTGAGACGGCCGAAGAAAGCATCGCACGCTGCACGCAAGTGGCTCTGCGGTATTTTGGCCCATTCCCGGCAAAGTGCTTGTTTGAGATGGTCCAAACTTTGGTATTTTTTAGTGCCAACTTTCGCCTTCAAAATACCCCAGACAGGGAAATCCAACGGATTTGCATCCGGAGAATTTGCAATACATTGTGTCGAAGAAATGAAGTGTGGAACATTGTTTTTTAACAAATCTTGGTTGACGTGCGCTTTGTGAGATGGTGCCAAGTCTTGTTGAAATGTCCACGGTCTCCGATCGAAATGATTTTTTGCCCAAGGCTTCAATACTGCCTCTAAGACAGTTTTACGGTATACGATCGCATTAATTTTGACGCCACGGTCCAAAAATACGATGGTGGAGACCGACCATCGGCGGTTATGGCGGCCCAAACCATCACCATCGGTGCTGCCTGCTTTCTGGTGGCTGTCCGAAGGGGTAAATTTTCGAAGGACCTCTCTGGCAAGTAAATTCGGTCATTTTGTTTGTTGACATATTGCTCGATAACAAATGGCGACTCGTCGGAAAAAACCAAATTCGGCAACTCACGACTTTTATGCAAGCGTAGCAACTCCTTCGCTCTTTCGACTCTAACTTTTTTCTGTTGCGGTGTAAGATCGTGTGCTTTTTGGAACTTCAATGGCCTGAGCCCAAGCTCATTTTTCAGTATGTGTTGCATCCGTTCCAATGATATGTTGAGCTCACGAGCCATTTTTCTTCCACTTCGACGCGGATTTCGCTCAATTCGATCGCTCACTTTCCGAACCATTTCTGCCGATGTTGCTGTTTTTTTGTGACCACCTCCATGGCGTTTTACAACGCTAGCAGTATCACGGTCACGAGCTATGGTTCGAGACACAAATGATTTATTCATGTTGAGGTGCTGGAGGGCTCTAACGATAGCTACTTGTGGTTTTCCAGCCAAATATAAAGCAATCACACTATCATGTTTGAATTCTATCGCGGATAAAAATTTTTCAACACATCTGAGACGCAAATCGTTTAAAGGCCTGTAAATAATAAAATTATCTGTCATGTGTCAAAATTTGAGCTCACTGTCATGAACGGTTTGGAAATTAAAGCAGTCTGAAGTTGGTTGCAGTTCGAGTCATTCAGGGTGTAGATCTGAAAGGATAAGTTGTAGGATTCAAGTGTCATTCTGACCTTAATGAATTCATTCTACTTTTGTAGCTCAGTACTTCGGGCCCCGTGGACCACCACTGCTCACGCTTACCCTCTGGCCTCCTTACTTACTTATGGACAGGATGAATTAAAGACAAGTGTCTTTGTTGTGAGGTTCAACAAGATCAACAACAGCTGACATCAATATATTGTCAGATAACCAAGCAGCTCTTATACAAAGGTGGATCAATAATCCTGCCATTCTTTGAATGAAAAATAGTATTTCCGGCAAGAGATGTTTTATTCCTCAACATAGTCTTCCTCAATGCAAATCTTCCAACATTCTTTAAATTTTTTGATCCCTTCCAATTAATAAGATTTGTCGAGGTACTCAAGATACTGGAGGCTAAATCTGGAGAATATAGCGGATGAGGGAGCAATCCATGAAACTTCGCCATGGCGACTATGTATGAGTATCCATGCATTGCTTTAATGAATCAGACATTGAACCGGTCCAATAAGTTTGGCATAATATTCGCCGTTGATTGTTTTTCGTTTTTGGAGGTAATTAATGTGAATTATGCCTCTTGCATCCCTTGGCTTTCCTTAGCACTAACTCCGCTGTGTTGTGGTGGATCAATGTTCCATTCACGGATATGAAACGCCATAAAAACTCTTGTAGATTGCGGCTGAAAAAAGCCAAAAACTCCTTCGAAGTTGTCACACGAAATTCACTTGCTTCCATTCTCGCCAAAATTCACGGGGTTGTCTAATTTCACTAGCTGTGACACACAATTTGCATTGACGCAGCTTGCTTAAAATGTATTCTATTGACAGATTTGTCAATTCATCTACGTTAGTTGACAGGAGCGATGCTTTCAAGTTGCAACGCGGGAAATTCAAGAAGTCACGGTCTTATTGATCCACCCTCGTACCTTCCATTTTGTGTAACTTTGAGTTCGAGCTGATTCAGAGCTGCTAACTAACTTGTCAGACCAGACCCCTGGACCTTTTTGTTGCCTACCTATCAATCAGATAAATATTGAATTAAAATAGTGGATAACGACAAGAGATACTTATTGCAAGGCTATGCACTCGTAGAATTCGCCTAAGGCTTTGAGCGGGGATTTGATTAAGAGTATGCATGGCAGTAGGTATTCTACGCAACAATTTATATCCGCTTAAGTTCTAAGCTGATGTTGGCATATTTGATTTAAACCCAAAAACCGTTAAGTACGGCGCAAAAATATTTCTTTCGATATTTTCCATTCGATTTGGATTTTATTATGTCATCAAGATGACGCTTATTTTGGCATCTTTTTCAAAAATCAAGTTTTCTACTTAAAGTCAAATCGGAAATCCAGTTTATCAATCACCCAGACTGGTCTGTATAAATTTGCGTCAGAGATTTGGGATTTATTGTTTCTTTATTTATAGACTCGTATACGAGTAGATATCGTTACTATTTGGGCCTTTACCACTTTAAGAATAGCTAATGCGTGAATGTCTTTCATTAGCATCATTAACAGGAAACAGTAGAAGGGCATGAAAAATTACCTATGTCAATGGGTTTGAGCTACGACTATCTACCTACGTTTGATTACGTATCTACGAGTATGTATCTATGGATTTTTATATGGTTTTTGTTATTTTCTAATGATTATATGTTATCTAGCGCCATCAAAGCATAAACCAGTTCTGTATGGTCTCTCTGAATCGACTCATGTGATCATCAAACGCGCACGGTACCTCTAGCTGACTTTTCTGTAAATGCGGCTTTCTCACAGCTTCTAATTAATAAAACCCCAATCAAATGAAAAGGGGCAAATAAAATGGATACGAGTACAAGTTGGCAGGCAAAAGAATCTATACCCACTCGTAGCCTTGCAGATTGGAGCTTCAATAGTTCACACGACTTTGGAGCCGCCTCACTGTAGTGCAGGTATGTAGTTTTACCAACATGAACGAGTACGACCAGTATGTGGGTATTCATTTGTGAAAGAGGTAGAAACGGTTTCCATTTGAAATCCTGAAGGTGATCATGGTTGTATGGCGCGCAGTTTCTGTTTTTGTTATTCTATATATATTCATGTATCTATCTATGTATATGGATGCATGCTTTTCGAACTTAAGATCACTTGGAGTGTTCGGTTATGAGGTGAAGCCAGGTACATAAATTTATGGAGATTCAGGTAGATTTGACATTTGGGTATTCGATTTCAGATTTTCATTTTAGATCTCATTTGAGGTTAGAATTTTATGAGCCAGTCACGTAGGATGTACAGCAGCAGATATACACATGTGTATATGTTCATCTTTTATTGCAACATAATTGTGCCTAATGATTTTGACACTTTGACAGCTAAGATACATTTGTTGATTTTCGGTTGGAAACAAGTCTCATCGGGAGCTCTCTGCCTCTTATAACATGCCCGAGTAGATGTGGTATGGACACTTTTCTTTTCAAAACTTTGAGAGCTTTTTTAAAAGTCAAACGTTTTCCTAGTGACACATTTGCTTTAATTTCAAAATGTTGGCTTAAATTTATGGTTTGTCAAAACAGGCAGAAATAATCCCTAAGCCACTTACTGGGTGGGTAGGCACTGAGCGATATCAACCTGGCGATGTCCAGTGCTATAACTATGACTATCCATCAATTGAGGTTATTTTCCCTCCTCGTGGAAGCCATTGATTACCAAACTCACAACGTCCTGTTAGAAGTCATACGGTGGGGATATACGCGTATGGTATGGTATATTTCTAGTTTGATCTACTGAAAAATATTTGGAGCTCAGATCAATAAGAATTTTTTTTAGCATTAATCAGGTCTTGAAATAGAGATGGGGGCGGATGAACACTTGATTGCTCAAACCTATTACTGTCGCCTGAATATCCGGTTCCTTTTATTGAGCTCGGATTTGCAATAAGCAGACTGATTAAGAATTGATGTCTCGGCGCGTAAGACAACGCCTTGTAAAAATCCACATTTGGGCTACGTCCGTCAACATCATTCTGATATGTACTCACGCCTCTTCAGAAAAAATAGACAATGTTGCTAAAATATGTTGCCACGCGCTTTTCTATGACACCTAAATGATTTTAGCAGTATGTTAGGAAATGATGTACAATCGGAGAGTATCGTTTGGAAACAAACTTAGGCCAATTGAAAAATTCTGCGGGACGGAATATCACCATAGCTAGGACGTGGCTCCCTTACCTCAATATTACTTAAGTGTCCAACCCAAACAAATGAGTTTGCGTTTCGGTCAAAATTTGTTCATGGCCACACAAAGTACCGAAATACGCAGCGCACTAGCGCATACCAAATTCAATTTTCGATTTTGAAGTGTGCTACGAAGTGAAGTTAGATACAGTAAACACGAATTTTGAATGGCATTTCATTAAGGGGCTGTTCTCATTTTCTCATTCACTCATAAATGCAAACCATTTTTTTTATGATGCTTGTTGCCGGAGAATACTAAAAAATAAAAAAAAAAAATAGTTTTTTTTATTTAAAAAGGGAAGGGAGGGAATATGTATTGTGTCCTTAGCTAAGATCCTAATTCACTAACTAGCCAATACATCTACGAAAATAATGCACAAAACTTTGGGTCAATGGAATAATTAGTCTCTGAGAAATCATCTTTACCGATTCAGAAAAGCGTTTAATTTTTTTTTTGTGCAAAAAACATTTTTTGTGTTTTGTAAGTTCACGCTTTAAACTTTTTTTTTTTTTTTTTTTTAAAGAACTTAACACTCAAGAGGGTATTACTACTCTTAAAATGCCGGAGCACGTGTTAAGTTTTTCGGAATATTGGATAGAGAGAGAGAGAAAGATTTTTGGGCTCAGTGGTTATTTCGCTCCATGGGTGGCATCCAACATTTAATGGGGAGACTAAATTACTAGTGTAAATTGGACTTGATGTTATATTTAGGCAACCATTCATCTCACAAGATTTTAGTTGCCTGAAAAAAAGTCTTTCGGTCACGGCTGGTATTGAACCCCGAACCGTCCGATTGGGAAGCCAACACACTACCACTTGAGCCACGGCCACCCACTAACTTACAATATATTTTGTTAGTCATCGATACCAGGACCAAATACGTCATCGAATGCCTCTTCCTGCCCTTCACGGTGGTCGCTTATTCATATTCTTTTCTGCCAAACGTTCCCGTTTCTCGTCGCGTCTCATAGTCTAGGCGTATGCATGGTTGGCAATTCCAATTTTTAGTACCTCTATAATTTTCAATAAGGTGTGAGAACTTTTACTAAAAATGCAGTAAGCGATCCAGGACGTTAACTTTCGTTGTTGGTTTGGGTATTTTTTCCCAGGCCCTTTTCTATCAACTCATCCTCCGACAAACTTTCAAAAACGGTTTCCAGAATATTGTTTTTAACATTTTTCTTTTCAACTTGTTAAATTGTCTTCTATTGTATTATTAAGGTTTTTAATTCTAAAGTACATACGAGGGCGGGTCAATAAGTCCGTGACTTTTGGATTAAAACACAGATTTTTTGATAAAAAAATAATTTTATTTTTCAACGTAGTCTCCCTTGATCTCTATACACTTTGTCCAACGCTTCTCCAATTTTTTTATCCCTTCCAAAAAAAATGATTTGTCGAGGTCCTCAAAATAGGCCTTTGTTTGCGAGATGACTTCATCATTGGAGTCAAATCTTTTTCCACCAAGCCATTTCTTCAGGTTTGGGAACAAGAAGTAGTCGCTCGGAGCCAAATCTGGGGAATAGGGTGGATGAGGGAGCAATTCATAGCTTCAATTCATGGATTTTTGCCATGGCAACTGCACATGTGTGCACCCTTGCATTGTCTTGGTGGAAAAGAACTTTTTTCTTGGCCAAATGAAGTCGTTTTTTTTTCAAATCGTCATTGAATCGGTCCAATAAGTTGGCATAATATTCCCCATTGATTGTTCTTCCCTTTTGAAGGTAGTCAATGTGGATTATCCCGCGTGCATCCCAAAAAACAGTCGCCATAACTTTATTGGCTGACAAACCCACCTTGGCCTTCTTTGGCGCCGATTCACCCTTAGAAACCCACTGTTTTGACTGTTATTCGTTCTCTGGTGTGTTGTGATGGATCCATGTTTCGTCCACGGTTACAAAACGGCGCAAAAACTCCTCCATATTGCGATTAAACAACGCCAAACCTTCCTGTGAAGTTGTTACACGATTGCGTTTGTGGTCGACTGTGAGCAAACGCGGCACCCATCTTGAGGAAAGCTTTCTCATGCCCAAGTGATCATTCAAAATTGAAACCACTGAGCCATGCGAGATCCCTACGGCTTCCACAATCTCTCGCACTTTCAATCTTCGGTCGGCCAACACCATATCGTGAATTTTTTCGATTGTTTCGGGTGTAGAGACCTCAACTGGGCGTCCAAGAAGTTCGGCATCTTCAGTGCTTGTACGGCCACAACGAAATTCAGTAAACCACTTTTTTACCATTGAAATCGATGGTGCAGAGTCCCCATAGCATTTATCAAGCTTAGCCTTGGTCTCGGTAATGGTTTTTTTTCGCAAGAAATAATGCTTAATAAGCACACGAAATTCACTTTTTTCCATTTTCTCCTCAAATTAGTGAGTAGTCTGATAAAAATAGCTGTCAAACACAAACTAACTGACGCAGCAAGTTTAAATTTTGACAGGAGTCAACTGACAGATGCCTGTTGACAGGAGCAGTGTTGCTGTTTCAGTAAAGAGGTCAGAAATCCAAAAAGTCTTACTTATTGGACTTATTGATCCGCCCTCGTATCCACATGAACGGAAGAAAATTTCTTTCACTTTGCTTTCGGACGGTATGTCTTTTGAAAGATTAAGTAACTGTTTTAAATGGTTACGACAATAAAGTACATCATCTTTATTAAATATTTACCATCATTTCGTCTTTAGGTTTTTGAAGATATCCCTCCGCTAGCTGATTAGTCCACATGAACGATGTCTCTTGCTGGGTATTTCGAACGGCTAAATCTGCATTCTTGATCCTGTGGCAAATGTATCCAGCCAAATGCTCCAGTCCATCGTACTGTAAAGACTCCAGTTCATCTACCGGCTCTTCAGTTGCTATAAAGTCGGGATTAAGTGTCTTCAGTAGAGTGCTTCTTAAATAGCCCGTACTTTCTAAATCGGGTATATTATCTACTAAAGTATTGCCTATGGAAGATGTAAATACGAATGTGTTGTATTAAAAGAAAATATGGTTCCTTCATTTCGTCCATATCACATTAGTAATATCGTCTGATGATTATTTTGCACGTTTTTGAGGACATTCTAATTTTCTTAATTGGCTCTTGGCAAAAATATGACCAACGGAGCCAATAGTTTTTTGCTGATTTCAGTTTTCTGCTTTCGATTTTGCTATTTGCTCCAATAATCCGCAAAATACAAACAATGGTTGAAATTCTAATTGCACTTAATTCGCATTACACTAATTTAATATGTCATCTACTTATTGAGAATATGTAGGGATGATTTCATCAGTTTGTGTACTACAGTCGACCATTAATGGTTTAACTGGTGTACCGCAGTCTACCTTGGAAGCATCAGTTTGCGTATAGCAATCACACTTGTTTGATAGAAATAAATTCTTCGCGGGGACTTCCAGATCTATGTTCTCCTTGTCATGCATAATTAGTGCATCACTGAAATAAAAAAACCAAGTGTTGTTAGTGTAAATAGCGGTTATAATAATTGTTCTTCACATACCTTGGGATCAAAAGTCTATTTTGAATCCATAAATCCCGTGGGCTCGTCGCTTCTTCATCCTTTTGCAACGGTAACAAAAGTGAAGGAACACATTAATTCTAGTTGTTTTCAGAACTGTTTTATATTGTTCGTACAGTGGATTAATGACAAAATCACTTTTTTTAAAAATATTTGCCACAAATTCGCGCCGTTTCTGTATTTAACTTGTCTTTTCAGCGGCACAAAAAAGCCTACTGCTTGTACATTTTACTTTGTTTTGGAAACGAGTGATGCGATATCTACTCATTCCCAGTTTTATTTCTGCTTTTATAGTTGTTAACACAGCTCCAGTATACAGCACAATGCATTTTAACAGCGTTAAACTTTGTTTAATTAATTTTAAATCGAAAATCTATCACAACCAAAATATTTCCGCCTTTGTCGTCACTGTGGTCCGCTATATTGCCAGAATAATTGCTCCAAATATATTACTTTATTACATATATGTACCTTGGGTCAAACTAACTAACCAGATGGCAATGATAGTTTTTCCAATTGTTATGTTTCAGAACCTGTTAAAGTTACCCATGACATTGAGCTTTCAAAATATTCAGCAAGGTTTGCCATTTCATCATGCATCGTTTTACGCTTGTCGAAGGTGCGGAAATTATAAATATTATCGAAATTCCGGCTCACTTGTAAATTCGCAATGTGAATTTCATCGTGAGGTCGGCCGTCATCATGGCTTCAGAGTGCAAGTAATTCGGCGCACCGTGGAAACATTTTGAGCATGGGCACACTCTTTTGGATCTTAAGCCACCAACCAGACAAAGATTGGTGTGAAATGAAGAAAACATAGCCGTCGTAGCAGCCAGTATGTCGATTCGGCGACGATCAGCTGAATTGGGCATCGCCATAGAGTCAACCCTTATTTTATGGTTGTATTTGGGCTTACATCCGTATAAGATTGTGTTGATGCAAGAATTGAAGCTGGATGACCACAGACAATGCCGTGAGTTCGCTAATTACGTGCTGGAGATATTGGCCGGGGCAAAATAGCCATTATTGGAGCGAATACAATCCACTAGTGTTAGGCCAAGCATCAATGCATCCACAAAGATTGGCTATTTAGTGCGGTTTATGTCATGATGGTATCACCGGACCTTATCTCTTTCGAAATGTGGAAGAAGATACAGTTACCGTCATTGGTCTCTAAATGATGTGCTATTCCACATATAATGGTGTGAACGTACCTTCAAAATGCAGCCAGAATCAATTTTATATCTCACACCGTTGTTGTTTTATTTTTTATTGTTTTTATCTGGTAACCCTTTAGATTTCTGTTTTCGTGCAATACAGCCGATTGGCCAATTTGTTCTTCTGAGTTTTCAAATTGATTCGCAAACAAATATATTTAAAATATAAAAGTCCGAAGAAGTTTTTGAAATCACATTCGGAGTACGAAAAAAAGCCTTCTGCCTGCCCAAACGAAAACGCCATAAATCTTTTCGCGTACTTTCCAAAACTACGAAAAACAGTCCAAAATTGGTTCGCGTACTCACATTTTTCGTAGTTTTTCGCAGAAGAGAGCGAAGTGAGAGAGCAATTAATTTCCTCTCCTTTATAAATTTTAGTTCAAGGAATTTATTCGTGCAAATTTTTAAAAACTATCAAACGGCTTTTTTTATTTGAAATTGTCATCGAGGTTTGTTTTTATTTCGAAATGGAACATTCCTTTTACCTTGTTTTGCCAAAAAATAAGAGAGATTTGAATAGGAGATTAATTAATTATTAAAGTTTCAAATGACAAAAATATTTTTTTAGAAAATGTTTACAGAGAAATATTGGAAAGCAGGCTAAATAAATGAAAGTGATTCCAAATACGAGTACCTTCAGGCATTCTCAGAAGAACCCATCTTAACTTATGGATTTCGTTCAAATGCTAGTGTATTGGTTTCCCAATCGGACGGTTCGGGGTTCAATACCAGCCGAAAGGCATTCTTCTTTTTAGGCAATTAAAATCTCTTGAGATGAATGGTTGTCTAAAATACAACAACACTCCTCCGGGTTTGACAGTTGTTAGTCCAAAAAGTACACGAACGGACCTAATTTGCTTCTGATGCGTTGCATTGCTTTTATGGGGGAATCACACTAAGGAATATTGCCGTCAACAGATTACAATCAAACAGTCAACCGAAGAAATCGTATTGAGATTGAAACAAGACACTCATTGAATATTATACCATAGATTTCTCAGATGTCATAACTATTAATGGCGTTTTCGACTGGCCGACAAAAGCGTTCTTTTATGCCCTCCGGAGATAAAAATATGACACTTTTTCAGAAGCAAAATTTCTCTTCGGGATAGCTATAAACGTCAAATAGTACTGTATGTCAAACCAGATTTTTGTTTTCTAGCAACTGTGTGTTTAGTACCAAAGTCAAAATTAGTTTTTAGTGTTCCGTTGGAGTCCAAATTGCCCAACTTCCGGAGAAAAAATCAATCAAAAACTTTTGCAAATTACATTTTTCTCAATCTCTTGTCAAAGCTCTTACAACCTGCATCAACTGGTAAGGTAAGTCCACAATTGGACAAATATTCAAACTACAACAGATCATAGAGAAAATCCAATGAGTCCCGATCGTTACACATCACCCTTTTGCCAATTCCAAGGCCGCATATGACATATCTGTGGACACAAGATACTCGCCCAGGTTGTCCAAATACAAGTTTATTTTTAAAAATAAAATAAATAAAAGTCAATTATTTTCGGTATGTTATGGCTTTATTAGAAAGAGCGAATATCTCCATTAGTTACGAAGTACGCATCCTGTCAAGCTAATTTTCCAAGACCTTGTTGAATATACGAATGATTCGGAAAATATTCGTTTCTGGATTATCTGCATAATATCGATCTTTAAGGGATCCGCACAAAAAAAAAGTTTAATGGTAGCTCCGAGGCGGCCAATTGACATCGCCAAGACCCCTGATAACATGATTACCGAACTTAGCGCACAAAAGATCGGCAGATTGATGGGCCAAAAATCGTCTAAGTCCACGTCTTCAATTTCAACCCACAAAAATTTTGTAATTATTGCTCTGTAGCGCTCATAGTTGACCGACTATTTCAGCCCACAAAAATTTAGTAATCATTGCTCTGTATTGCTCACAGTTGGCCGAACTGATGTTTCCAACAGCTACTACTCTAAAATCCGTACTAAACTGTCACCCTCTTCGGATGTATTGGCTTTTCGACAATCACGTGGAGATTTTCTGATCCCCAAATGGGGCCCCCGCCCAATTATCAAGGCTTCGCCCATCAATGACGTTGTCTAATAAAAAGCGGGGGTAGATTATTCTATAACTGGTCTTATCGTAAACATCTTCAGATTACACCCTCTGAATGGTTGCTACGGTTTGACCAGTTACAAGTTGCCGGTCATAGGTCTTGTTGGCGGCTTGACCACCGGTAGTCCATACCAGGACTTAAATCACGGTACTATGGGAGTCAGGAGCCCCCCGGATTTCGGTCCGGGCCTGACTTGTTAGAGGTAGGCCCCCTTGTGGGAGCGTCATGGTGGCTGTGGTTTAAACCCAAATCGCGGGAACGGGTCTAACCCATTGTAGAGTTGCAAAAAAGTACTGGGTGCTGCGACCCTAAGAGCAGCAAGAGGTTTTAGGTCGGCCTCGACTCATACCAAGGGTGGAACTGTGCCTCTAACACAGTTCCGAATTGGTATCAAAGGATTGACGGAGAGTGTATGGGCACCTCGTAAACACTAAGTCTTACGGCAGGAGGTTTACGATAAAAATCCAGGTACGTTCTCATCCCCAAATGCGGCAATTTTGTTTGTTAACATAGCTGCCGAGAGGAAAATGCGCCTCGTCAGAAAAAAATTATTTTTCGGCCGAATTCGAGCTTGTAGGGCCCAAACAGAACCGATAACGAAGCGGATTGTCGTTACGGGAATAATCCGATATATTTGAGCACAATTCTCATTAAGCTGGTGCGTGAAATGCGTTGAAAAGCTGAGCAGCCACATTCTCGTCGGTACGTACCGTACCGCGGGGACCGCGAGTGTTATCTGTAAGCAAGCCAGTCTCACAAACCTTTTGCGCAAGCTTAAGGCGCGGTTGGTGCTTCATTTTGGCCAAAACTTATTTCAAATTTTCCAAAAAACTTATATCTTTACCACAAAATATGAGAATACGTTCTCGGCTTCATGTTTACTTTACACTAGGAAAGAAAGTGGTGGTGAACAGCTAGCTTATCGAGAAAACTTAAAATTTGTTGCCATGGAATGTGAAAGAATTGGAGAAGCCCATGTTTTAGAATTGGAGATAAATAGTTGCATGTCATACATAATACCTACAATACATACATAAATTGCATGCAACGAGACTTCAATAAATTATTAGATCTGGCCACCACTCTATATTCAACAAATGTAATGTTACCTGGAGACCTCATTGGAAGAATAGGTTTATTACAAAATTATTTTCCTATCGGATGGATTCAAAAGACTATACGTTTGAGTTCCAGATCGAAGGATAAAGCATGTGATAACAACGAAACAAAGTTACTTTACCTAGCAGATGTACGCGTATATGATTGCCAAATTTGAAACGCAAGTTGCGATTAGGACGTTAATGGAAAATATACTTTTCTGCGCGGCAAAGTCTGATTAGTCAGTCATACGAATAGATACAGTCATAGATATATAAGTATTCGATTCCAGAGTAGGAATAAAATTGTTTTTTGATCATATGCCCTTGGAAGTTATGTTAAAGTTTTTAAATAGCTTAAATAATGACGTAATTGAAAACAAGCTAAATTTGTTACCAAAACTCATGTGGAGGGAAGAAAATTTCGATAAATACCAACTCAATATAAAGACGGAATTAGAAGAACTGAGAAGAACAAGCAATTCGCCAACCATTGTACCACCAGCAAGATCGACTACAATACGAAGAAAAAAATGGGAAACAAAAGTGGTACGATGGTGATTGTAGAAAAGCCAGAGATAAGTTGTTTGCGCTCTACACGTACTATGTTATTTTGCTATTTTGCAAGTACATAAATTCTGAAACGTCACATAGACACTTGAATCATCTGAAATTTATGAGAAAACTTCTCTACACTTACAACCAAACGGGTCTAAAAAAAAAAAAACCCGTCAATTTCACCTTACTTTGACATTGCTTTCAACCAGAACCTTTTCCAGCCACTCATACTTTACAACACTCATTTATTCCTAGAAACTGTGAATGCATTTAAGAGCGTCGATAATGACTGCCTGTCACTTCCCAAGAACTACAGATGACAACGATTTCCAACCACCATCACCAATAATCATTAAAATCCCATGTTTATGTATCTGTTAAATGCCAGTTGTCTATCACTGTGCAGCTTATAATTAATTTATCTTTCCAATCTCGCTCAAATAGTTTAGAAAGAAAAACACACACTCTTTTACGACCACAACTTTGCATGTCAGTCCTTAAATGACATTTAGAAATAGGACGAAAAAATGCTACAAGACTGCATCAAGCATCAAAGTGAAAACTATAAAACATGCTAATGAAGCTTTAGATTGGTGGTATCAAGTCGTAAAATACAACTTTGGTGAGGTAATTTTCAAATAATCGTTAAATGTATCTAATCGTTCAATAATTACTTGTCAAAAGAATTTCCACCTGAAGCGTTGAATTTATTTTCTATGACTTTTTAGTATTTACAAGTATTCAAACTGAAGAAACTTCCTTCCTCGATTTGATGGGTGAAAGTCAAGCAATAAACTGGGGGCTACGTCATCGGGGAACTTCTCTAGCGTTGTTGCTTTTTTTCGAAGAAATGTTACGATTTTTAGAATAAATGAATAAATCATCAGATGCTCGTAAATAGTAATCATATCAGTAGATGTAGGCGTTATGATATCCTGTTTCAACCTATCAATAGAGCTTAGACGAATACTGCTTTCCGGAATGTAAATGTGCAGACAGTTGTATCGAAAAGTTTTCCAACGGATTTTTTGAATTTAAGAATGTCAGGGACCGCTGCTGGTATGTGTTTGGTGTGGTTGTAGTTTTGGTGCCAAATTTTGACCACTCTCCCAGGTATAAAAGGCTGATTAGGCTTCTTGTCTGGCCACTTCATCTTTTGTGTAGAATTGCTGTATTGCCGTCGTTATGACATAATTGTTTGGCACCATGTTTAGAGTCCAATATTTCTTTGCTGAAGTATCCTTTCCCTTTATCCTTCCATATATGCAGTTTGTCTGAGGGTCATTCTTTATGCGTATTCGTTACTGAATATTGATGTCGGTATTTAAGCCTCCTGACCGATAGACATTTGCTGCGCATGCGAGGCCGTTCGGAATGCGCAGCACACTCTGGGTGATGCTCTTCCTACTCATGTACGTCTCTACTTATTGCTGGTGTCCTGGGTCATCCAATGTTTGGCACTTTCCCAACAGCAACTGCACGATTGATCTTCTTGCTTCTGCATTTTAAGTGATTTCTTTAATTTAACAACTTCCTTAGGTACTTAGTGTGGGGCTTTAATAATAATAATAATAATGCTGTGTCCGCCAACCTGCATGGTCTGGTACCCAACTTTCTTGCTGCTACTTACGGGAATTGTGAGCGGAGCCATATCTTTATACATTATTCTTGATGGTGTCGTTGCAGCGTTGTTACTTCCTCCATGGTCTTCGCAGCGAATTACTGAGATGTCATCTCCGTATCTAATTATGCTATAATTACTTGATTTGAACATTCGTAATACTCCATCGTACAATATATTCTACAAGACTGGACGTAAAACTTACCCTTGTGGAATCCCTCTAGTCATTTTATATTTGTTTGACCCTTCCTCTGTTTCGTTGGTATGTGCATATTCCTTAACGATCTTATGATGGTGGCTCTTTCAGCTGGCCCAGCTTTTTTCGCATCGAACGTCACGACAATGAGCACTGATTTTGATGCTCTTCCACCTGGTTGCAGATATTGCTTCGCGCGCGATATCACATACTGCTTGTATGGCATGACAGGTGCTTCATTTTTTACTAAAGCCACCTTTTTGGTTGGAGAGCCGTCTGAAGCCGAGCTGAAGATACTTTGCTTAGTTCGGTCTATTGGCACAGTCCTTCGCGGATGATTTTTGTTAGCACTATCCTTAGAGTATAATGTATGTACATATGTATTATGGGATGGGTACAAGCCACTGTCCTATTTATTGTGCTGTTGGCAGGACTTCCGGCCTTGGGCTGGGGTATTGTTTCTTCACTTTCTACAATCACTGCGATAATTATAGTTGATAACTGCGATAATTATAGTTGATTATTATTGTTTTGTATGCACTTCCCCACGGGATACGTAGTTAGTAACCTCTTAATGCGTAGAAGGTTTCGCTTTACTTCGCTTTTCTTTTCCGAAGATCTCTTCCATTCTTTATGAATCCAAGGAGGATTTCTTTGCAGCACTCATTGCAGGCCAGTTTTCGCAATCTCAACTTAACAATACACTGAGAACTTTTCCTTCGAAGTAACTAAGAAAGTTTCTATTCGCTTTTATGAAGGTCTAGGCCCCTTCACCATTCAACAATAACAAGATATTGCGTCGATTGTTAATTGGTACTCTAGTCAGTCTATAAAAATAAAGATTGTTAATATTTAGCTTTCGATACAGCAGTCCTTTACAATTTTTTCAAAAACTTTGTTAAACTAAAAACCATGCAGGATAACGTAGCTAAGAGCTTTTCGGATATCGAAGGATGATCGATGGTCTTTTCGACCTTGTCAGATTGAGAAATTTCTTTATAGTCAACCTTCTTAAAGTATCTGTTCAGATTGGTAATATGCGCGATGGACTTGAATATCCTTTGGGGTAAAGCATTGACTGTGTCAGTTGAGAAATTTTTCCAAACGCGCATGAAAGCGCGTCGCGTTGTCGTAGACCTTTTATGGCATCCAGCGATTTTGTGATATTTCTCCGACTTTGGTAGAGCAGCGGAAGTTCTCCACCGACCGAACGAGTTTGTCTCAATACAAGCTTTCATAAGCAACCTTAAAATCGTTACATGGTAGTTGGTGAACATTTAGTCGACAAAGAAATAACGAAACGTGGACCTATTAAATTGTTGATTCAGCCCTTCATATAAGATGTTAGCTAGGATGTGTAGCTTAGTTCTTGAGTTCCGGAAAAAAAACTGCTGAGATTTAGTTCACCGGACATGCTGTTCAATTAAATTTTAGAAATTGGCCCGTGCATGCTTCACTCCAAACCATTCCCTTTAACTTTTAAAAGCTCGACGGAGTTTTCGTTATCGGACCATGGTTCTTTTTTGAATTGACTGTTTGCGATTGATCCTCAGCACCTGATACTGATGTAGCAGGATTTAAAAAAAAAAAGTTGGGGAAACGCGGGCAGTGAAAACTCTGGCGGTCTTTTGGTATTGTAGCCGAAAACACCTAGGAATGCTACCACTACTCATCGATTTTCTTCTAGAATTATCCTCTGTTGCGGTATGCGACTATATTATGCTGATGTTAGCAAATGTAGCTCTAATACTGATTGTTAGCAGTTGTTCGTCTAAATGATATGGCGTGACTGCAACCTGAAGTCCGCTGATAATGCTAAATACGTATCCAAATTTGCCCTGAATCGGATTGCAATCGCCATAGTAGTTTTCGATCGTCTATCCTGCTGCTTTTCTGAAGCATCTGGAGCAATTTGTCTGTTCGGAGTCCTAAAATTCCATCTACATACATACATAATATACCATCTTGATCAAAAAGTTCCCGCACCACACCACTGTGTGGCGCTCCCATTGTTCCGATTTGAGTTCTGTTTTTTTGTTAAGTTGGTAAATCTGTTGTTGACATTCCCACTAAATCTGAGTGTCATAGCTTAACATTTGCAAAAGTTACGTAGCCAAGAGTACATCTATCTCCGTGTGTGTTGGAGATTTTTTACAATTTTAGAAATGGATTTACTGGTGCGCGAACGTTGGAAATGTTGGAAAAGAGTTTCGGCAACGATTCTCTAAAGAAAATAGTGGTTTACTAGTGGCAGGAGCGGTTCAAAAGTGGTCGTGAGTCAATCGAAGATGATGAACGCAATGGCAGACCATCGACATCGAAAACCGACGAAAACATTAATGAAGTAAAAGAAATGTTGGTCAATAACCGCAAATTAACCATCAAAGAGATAGCGGAGGATTTGAACATTGCCTATGGATCCGTTCAAGAAATTTTGGAAATGATTTGGGTTTCCGTCGTGTAGCAGCAAAGTTGGTGCCAAAAGAGATGATTTGTGAGGCTGAATCCGATCCCACATTCATCAAAAGGATCATCCAGACATCAGGCAAGTGAATGGCGTTCACCAAATGAGCCGAGACCAAAAAAATCAGTCGTTTTCAGTCAAAAAAGAAGGTGATGCGCACAGTTTTCATGGATTACAACGGTGTAGTGCATCATGAATTTTTGCCAGAAGGCCAGCAGTAAACAAAGAGTACTCGTATTATTTGGGCGTTATGAGACGTTTGCGTGAAGCAATTCGCCGAAAGAGACCAGCATTGTGGGCAGAAAACTCGTGGATTTTGCACCATGATAACGCACCGTCGCACAGCGCCATCATTATTCGTAATTTTTTGACGAAAAATGCAACAAATACCATCCAACAGCTACCGAATTCACCTGATTTGGCTCCCTGTGACTTCTTTCTGTTCAATCGAGTTAAAAAACCACTACGGGGAACGTGTTTCAGCAGCCGAGAGGAAGTAATGGAAAAATCGCAGGAAGCACTGATGGACACACCGAAAACCGAATATAAAAAATGTTTCGAGGATTGGATCAAGCGCTGACATAAGTGTGTTGCAGTCGATGGGGATTACTTTGAAGGGGACAATATATGTAGATTTAGATGAATAAACTTGTATTTTTAATTTTCCGAATACATGTCGTTCTCTTTGTCACGTTTGTAAGATCCGACCGTCATTATGACCTCTAAAGTCAATGAAACGATGGTGACTGTTGAAATATAAACTTTTAATCAATGTTTGACTTTCCTGGGCAATGCTATTGACGAAAGGTTTACACAAGATGGCATATATGGCATTGTATGAGCCGTACTGAGTTTGAATGTCTTTCCAGTTGTTGCAGGTGACGTCGTTTAGTGTGGTGACACTGTAGATCTATGTCAGTAGCAAGATTTGTACTTCCGTCTCACTATTTATGAACTGCATAGACCAGTGCATCCCGCGTTCGACGGTGGAGCTGAGTCAGTTTTTCTCAAAAGCCCCATGCGTTTAAGTCATTATATAGTCGGTATGACTCGAATTGGAAATCAATGCTGTTCATCATGATATGAAGTATGAAAATTTGACTTAAGGTCGTTCTGCTGGTGTGGATCAACCACTTTAAGATCTGAAAATGACTTAGCAGTATCATGTTATGTACTCTTATCATTTCACTAAGAAACTTGCCAGATTAATCGGGAAAATAAAATTATTTAAGGTATCCACACAGCATATTGCCCAGGATCTTGGGTGCGAGGTTAAATGTGGATATTCCTTTATAGTTATCATGGGCATTCAAGTGAATTTTTTTGAATTAAAGATAAAATACACTTTTTGGGTCTAGCTTCGGTCAAGTGACATCTACACATTCGTGTTCTGGTAAGCGAAAATGACGAGGTACGAGTGTATTATGATATTCTCGCATGTTATTTTTACTCTTTGATGAGCCTCTTGCTTATATGTCGCCCCGTGATTTTTTACGCGTATAGGGTAGCCCAATGTCTTTCCACTTACCTCTTTGATGAAGCCAATGAACCCACTAATTCCTTGCATTTTTGATTTAAATTAGCAAATTGGGAAACCTTCGCCTAAATACCTCTCCGTAGATTCCGAGTGCTCTCGTAGCTTCGTCAGTTACCTATTTATCCATAAAGGACGTATGCATACATTTGTATGACAAAGACAACTACCAATAACCAACGTTAGTCCCCCTCTATATTCCTTATTAATGTTGATAAGAAATTTATAATAGTTCATAATAGGAAACACCTTTATTTTAGAGGTCACAAAACCTGAAGTACGCGGCTTTCAACTATTGTATTTTTGCAGTCTTACATGTGTTAGAAGGAAATCGACATACAAAATTCTGCTTACCATGATGCTGGATTAGAGTAATGTCCGCAAGCATGGTTTTCATTTTTGAGTGGCTTACAGACTATTCCATGAGATAAAATAGCATCAAACTTCTGCTCTTCACTGTAATTTCGTATCAACCAATAAAGTAAATTACCACACAAAAAATACCAATTCTAGCCGTGAAGCAAATGTCTCTTTCAAAAAAACTGTCACGTTTTTCCAATATGGGATTTGTTTTCCAAAAAAGCAAAACAACAAAGAAAAAGCCAAAAACAACGAAAAAAAAACACCGTCAAATGAAGGAACATTCAAACGTAACGTATTCATACGAAACATGATGAAATAGCTTTTAGCTACAAGCTACACACTTTGGGCACCATCATTTGTCATCGTGTCATAAACAAAAATATATATATGTATAAAAAAAAACAGTCTAATGTACACAAAACTATGTTAGCCATCGATGAGTAGTTGTCCCTTCACCCACGCAAACGAGTTAATAAAACGCTGACGTTGTAGATTGCTGCGTGGAGGCAAATTAAAATCAAAACCGAACAGAAGAGCAAAAATAAAAAATAAATATTAAATAAATAAAATCGATTCCGATCATCTACATATGTACTCGTATAATAAATACAGTTCCAGTGCATCGCTATTGCATTAGAGCCATCTCATTGCAATTACTAATCGACATCTGTGCCGGACGGAGTTAGGGTTTTTCAAACGCACCGTGTTCTCTGTAAAACGTACACTATTTCGCTGTGGTGTTGGAATCATTTTGTATTTACAACAGAAAACAAATCATTCAATTGAAAAGTGTTTTGGATGTCAGTTGAACTTTGCTAATCTGCAGCACCAATAAGACACACATAAAATGCTTGTACAAAAAAACAAAGAGAATAGGGTCTTATAGTCAGTCTTGTGGAAGTCCACTTTAAGTAGGTTTTAAATAAAATTTAGAATTACTGCCCAATACAATTTTGTAGCCGCACTCAATGTCTCATCGGATTGATTCGAACTTTAAGCAAAATAAAGTAATTTTTCTGAAAACCATTTGAACTAGTGGCCTAATTAATATTCGTAATTACAACAGGATACTCATGGTAACCCTTTTAAAAAGTAGAAGCTTACGCTTTCATTTTACTCCCGATGACGGCGCAGTTTTTGGTGACCCAAAAAGTTGGTTAAGATCTTTTCCCGCTTGCATGCGCCTTCAAAATTGAGGTCTTTTCCTATCCCATCTTTTCTGCGTGGATTCGAAGATTTTCCTAGTATTTATCATCTCTTCACCCCGCGTTCAATATCCGAATAATGCGAGTAATTGAATGGACTTTTGAAAAATTTTGCCTTTGGTGCTGACGTGTGAGTCTTGAACATTTTTTCCATGGCATGGTCATTCCCCTGCCTTATTTTTTTATCTTAGTGTGTAAAAGATGTAACATGCAATCTCCAATATTATCCTGAACAATCAGATGGCAAGGATAAGAAAATAAGACAATCCTCAATCTGACGGGCTGCCAATCTGGAAACTATGGGTTTGCCCCATATCTGTTGTAGAGTGAAGATTGATATGGTGGATTTTCTTTGCTCCAAACCACACTAATAGGGATAATACGGCTTGAAATAGGATATTGACCATAGTTTGGGGACGTTTTTCTTGAGAATGGGGCACAATACTCGGGTTTCATTAGTCGGGTATACTTTTGTTTGACTATATTTTGCAACTGATCTTTGCTTTGAACAGCTCGACGGATATGCCGATATTTCCAGTAGCCTTGATGGATTTAAGTTCAGATGTGGCTGCCTGATCTTCGTCTTGTTCGAGTAGACTGAATCATTGGTTATAATCTTCCAAATTGAATTGTTCAGTTTACGTGACAGCGGAATTTTGATCATCGTTGCAGTAATTCTCCTTCCATATCCTCGGCATCGATTGGGATTCTAATTTTGAATTGCCCTCTTCATATTTGCGGGATTATTCGGTTGGACTTTGTTGCCTTGATACACTAAACGTTCCCTTTTGTGAAATTTGCAAGCCTCAGATCATCTCTCTTTCTTTTCTCTTCTATGAAGTCGGTGCTCATTCCGTCTGTTCTGCTCATTTTCGTGATTTTAGTTGTCCGTCGTCAAACTATAGGGTGACCTGATAGGAACGATAGGAAATAAACATTTAAATAAAACAACAACGGTGTGAGATATAAAATTGATTCTGGTTTTATTTGAAATCTACGTTCATGCCATTATTTATGGAATAGCACATGATTCAAATGGCCACCTCAGCTTCGCTGGCAGTGCTTCAAGCGGTTCGTCCAATTCTTGATGACTCGATCAAATATGTGCGGCGTTATTCGGGCAATAGCGTGTCGAATGTCAGCCTCGAGCTCGCCCGAAGTGGTTGGCTTGTTGGCTTACACTAAAGACTTGACGTAGCCCCAGAGAAAATAATCGAGTGGTGTCAAATCGCAAAAACGCTCGCCGTCCGATGACCCAGTCAATAAATTTCTCCTTCACAACTTCAAGCGCTGCGTCACTTGTATCACATGTAGCCCGTCTTATTGGAACCACAGCTTGGATATATCGATTTTGTCAAGCTCTGACTACAAAAAGTCGGTTAACATCGCTGTACACCTGAGACCATTGACGGTAACGGTATCTCCTTCCTCATTTCGAAAGAAATAAGGTCCATGCCATAAACCGCGTCAAAAAGTCAATCTTTGTGGATGCAATGACGCTTGACCGAACACTTGTGGATTGTGTTCGCTCCAATAATGGCAATTTCGCTTGTTGGTATAGCCGCTGAGCCAAAAATCGGCCTCATTCGAGAACATAATTTTTTGGGAAAAATCCGGATTTCCGGACAACATTTCCAGCGCCCAATTAGTGAACTCACGACGTTGTCTATGGTCTTCCGGCCTCAATTGTTGCATTAACACAATATTATATAGATATAGGCCCGAATCCAACTGCAAAATAAGCCGGGTTGACTCTCTGGCGATGCCCAATTCAACTAAACGACGCCGAATCGACATTTCTGAGTCTTTTTCGATACTGGCCGGCCCGGCGGCTATGTTTTCTTCATTCCGCACCAATCTCTGTCTAGTTGGTAGCTTAAGATCCAAAAGAGTGTACTCATGCTCAAACTCTCCCACAGTGCGACGAATTTCCTGCACACTGAAGCCATGATGACGATCGACCTCACGACGAAATTTACGTTGCGTATTTACAATGAGCCGGAATTTCGAAAATGTTTTTTAATATTTTCCGCACGTTCGGCAAGCATTAAACGAAACATGATGAAATGGCTAACCCTACTAAAGCACATTGCAATTGGAAAAACTGTCATTGCTATCTGGCCACCCTTAGCTGCAACAATGCTTCAAACCGCCACTAGGTCTCAGATCCGTGATCTGATATGAATTTTCATGAAGTGCTGTTTCACGTGCTGAAAACCTAAGATTTTTTTATCTTAGCTTGCCTCCAATGACAAATCCGAATCTAAATTAGGTCCACTTTTCTCGTTGGTAGTAGTCACCGTTAATGTTTGGCTGCATGCGATCTTTTATGAGACCATAGGCAAATATGATATTGGTTATCCTTATATTGCTTTCATGGGTCGTCAACAGTAAATCCTTCGTTGAGTATAACTTTGCTAGTACAGCTAAAAAGCGTAGCCTACTGAACAAAACCTCCGAAAATTTACTCAGCCTGCTCTGTGCACTTTATAGCGGGCCGAAACTATTTTAGTTTACATGTGTTTGACACATTGCGACATCCAAAGGGACTTGATAAACACTGTAGAAACGTCGTCTTCTCCAAAAGCAAAGCGGAGAAGTAGTATTTTATCGTGAAAATATTCATGGTATTCCGGAGTCTTATTATTTAACATAGATGACGAGCGATTGCAAGGAGAATTCCGCTTAGCTATACATATGTGGAAATTATGGCCTCACGGACCATTTTAAAAAGCGGGAATTAATTTGGTAAAGACTTGGGATATAGTTTTTGAATACGATTGAATTCAGCTACAAGTGTATGCATCTTAACATAATTGATACCAATCAGTGAGTTATGCTCACTTACAGTGATTACGACTCGTGGCTTTAAAAGAATGCTACTTAATGTTGCCAAATACAGTATCGGACAAAATTAAAGCTCGGAAAGTTGAGTATAAAAATGTCGCTCAATAAATTGCTTTGCACTGCAGGGATTTCAATAATTTCAATATTTTTCGTTTTATTCAAACAGCAATAGTTATACCAGTTTATAGATAAAAACTTAATTCTACCAGATTTTTACAACGCCACATGGGCATAGTACTCCGGATTTTACAAATTTATTTGTATTGGTATCCTCTGCACCATTTCGAGCTTTAGATTTGTCCGATACTGTATATGGCATATACAAATATATAATGCCAATAACAAGTGTTTCCATCCCATCCTTGTTATATGGCGAATTTTTCACTAAAAATGTATTCAATTCTTCAGAGTCTTGAGTTGGAAACAAAAGCCAAGACTCTTTCAAAACTAACATGAAATTATTATTATACAATACTATTATTTTAAAAATGTAATATTCAATTATCTTAAAAGAAATGTCTAGTTTTCATGAGACACGTACTCCTTCTTTATGATTCTCATATTTTTAAATACATTGCACTTATGTAAGCAGTTTTCCAATTATTAGTTTCATGACAGCCGATTTTTTGAGAAATGATTGATGAAAACCAAGCCGTTAATAAAAGGGAAATGCTATAACAGTGTATTAAAATTATTTAAATTCATCACAAAAATGGTGGAAATTTCGCTCAAATATTTCGAAAAGTTAGATTATCTCTTAGACGACATGAACCACTTTTCTGCCAAGAAATTATTAAATTGGTTGAGAAATTTGTGCTTTTGGAAACTTTGAGGGAAGAAACAAAATGGTATCAGTCTTTCAAGAACAACTGGGAGTATTGCATCCGTAGCACGACCTTTGGCGAAGACTCAATTGGCGCAAGATCTAAAACCTAACGACCCTAAGCGACGTCCTTACTTTACCACTGGTATCAATGTTTTGTTAATAAGCAGAATAGCCACATTTCGAGCTTAGATAATTCAGGCATGGTTATCGAGAAGCCTCTAAACCCACAATGTCTTACTATTTCGTGTAGTTTTTGGACATCGTTACAATTTTTTTCTTCGAAAACAATTGCGCCATCGAACCAATGAATCAATGCAATTTTGTAGTCAGAAGTTGAAGTTTTCTATGTGGGTGGGGATTATTTCTACCAAGGCATTGCTTTTTTGGAAGAAATGTCTCTTAGCCGGATCAATTCTCAAAATTGTGATCAAAATTTGCCGTCAGGATCATGCGTTTTAACACTGTGTGACTTTTTTCTTTTGGACCATATGAAGGACGGGGTTTATTCCAACACTCGTTAGTAAATTCAAGCGCTTAATGCAATAAGACAAACAATTTTATTGAAAGAGTCTAGATGTGCAACAGAGGTCGTGGAGGTCATTTGCTGATACTGATTTTCATTATTATTCGCAATCCTTCTTCTAACGATATAAATGAAAATTAAATGTTTTTCACAAAAAATAAGTCTTTACTTGATAAATCAAAATGAAACTTCTTATTGTAAGTCCCTTTATATTGATGACGAGCAAGGAATTCTGCTAACGGGCAATAACGAAATTTGCAATAGATGGAAAGAGTTCTTTAACACGTTACTGAACAAACACCATTTCCTCGGCGGTAACTAACGAAAAGAAAACGACCGATTTTACGGAAGGCAATGTCCGCAAAATAGTAAAAAGAATGAATTGAGCTCCAAGGGTCATCTACCTTCCGAAATACCATATACTCGTAAAGGCAAAGACGACACGAGAAATTGCAACAATTTCGGATTAGCGAAACTAATGTTGTGTACTTTCAATATACCTATATACGAGAGAGTTCTAGACATAGGACAAAGCAACATACGAGTACTTAAACTCCTTGGCAGTTAATGCGTAAGAGACAGATCGCTATATTACGCAATTTAAAAATTACAAATAAAGATGAAACATAGTTACGCTGCGAAAGAAGTGAGAAAATATAAATCCTTAGGCTCGGTTGTAAACCATTAGGAAATTGCAATGACGATGTTGCACAAAGAGTAAACATAGCATGGCCTAAATGAACGAAAAACTCAGCAGTATTTTATGACAGAGAAATCCCGATTGAACAATAAGAAATACGTGAATCTGCGGAAGCCACCGCACACTCACAGACCGACAGTGGAAAAACAAACTGGTTTTGTTATGTTTAACGAAGATCGTCAAGAAAACCGGCTCGAAAATCAATAGAGGCTCAACTTTCGGGCGAAATTCGAAGAAAGCCCAAAAGAAAAAGAGTGGAATTGAAAAAACACCAGCAAACTCTTTGTTTACCGTAAGCCGTACAGCTCGCTTATGGAATCTCCTGCTGAGCTCTCTATTTCCTGGTCGTTATAACTTGCAAACATTTAAAAACAATGTACATCGGTACCTATCTTTTCTTCCTGCCTACATTTCCTTCGCCCGCGCTGTGTACAAACATTTCAAGGGTACACAAATACATCTCTTTTCAGGGAAGGGGTTGGTTAAAGTTTTTGGCTTGCCTGTTACCTTCAGTTTGGGTCCAGCAATGCTTTTTATGAAGTTAATTTGTAACCCGCAAAATGGTCTTGGCAACATGAATGTTGAGGCCGGACCTTTTTCTGGTCAGCTCTTTCATTAACATCATAACTAGAGTGAGCTGTCACCCAGATTGAATGGACCCTGTTGGTGCTGGTTTGTGTTTTGAGAAATTTAATGCAGTCCCAAACAATTTTTGAGGTTAACTCAAGAGCGTTGATAGCAAGCACGGCCGCTTTGCTGTCAGAGAGAATATATGGTAAATGGTCTTTTTGGTGGCAGGTCTGTTTAAGTTCGCCCTAAAGCAGAGTTCTATTGCGATCCTACTGTCCATACTTGTTCCACGTGAGTTTCTGATCCCCTAGGAGGGATCCAATTTTCTTTTCTTGGTGAAGGTAACTCTGGTGATCTTTTTGGGTTTGACGTTTGCGCCAACCTTCTTGCACCAGTTAGCAACAAGGTTGAGATACCTCTGGAGAAGTTTCGAGATAGTTTTTTTTTTTTAAATTTCTCTGTGATAAGGATCGCAATGCTATCAGCGTATCCTTGGACATAGAAACCGTCGTTGCTGAGTATGTCTAGCACTTCGTTTACGATAAATTAAAATGAAATTTAAATTTAGTGGGGGCTAATTCCTCCAATTTATTTCGCTTCATACAAGCTTAAACTAACTTAAAAACTAGGACTTAAAAACTAACAGCAGTTAAAGGTTGGGAAGTAAGGGAATGGTGGAGAAGATCAAGTTTAAGACGAGAAGTGCTCAGGTTAAATCAAAACTGGGGAGGTTTGAGTTGACCTCACGGAGCACATGGGGAGATTGGTTCGTTGGAACCATAAGAGGTGCGGTGGGTTGAAATATATAAGAGACGAGGACGAGGAAATAGAATTATAAAGGGTAGCGCAATCTACAGAACCAGAGAGCAGTCGATGAATGAAGAGAATGTCAGCTGCGTGTCTGCGTTTTCGAGTGTATTCAGGTTAAGAAGTTTGAAGCGGCCACGGTAGGGAGGTAAGATAAAGGGATCATTCCAGGGTAGTCAACGAAGGGCAAGTCGAAGAAAACGACGCTGAATGTTCTCGATTCGCGATATATGAACTCGCTGAAAGGGGGACCACACTTGGCTGGCATATTCGAGAAGGAGCCGGATAAGGGTAATGTAAAGTGATCTTGTTACATAAGGGTTGCAAAATTCTTTAGACCATCGTATGATAAAACCGAGCGATGAGTTGGCTTTAAGGATTATCACATCAATATGCGAACGGAAGGTTAACTATCTATCGTAGAATATTCCAAGGTCGCGAAGGGATTGAACCTGGGGCACAGGTTGGTCATTCAGAAAATAAAGTCGAGGAGGAGATTGATTAGACTTACGAGACAAAGTCATAGATTGACATTTGGAGACATTCAGCTCAAAGCAATTTTTTATACACCATGTCGAAAACCTATCGAGGTTTTCTTGAAAGAGAATAGAGTCTTGGGGTGAAGAAATAGTCTTGGAGAACTTAGTGTCGTCGGCGTAAATAGACAGGGAACAGTGTTTTACAATCCTTTCAAGATCGTTTATAGTTAAAACGAAAAAGAGGGGACATAGATGGCTGCCTTGTGGGACACCGGAAGTGGCTAAAAACGGAGTTCAGAAAGCTGACCTAGAGCAAAGGCTATAAAAACGGCTTTCCAGACAAGAACATATCCATTTTAACAATATGGGGTCAAAACCGAGGGAAGACAATTTGAAAAAGATCAATTTTTTAGGTATGTTAACAATCTTAGCAATGAGGCGGCAGTTGGTTACTTCATTCTTTGATCCCTTTTCGTGAACTGGGGTAGCCATAACGCTGCCAGTCACTGCTTAATGTAGCATTGAAATTTTTACGTTAAGCATGTGCTTTATCCAGTTACATGTAATATTGTCTATTCAAGGAAGCAGCCTACAGCAATTTATTTGTCTCTGAGGGATTTCTCAATCTTTGCGGTGATTTCCTGCGTTGTCGATTTTCCTGGTTGATAAGCATTGTGGTTTTTATGAAGTGGATTCCTATATAGTGGCCCATCAATAATATGTCTATTAAGTTTTTTCTAAATTGTTTTTAGGAAAACCGAAGTGAGGCTTATTGGTCTGTATGATTTGTGTAAATCAGTTGGTCTACTACCTACTTTGAGTATAAACTTAACCCCAGGCATAACTGAAGTTATCAGAAGTGTAATCCTTTACCTTTAACACCTCTTTGGAGAACTGCTGGGAAGATTCCATCTTCACGGGTCAATTGAATTGACGGCCCGTTTTATTTTTCCTTCTAAAA
Organism: Volucella zonaria; assembly: GCA_963966105.1. Taxonomy (NCBI): domain Eukaryota; kingdom Metazoa; phylum Arthropoda; class Insecta; order Diptera; family Syrphidae; genus Volucella; species Volucella zonaria. The sequence continues at coordinate 175,348,027 of OZ014531.1, read as the reverse complement.
AATTTCTTATGATCTCTTCCAGTCCTTTCTGGTTGGGCTATTGATCTTCCTCTGGAGAGGATTATCGGGAGCAATGATGGAATTTGGATTTTGGGTTTCAGCTAAGAGCTGTAGCGTCTGTAGACCGCTTTCCACATAGGCGTCATTCTGTTTTTCATTAGTCTGATTCGATTTATGTGCTGTTTGGATAGAATACATTTCCATCGTGTTTCGCCCTGTTAAAGAGCTTTCCGGTGTGCATTCTTAATTTGGCGAGTTTATTATTCCGCCATGGAGTAGAGCGGTTGCCTGACTTTTCTTGCTCTGGGCAAGCATGATGATAGGCAGATTTGATTGAAGCTTTGAGATTTTCGCGGTCAAGTTCTAGACTGTCAATGTCTCTTATGCTTTGTAGCAATTAGGGGTGCCTCAATCTGTGTATATAGGTTGTCTATAAGATACGGACATTTTGGAGTCCAATAGGATGTCGAAACAGATTTGTCGATACGTTTCAGTTGAAGCATGCCAGTTCCTAATATTTTTATTTTATAAATGACGTCAAGCACTTCTTCCCTAATTCCGTTTACAAAGCTAAGGCTATTTTCGTAGCTTAGAATTTCAAGATTATTTTTGCAAATAAATTTAAGAAGAAACTCATCTCTTTTGTTGATATTTGAGGTACCTCACTTTGTATGGTGGGCGTTCGCATCGTATCCAATTATCAGCTGGAGTCACCTTCTGCCACAGTAGTTTATGAGTCCTTGCAATGGCAGAACGCATGATAGCTTTATATTACATATTTCAACAATTCATAGAAGAAGAAAAATAAGAAGGAACAGTGTTAAAGTATATTTTGAATTGAATTGAATTATTTCTAGCGATAATAGTGCATTTTTTATTCCTAAAATATCTGCTTCAATTCACTCTTTATTAGTTTAATTTAGATAAGCTGCAAACAAGGCTTATAACCTTACCACCTCCAGTTGTCTGTTTAAGTTCATCTTCTTCTCTAATTTTTCCTTCAAAGTTAAGAAGTGAAACCTTCTAACAATTGACTAATGTGAGTGGGTAGAGTATACTCGTACGAGTATAGAATATAGCCAACCGAGTGATTCATTCCCATAAAATCATTATTTCATCATCTCGTTGTATATAAATACCACTTTTGCCATCTGAAAATATATACATATGAGTATATGAGCATATAGATACTTGTTCATGTTCGTGCAAAACACTCATAGCATGTCCCATTCTAATGAATAAGTACTCTGTCAATGATAGTTCGCAAGAACAAAAAATAAAATACACAGAGCCGGGACCAGAGAGAGAAATAGTAAACCAAACAAACATACAAAGATACTACATATTTAAACTCAAAGGGAGAAAACCAATGAAAATCTATTAAATTTAAATAATTCGCCATGTCGAGACCGAAGTGCAGTCAGCCATGTTAGACAGTACAATATGATTTGAGTCTTGCAACTCTGGCTAAAATTAGACGCACTCACAAAAACTTTGTTCAGACAAAGGATCTGCGAGTAAGTGCGTTGCTACAGGCCAGAAATATTCTCGGTTTCAATTCGATTTGAAAGGATTTTTGTTAGCACATTCACAAAATTAAATAGTTTCCGTCGTCTAGAATTAACCTTGAGATACATGTTTCGTGTCGCCAGAAAAAAAAAAAGATAAAACAACTGCTCATGTACGAGCACATACTCGTATGGTGCACAAAATAATGTGTACGAGTAGATGAAAATAGATGAAACGATGCCAAATTTTTGCAGATATGACATGCGGTAGGCAGTCGTTTTAACACGTTAAGAAGGTTAACAACCGATTTAGTGATGAATAAAACATTGTATAAGCTCGATGTTTAGCTGCAGGTCATGCCTAGTAACAAGAAATTAAAAATTTTCCTGTTTGAATGACATAGAAGCCTAGTTTTGCAGCCAGTTGACAAATTGATGAGCAGCGGAATTTTGAATATAATTAGAAATATTTAGGCTGCTTCAGCTGAATGCACTTAAAGTGTTTATGTTCTAGATAAACTGGCAAACAACTGGCCGTCACAAAACCCGCAAACATATTTGTCTTTTAATCATTAAAATAAACACATACATACATATACCATATGTGAATGTATTGTATCTTTTGCATGATATGTCCACCACTTAATCAATTCGCTTGCGAGGCCATAAACCGAGAAAATATCAGCAGAATTGAGTGCATGTTAGCGCCAAATATGTTTGCAGTGTCTTTGGTTCTCTGTAGACTGTTGTGAACTCATAGAGGAATCTATCATATAAAAAGTATTCAAAGTACGACATAGAAATTAAACTTTCATGTCATCAAATCCGGAAACGGACAGAGTCTGAATGAATTTGCAATTGGACGGAATAATCGTGGCAGAAAGTGCTAGTATGTAAGGAATCACAAGCAAGATGACCCATTTTGCGATACACCGAAGTCACGTTTGACTTGACATTGAGTTGGACTACTGGCTGATAGTGGGTTTCAAGAGCAGTATAGCCTCGAGATAAGGTTTGACGTCGGACAGCTTCCAATGCGAGAGACCGCCGTATCATTAGCGATGCTGCCTCTGACGAGCTAGGTTTCGAAAGTCGATCATATCTGCGTAGTGCAAGATTGCATTCGAATACAATGGCTGGTATGGATCTTGTTTTCTGATGAGGCGGCTTGTCCAGGTGGAAAAAGAGTATTGGAAAAGCTCGAACCCAAGGCTATTGAAATACGGTACGGTAGGAATGAGGTTAGGAAAGTTTAACTGAATGTAAAAATGACGTGTCAGGAAAACAAAATATCATCCAAACTGAAGGTAAGCACTGTCTATTCGCCTCTGAAGAATGGAGATTCTCTGAACTGCGACAATTGTATAGGGTTATCCGACAAAAGGTGTCATTTTAAATCAATAGAAAAACGCAACATATTCATGGAAATGAGCCATTGTTTCACCAGTTTTTTTTTTTATTTAATTTGCGCGCGCTCAAGGAATACCCTTAAAATGCTTGCACACAACGCGGGTGAAGGAAAATGAGGGAGTATAGAAAGAGAGGTACCGGTGAACGTTGGTTTTAAATGTATGAAGGTTGGTATGACTAGAAAATAAAGAGCTACGGAGGGCATTCCATAAGCGAGTTGTACGGCTTAGGAACGAATCAGGATATTTTAGAGTACGTCCCAAAGTGGGCTTGAGGGTATACTGATGGGCCTTCGTAGCAAGGCGGGTGTTACGATTAAAAGTTTGAAGGGGCGGAATGCTACTGGCGATTTCTATGGAGCACTGTTGGTGCAAACAGCGATACAACAGAGTGAGAAAAGAGACATTACCTCGGTGTTCAAGGGTGTCCATTGTTTGAGTGATATTAGTATCACCAATAAGTTTTATTGCACGGTTTTGAATCATGTGCAGAGATGTTTTGGGCGCACCCGACCAGATGTGGGCAATACTCCAATTTCGGGTGGATAAACGCCCTATATATTGAGGCCTAATCAGAGGGGGTGAAGTTTTTCTTACATCGCTTCAGGTAGCTAGACATTTCGCAGCATTTTTGACGACACCAAATATGTGGTCATTCCAACGTAAGTTGTCATTGACACACATGTCGAGAATGAAAAGTTTATCGGTTTCGACGATGCAAGTGCCATTCATGGATAACGGCTGGGTGTTTAAATTTCGCTTTAACGACAGCAGACAGAATTGTGTTTTGGAAGCATTAAATTCTACTCTCTTAGTGGTTCCCAATATTTAATGAGCTTAATACGCACCGGCGTTCCCGTTCTACAGCCGAAGGGCAGGGGCGTGAGTCCGGGAAAGAATATGAAAAGCAGAGAGTACTGTCGTCAGCAAAGGAATATATTGGATTAAGGAGTAGCAGACAAGAGATCATTGATGAAAATTAAAAAGAGCGACGGAGACAGAACGCAGCTCTGGGGCGTACCAGCATTTATTTTGTGAATATCAGACTTGAAACCATCCAAGACAACTTGAATTAAACGTTCCGAAAGGGAATTTCTAATCCATGGAAGAAGAGAGTCGTCGATCCCAAAAGCACGCATTTTCGACAAAAGAGCCTGATGCCAAACTCTGTCAAATGCCTTAGAAATATCAAGTGCAACTATCTTGCTTTCACCAGATTGATGTACGTATTAGTTCCACTTTTCGGTGAGACATGCCAGTGGACCTGTTGCAACGAAAACCACACTGCTGGTCATTAAGAAGTTTTCGTGTTTCGAGTTATTTCATGCGCTGACGATTCATCAGCGTTTCCATGGCCTTGGAAAGAAGGGACATAAGTGCATTAGGTCCGTAGGACGGGCTGGACAAATGCTGTTTTCCATGTGCTCGGAAAGAGTCCCAAAAAGTTGGATCGATGGAAAAGCAAACGCAGTGGTTTTGCCAACGTGGAAGAACACCTCTTCAGAAGGAGGAGAGATATACCATCTGAACCAGCGGATTTGTAAACGTTAAGATCTTTAAGAACTCCTGATACTACGCGAGTGCGAAAGTGGATTCGTCCCATTGAAGATTCGATGCACTTAAGTGTAGGAGGAGGCAAAAAACAGTCTGGAAGTATTGAGCTGGCCGCACAGTGTGCAGCAAGCAGATTTTCCTTGTCCAAAGAGCTCACAGCTGGAATGTCACTGTAAGTGAGCGTTGGGATGGCGGAAGAGGCAGAATTTCAAATATTTTTGACGAATGACCAACTACCTTTGGGACATTGTAGTTTTTCCTGCCTCAGTTTTTGTTCGTATTGGAATTTAACACGCTTAAGAAAGACGTTGCGGTCATTCCTGCTCGTTTAAACTTTTTTCGGTTTTCCTCTCTTGGGTTGGTCTAGAAGGACCAAAAAAACAATTCTCTAACCCTGACGGCCTCCTTACAGCTCGAGTCGTACCATGCTTTTGGTTTTATACTCTTCATCCGATGATGGATAAAGTTTCTCATTCCAAAGAGAATGGTGTCTGTGTGGCATGTGGTGCCGTCCTGCTGAAAATAAACGTCATGCACGTCCATACCATCAATTTCATGCAAAAAAAGGGTCAGCCAACGTAGTTCGGTAACGCAATCCATTCACTGAAACGGTCGCACCAGCATCGTTTTTAAAAAATAGGGCCAAGTGACACCGCCACTCTTGGGTTTTCGGAGCCCCAAATGCGACAGTTGTGCTTGTTTACTTACCTAGACAAATGGAAATGAGCCTCATCACCCAGCATCCAATCTTCTGGCTGCAATTCTTGTGCCTACTGAACCTTATAAGTATGTAAGCTAAGATCTTTAAGCAAAATGCGGTGCAAAGTGGTTGCGGATAGGTCCAATTCCTGTGATCGTCGCGAAATGGACAGACCAGCGTTTACAGTCACACTCTCAGCTATGTCGGCGATAATTTCAGTTGACCTCGCCGGACGAACACTATTTTCACTATTTTAACATATACGAGTAGTCTCGATCTATAATTAATAACCGCCTAGTCTTTACTTATCAAAAGTCATCAAAATAATAGTTATATGTTGACAGTTCAATAATGGCGTGAAATTTAAAATGACACCTATTGCTGGATGACTCTCTAGAAGCAAAAGTCTGCTAAACATCGCACGCAAGTGTGTGGGGTTTTAGACCCGCTTTCGAATCAATACTCCCCATGTTTTCTTCGATTTGAAGTCTAATTGTGAAAGTGTCTATCAAGACAGGCAATAGAAATGTTTCTTGTTTTGACATCCTTTCTAAAGTCATTGTACTGGATATCGATAGAGAAATTCCAATGGTCTATGTTAAAGTCTAGAGAAATATCATCGAATTGTTTGATGTCAAGAAAGGTCTTAAATAACGCAAAGCGCTATCATGTGGCTTCTTTATCATCGTTTTTGATGATAATATATAATACATATAATATTTCAAAAATTTATTCAACTCCACGCGTCATCATGATGAAATAATCGGAAGAAATCAGCGAAATAAGCTAGAAATTAGATATCAGCGGGCCATTTGTGAGTGTTAAGGCGGAAGCAGTAAAAATGGGTTTCGCAATCAAATTATATTCTGTTATCGAGAAGAAAAACACAATCCCGACGCCTTAGGTAGTAGCCAACTATATATTTGAGGAAAGAAAGAAATGTATCTACAATAACAAGTCTCTGTAATGGACCCTAGTAATCACATCTGTGCGGAGATCCATGGAATAATTACTGTCAGCCGCCGCGTTATTTCAATTAGCCAACAATGTAATTACAGGACCTTCATCATCCACAGGACTGGGTGGTGCCTGACATAAATTGCTGGCGGCCTAGATACCTTTTTGTCTGCTAGCACTCAGATACATTGATCGACCAATTGATCTACCACACACTTTTTCTTTACTGAAAAAACTTCAGATGAAAAAGCCACACCACATCAGTCCCAAATATGTACCACTAAATACGAGAATCATCTTCTTCTTCAAAGGAGTAGCAGTTATCAAGGCTGTTTAAAACAAGAGGCGTGGGATTTATTTTGTTTTAAATGAAGCGAATAGTTGCTGAGATATTTGTAAAATCCGTACTGCTCTATAAAGTGGACACATGGAAATTATTTATGGAAAACAAGGTCCGTACAAATCGCCCCGGCTCTACTCGCAGACTTTCATCATTTTTCTCGAAATTTTCAATTATTCTTTCACATAATTGGGGCTCTATCTTGGCGATGGCGGCTTTCAGAGTTGGAATTGTTTGCGGATGCTTGGGCGTAGACCTTGCTTTTAACCATAGATGAACTAATTTAGATGGTAAACTCTACTTATACTTTTGCGAACCCTTAAACTTTGCACAGACACACTGTAAGTGAATTACCAATATATTGTGCAAGCCTGTAAACTGCTAGAATTTACTAGAATGAGAGCAATTTGTAAGTAAAATTCGCTACGTGTGTAATGTGGATGAAGTTTTTTGAGTCACCTATTCACATTCAGGGTAACACGGATAGAGGCGCTAAGTGGAAAGCGGGTTTTGGATTTCCAATATCAGTAAAGTTTGCCATCTATGTTAGTTGGTCCTTACTTTTAACATAGCCCCAAGGAAAGAAGTCTAACTGTGTTAAGTCGCACGACCTTGGCGGTCAATGGGTATCTCCGAAACCCGAAACTTCGTGCACAATAACGCGATTGCTGTACGTAGCACCATCTTGTTGAAAGTAGAGGTCGGCCGTATTCATATCCTCTCGCTCCGGCTACAAAAAATTATAAGGCATGTAACCGCGATGGTGCGCTCCATTGACTGTAATAGCTCTTCTGGCCTCATTTTCGAAACTATGATACCTACGGTCCATAAACTGCACCAAACAGTTACTCGTTCTGGGTGCATTGGTATCTCCTGAATAACTCGTGGTGCCCCAGATGTGACAATTTGGCTTATTAATGTAGCCGCCAATGTGGGAATGGGCATCGTCCCAAAACAAGATTTCCTCAACAAAATCAATGTATATTTTCCAGTACGCAATCCCAGAACGTACAACGCTTCTGGTGGTCGTCGGCTTCAGATCTTGCGTTCATTAGACCTTGGAGAGCCAAAACTTTCATCAAAATTCGGTGCACTGTGGCTGTGGAGAGGTCAAGCTCCAAAGAACGGTGACGAATGGAGGTGTTTGGATCATTTTCTGCACTTTCCTTTAGTGCGGCGATATTTTCCATTGAACGTCCGGGGTGAACAAGTTTCGGCGTCCTCACATCTTCTATTGAACCGGACTGTTGGAATTTTAAGATTATGATGCGCATACATAGGCACATGATTACGTGCAAAATTGGCACGAACTTTCACATCATTGCCGCAATTCAATGCGAATTTTCGTAATAAAATTCAACGATTTGGACTTTATCTTTCACTGCGTAGCGTTCCATGATAAATCCATCTGATGGTCAGTTCTCTAGAGATTCAGTGGGAAAGCCGCAGTTATATTACAAACTTTCATACATTTTTGATTTCTCAGTCATGTCATGTTAATCAAAGTTCCAGGAAGCCCCAGCCTTTATCCGGAACTTGGAAACTTTTCCTCTTAAACTTGCTTATTTGTTTAACAAATATCGCATGTCTGAGGATTTATATCACTTTCACTGACAGATTCAGAGAATTTATGGCTACTTGCATTATTTTGGAAGATGTCATGGGGTTCACCAATGTTTTTAGTGCAGCTCAGTCATCTCTATTCACACACGTGATTCACATAACACATATCCTTCACAATATTATGCATAAGCACTAATCTAGAGGCGTATTTATCTTACCTATATGTTGTCTGAGATTATCATATTTCATAAAAGCGTCTTATTATTCCCAGGTTGAGCTTTGCCAGTAAATATGGAAACTTCTAGATCTTTGGGCTAGTCTGAGAATAAGATCGCGGCGCTATTTATTACTAGCTTCGGTAAGGCTCCCGGAAATTACGCCGGAAGAAATTACGCCACAATTTCATACATTTGGACAAAATGCCAGGAAATGTTTTTGTTTTTAAATTTTGATTGGAAAATATGCCAGAAATTACGGAAATTAGGCCAGACAGATGTTTTCGCGTATTTTCCAGTATCAGGAAAGAAAAATATGTCAGAAATGGTGACGTGAAATAAGGCCCAACGAAATAAGACCAAATACTTTTTTTTTGTTTACCTGAATTTGCATTGATATCAGCAAACTGTAATACAGCTATTACATACGCGCCTGACTGATAGTTGTTGAGGTACCCTTAGCGGAGCGACGAACTCGCGTGAGCGTCTAAACCACCACGGAAAGTGGAGTTTAAACAAATGAATTGCACGAAGCGCTGCACTTACTCCCTCTTGGCTGGCGTTATTTTTTTTTGCAAAGCGAAATAAAGTCAAATCGGAAATTTGGTGTTATTTCCAGATTCCAGATTTAAAGCGAAATAAGGCAAAATTTTTCATTTTTGGTTTTATTTCGTTGGGCCTTATTTCAAGTCACCATTAGAAATATCGTTTCTGGTATTTTTTCCTAACATGTTCTCTCTGGCGTTTTTTTGGAAAAAAGAACTGAAATTTCGGAAAGATAGCCTAGGTTTTTCTGCCTAGGACTTGTATAAAAAAATTTCTGGCGTTTGTTCCATAAAAAAAATCTGGCGTTATTTCCTCTGGCGTAATTGCTGGGAGCCCTCCGGTAACCTCCATCTTCTGGTAAAATCTCGGTTCTGAGCAGAGCCTCATTCTTAATATGCCAATTATTGAACACGTCTGCTCATATCTTCTCATAGTCGCGTAGTATAGTTGCTCAGCAAAGTGGTGATTACTGAATAATGATATATTAATGTCAATGATTAGTTCTCTGCAATTGTTTTGCGGTTAAGGCGATAGTTATTGCAGCCATACAAAGAATTTGATAATATTGCCCTGTGCGAAAATTTCTGGTTCGCGGAAGTCCTGCATTGCAGTTAAACCTTTCGATGGCCCCCCAAAGATAACTTGTTTAAAAATTATGACGTTTAAGTCTCCAAAAACGACCTTAGCGACTTAAAACAGGAACTACGAGTATTTATCTCGTTTAAGAAATAGTTAATTGTCCTCTACTTCTATATTACCGTGAGCCCAGACAGTGCTGATCTTTTTCATTTAATGCTGAAGCCTCCTTTTTCTACGTAAGTCATATACTCGTACCTAAGACCTAAAAATGTTCTTTCTGGATCTTATATTATAGTTAAAACCCTTGGCAGTCCGCAGTGATTAAGTTCATCGACTACTACGCCAGAGATAGGGTTCGAGTTATAGACCAACACCGAAAAATGGAAAAAGTACATAATTTTGTCACTTTATGAGTTTCCCTCTGTACTCAAAAGACAAGACAAAAAACACCGTAGTTTTGGACCATCACTTTGTTTACTTTTTTATCTACTGATTATATGTACAGCAGCGCTCATCGTTAGGGCGTCTTTATGTTAGGTTAAGTTTGTAAGTTGAAGTGGTATCCGCCGCATTAAGGGGTTAGGCCACTCTAGAGGCCTTTTTGTGATTTTTTTTTCAGTAAAAATATAAAATAAATCGAGTTTACAAAAGTAGAAGTTTATTATACATAAGATTGACTGTAAAAAATAATTCTTATACAATAATTTATTTAAAAATGGCTGCTGTGAAGCGTTTCCCAAACCCGTACCAGCAGTTCCTGTAAATTTTGAATTATGATGAGCCACTAAATTTTTTTTATTGTACATAACAACAGCTAGAGAAGTACGTAGGATTTTTTTGATATATTGATTTTGGGCGAATGGCGCACTTCCAAAGTCAAACTTGCAAAATTCGCAGAAAAATCGCCAGAAAATTGTTAATAACAAATGAACTATGCCATATAAAAAAAACTTATTTAGACAATATATTATTAAAGATATAGTTAAATTTGATTGAAAATTGTTCAAGTTATGGGTGCGGCCAACATAAAAAAAATGCAGTTTGAGACAAAGGCGTTTAAAATTTTAATCTCGCTGCCTACTTGGCGGCCTTGTCCCTATGATACTTTGAAAAACAAGTATTTCGAGATATTTCGAGATTTTTGAGGTCCTACCGGACCATTGAAAGCTATAAAAAAATCTATTTTTTAAAAATCCTAGAGTGGCCTAACCCCTTAAGACTGTATGTCGCCTCATTTATTGCAAGTGGGCGAATTGGGAATTTATTTGGAGTGTTTAGTTGACAATACCTCTTACTTTTTCATCAATCTTACTCTTTAGGACTCTTTCCGAGCAGATGGAAAACAGTATTTGTCCAGCCCGTCCCTAAAAAAGGCGAATCTTCTTCTCTCTCCTCCTACAGAACCATTGCACTTACGTCCCTTCTCTCCAATGTCATGGAAACGCAGATAAATCATCAACATATGAAATATCTCGAAACACGAAAACTTCTCAATGACCGGCAATATGGTTTTCGTAGCGACAGGTCCACTGGTGTTTGATGGCATGCCTCACCGAAAAGTGGAACCAAAGCGTACACCAACCTGCCGAAAGCAAGATAGTTGCACTTAATATTTCTAAGGCATTTGACAGAGTTTGGCATCAGGCTCTTTTGTCGAAAATGCGTGCTCTTGGGATCGATGACTCTCTTCTTCAATGGATTAGAAATTACCTTTCGGAACGTTCAATTCAAGTTGTCTTGGACGGTTTCAAGTCTGATATTCACAAAATAAATGCTGGTGTGCCCCAGGGCTCCGTTCCGACTCCGACACTCTTTTTAATTTTCATCAATGATCTCTTATCTGCTACTTCTAGTCCAATATATTCCTTTGTTGATGACAGTAATCTCTGCTTTTCATATTCGTTCCCGGACCCACGCCCCTGCTTTTCGGCTGTAGAACGGGACCGGCAGCGTATGTTAAGCTCATTAAATTCCGATATTAACAGCATAACCAATTGGGGAACTATCAACCGAGTGGAATTTAATGCTTCCAAATCTCAATGCTGTCTGCTGTCATTAAAGCGAAACTCAAATACCCAGCCATTATCCATGAATGGCACTTGATTCGTCGAAACCGATAAAATTTCCTTTCTCGGTATGTATGTCAGGGACAACTTACGTTGGAATGACCACATATTCGATGTCGCCAAAAATGCTGCGAAATGTCTAGGTTTCCTCAAGCGATGTAAGAAATATTTTACCCACTCTGATCTGGAAATATATAAGGCTTTCATCCGTCCAAAATTGGAGAATGCCCACATCTGGTCAGGTGCTCCTAAAACATCTCTGCACCTGCTAGATAGGATTCCAAACCGTGCGATAAAACTCATTGGTGATACTAATATCAGTCAATCAATTGACACCTTCGAACACCGACGTAATGCCTCCTGTCTCACTTTGTTTTATCGCTATTTCCACCATCAGTGCTCCATTGAAATCGCCAGTAGCATTCCGCCCATTCAAACTTTCAACCGTAACACCCGTCTCGCTATGAATGCTCATCAATATACCCTCAAGCCCATTTTCGGACGTACTCTAAAATATCGTCATTCTTTCCTAAGCCGTACAACTCGCTTATGGAATGCCCTGCCGATCTCTGTGTTTCCTGGTCGTTTTAACTTACAAACATTTAAAAACAATGTACATCGGTACCTGTCTTTTCTTAAATTTCCTTCGCCCGCGCTGTGTACGAACATTTTAAGGGTGCAAAAACCCCTTAAGCGCGCGCTGATTATAAAAAAAAAAAAAAAAAATGAAATCTCAAAGGCTTTGATGCCTCTGCTCGGTTCCGGAAGACCTTCTGCTGGCAAAATGAATCCATATTGCGGAAAAGATGGTAATCCGTTGGGGAAATATCAGGAGAGTATGGTGGATGCGGAAGAATTTCGAATCCCAACTGCAACAGTTTGTGAGGTATGGGGTCTAGCATTGTCATGCAAAAGGATCGCTCCATGCCTATTGTCCAACGCAGGTTACTTTTCAGCATGAAATATTTCGATTTCCTCAATCCTCAAAGTGGATTGGTCCTTTCGACCTTTTTGGGCATGCCACCACTGCCCAGATCTTTTACGATTATCATACAGTATCCACTTTTCTTCACAGGTGCAAAACGGTTTAGTTTGGTTTCTTAATGTAAGCGATGCGCAGATTTCCAGGCGCTGTAGTTTTTGGGATTCGTTCAGTCCATGGGGTATCCACTTATCAAGTTCCCTTAGCTTTCCTATGAGAAAAAGGTGTCGATTTATTGTCATTGGGGATACTCCCATGCTTTGTGCAATCTCCCGCACCGATCTCGTTGGGTCCGCATTCCCTGTTGATCACTCAACGTTTCCGGCTTCCCACGTGGTTCATTTTCGAGGCTGATATCTTCCGAATGGAACTTTCCAAACCAACGTCGTATAGTGCGTTCATTTACCACTACATCCTCAAATGCGTCATTAATGTTTTTCATTGCCAATACCGCATTATATCCAAATTTAAATTCGCGAAGGAAGAGGGTTCAAATTTGAACTGCCGACAGCATTGTAAATAATTCCTAGAAGAAAAATAACGGTACTTGTAACGAACTCTAAAATTCTCACATCTCAAGCACACGTACCAGTTTAATTTATAAAAAAAAGAAAATTTAACGTTCTAGCACAGATGTTCCCTCGAGAACTTCTTATTTCCGACTGAACGAAAATCTGACATTTCATGTGGTACAATCCAATAGTTTGCCTCTCAGTTTAGAAAATAATGTAGTCCGTATTTGAGCCTAAATCTATTGTAGTTCATTCGATACGATTAAAAAATGGCTCTTCTGCCTCGGTCTAGCCGCTGAGAACTTTGAACGTAGAGTTCTAAGGGGCCAAGGATAGCTTTCAATCTTGCAGTTGAGATTGTTATCATGTCACTGTCAATTCAGGTAATCCTCTGTAGATTGTCATCATATGAAGATATCGTAAGTTAAGATAGATCTCGTAATAGCTCTGTACATCTACTGGATAATATTGGTGTTGGGCCCCCACATTCTCCCAAATTAACGCAGATACACATGTAAGCATATCGGTGCCCATACGAACAACATTCTATTTACTTTAATTACCTTTCGAATTAGTTTCGGAAGCGTTTCTAAAACGACTAGTGTCTACAAAAGTTTGTCTAACGTGTGACCAGGTTGTAAAGATAGTTTTTCAAATTGTTAGGTTTCAGCGGCTGTCAAAGTTACCAATGACATCCAGCTGTCAAAATATTCAGTAAGCTTTGCCATTTCATCATGCATCGTTTTGCGCTTGCGGAGCAGTTGTAAATACCCAACGTGAATTTCGTCGTGAGGTCGGTCGCCATCATGGCTTCAGTATGCAAGCAATTCGTCGCGCCGTAAAAAAGTTTGAGCGTGAGTACACTCTCTTGGATCTTAAGCTACCAACTAGACAGCGATTGGTGCAGAATGAAGAAAACATAGCCGGCCTAGCGGCCAGTATCGAAGAAGACCCAGAAATGACGATTCGGCGGGGATCAGCTGAACTGGGAATCGCCAGAGAGTCAATCCGGCTTATTTTGCGGTTGGATTTGGTCCTACATCCGTATAAGATTGTGCTGACGCAAGAATTGAAGCCGGTCGACTATAGACAACGCCGTGAGTTCGCTAATTGGTGGCTGGAAATATTTGTCGGCTATCCGAATTTTGGCCAAAAAATCATCCTCCTGTTTGGCCAAGCATCAATGCATCCACAGAGATTGACTATTTTTGCGGTTTATGGCATGGCAGCATCACCGGACTTTATTTCTTTCGAAGTGAGGAAGAAGAAACCCTAACCGTCAATGGTCTCAGGTATAGAGTGATCTTGACCGACTTTCTGTGGCCAAAGCTTGACAACATCGATATATCCGAGAAGTGGTTCCAACAAGCCGGCGCTACATGTCATGCAAGAGACGAAATGCTCGAAGTTGTGAAAGAAATTTGCCAACTGGGTCATCTCACGGCGAGCATTCATTAATTGGCCGCCGCGATTATGCGATTTGACACCACACGATTATTTTCTCTGGGGCTACGTCAGGTTCTTAGTCTACGCTAACAAGCCAACTACTTTGGACGAGCTCAAGGCCAACATTCGCCACACTATTGCCGGAATAACGCCGCTCATATTGGACCGAGTCATCAAAAATCGAACCGACCGCTTGAAGCACTGCCAGAGAAGTCGAGGCGGCCATTTAAATGATGTGCTATTCCACATATAATGGCATGAACGCGGCTTCAAAAAAATCCAAAACCAATTTTATATCTCACACCGTTGTTGTGTTGTTTAAATTTGTTTTCCCATCTTTCTAATCTGTGCATCCTCTATTACCTTGAAGGAGGCATGTAGAACAGATGACCTTTATCACCAAATGTTGAATTGATGTATCTGCTTGGATCATGTAGGTTATCGGCTCTTTTATGACAGGTTTAACCTTTACATATTCTCTATATTTCTACCACCAAAGATTTCTTATTTAAGATCTTTCTTCTGTCCTCAATGTTGGAACAGAAAGTCATCGAAGATTAGGTTTCAGTGCTGCAAATTACATTTTTATATTTTCTCTGACTGCTTTTGGATTTGTAGGAAAAGTTGTCATTTTAAGCAACATTAAAGAATTTTCCCGACTCATTTCTAATGCTTTGCTACTCACTGGCCTATAAAATGGGGAAAACATAGATTTTAAGATCTTCATGGGGCAAGTTCTATTAACAGCATGAGTGAAAATCTCTGTAACAAAGCTTACATAATTGGTATTCCTGGGTTTTTTGTACGCTTTATTTGGAATAAGTGATTGAGGTTGATGATCTTCATAGAGCAGAGATTATTTAGATCATGGAAGTGTTATCCGCCTAGGGATTGTATTTTAATGCCGTGATTATGTTTGGATGTTAGAAATATTTTTTTCCTGAGATTGAGTAATTTTTGTGAAGGATATTGATTGCTTGAAGATATCAAGGTGCCTACTTTTAACTCCATAGGGTCAAAGTCTGGTAAGTTCATCAGCGCCGCAGTTCCCTCGTGTGTCAGTATCTCAAAATCCAACAGAATATGTTTTTGTCCTACTAAGGCATCTCAAATTTATAGTACTCGAAGTAGCAGACATGATGGCTGTTGGGCTGTCTATGAATATTGCAATATCAAGTGAGCTTTTAAGGCTGGGTTTTGAAGCGCCATGATGGAAGGTATAGTATGTGAGTAGATTGTAAGCATAGTGCAGTGATGGTCAAAGAACGCTTTCTAAAATCCACCTGTGAATATGTAAAATTACTGACTGATAATGACTCCAAGATACCTTCATTCGTTCCTTTCTGGAATCAGGTGTTCAAAGCAAATTCCAGTTAATTGTAACTTGATTGGCTAGCCTTGTCCTATTTAGTTCTTCTCATTTGTGAGTGTCTCTTAGCCTAAGAGTAGATATAATTGCAATCAATCTACATTCCGAAAAAGTCTTTAACTTTCGGTTCGCGGTCACCTGCGCTTTTTGTGCTCTTTTAGCCATCCGTAACGAGGTTAGCTAGATTGAGGTGATGTTGAATGTTGGATGACCCCGACGATTTTCTTCCCTTCTTGCATGGGCCTAAGGAGGTAGGAACAATAGACTCTACTTTAATGAAATTGATTTCATTCACCTGGTTTTAGCCTACCTCTATTTTTTTTCCAATGTCAGATTCATCTCCGTAAATGTACGAGCAATAAGGTCGGTCACGTCAGCTTTCTACATGGAGCTGCCTAAAGTATCGAGGTTATCGGCATTCCGCCTAAGGACACTTGCACATGCATAATCCGATCAGCTCTCTCCAACTTAAAATTTCAAAATTCAGTACCACTGAGATACGAGCAATAAGCTTTATTTATCCTGACCCCATTTTCCTTGAAAGATCTCGACCGCGTTGCTCGAATTCCCCAAGTCATTTTCTCCCCTTTAACTTCTGATGAAGGTTGGATGAGGAAGTATTATAGAAAATTTAGACGAGCTAGCGTCTAAGCGAACTTTATCGGCACGACGAAGTGACAATTGACCATATTTCACTCGTGTTATTCTTCTAGACCACCTGTTCTTAGATTCAGTAGTTGTTTATAGGGTTAGCAGTGTCTGGCTTAATGTTGCCTACCATAATAAAATCTATGTATCACTGAGAACACCAGCACTTGTTTCTCAAACAATTACCCTCATTATAGATGGCCTGAAACAAAATAGAGGTAGCTCCTACCTTCGTTTTGGCAACATATCAATTACGAATAATTTCAATTTAATGAACCCCACAAAATTCGGCAGAATTTTTTCCAGATTTACTTGCCACGTGCGTCATAGGAGCCTACGAACTTTGCCTAATGCGATACGCCTCTTTGCAAATATTGTGTGATTTGTTCCAAATCTTACTTTTAACATTCTGCCGTAAATTAAAAACCAAACAAATCGCCGAACCTATGTAAATCTGTAGGAGAAGCACAAAAAAAAAATCGAAATTCACGTCCCCTGTGATTGTGACAAAAGGTTAAAGGTTGAGTAGCAGCGCCTACTCGGCTAATACTTGTATTGAGCAAATTAATTTTCCATAACAATCACGCATTTTGCATTTGAAATAGCCTGTCATGCCGTCATGCTTCGTCTGTATCCCATTGCCATCATTACCACCATGAACGTCGCGTCGGTCGCCCCATCCTACCCTAAGTAATAGCCGCGGCAAACCATATTAAGTATTGCGCGCCCACAACCATCTTTGCATACAAATTGGAAGAAACCATCGCCGACCGCAACTAAAGAACACCAGCAACATCAACATCAACATCAACAGCAAACAGAAACAGCATCGAAATTGTCCAACCACCATTTGTGCCGTGTGTCATGCGTTGTCTCAGCCGGATCAGTCTGCAAAAGACAACCATGGGAGCTTTGTCCAATTGCGAAAACTAAACAAACAACTCAACTTGGATTGTAGGGAGAGGCTCCGCCAAGCAAAATGCCAACGGGTTCACATGCATACAAGTAGGAACCTCGTAAAAGTATGCTTCTGCCTATGTGACTCTGAATAGTGTTGCCTCACAGGTAGGCACTAGTATAATACCAGCACCAGCACTAGCAACAGAACAACCAGCAGCACCAGTTACTTGGGGCAACCTGCTTATAAATGCTTTTGCGTTTCCACTCCTGATCACCTGTACAAGTGCCTGCACAACATTGGTACTCTGCTGCTGGTGATCTAACGTCGCGGTTTATCTATTCCTGCGTCGTAAATTTACTGTCAGTTAATTTGCCCATAGTCCATATGCCTGGTGCTGCTGCTGTTGCAGTTGCTGTTGCTGTGACCACTCGAATGGATTCGAAAGTGAAATGAGCGCTGAGGAGCTAGAGACGAAACCGGGCTTGTGGATTTGGCTTGGAATTTTCGCCATGTTGCACATATGTTGGCATGCGATTGGCGCTGCATTAGACGACTACACAACGGCTGCCACTGCAATGATTCGATCCCTGTTCATAGTGTTTGTGCGAATCTGTGCACCGCCGATCACCTCGTTCTGCTTTCGATTATGCAACAGTGCCAGTGATCGCTTGCGTTTTCATTTGGCGGTATATCACTCCAAAGTGATTACCGCGTGTTTTTTTTTTTTTTTTTTGTTTTAACTAGTCGACTTCATGGTTAGATAATGGCTAAAGGCATCTAATTGTTGCGGCTAATTTAGGTTAATGCAGTGCGCGGTTGGTTTGTTACTATTGAATGCTCGACGGACGAGAAACAGTAGAACTCAGCGTCCAACGGCCGGCGGGTACAGCACATATGGCAGAGATCTCTGATCTACAATTAATTACGTGCGGAGGTCTACTACGAGTAAATTGGTGTAATTTACTGATTCAGATGATTTGCACTTCATCATGCCGCCCGTGAGATGGGCGAGAATAGCTGAAAACCGACACAACGTGCAGATCTGTAGATCACATCATATGTCAATTATTCCTAATAGTGAGGCAAGTTCGATTGTAGACAAAAATGTGGCAAATTGAAGTCAATAACGCAATTAATAGATTTGTAGTTCTGAGCTGGCGTCCGACCGGCAGTAAGTAATGAAAAGTCAAAGGTGATTTGATAGGTCTTTTACATACACACATATGGTATGTACTAATTAATTCTTATAATGGAATTAGGTGCGTTCATTCTTTACTTTCCCCTCAAAACGAAAGAATCTTAGGCAGCTCAGAGGCCATCAAATATTCTAATAAAGTTCCTTCTTTGTGATTCTCATATGTTTGGGTCAGAGAGATTTACTTTTCCTTCACCTCAACATGTGCTGCAATCTCTCTGAAGCCTGGTTAAAACGTTAACATGAAGGGTAATTGTTTGTTCACATTTGCATTTGAGCCTTACTTTGTCATCGAAGGGCATCTAATTCTTCTCTTTGTATCCTAAATGGACATGCTATGTGGAATATGCTCGTATGTACGTATTTATGAGACGCATCCCACCCTGTGCAAGACCTGACCGAACAAAACAGGAAATCAATAGAAGCTCTGATTCTTGGTTTATTAATATCTGTTACTGCCAATAGTTCCTAATATAATAGAGCAACCCATTTTGTACAAGAGAAGCTCCAACAAGCCCGACTGGACTAGTTATAAAGATCTGGCTATAAAATATCAAAGAATAACAGACAACAACAGTGGGTATATTATTAATATTTGAAGAAAGGATAGGTCCTTGAAGTAGCTAGAGGAAGCTACATTCATACAAATCCACATAGGAGTATGTGCATGGTCTTCCAATAGGGACTTCCGAACTTTGACAGTTGATAGCGGCCATATTGTTGAAGCTACATCTGTCAAATTGGCTGTCATTTATTCAGTCTGTTTTGCCAAATCATCATGGGCGGACATAGCATTCAACAACATTTGCAAATATAAAATTGTTTTGTTAAAATGGGTGTTCTGTTCTGGCAACGTTTCGCGCGCTTCGCCCATTTTACGGTCGCAGTGTGATGGATAAATTTGAATCCACTCGTTCAGTAAACGATAAACCAGCACACGTACGTCGACGAAACGCAATATCTGCCGAAAACATCGCTGCTGTCCGTGAGAGTGTGCAGGAGAATCCGAGGCAGTCGATTTCGCGTCGCTCGCAAGAACTCGGTCTTTCGCAGACCACAACTTGGCGAATTTTGCGTCGTGACTTGGGCCTGCACCCATACGAAATTCAACTGACCCGTGAGCTGAAGGTAAATAACCATAGACAACAACGTGTGTTCGCTGAATGTGCTCTGGATTAGTTGCAAACTGACCCGAATTTTCATCAAAAAATCATTTTTAGCGATGAGGTCCATTTCTGGATGAACGGGTACGTCAAAGAACAAAATTGTCGAATTTGGGACCATACCAATCCACATGAGACCCAAGAGCGTCCAATACTTGCCTAAAAAGTCACTGTTTGGTGTGGATTTTAAGCTGGCGGTCCATATTTCTTTGAGATCAACATTAGCCAGGCCATCACCATTAACGGCGACCGCTATAGGTCGATGATTACCAACTTCTTTTGACCTGAATTGGATGATTTGGACACCAACGATATGTGGTTTCAACGTGCCACACAGCTCACGCCACATTGGAAATTTTGCATGAGCGATTCGAAGGCATGGTCCTCTCACGTGGAGGTCATGTGCACTGGACACCGAGATCGTGCGATTTGACTCCGTTAGAATTTTTCTGTGGGGTTTTCTGAAGTCGCAGGTCTATGCCAATAAGTCTATGCCATGTGTCGGTCAAATTCAGCCTGATTTATACGCCAGAGTTATGGAAAATTCCACATTCCGGATGCACGCCACCCAGAGAAGCTGCGGCGGACATTTCAACGATGTTGTATTCCATACATAACGGCATCGATTGGCCTTTCAAACGAATAAAAATTCCGACGATATATCACACACACTTTGTTTTATTTAAATTTAAACATAGGAAGCGCTTACTGAGAGTCTCTTTATATTGACACTGTCGAACGCCTTTTTGAATTCGATGAACAGCAGGTGAAGCGGTGATCGATATTCAACGCACTATTCGAAGATGGTCCGCAAAGTGTTGATGTGGTCCACACAGCAAGATCCGGTTCGAAATCCTGCTTGTTCTGCGTCGAGTGTGTCTTCGAGGTGGTTTTTTATTCGCTCCAGGACAATTTTTGCTATTACAGGCAGCACGCAAATTCCTCTCCAGTTTTCGCACTACGTAGGGTCTCCTTTCTTTGGGAGCTTGATAATCATTCCTTTTTTCCACTCTTCAGGAAACTCCCTGTTTCCCAAGCTCTCTCAATCAGTGGGTGCATGAGCTCACTCGATGTTATTGGCGCTACTCGTAAGAGGTTTGCGGGAATACCGTCAAATCCAACCGTCTTGTTGTTCTTCAGTGCTTTGATCTGCGGGAATCCCGCAAATCCAATCGTCTTGTTGTTCTTCAATGCTTTGATCTGCGGATACAGTGCGTATTCGGGAATTTGTTACTACGGACGGGTCAATGGGCGTTGGGTTCACTTCACTGGCAAAAACGCGGCTTAAAACTGCAGAAAAGTGCTGCTTCGACCTTTTGTGCTGGTTCTCATCCGAAACTAGCAGAGATCCGTCTGTGTCTTTTAACAGGTGTTGTTTAGAGCGTTGGACACCTGTGAGCACTTTGGTAATTCCGTAGACCATCCTACTATCACATCTACTAGTGACCTCTTCTGCTTCTGTAGCCAATGCGTTGATATACATAGTCGCATGCTACTTCTCTCATCTTCACGCCATACGCAGACTCTAGCTCGTTTCTCCCTGCTGCTGGAGTGTTTTCTTTATTCGATCCCTGCCCAAGTTTCTTGGGAAAGCCAAGCACTATTTCTTCCTTGCGACCTATCAGCACGGTATACGAAGACATTTTTCACAGTACACCAATGGTTTTCGATGGATGGGGATTCTATGCTACTGTTTGCTCTCAATCCTTGTGAAAGGTGATACCCTGATTGTTGGCAGAGTGCGGGATCCTTTAGTCTATCGGTATTAAACTTAGGCATTCGGGTGTTTTCTTGGGATCTCCAAACTGCAGCTGTACGTAGTCTTACGGTAGCAACCATCAGGTGTTGGTCCCGGGCAATTCCCATGTTTGCACCCCTTCTGTTATGAACGTCCTGGAGACTACTTCTAAATGACCGGCTGATTGCGAAGTGATCAATTTGGTTGGAAGTAGTTGTCTGTCCGTCAAGGATCTTAAGCAATGTGTTATTATTGTTTTATTTTACAATTGCGATTGTACATATATTTCCAAGTTATTCTCATTCAATTAGTAGTCAAGTTACAACTTTTCGAACGGTGAAACATATTGACCTAAATTAACAAAATGAACAAAAAGAATGAACTAGTTCAACAAAACGAAATGAAGTAAGTGAGCGCTCTCTTAAATGAACTAAAAGCCCCAAGTCTAAGCCAGAATCCTTTAGGGTGCTAAGGGCCAAAAGGACTCAAAATTAATGTATGCTTAAGAGGTTTGCACATAGCGCGGACGAAAGGAAGTTGTGGAGGGAAAAAAGAGGGATACCGATGTGCGTTGGTTTTAAAGTTATACTGAGTAGGAAATAAAGAGCTCAGCAGGGCATTCCATAAGCGAGTTGTAGGAAAGAATCACGATATTTCAGAGTATTTCCGAAGGTCGGCTTGAAGGTGTACTGAAGAGCATTCGTTGTGAAGACGGGTGTTACGGTTAAAAATTTGATGGGGCGGAATGCTACTGACAATTTCAGTGGGGCATTGGTAATGAAAATAGCCCGGTTACCCCGGTGTTCAAGGGTGTTGAATGACTGTGTAACATTGGCATCACCTATGAGTATTATCACACGAATTTGGATCCTATCTGGCAAGTGCAAAGAGGTTTTAGGGGCACCTGACCAGATGTGGGCATTGTACTCCAGTTTTGGGCGGATTATATATTGAAGCCAGGCCAGAGGGCTTTCTTACATCGCTTAAGGAAACCTAAACATTTCGCAGCGATTTTGACGACATTGAATATGTGGTCATTCCCACGTAAATTGTCGTTGACACACATACCGAGAATGGAAAGTTTTTCGGTTTCAACGTTGCAAGTGCCATTCATGGATGGTTGGGTATTTAAATTTCGTTTTAACGACTGCAGACAGCATTATGTTTTGGAAGCATTAAATTCTACTCTGTTAGTGATTCCCCAATTAGTTATGCTGTTAATATCGGAGTTTAATGAGCTTAACATACACTGCCGTTGCCGTTCTCCGGCCGAAGGGTTGTGACGTGAGTCAGGGAACGAATATGAGAAGCAGAGTGTTCTGTTGTCGCCAAAGGAATATGTTGGATTAGAATTAGCTGACAAGAGATCATTGATGAAAACTAAAAAGAGTGTCGGAGACAGAACGGAACCCTGGGGCACACCAGCATTCATTTTGTGAATATCAGACCTGAAACCATCCAAGGACAACTTGAATTGAACGTTCCGAAAGGTAGTTTCTAATCCACTGAAGAAGAGAGTCATTGATCCCAAAAGCACGCATTTTCGACAAAAGAGCCTGATCTCAAACTCTGTCAAATTCATTAGAAATATCAAGTGCAACTATCTTGCATTCGCCAGATTGGTGTAGACTTTGGTTCCACTTTTCGGTGGGACATGCCATCAAATCACCAGTTCACTTGTTGCTATGAAAACCGTACTGCCAGTCATTGGAAAGTTTTCGTGTTTCGAGATATTTCATAAGTTGATGGTTTATCTGCGTTTCCATGACGATGGAAAGAAGGGACGTAATTGCAATGGGTCTGTAGGAAGAGATAGGGACGGGCTGGACAAATACTGTTTTCCATCTGCTCGGAAAGAGTCCTAAAGAGTAGGATTGATGGAAAAGCTTACGCAGTGGTTTTGTCAGAGTTGAAGAAGGCTTCTTCAAAAGAAGGGGAGATATATCACCTGGACCAGCGTGTTTGTAAATGTTAAGATCTTTAAGAACTCTTGCTATTACACTAGTGCGAAAGTGAATTTGTCCCATTACAGATTCGACGCACTCCAGTGTAGGCGGAGACAAAGCACAATTTGGAAGTGTTGGGCTGCCCGCAAAGTGTACAGCAAACAGATTGACCTTGCCCAAAGAACTGAGAGCTGGAATGCCATTATAAATGAGTCTTGGGATGGAGGATGAGGCAGAATTTCTAATATCTTTGACGAACTACCAACATTTTTTACTACCTTTGGGACATGGTAGTATTTTTTACCTTAGTTTTTGGTCGTAGTGATATTTCATACGCTTAAGGAAGGCGTTGCAGTCATTCCTTATTCGTTTGATTTGTTTTCGGTTTTCCTCTGTTGGCACCGAGAAAACACTTCTCTAACCCTGACAGCTTCTTTGCCGCTTAAGTCGTAAGATGCCTTTTCTTTTGGTTTGATATTCTTCATCCGGTGAAAGATAAAGGATCTCATTCCAAAGAGAATAGTGTCAACAATCATATCAGGAGCGGCATCAACGTCGTTATCCAGGAAACTAAACGACCAGTTAAATGTGTCGTAAAAAGTGACTTACACTGATGGCATATGAGTCCGTCATATCTGAATTGTTGTAGTAGATTGTTGTAGTCTTCACTGGCGCAGAACAGTCGGTAGTGACATTACTCTGATATATTACAGTATGTCAGTTAATTTCCGACAGGTCGTCAAAAAATGAAAGCTCCGCTTAAATGAAGGGCATCGAAAGGGAGACAAGTTTGATGTTTATTTATTTGAATGTCAACAGTTTCCAACAGTTTAATTCTCACTGATAAAATCTGTATCAAGCAACAGTACGGGTACCAACGGCTTGCACCTTTTAACGTCTACCTTCATTTTATTTGCATATGCATTTGTTCCTGTCAAACATGCTGCTATTATATTGTATTTATCTGATTGCCAATACGAAGTGCTATGTAAAATCAGGTAAACGTAAGCACTCGCTTCATAAAATGGCCGATAAAACCTAACACAAAACTATGACATTTCAGGCTTTCAGGGTTTCACTCGTACAGCATGTACTCGTATAGTAGCGTCAACTTCAACCAGCTCGTAAAGATCGACAGCAAAAAGTTTCCAACATCTTCTCTGGTACAAAGTCGAGTTTTTATTCTCCTCTCCCAACCTTGAATCGTCTAAGTCAAGACAAAAAAAAAAAAACGAAAAAAAGCCTCTACAACCATTTCAAACCGCTAGCAGTGATTCGTTTCAACAGAGGGGCCACTGTGAGACACATCAACAACAAATGGCCGTCAGCTTGTTTTTTTTTCAGTTGTTGTTGCTGTTGGTTTATTTTTTTAATCAGCTAACAGTTGATGAATTGACTTTACCTTGGCTTAGATTATACTATTCTCATCCAATCGGGTATGAACTTTCAACTGTCAGGGCTGTCAAGTTACTTAGTCGTTCGGAGTAGAGTTGGTTTGTTGTTTTATATTATTAACTTTTTTTTTGTTTTGAATGTTGTTGGTGGTCTATCTACATAAAGTTTTTTTGTTTTTTTTTTTTTTTTTTTTTTATAAATTAAGGCATATCCGACCGACATGGTAGAGTAGAATGAATGTACATACAGACATCACTCACTGTTCGTTTGTGAATTTGAAAGTAAGTTTGTCAAGACCACAAAACATCTGCTGGATACGTACAATAATTAACTGCGTTCAGCTAGCACAGACCACTCATAAACTGAGTTTGTACTAGAAACCATGAGTAAAACGTCAACAACAAGTGCTGACATAGAGCGGGATCTGCGAGCTGAGGTCTGTCACTGTTAATTGTAATAATTGCTCTATAAATGCTGACTTGTAGTTGTTATTGTTTTCAGATGCCACATGACATGGTGACTGGTTTAGCTAGAATTGCAGCGATTAGGTCATCATCATTGGTGCTATCATCGACGACAATCGGTGAATTGATTTTTTCATCAGTATGACCAATGATTTCTACAGCAAGGTGCAAGCTTCGTTTAAGGAAGCTGCTAGCCTTTACTTGTTGGTAGGCGTTATTATGGTGATTAGTTTGAAAGATAGTTTCCGTTCTATCAAGGCAATTATTCGGGTGACGTAATGCCATGAAAGTTGAGCGAATCACATCGATTCTAACGAAAGAATTGTTGACGGACTATGGACTGTAAACAAGTTGTGAGGCAGTGCTAGAATACATAATTTCAACCTTTGCATTCAGATGATGTAGTGATGTTTTTAAATTGGCGATTTAATTTTCTACCACAATTGCTGCATTCTGACAGTAGTTACTTCCGCGTACTATGAATTTTTTATACGAGAATGAGTTTCATTTCAATTGAAAGACGTATCATTTCCATTTCATATTTAGAGGATCGTAACGCAAAAGTTATGATATGGAAGTTCGAAACCTTTAATCTTTCCCTTTTTGAAAGGTGTTTTTATGTTTTTATATTGATATATTAAAAAACTACCGTTTATAGACAAACCGCCAGGCAAATGTAGGATTTTGTCTCTTGCAGTATTGTAGTCAATATTATCCCGTCTTACAAAACTTTTTGAGAAATCCTATGCTGCCAGCATCAAACCCAGAAGTCATTAGAGACGCCGCATATGATCTGCCAGGCTTGACTCGATTACCGCGATGAAACCCCTGTTTACGTTCTCAGGTAGAATGAACTATTCTACTC
This sequence comes from Volucella zonaria, assembly GCA_963966105.1. Lineage (NCBI taxonomy): Eukaryota > Metazoa > Arthropoda > Insecta > Diptera > Syrphidae > Volucella > Volucella zonaria. Next base: position 175,321,966 of record OZ014531.1, on the reverse strand, counting down.
GAATGTTGATCGACAATAATTTGTTCAGTAGACCAATAACAGGTCTGGATAGAGATATCAAAAATAAAGAACACTAAGACTGCAGGAACGGACGCATTACCTACCGAATTATTTAGAGCAGACTTTTTTTTTGTAGACTAGCGCGCGCTCAAGGGGTTTTAAGTATCCTTAAAATGTTTGCACACAGCTCGGGCGTGGGAAAGGTAGGAAAGAATGAGAGATACCGATGTACGAGTACATTGGTTTTGAATGTTTGCCGGTTATAATCACAAGGAAATAAAGATCTCGGCAGGGTATTCCATAAGTGAGTTGAATTGCTTAGGAAATTATCACGATATTTGATGAGCATTCATAGCGAGACGGGTGCAACTGTTGAAGGTTTGCAGGGAATTTTGATTCACCACAAAATAGCGATATACAATAACAAGATGAGACAAGAGATATTTCGTCATTGATCGAGGTTGTCAATTGATATCAGCATCACCTATCAGTCTTACCACGTGGTTTTGAATCATATCTGGCAGGTGTAAATAGATTTTAACAGCACCTAACTAGATGTGGATGAGTGAAATATTTCTTACATCGCATGAGGAATCCTAGATATCTCACAGCATTCATGGCGACATCAAGCATGTGGTCATTGCAACTTAAGTTGTGATTGACAGACAAACCGAGAATGGAAAATTTATCGGTTTTAACGATGCAAGTGACATTCATGGACAATGGCTGGGTGTTTAAATTTCACTTTAACGACAGCATTGCGTTGTGGAAGCATTAAATTTTACACTATTGGGGGTTCCCCAATTATTGTAGTTATGCTGTTAATATCAGAATTTAATTAGCTGCTGTTCAAGTTCTAAAGCCGAAGAGCAGGGACATGAGTTCGGGAATGAATATGAAAAGCAGAGAGTACTGTCGTCAACAAATGAAAATGTTGGATTAGAAGTAGCAGGCAAGAGGTCGTTGATGAAAATTAAAAAAACTCCCGGAGACAGAACAGAGCCCTTGGGCTGGGCACACCAGGATTAAATATCAGACTTGAACGTTGCAAAAGGCAATTTCTAATCCATTGAAGAAGAGATTCGTCGATCCCAAATTCATGCATTTTCGACAAAAGAACCTAATGTCAAATTCTGTCAAATGTCTTAGAAATATTGTATCAAACGTAATTAACTTGCTGTCGCCAGACTGATGTAGGCTTTGGTTCCCTTTTCGGTGAGACATGCCATTAAATCACCAGTGGATCTGCTCGCTGCTCTCCATATGGTGAAGACAGCATAGAGAAATTTGATATCCAAAAATGATTTTGACAACTGTCGTGTGTTTCTTCAAGGTCGAACTTGAAAAAATTGTGCGACGTCTGAACAACTGCTGGCGTACGCTGACAGCTTTGACATTATACGAAGAAATCCGAAAGTTGACACTAGAGCGTTTGGAGCCAATGAAACAGAAGTGGCGAAGTTGGAAATTTGTGTGTTGTCGGCAAGGAATGTAATGGTCCATCAGAAAGTTTTTTCAATATGCAGTAAAAATTATTTACGTCGCTCCGAATTGGAGATAGATATCAGCAAAGCCCCAATGCCTTAAGCGAAGTTTTGCTGTCGCCTCAGATATTGATGCTTAGCCCCCTTCACCTGTTCTCTACAAAAAATTTCATTGCCATCAAGATTTCGTATGTCTACACTTGAAAGTCAGACACAACTTAACCTACCGGGAAGTAAAATGCAAGACTATCGTCCTACACGAAGACGCCAGTGCCGCATCAAACTCCGTTTTTGGAGTGATCGATGAAGATACGACTACATTCCTTTCCTGGCCCAGATTCTACCTGAAGGGTGAGTACAAGGAACTCAACTGCCAATTTCGGAGGAGTCCCGGTGTCATTACACAACATGTCAATAAGACCAATATCTGCACGCAAGGCAATCGAAGTTCCAGACCAAATATAGCTATTAGAGTGCAGCGTCTCAGCGTCTCGTTAGTGCGTCTCAAGCTGGGCTGGGGAAAGCGCATATGCTGATTTCAGTAAGGGTACCTTCCAGGTTCTGAACAACTGTTTTGAGCCTAGACCGGGTTTTAACGTATTTCTCACTCTATTTTCTAAGGCGTGTTAAGTTGGTTTATCTTGGATGCGTTCTCTTCAGCAAAGTCGAGACTTCGCATACGATTCAGAATGGAATGTGTCTTTTGTCTGAGTTGTCTCTCCGGGTTAGATCCGAAGACTCTGCGCGCCGAAGCACTGGGATTCATTCGCTTTACATGTTCTAGCCATCTCAGCCGACTGATGCGCAATTTCCTGACCAGGTCGATGTTGCTGTACAGTTCGTTTAGTCCGTCGGTAAATCTTCTCCTCCAACACCCGTCAACACAAAGGGGACGGAATATTTTTCAAATGATTTTTCTCTCAAAACGACTAAGGATATCTTCATCCGATATCGATGTGGTCCATGCTTCTGCACCATAAAGTAAGAATGAGATAATCAAGGTCTTATATAGGGCTTCCTTACCCAAAGAAATAGTGATTGGGAAGAGTGATTCTTCGATTAATTTGTGCTGAGGTGTCGTTGTGTTCTGTTCAATTTGTCGATGTTGTGTGTCCCTTCCTGTTGACAGCATATAAGTACTTGGTTTTACCCTCATTTACCGCTAACCTCATTTTCGCAGGTTCCCTTTCAATACGAGCGAGAGCACCGGTGACAGCCCCCTGAATTCTCCCAATTATGTCGATATCGTGGGCGTACGATAGTACTTTCATAAGATTGTGCATCCAGTGTTCACTTGTGAGTACTGCAAACAATTCTTTCAAGAATGGTGTTAAAAAAGTCGCATGACAGCGCGTCACCTTGTCTGAAACCTTTTTTGACAGCAAAGGTCTCGGTTAAGTCGTTACCGACCTTAAGCATTCTCCATCGTCATCCTACACATATGGACAAATTTGGCAGGGATACCACAGCTAGACATGTTTCTATATACAATAGCTCGTCTATATAAATTCTGTTAAAATCGATGAAAAGATGGTGGGTATCCATTTGGACTTCTTGAGTATTTTCCCGGGATCTGTCGGAGTGTGAAGATTTGGTCGATTGTGGACTTTCCTGGTCTGAAACCGCACACTTAGAGGGCGTCAGTTTGTTGACGAAGGGTTTCAGACGTTCACACAATATTCCAAATAATATCTTGTATCCGATATTGAGGAGACTTATACCTCTCTAAGGGGTATCGTTTTTTGTGGAATAGGCATACGGTGCTTAGATTCCATTCATCAGGCATACACTCTTCTGACCACATTGGAGAAATGAGTTGGTGCATACTCCCTATAAAGTCATTTCCAGAAGCTTTGAATATTTTGTCCCGTATGCCGTCAGGTCCAGGACTTAAACTTAGATATTCTCTATATTCGATTTCAGAAAGAGAACGTAGGAAGGTTTTAAATAATGATGACATTAGCAGTCAGTGTGGAGGTTTTGCTCTACGACGCAGAACATTGACACTACCGAAGGCGGATGGTCATAAACTTGATCCCGGTTTCCTTAGATGGGTAAGACCTTTGGTGCGAAGTTCCTGCGAACTGATATCAGCAATGGTAGTGCGCAAAATTGATTAAAATCGGATAATTACTTCCTACTTCATATCGCTTTTATCTTGTCCAACTGTTCACTCTTCCAATACTTGCCACCTAAACTCCTCCAAGGCAAAGAATATGAAAGATTTGGGACAGACTTATTTACTTATTGAGGTACATTCTCATTTCCTTATGTCGTTGAAAAGCATTTCCTTTCAAACATTAAGCGAATGATGAAATAATCAGGCCATACTTATTTGGACATCTTTTTCGATTGTTTTGAGGTGACGATTAAAGCTACGAGTAGCAATTTATGCAATAAGTTGATAAATATTTCGTCACTGTTTCCACCAATTTTTGAACTGAGTTTTAGTGAAAAAATTGTTCGCTTTGAAGTTCGTAAAATTCGGGTTTCCCTCTTCAAAACTTTATCGGTCCTCCATCGCTTTTTTTTTTCCTCCAAAACATGTACAAGCCCATTTCTATGTGTATTGCAAGCGGAAGAGCGAAGTTTCGTAACAGAAAAATAGAATTCCATTTAATATTGTGCAAACAACCTATGAAGCTGATAAAAATATCTGCTATCCGTATACACCCCTAATTTTTCCCTACAAAGCACGAGTATCTCTAAAGCAAAAAAGCAGCGCTCCACAATGACTAATGGGTTAGACAAAAAAAAAAAGAAAAATTCACAACCCAGCCAATACAGAACGAACATCAATCAATTAAACGTCTGGGACAATGTCAATATTGCCTCCATTTAGCTGAAGTAGTTTTTTTTAATTAAAAAAAATAAAAAAAATAAAATTCAAAAAACAAAACGCAAATTGTTGGATAAATAAACGCGAGTAGCATGAACACAATTAAGCGACAAAATTAAACGAACCTTATGTACGAGTACTTTTGAAGTAGTGCAACTAGATAACGTCCGATTAAAGTACGTGGTGCTTGAACACATGTTGCCTGCCATGTTTTCAGATAAAACCAAAAAATAAAATAAATGGAAAACAATTTTGTTAGATTTGACTATACGAGAATAATGTGGAACATGGCACGCAACTTGTAATATATTGCGGAAGTCTCCAAACAAAAAGATCTGTCTTTGCGTTCGAACAAAAAAAAAGTTGGCCTGTGTTCAACGTAGGCGTTTCGCTGGCTTTCATCTTTGGACGACATTTCTAAATGACAATGAATCTATTAACCGCAGAGAGCATTTTCGGTGTCCTTTTAATTTCTGATTAATTTCTGCGTCTGGTATTGCTGGAGAGGGAAAATTTTCATTAGGCGTATTTCCAAAAATAGATCTTTTCGGATTATAGGTTTGAGCCTATACCCCTACATTAGATTGAGGGTCACATTCAACTTCGAAATTTTCCATTCGTCATTTCAAATTCAAAAAAAAAAAAAAATTTGCTTTTGAAACAAGAGTTTGTTGATGGGAAATTTCATGTTGGAAATTTTCAACAGAAAAGTCTGTTTAAGTATTTCTTTTTTAAAGTTTTGTTTATTACAACACACCCTCATACATATGTTATGTAAATTACTTGGGAAATCACAACTAAGTTTTCAATGTTTTAGTAGCAGCTGAGTCAGATAATTAGTTTCTACGATTATCGACCGCAAACAAACAAAAATATTCGATGGAAACGAATTTCCCCAGAAACTTCCAGAAATGGTATTCGTAGTACGAGTAAGTAAGTAATAGCTGGTGGTGTGTTATGGCATAAAATTAAATGGTGTTGTGAATGAAAATACTCATTAAAGATGATGTATCTTAATAGGTATTGAAATAGCAGTATATATTGCTGACCTTTAAACTCTTATATTTTGATAGAATGATATAACTTAAAATGGTTTGACTGCTTTTTAAGAGGCTTGATTTCACACCGTTCAAATCAAGTTCGACGCGCAGTGTTGGCTTATCTCCCTTTGGTGGTTCTCAGTAAGGCTAAAATGACAACGGCATGCTCGACCAGTAGCATAATGCTGGCATATGCCATCATTGGGCTCATAATCCTATGTGGAGGAGATTAAAAAGATATGACGAACCAAGTAATAGCATCGGATTGTAACGGATTCACTTGGAGACGACTCTTGCAAATGTTAAAGAACAAGCACCTTCGGATCTGCACATGGAATTTTCGGGCGCTTAATATGCCACTTGCAGCCGAGCAATTAGCAGATCCTCTTGACTGTTATCAAGTTGATATCACCGCCATCCAGGAAATGCGATGGGATGGGCTATATATATACTATCGTGATAGCTATGGGGTAAAGAAACACTTCTTATTCGGATGTGGATTTGTCATATGCTGCAGACTTAGGCAAGAACTTCCTAAACGTGAGCGAGGGCTAAATTCCCTAATATAAACCTAACATGCGCCAATGCACTACGGAAGATAAGGACGACGCAACCAAAAAAAGCTGCAATCAGCTTTTCTCTCTCTCTCTCTCTTCTCTCAACAACTCCTATGCTGCCAGCATCAAGTGCTGAAAACCAGTGTCAACACTGCCAAAGTGCTATCAGAGACGCCCCAACTGATGTGCTGCATTTCACCCGACCACCATCAAGAAATCCCTGGTATAAAGTGGGGATGTAACTAAGGACTAGAGGCGTTCGTGAGCACTACGAGCAGAAGTGATGCGAAGAGCATCGGCTTTTCCAGAAGAAGAAAAAAGAGTACGAGAAGGGCGGATCGAAGATATTGAGAGTTTGTGTTCCAGGAATAACGTTCGAAAATTTTAAAAATACATAGACAAAATAACGTGTCAAGTCAACAAGACCTGTACAGAATCCTGTAGAGAGTCACAGTCAGTGCTGGGAATATGGAAAAATATTTTCTGCAGACTATAGAACGGTGACAAACCCCAACATCAGGTCATCAGTCAAAATAGACCATTCAACTTGGACGATAATAGCCAAAAATTCCGTCCACCTGACCAGAACGATGTAAGGATAATGATATCTAAGCTAAAATCTAACCAATCAGCTGCGCCCGACGGCTTACTGGCCGAGGTATTCACACCTGCTGGATATGACTTTGCAGATAATATGAACCAACTCATTTTTCTGATGTGGTCAGAAGAGTGTATGCCTGATGAATAGAGTCCGAGCACAGTACGCCCGTTCCACAAAAAAAGAGACCACTTTGGGAGGTATAAGTCTGCTCAACAATCTGATTATCCCCTATAAGTGCGGTGTTAGACCAGGAATATCCACAATCGAAAAAATTTCACACTCTGGCAGTTCGTGGAAAAAAATCAAGAAGTCCAAATCGATACCCACGATCTTTCCATCGATTTAAAGGCCGCATATGGCAGCATTTATAGAGACGAGCTAGAGCCACGTTTAGTTTTGGCATCCCTGCCAAGCTCGTCCGTCTGTGCAGAATTACGATTGAAACGCTCGCTGCTCCGTCAAGGTCGGTAACGGCTTAACCGACACCTTGAATGTTAAAAAAGTTTTAAACAGGATGACGCGCTGTCAGGTGACTACTTTAACATCATACGAAAGAACTCTGTGGAACTCATAAGCGAACACTGGAGGCACAATCTTTCAAAACCTGTGCAACTACTAGCATGCAGAGATGATATTGACATTGGCAGTACTCAGCGTCACCAGTGCGTTCGATAATATTGAAACGGAAGTTGCCAAAATGGTTTTAGCGGTAAATGAGTGTAAAACAAGTATATGCTGTCAACAAAAAAGGCCACACAACATCGACGACCTGGACAAAACGAAATAAAAGGAAGAATCACTCTAGCCAATCACTGTTTCGGTGGTTTCGGGAGCAAAATACTTCGTACAATATTCTGGGTTCCATTTGGTGAGGAGATCTAGGTGGCCAAGGAAAAGGACCAAATCGACCAATCCACCGTTCATTAAATTTTTGATCTAAAAACGAAATTACATTATTGCTACAATGGCAAGGAGCTCCGTCGTGTTGGAACACCATTCTTTGTCTCAGAGCAAGAGGAACATTTTCCAGGAGTTCCGCAAATGGTCTCTCAAAAATTCTAAATATGTAGAATGTTGAATTTAGGGCATGTGGAAGTATGAATGGCCCGATTAAAGTACTACCCAATATGCCGGCCCAGACATTCACGCTAAACCTTCTATAAAATAGTATACGAGTACAATTAAGAAAAACATCTGCATTTCAACTGAATCGTTACCTTTGAGAAGATGTTGTCCGCGTTAAGTGAGGATTAGACACTGCCCAATAGTGGAAATTTCGTGTGAAGCCCGTTCTCGTAAACTGCGCTTCGTCAGTCCATAAATTTTTTTGAATAAACTGCTCATTCTCATCTTGTTACGTAATGCAGCAGCCATTGGCAAAATTCAATCCCTTTTAGGAAGTCCCCTGGCAAAAGTTCCTATACGGGCGTATAATGAAAGGGGTAAATGCAGTTGGCTTGAAGAACTCTATGGATTGTAGTTCTTGGAGTTTACAACTGTGCTGCAAGCCTTCTTGTGCTAATAGATGGCTCCATTCTTACAGCTGCTGCTGTTATATTAGACAATCTCTCTCTTCACAAACCAAAGCCGACAGTGGAAAGGCGGTGAAAAGCGTTGATAAAAGTTGGCCTAGAAGGGTTCCTCCGTCTAGGATATCGTCGTTGGTACTCTAATCTAGCTAACCATCCATCCCCATTACAGAAACCGTAAACGAAAATTAAATTGGCGTATTCGCGAATCGAAAACATTTGCTAAACACTTTACTCGCTCACTCTTAATCAGTAAATAAAGTAACATCGGCATATTTCAAAAGTTGTCACCGAATTAAACAAAAACATTGCACAAAATAGCGGAAAATTCACCGTTGGCTTAATGCTCTAACTTTGTTTTATTTGTTAACTGACAGCTTTTAGTCAATTTTTCTACTTATTTATTCCAACACGCTATTTATTTTGTGACCCAGTTGCCTGAATAAAATAGTGGTTTGCAATAGCTTCCGTTATTCGTAGGTATAAAAGTCATACATAAAAATCGTAGATAATGAAGAGAAGATAAAAAAAGTTAACCTCAAAGTTGAAAATTTCGAGATAAAAGCATTTTTCTGATGAAACTGGTCCAACTATTTTTCAAAATGTTAGCTTTACAGTGCCATAATTTTGGCTGGCGTTCATCGAACTCGACAAAACTCTAGTATTTTATGCAGACCGAAATTCTTTTTCATAAATGTGTACAGCGGTTTCTTAAGCTGAATCCGTTAGAAAGCTATGGCCATTTAAGAAGTTTTATCTCGAAATCTGAGATTCCTCACTTTAACTGCCTATAACTTGGAGGGGAGTTAAAATAGACCCCACCCTGCAATACAATTTTTTGTTTGCCATAACTTCAGGAATCTTCAGCTATCAGGACGAAAACCTAAACTGGAACACATATATTAACAACACAGGGATGGACTACAAATATTTTATAGCATTGGCAATATGTCGAAGAGAAAAATATTCCTTATTTTCGTATATCGTAGGTACAAATATGACTCACCTTGCTGAAGCATGACTAACCCTCTAATGAGCAATTTATCATTTTCATTGTTTATATTTGTCAAATGTCAGTTATTCTGATCGTTTACGCACAGTCATAAATATCATCAAACAGCATTTGCCAAGCAATACCCAATAGTAAATGGGGACAATGTTAAACAAGATTCTTGTGCTAATTGTGAGACCCAGTGGTGCGAAATTTAGAAGGACAGAATTAACAACTTGGAAATGTAAGTGTACCTAAGCGACAAAATACATAGAGAAGCATTGTTATTTGAAAAGCTTAAACTATATGTTAAGGTATCACTATAATTAAATGTCAGAAAGATCTTTTTTCCTAAATGCCTCTTAAAGTCTCCATGAACTGAAAATCAAATCGTACCAAAAAGGCCTTGAAAAATCCAGGTATCCAAAGCTAAAACACGAGTTGAGACAGCGTTCTGGGATTCTTTATCAGAAAATGTGTTCTTGGTAGAAAAATGTAAACCTGTAGCACTACGTAATCTTTTTAGAGGCTGCAGAAGTAAAATTGGTTATAGGAAATTATTTTAAAATGTGGGAAAAATTTGTTTAACTAGACTCGTAATGCGGCTCAATCGATCTACCAAAAATAAAAATTCTGATCCTCGTAAGTGTTGTCTTTACATAAAACCTCCTTGAAAACCCACATCAATGGCCTTATAGGTCCATTGTAAATGAAATATTCATGGCTTAAGGAGATCTTGAAAATTCTCCGGGGATTCGAGCTTCGTATCTGCCACTAGAAACACACGATGCAAAGACATTGCACTGTTCTCAATGGTAACAACGGCTAGCAATAAAGTGTATGCTGTCAACAAAACCGGAACATGAACTCCTATCGATCGAACAATTAACAAGTCAGCGCGAATGACACATTATTCTGCCAATAATTTTGACGATGCATTTCAGCTCACTACAGCCTTTCCCAAACAGTCGTGCTCCTTTCTCCACTGTATTCAGTCAAATATTTATAGGGCACCCGCTCTTCTACGACAGAGCGTAGCTGTTTAGAACTGTTGTGAATGTTAAGCACCGAGTCAACCAAAGTACACAACGCCGTATTGTGGGCGACCATGTTCACCTTAGTCGCCACACACTGACCGCAGTCAGCACCCACAATCAAGGCTTTGTTTACTAGCACCGTAATTCACATAGCAGTGATTTTTTTTAAGCGGCGTGTTGTACGGATCCTCCACATCGGGATTGAGCATCTTCAGGCTGATACCAGTGTAATTCGGACACTCTCAAAGATAGTGCTTCTCAGTGCCGTGATCGTGCCATTTATGCCCAGCACATGTAAGTGCTTAGCAAAAATGTAGTGTAGTGCTCCCGTTACGACGCAAGTCCGCAGACTACAATATTTTCTACTGAGAATTCATTCGTTTGATCTGCCGGCATCCATCCAACTGTCAATATCTCTATCAATATCTCTTTAGGCAGACCTAAAGCAGGCTTGGGTACTGAAAAACTCTTCTCTCCCCATGGCCAGGCAAGCTCATCGGGGATCTCATTTCCCGTGTACCAATTGTGACCTGAGATGCCAATAAGACTCATCCTTCTGATTGCGTTAAGAGAAGCCTTGTATTCTCGAACTAGCTGGGAAGTGGTGAGGGGCTTCAACAAAGAAATAAGCGCAGTTATTTTCCCTCCTCATTAATTTTTCACAATAATATAGCTCATCAGAATTCCGTATTCGAGTATGCCTAATTGGAAAACAGACGCATGTTTTGCTAACGAGGAGTGAAATCGAAAATTGAAGACCCGATTGCTTTCCTTTTCTGACTCAGATTCAGGCTGAAGCCAGTCGATTTTATTTTTTTCAGAAACACGATTCTGGTGTCATTGCATCTTGTCAATGCAGATTGACACGTCTATAAGACCAGAACTAAGACTAAATTCTTTTTAAGGAAAAATAACTTTGTTCATCCCATTCAGGGAAGTTCGACCAGTCAGCTTCCTACATCTTGTAAAGAGAAAAAACCATTAGTTTTGAAAGGAATGTCATGAATCATCGATCTCGTTTAATGATGTGGGAGCTTTAGAACAGACAGTCGCTAGCCATGGTCCAACATACAGTAGAAGCGGTTAGAAACATTGAGAGCTTTAAGCAGTAAGTAGACCAATATAGACCATAGCAGCGAAGACAGGGCGCCGCCTTGCGTCATCATATATTGGTCGCAGTTAGCATTTGCATTCAGAGTCCTATTCACCAACATTACTCTTATGCACCAAGCTAATGATTCGTTTACGCCATGTTGTCTGGCCGCATTACGTATGCATTAGGACTATTGTATCACAGATTGGACTGCCATAATCCAGGTATTAATAATGAAATCAATTTTTTTTTATGAAAGTGTATTTTTCAAGGACTAAACAACTTTTTAAAGCTAACGACAGGAGTTCAGCTTGAATCGAAATCGTTATTCATCATGTAGAATACTTCACGACATAATGTTTTGAACACCGCTTCAAGCACATGGTTTTCTCAGCTGTTTTAAACTTTTCAGCCACTTTTTCGAGCCATTGGGATTCGGCACAACAAAAGTTAGTCGAATTGCATCAAATCGCACAATCTCTGTGTCCAATTCACTGGGCTATTTCAAGATATAATGTTGTCGTTGAATTAAGTCCTCAGTAAGCGAATGGTTTCATGGGCACTAAGGTAAAAAGTGGAACCACATATCGTCGTTCATATTTTCAAAGAAATAATCACTGACAAGTGTCCATTGACTACAACGCTAGAGCTCAGTCCTATTTTTGGAAAATAAGGACTGATCATCTCACCAGCGTGAAGACTACACCTAGCATTGTACTTTCATGGATTTAGTTATCTCTCGTGAGTCTCTTCAGCATTTGCCTCAATCCAGAGATAACAACTTGGATGTTCACAAATCCAATGAGCCAAAGTAAGCCTCGTCGCTAAACAGGATTTTTAATTCAAAATAGGCATCAACTTCAAGTGGCTTACGATTCTAATATGCGAACTCATGTCGTATCGTGTCTTTAGATCTTGCTAGATATTATACGGGTGTTGGTCGAGATCTTTTCGCAAGTTGTTCCACATAATGAACGGACGAAGCTCAAACTGCTGCGATCGACGCCGAATTGGCAATTTGGGATTTTTCACCATAGCTGCTATAGGTTCTTCTATACTCACATTACGCTGCCACATTGTTGGAATCATTCGGTCTTCCGAAGAAAGATGAGTAAGCGCTTCAGTGATAAAGTGCCTACAGTACCAGCACCCCCACGTCAACGGCGAGTATCTGCAGTCTGATGCAAGCGTAAGCCGCACATTCACAGAGGTAGTGATTCATGGTGTTATCATCCCTTTCATAGTAAGCGTCGCAGGATGTTGTATCACATATCACATATGCCCAGCATCTAATTGTTTAAGTGTAGTGTCTTCTTGTTGAGGGAGAGCAGGAAGGGCGCTGACTTCTCAGAAACGTCGTCTGCAGTTATGTTCATATGAAACCCAACTGACAATAGAAGCCTTAACCGAGAACGCAGGCAGACCCCACGCAGATTCGGGTCCTGTAAAAATCTCCTCAAAGCCTTGCATGGCAAGGTTATTTCCCGTGATCCCATTGTGACCGGGGACCCCGACAAGACTCATAGAATTTAGCCTTCTTAAACTTGTTTGGAAGTAGTAAGAGGGTTCAATAAGGGTCTAAGCACAGCTTGGCTGTCACTACAAATACAAATACTTCGTTCCCTCGACCGGTTCTTCACAATATAGTTCGTTGCCATAAGGATTGCGTACGGCCGTTTCGAAAACGTCATCTGCATCAAATTGCTTTTGCAATTTTTGTTCTTAAACGCAATTTGCGAAAGTCATTTGTTCGAAAACGACATTATAAGTCACACTGCATTTGCAGCATGTTCGATAATATAGTGCTTGCAGGGCAGATGTTCATAAACGTCATATGAGGTGCAAAAAAGCAGCCAGAAATTTGCGCTGCGCAATAACATGCATTCAAAGATGATGGCTGAATCGGATTTCTCAGACGAATTTCTATCTCGTGAACAGTAAGCACATAAATATTGATTATATTATTTTTATCAGTTCCAGCAACAGCATATTTTTCTTCATTAGTTTGTTTCTACCACGTAGATAATTATAATTGTTATTACTTGTATTCACACTAACATTTTCCAACACAATTTTCTCAATAACTTTTGTTAAGGGCTCCATCTTCCCTCCTTTGTTTGAAAACGTCAAATGCGATTGCAAAAAGAAAATAATGCAGATGACAAAGATCAGCGATGTCAAATAACGAATGTAATTTGACGTTTGCAACCCATAAGTGCTGCAATAACGATCAAATTTCGAAAACAGCTTATACCTCGGCTTGAAAGGCAAACGCAAATTTTCCTAATGAGAAGTGAAATATACCATTGTCGTCCCCCAGAAAGATTCCAGCGTCGCATCCTATATCGGTTTTGGAGCAGCCTGTAAAGACCTGACTGCATTCCTTTCGCGCCTCAGATTCCGGCCGAAACCAGTTCTGGGCACAGGGAAAGTCGATTTCGTATTTTTTCCACATCAGGAGTTCTGGTATCATTATATCAGACGGCATCTCCATGAGACCAGAGTCAAAAGACAGTCGGGGCGCAATTTTATCACAGCTCCAGTCAATTTTGTACAAACGACCACTACATTTTACACGTAAGATGACTTTGAGAGTGCTGCCCATGATCTGAATATCAAGGGGACAGACCGTTTTTGGGGTCTGGTAAAAGAAGCAATGACCTATTTTCGTGAGAACTTATTACACCAGATCATCAGCGCATAGGATATAATTGACCTTATCATAGCAGTGTAGATCCAGAGAACCCTTCTTAGTGACAGGCCCATGTCTTGCCGATAGCTCCTTTGCACTGCCAGAAGGCCGACGGCGCCTTAGATGTTTTCGACGTAACATGTTTAGCCCATAGAAGTTTGTTATCCAGGATGACACTCAAATACTTCGCTTCTTTTGAGAATTGGATGGTGATGCCTTTAAGCACTATACACATGAGTTAGACCAAACAGCTTAATCCTTCTCATAAGCAGAACAACCTCAGTTTTGAGAGGATTGACTGAAAGTCCATTACGAGTACACCAATAGTCGAGCACGTCTATGGCTGCAGATAGTACCGCTACATAATCCGCGTATGCTTGTGCATAAACGTCAGAACTATTGAGTGCGTTGAAGATTGCAAGTCGATCAACATGCATCATAGCAATGGAGACAGAATAGCGTCTTGCGGGTAACCCCTGTTTACTCCCGCCATAACATATTGGCCACAATCAGCATTCGCAATAAGTGCTCTATTCACCAGAATTGCTTTTATCCATAAAACTAGTGATTCGTCTACGCCTCCTTGTCTGGCCGAGTTACACATGCCGTTAAAAATTGCGTTGTCGAAAGCACCCTCAATGTCTTGTGGAGTGTGCCTTCAATTCTGCCTACCAGATTTTGAAGCGCACTCTAGCAAGATCTTCCGCGTTTGTAAGCATGTTGCATCGCAGGCAGATGATACATTTGCAAAGCAGTTTTGCGCACATGGATCTCGACCATTCTTTCTATGCGCTTCAACATGAAGGTAGTCTGATGTATGCATTAGGTCTGAAGCTCTTGCCGAGTATGTAACTCTTCCCATTTTCCGATTTTCAGTATAAAATCTGCTCCCGCTGTTCGCCAGAGTTTCGGTATGTATGCCAGTCGCAGGCTGGCAGTGACGATTCACTTCAGAATTATCACCAACTGGTCTATACCTTTTGTAACATAACCGGGTATATGGCATCGGTGCTGGGCGACTTAAAGCCATGCTTAATGGCCTCATCCCTTACCACAACCGATGAGTTATAGCAGCCACAGCGTGTTGTCTTACTCAGTTCACTAACAGCTTCGGTAGTAGAAGCTGGGTGTGAGCTGGATCTGATTAGGTTACATGGGAAATGAGCATCAAGTCTAAGACAGAGAGTCTCTTTTTGGGTGGTTCCAGCCTGGTTGATCTTCACCTTTTGAGGACGTCTACCGACCTGGTTAAACATGGTTCACCGAAAGTTTCGATCTTTTCGCAAGTCTTTATAAGAGGCACTCTTCAAAACCAAATAAGGTTCTTATGCATAGTCTTTTTGCTTCAATTTGTTCTTGTCTTAAGTGATCTGTTTATAAATTTTCTGTTTTTTTTTTACGAATTCGCTCAGATCTGCTTTCCACCAAGGACCGAGTCATCTGCAGGATTACTTTCAAGCTGGACATGACGGTTCAAACCACTTGGTGAGGGGGGTACCGTTCAGGTTCTGAACAGCTTCCTTTAGTTTTGAGCTTAGGGAGAGCACTCCTCCTTAAATCGTGTCCAGTTGGTTTTCTGCGGATTCCTCCTCTTCAACAAAGTCGAGACCTCCCTCACACCCGATTCTGAATTCGATGTACCTATGGGCTGACATGGAGATCTTCGATAGTACTTTCCAGCCGGTAATCACCTTACCATAACGTTGGATAACGTAAGTCGATTACTTGCTGTGTCTTACTCTTGTAACAAAGGTTGCCTAAGAGCCGGCAACATTGTGAACAACCAGGTCAGACGATGAAATCAAGGAGATGATTGCCTCTCCCGTTGCATTTGGTACTGCCCCAAAAAGTATTAGCACCGCAGCATATGATAAGTCCCGTCTTCCTGGAATCACAGTAATCAATGAGTTCGGCTACAGCCCTTTGACGCAATGGCGAATTTATGCCATTTTCCGTTCATTTCGTAGCTTATGTCTGCAAAAATTACCCGTAAATTCTAGTTGCGAAATTGCACAAATTTAGATAGTGAGAGTGAGTTCGGGACATAAAGGCAGTTAAAGGATATTGTGATGATTTGTCAAAAAAAAAGAACTGTCAAAAATTATAGCACTGCTGGAAAGTTATCCCTATCGGATTACCAATAAGTAAAACAACACTCTTTTCTTCTTACATGGCACACCCTACCCAATTTAGCTTCGAAGATTTCTCAAACTTAAAATATAAAATTTGCAAGTCCTTGAGTAAGTCGTAGAGGCTCGTAGGTGGTGGAGATAGAGTTCATAAATAAGTAGGTATCTACATGAAGTACCTAGCTGGTGCTTTATTAATGGTTTAACTTCCTCATCGCTTTGGATATCAGTTTATTTTCTTTTCCGGAAATAGCTGAGCTTTTGTATTTTGCTAAAGAAAAATAAGGAGAGGAATATAATTTGACTTCTTGAAATTCGATATCTGGATTTGTGATAGCAATTTTATATAAATATGTACATACTATGTATAACAAAAAGCTCGTTGCAGGTGTTGAGAATATCAGAACTTGAGTATGGTATTTCTTGGGTTCGTACGGGAATATTTTGTTCCAATTCTACTATATAAGATAGTTTTGACATTGAAAAGAGAAAGGAAGGAAAAATAGTTTGTAACACTAACTTTCAGCGGTCAAACTTCCGCATTAATATTAAAAAACAAAAAAACCCAATAATATTTATTAATAATCTAAAAAACAAACCGTGCTATTGTCTGTTCGGTCAGTTGTTAACTCTTCAGCGTCTAGGGCTATTAATAGCTCTTCGTTTTTGAAATTGAATTAATCAAAAAGCATGAGCCTCATAAATTTATTTTTATATTTTCACATGGCCCCATCTCGTGTTTTTAAATCAATTAAGCGTCAATATATCTGTTTGACGACAAATGAATGCCACGCCTTTGACAATTTAAAATTTACTACTCTAAACATGGTTTTGTTTTTAATTTATTGTATTCCTTAAAATGTTGGTAAAATTAAGAACAGATCTTGATTAACAAAAAGGAAATTATCCGCAAACTAAATATGGCATAAAAACCCAACATCTATTAACACTATTCCCAATCTATGCCACTGGTTCTAGAATAAAAAAAAATAAAAAAACTCTGGGAACCTACTTTCCAGCTCATTGGTTGCCATACAACTAGAAAAGTGGAACAAATAATTCTGCTACCCCCTTTCCATCCTCCCGCATAATTTTTCAATTTTTTTTTTTCCCAAGAATACAAAATTCCTCCCGCCGCAGAGGCACGTATTGATTTTCAGTTCAGTTGTGTAGTAAAAAAAAAAAAAACAAAAAACCCCATTCTGCTCGTGCTAGTTTTCAAATGAAAAATTCCTCCATATCGTTCGCTGTATCCCCATTTTTCGTCGGCTCATTCTCTTTTTCTTGGATTCTGCAGCTTTTTTAGGTATTCACTGATGAACACGGATGTATATACACGTATAGTGGAGAGTATACTTATAGTACCCCTTACCACTACCCTTTAACAATTATTTTCCCCTTCCAGTGATATTCTTTTCGTTCTTGCTTTGCTTTGCCTAGCAACAAAAGCGCGCCATCATTTTTTTTTCCTTCTTTCTCTTCTCCTTTCCATCTTGTTTTTTTTTTTTTTTTTTTCTAACGTTCTCTCCCACACATGCATAGGTGACAAACGTATTCGCAGAAATTCTTTTGCGTGTGTTCATTTATAATTCTGTAAATGAGTGGCGTACATGGGGTTATGTGTGTGGCGTTCGATGTAAATGCAAAAGTCGCAGGGGGTTATATTTTATTGGAGATCGGTGTGTTATGTATGAAAAGTGATGCAATGCAGGGTTAGGACGGACGACACAACCACTCGTCATCATCTTCACGTGAACAAAATTCAATTACAAAAAAAATAAAACAGAAAAAGCTTAATCATCGTTCTGTTTCTGCCTGTATACACATTAGAGTTGGAGACATTTTACAGGCAAAAAGGCGCGCGTTTTTTTTCCATTCCTTGGCCGCTCGCTTCCCTCATCCACCGCTGAATATGGACTATCGTTTTCCGCCATTTTTTACGTTTATGTAACATTGTGGTTAGAATTTCTCTATTTAGCCAACGTCATATGGCAACACATTGTACCACATTTTGGAAGAAAAATAACTCTCCAAAATAATACCGTCAGATACTGGAAAAAAAAAAAAACGTGACACCTGGGTTATGACTTCAAATCCACTGGATGGCTGGATGAATTTAGCGCTGATTAAAGGAATGAATGGATGACAAATTTCTGTTGAACGCCCGCAATTTGTATAGGAGAGAGAAAAAGACTGACTCGTATTTAAAATCAACAGCAAGCCCTTATCTCGCTCCCACATATTTTGCAGAACGTTTGTGAAACGCCATCAATTGTTAAAACAAAAAAAAAAAATCCACATCGCGTCACCATGTTCCTCGTTACACACTATTCACTACTACGTGTCACAAAAAAAAAGTTTTCAAAAATTGAGTTAGTACTGTTAACAATTTGACGTTACAGGCTGACAGAGACAGCCAACCAAGTGTCATCCGAGAACACAAAACGCAAATTGAATTTCTTTTTTGACGAAAATTTTCCATTGTACCAGCGCGCGCGCCACAAAGAAGCTTAGAAAGCGTACAAACACAAGTAAAAAAAAAAAAAAAAAAAAACTAGCAAACGATAAAATTGAACAACAAAAAAAAAAAAGCACACTTTTCTCAATATTTCCCTCTCACTCTAGTAAAAGATGGCGACTACGAAATGAAATCATCATCGCGCGAGCAAGAAATTCTACACGACGACGATGACGGAGAAAAAAAAAAAAAAAATTATGCGGAAGTGGGAAATTAGGTCGCATGATACAAGTTACAAGAGAACGGCGGAAAAGAGAAGGAAAAAATCGGAGAACTCACAATCATTGGAGAATTCTGAAGTTTCTTGGAAATTTTACTTCTTTCCCACGAGTCACGATCGGATGAATTTTTTTTTTCGATTTTTTGATTTCTACTACACACGGTTGCGTAACGTGACACAAAATGCTCAAAAAAAAAAACTCTCCAATGAAAGTTTTTTTTTTCTTTTAATTTGAAAACTTTCCAAATAGCATTTCCCAATTAAGTTGAGATACACTGTTAATTCAAAAAAAAAAAAAACAAAAAAGTGTTACAATTTTTTTTTTTGGCAAATAAAGTATTAGGAGCCTTGATTTATAAAAAAAAAATATATATATGTACTATATTTCTAATGTAAACCACGAAGGCAAATTTCCACGCACCGTAAACCATAAACCCTACCGAACACCACAGCAAACTTCAAACGAATGAACCCCAGAAAAACGACATCGCGTGTAAAACGCTTAAAACAGGGAAATATATAAAAGCCACGAAATACTTGAGGGACAAATAAAAGCTCTCCCCATCACCTATATACTTACACTTCACATGCCGAACGGGGTATATACTGGGAAGAGGAGAAAACTACCAGACCCACCAATTATATACACTCCAATATTTCCCCTTAACATAAAGACCTCTCTCTAAGTTTTCCTCTTCCACTTATTCGAACACTTCCGAAAGCTTTCCAGAACAAAAAGCTTCAAAGCTTCTCAGTTTTTCTTCCCACCGTGTAGGAATGAGTAAGTTTGATACATAAATACCCGTACATAATGTGCGATTTCACACGAAAACGGCCGAGAGGCATGTGTGTGCGTTTTGGAAATATATTCGTATGTAGAATGGAGCAGCAGATAAAAGAAGAACAATGAAAAAGAAGAATGGAGAAGAGGCAAGTTGAAAACCCGTTATCAATGCGCATATGTTTCTTTGGCGCGCTCTCTTTTTTTTTCTTCTTTTTTTTCGTTTTTTTTTACTACTTTTGCGCCAATAACCTAGTTTTTCAAACACAGAAACAGAACAGAGAAAAAGAATGCAAAACTTTATCGCTGCTTTTTTTTTTCATCTTTTTTATTTTTGTATTCCTTTATTCGTTGTGATTCGTGTGCGCGCCTTGATAGTATGAGTGTAGTTTTGAATAGTGTTTTTTTTTTTTCTTTTTCACTTGTGAATAGCAACCATTTTGATTAGAAACGGTTTTTTTTTTGTTCGCCAGGAAAAATAAATTGTACAATTTGTGCTTTTATTTTTGGAAAGGGAAGTGTGGAGGAAATTTTAATTTGAAAAGCTTATCGGTTCTGATATTTGACAAAAAAAGAAATGTTTTGCAGAAAAAATGGCATGAAGAGGGCCTACTTTGTTTAAGAAGGTGTAAGGCATTGCCAGATCTAAAAATGGAAAATCAGACTTGATGTCTGACATTATTTTTCTAAACAAATTGCGAATCGTTCAACTATCGACGCAACTACTCTTCGCTATTGTGTGCTAGATGACAGTTGACAGTTTCTGCAGGACTATATGCATCTCACATCTTATGGCCAAAAAGCCAAGAGAGATCATTAGGGAATGAAAAAAATATTTAGAATCCAGGTAATGAAGAATTGGCAGTTGATAGAGTTTTAGCATTCTTCCCAACTGAGTCTGGGTTCTGTCCTTAAATGATTATACGGTAGAGACTGCGATTCGCATTAAGTGTCAGAGGCACTGAACGTGCAACTAAACTGACAAGTCGTTTACTATATTTGAGATGATTTTTTTGCCCTTTAACTTGGCTTCGTGAGTTCTTTTTCCGAGATCATTGGAAAAAGAATGGTTTTAGAACCATATGACACCATATAGACCATGAGTCAAAAAAAGCTCACTGTTGCCCGCGATAGCTGTGCGAGGTATATGTATATTCGGTATTGCCAGATATGAACATGTTTCTCGATGTTCCTTAAATGGGTTGAAGAGCTATAGAATCATGCTATCATTGCACAGAATTCTGACCACCAAAGAGCCCGAGTATCTATTTGAAAAAATAAGATTTGGAAGAAATCGAAGGATAATGCAATTAATCGTTCCGTGGAAATATAGCCTACCAGCACCACGAATGCCTTCACAAAACAATTATTTCAATATTGCTCATACAATTTTTAGTGACGAATATTTTAATGAAACTGTATTTTCAGCTCGTTAGTTGTCTAGATAAGCTTGTTCAACTTTTTAAAAAAGATATATTGTATTATAATCGTATGTAAACTAAGAATACAAATATTCTCATAAAAGACAATTGGGAGAACTTAAGCAAATTCATAAGCGCAGCCTGAAATATTTTCTCAAATCCTATAATAGTTCCTGACAGAGTTCCCTGAAATCCAAATCAATTCATAGAGATGCTAAATGTTTATGAAATCTAAGGCTGTCACGACTTATTGACATTCAAACTAACATGTTCTTGTCATTTCCAAAGACATAATCTAAAACCTTGTGGTTATTTTCCACGGAGATATTCTTTATTGAACGCTCAAACACTACTCTAAATCAGCTAAAAAGCCAATTTGACGGGTTGTTTCAGAAAGGTAGAAGAATGAATACAAATTAAAGGTCCTTCTACGGAGAACATAACAGCAGATAACAGAATAACAAGAAATATTAGACGACCTCTTAGATCATACTTAAATTCGTGCACAATTTAATTGTTTCAAAGCAATAAACAAATAAGTAAACGAAAGTTTTGAATCGTTTCTAACAGAGTTAATGTTTCTGTCATCCACGGTTGACCAAAATCTGGACTATCTGCTTAGAACTCTAAGAACTTGCCAATAGGGGCGTCCCCATAACTCTACATTCCATGTCCAAATGAGAATTAACTAGCAGACAAGGTAAACCCCGGCATAGAAGTAATTTCCATAATTAAACTAGTATAATCCATTTCACCAACGCCGTGATTTAAAAGGACATCTTACTTCTGGCGACAGTCATTTAGAGCATAATTTTCTTTAGAAAAGTTTTGGAAAGACTATCAGGCTCGGTATTCACTTCTGTGAAATTTTAGTTTTCCGATAGATCCTTCAACTAATTTGACTCCAAAAATTCCCTCCCTAAGGATGTCAATTTCTTAAATTTACTCAGCAGAAAAAAAAGCAATAAAAGCTTTTTTGAAAAATTAAAATCTGGCGTACAAGAGGTCGATAAGGCAATTACCTAACCAACACAATTGTCCTTTATTAAAAATTTGTTTATTTTGATTCGTAGAACATATGTTCTGTAAAATCACGAAAATTTAAATTCAATTCCACATATTTGTCTACTATAAGGTGATAAAGGTATATACAAAATTCACTTTTACAGCACTTAGAATAAGTAGTGACTAATGAGGAACTTCAGTTCCTCACGTTTGCTCTCCAAAATGAATCTCCTTTCAAGCATATTTAATGTGAATAACATACTTCAAGAACTCGTCTTGGTATTCTTCTATGTCAGATTTCATAATTAAATACTTGACATGCTAATGAGTGTCTGGAAAAACAACTTTTGAACCAGAAATCAAAACAAAATATCAAATTCTGACGTATTTAGATGGTATTTTTACAAAGAACATCATCGAATGTGCCAATTAAAATTTAATGGCATTGAAAAAAAATTATAATTTCAGATTTTCTACCAAAGAAGGAACTTGTTTTATTTTTCATTTTTTTTTATATAATAATAATACGACTGACAACACTGCTAATATGATAAAATGCAGTTCCGTTTCTTTTATTTGACTCATACATGAGTACTACAAGATTTTGAAAATATGTAAGTCTGTGAAATAGATAAGATTGCTATTTTTCGATTTCGGAAATTAAAGAAAAATGTTTGAGTATCAATTTATTGATAAGAAATTCAATCACAAAGTGTAATAAATAAAGACACGTGGCCACGAAATTGTAAAAAAATATTGCCATGCTTTATTTCGCGTACGATGTGAACATACAATCTTACTATAGGTATGACATCAGTCAAAAATTTTCAAAAATTGCTATCACAATCATCACATGCACGTTTTGTATATGAAGCGAATTTACTGAGTTTCAAATCAATTTACGAGTTAAATAAAGGTTTTAATCATAGTTTTCCTTCCTAAAGTGTTTAAATAATTTTTCAGATGTAAGATATAATTTAATTGTCAAATCTCCGAGCCAGCTGCGTATATACTTTATTTTGTAAAGCCTTAATCTATAAGAAAATAAACATAATTTAAATAAAAAAGAAATAAATCAATTCCATTGCTCGTGGAGATATATTGGGTGTATGACGTATCTTTTGCTCATATTTTGTACCGCAATAAGACAAAAACAACGGTGTCGTTTCTATGAATTATAGAATTGAATTTAAGCTCTTTCAAACCAACTGACTTCCTCTTTTTCTACCTTAAAATTTATCTACCTTATTGCACGACATGGTCATGTTTCGGAAACTCTTGTTACATAGAAAAGTCTAAAGGAACTTTGTCCTACAATTTTGGAAATTACAAGGATTTGCAATAAAAGTGGTAGAAAAGACACAGAGAAACATTTGACAGCAATAATTATACATTCGATAGGGTTGCTATTGAATTGGAGTTGCCAGGTTCAATAAACACATTAAGAAAGCTTCACAGATCAAGGCGTTATATTCTAGAAATAACTCTGATCCCTCCAGTTTGTCTGGCTTGCATGTATATATTATAATAGTTGCAAAATCGAAAACGGATAACTCTTAAATTGGATTGAACAATCTGGAATCCGGTCTTGTTTCATGAATTCGATTTTTGTCTGAAATAATTTTTATTGTATTTCGGGGTAATAACGCTCTTAACAATTAAAAAAAAAGACAATAAACGATTTGGAATGTTTAATGAGCAGATTAACAGGAATGCAAAGACGTTTCAGACACCAGCGTAAGCAGATGCTAGCTTTTTTTATTGGCCTAGGCGATGGACTTTGATCTGATACTTTGGATTTATAGCAAAAATCAAGAATGAGAAAAAAATTATTAGAAACAACAAAATTTAATTGTGATTTAGGGTTTAAGACCCCTGCAACATAGAAGTATATACAAATTTGGAAAGAGAAGCCAATTTAGGCTCCTAAATCGGCACTATTTGAATCAAGTTTTCCACCAGAATTTGAAATCTAAATTTGGATTATTTAGCCCAAAAATATGTCGTTTTTCTAAAGAATTCTGTTCAACAATAAACAATTTAGATGCCATTGAAACCCACATATTCGAACACCACATAGTCTAAACTATGGGGTGAGGAATAGTGGATAACAATGAAGATAAGACCAGTTTTTTTGCTGTTGGAATGAGATAGATCAAAAATTAGGTCAGCAATGCAAAACACCAGGTTCATCACAGTCGAATGGAAATCAAGAAGAAATACTTGAGCTGGTCTTTGTTTTCCTCGGTTGAAAGTTGGAATCCTATTCACATCTTGTCCATGCTGCGGATACGAATCTGACAATTTGTCACAAAATCTTTCTCAAGCCTTAGACACATGGAAACCTGTCGGCGAAAATGTACAAAGTCGCCGAAGTTATCGGGATTCGTGGTTTTTTATAAAAAAAATTTTGGACAGCTGGCGGAAACGATTCAAAATGCTGTAAAAACATTTGAACTGCACGGGAAGGAAGGATAACACCTACTTAACTACTTTACTATTTATTTAACATGGATTTAAGCAGGTACTATATTCTGATTGTTGCTGCAGGTCGCCGTAGAATTTTATTTTGATTCCACTTTGATTATTACAAATCGCAAGGGTTAACAAAGTCATAGGCAACGATAAAGCCAAGTAGAGCTTTAACGACATCCAATTCAATGGCATAAAACCAAAAAATTCTTACAAAGCCCAATGTTTTCACAATAATTATTAACCTTATCATCCATTTGGCAATACCAAACTATATTTCTGCCTTTAATTATTAAAAAAAAAATATATTCCTACCTACACACTCATAAAAACCACAAACAACGAAAAATCGTTAATCAGAAAAAAATGACATCATCCAACATTCATTTCAACGTTTTATTCTTCTTCTTTTAGTTGGCTCCCTCTCTAACAATTTGAAAAAAAAAACAACAATTTTTCTTACAACCACATTAACACACATCTAACACTTATTTGTTGCGCAATTCCCCCTTTCCCTTCTGCCTTGTTTTATCAACATCCACTCTTTCATCTATTCCGAACAAACACTTACGAATAAAAAATTAAATAAACAGATTTTGCGCCTTTTTTACCAGTTCTTTTAATTTCATATCTTTTTATTTTTTTTTTTAACTTATTCTTCCTGTCAAACCTACATTTATATATTTGCACATACGACAGCTATAAACGAGGTAAAAATGTTGAAAGAACAAATAACGAAGAAAAAATAAAAGGAAAAGAAGAGGAACTGATTTTTTCCTTTCCTACACACACTTGAATAATTTGCATACTTGTACAAACTGCTTTTTTTAAAAAAAAAAAAATTAATTTCGATGTCAGATTGCGAACAGAACAGGCTACTACTAAGTAGCCCACATTTTAAAAAAATATTTTTTTTATTTAAAATAAAACAACGTGCTAATAAGTAATTTTTACAGAATAGTTTTTCTTTTTTGAGGTTAGAGACTCACACAGTCTTATAGAGTTTTCCGTTTTTGTTACCCAAACCGTTGTGCTAGAGCTTTTTCAGGTAGCTTTCGAATATATGATTGGATTTATCAAGATGAAAATTAGTAGTATTTTATACACGGATACAAGTGTAGAGAGGGAAAAGTTTCCCACTGACTTACATATTTTTTTCTACACACACAAATACATTTGTAAATGTTTAAAGCTCGTGTAAGTGAAAAAGGACATCAATTTGACAGAGAATCTAGCAATTCAAACAAGACAGAGGATAACTCTGGCCAAAGTCAAATAGGGCAATTGGTCTTTGCTTTGAATCTAATGTTTTCCCAGAAAATAGTGTCCGCTGTCAAAAAATTTAGTTGTCAACGGGAGGTTGGATCCAAAAATGTCCAAGAGCTTATAGAAGATAGTATTAGCAGTAGTGTTGGATCATCGTGATAACTACATCCTAATGTACTTGACGTTTAATCAATCAAATCTTGACAGTTTCTATTCATAGATACTACTCATATCATATAACCTTGTGATCAATAATGTTAGCTTCGCTTGAGGAATAATAGACCGGAAACAACATGGCAAACTTTTATTAGGTCAATGGAATAATCAATATCTTTGTATCCTCTTGACAGCTCTGAGGATTGGCAGAGTTTGGAATTCAACTTAAACTCAACTAGTTCAAATTACTTCAAGAGCCCTTCATGTGAAAAGAGAACCCTCCTAACCTCAAATAGAAACTTTTAATTCATTCCCTCATTGACATATGCACGTAGACCTTTCTGACTTACGCAATCAACTTGTAAGTCACTTATATACTCATGGATGTATGTATCTATGTTCAACGTCCACCATTTGATGAGTAGAAAACTAACAGATACATCAACTATTTGTTGAAAATAACAACTTAAAAAAAAACCCCTTTGTTCGAAATAATAATAATAAAAAAAAAAAACAGAAACGACAGTGCTATGTAAGTGACTTGCATCTTGTACGAGTATCTAAAGCTATAAAACTAAGTATTTGCAGTACAGATACATTAACAAATACAATGTACAATTTTCAAATAGCGTGGTAATGTAGCGCTTTTTCTTTTCTTTTTTTACAATTTCAAGGTTTTCAACTTTTTTCTTTCTTGACCGAGTAACTAAAACTTTACACTTGGGGCAAAAGCTACTATTAATTTAATAGATTTTTTTTTTCTTTTCTTTAAACATATAGAACTCGCAACTTATACATCGGAAAATGTTCAACTACAATATTTGTATTTGTTAGTTTTTTTTTTTGACAGAGTGTATGAGTTTTTTTTATATGTATTCGAACAAAAATGCGGCTTTGTTAGAAAAAATAGACAAACAATTTCTATAATTGTGCAACTACGCGAAGTTGTACGAGTACGTGTATAGTGTAGTCACGTTTTTCTTTAAAAAAAAAAAAAAAAAAGTTTTACGAAGTACACTGATTGTATCTATGCCTTAAATACAGTGATCGTTAAATGTATTTTTTTTAATTAAATTCTGTGGTTAATGGGTACTTAAATGATACTTAAAAAATGAAATGAAATGCATAAGCCTTGACAGATTTTTAATTTAATGAATTTAAGTGGTTGAACATATTACGCAAATGACGTGCATTTTTAATGTTTGCTTTTAGTGGTTTTTAGATTGTTAGCATCGGAAACCGCAAAAGCTTAGAGATTAATTTAAGTTCAAGTATATAATAGGCCGGATGAGAAGAGTTAGTAACAAAGTTATAGAGTACATATTTGACTTTACAGATAAGATGGCCTCATGTTGGGCGCCATTTATAGGTATACAACAAAGAGATGATACATAGATAATGAAGTGAATAAAGCTTTTTTTTTTCTAATGGGGATCTTGGAGCTTTGAACAGTAAAGGGCGTACACAACAAAGTTATCATTGGAATTATGGTAATAATAGAAAGTTTTCTGCTTGGAGATAAGAAATAAATTCAATTAGGTTTAATTCTATGCCAAGGACAGTGGAGTGGTAGGGAGTTTTTCTAACAAGACGAAGCTCATGCAGATTATAAAGTCAATCTTACAGGCGGTATATTGAATGGTCGATTTTTTGGGCAAGTTTTCTGATCGCAAATATTGACTTGACCGAGATAAAGTTAGATGAGCTCAATTAACGTTGAGTTCTACTTTCTTCAATTATTAAGACAAATAGTCTAGGTCGCCATATAATTTCTCATAGCAAACACAGGATTTTCTACTAACAGATTCTGCTTCTTCTTTCGTTTTTGCTCCCAAGTGACTCCTTCTATCAATACTAATGTTTATCATTGTCTCATTCCTCACAAGTCTTAATCTTCGCAATTAGGTTATTTTAATCAAAGTTGGCTTACACAATCATCTATAACTAAATTAAACTGGTTTTCTTAGGTTTTAAGTCTAAAACTTCTCTGAGCAAAGGCGAAAATATGTGTCAAATTAGTTAAAGAATTCTCAATAGGCATAGAACCATTTCATGCTGAAACTCAATCAAAACGCCCCAACTTTGACTGAATTAGGTTGCACAAGTTATGACCTTCGGTTGAACTGTAGTCTAACCGCTTCACTGTTGTACTGGAAGCAAATAGTGATTGGTAATTTCCTCGTTTCTCTTGAATTTGAATTTAAGCTTGGAAACAGTTTTTTTTTTTTTTTCTTTTTGATTCATTTTAAACAGAAAACAAGGGTACCCATTTCAGCTAACCGTTGACCCATTATATGATAATTCATAGTTTCTCCATTGATTCCAGGTTCTCCAATTACTTATCAATTAAATTTCTTATTTTTAAAAATAACATTCAGCAACAAAAAATCATTTACAAGCCAACATCGCTTACATCCACTTTATTTGTTTCAAATCGATTCAAAATTATTTCGGTTTTCGTTGTGTTCGAAATCCATAAGAGTTTTTGAGAGTTGTTTTATTAATTTTAATTTTTATTTTTTTAACAAGTTTGGCCACTTTTAATTTGTTTATAAAAATCCGTTTTAGTCCACAATATTTTTCTGTTGTCACATAATTTTTTTTTGGTTAGTGTATAGTTAACGTTCAGCACAACTGTAACAAACATTTAGGGCGATAACACATTTGTAGATAACCG
This sequence comes from Volucella zonaria, assembly GCA_963966105.1. Taxonomy (NCBI): domain Eukaryota; kingdom Metazoa; phylum Arthropoda; class Insecta; order Diptera; family Syrphidae; genus Volucella; species Volucella zonaria. Next base: position 175,293,458 of record OZ014531.1, on the reverse strand, counting down.
ACCCGGATCACAGTTTTGTTGTTTTGTTTTTTTGTACTCTGAACAACAGCTTGGCACAGTATCTCGTCCTCGTCAATTGACTTACACAACGCGAATGACAAACGACACCGATGCGAGTTAAGCACAAAGTTAAAATTTTCAAAAGAGAGAACAAAAAAAAAAAAACCGGCCAACCAGGCCAAAGCACACAAAAGCCATCAAATTGGCAGGCAGGGCAGCAACATCACAAGTACCACGTCGAAGTCGTACTGCGACAAAATGAGCTTTCGGACGCGACTTTATTTTAACAAAATGTGTCGAAAAAATTTTCGTTTCAAACCAAAAAGCGAGAAGTGAAATAGAAGAAAAAATTAAAAAAAAAAAAAAAAAACAAAAAAGGCCACGATTGGAATAACACAGTAAAGGCAGACGATAGAAAAAACACAGTAGAAATAAATGATGGCGCACCCAACAAGAACGCTAGTCGGGGTCAGACTGTATGCTGCTGCGGCATGCAACCGCTAGAAATAAGAAATATTGTAGTTCTGCGATGTGGTGTTGCTGTTGCATTTTGAACTGCGCCGTGCTGCGCTGAACTCAGTAAGGACTGAGGAGCTCTCTACCATTTTTCTTTTGGTAATGGATGAATATGAATCCGATGGAATCCGATGAGGGGCGGTAAGAGGTTGGTTAAGGAAATACCATGATTCAGGGTTACTCAGGGGTACTTGGTGCGCATAATTTTCTTCGAATTTTCCGTTCAATTTTTTCCTAGTTGTTGTTGTCTCAAATTTCGTTTTGTCATTCCTGTTTTTCAACCCTCTTGTAGGGAAAACTTTCCAAGGGGTTGGTTGGGGAGGGAGTGTTTTTCCTTTGTTCTTCATAGCTAAGGGATGGAATTTTCTTCTACTTCCCTTCGAGCATACGGTGTCATGTGATTTTTTTGAATTTCCATACTCGTCGTTGTCGTGAATGTATCCGTACCTTGAATGCGCTTGCGTGATGCTGCATTCGTTTTTTTTTTCCTCTTCGCATTGTTCATTGCTTTTGTGTTCGCAGTTCTTACTGTGCTGTTGTGTTCTTGTTTGTGTGATGTTTTTTTTTTTTTGTTCACCCATTCTACTTGTATGTGCATATTGCTAAGGGTTGTTGATAGAAGAGGAATGACAATGTGATTCTTACTGCAGAGAAGAGAGAACAAGAATATGGCACATCAAGTATGAACTAAAGGTATTTCTAGGGAAAATGGATTGCAATCATCACGTGTTTACAGAACTCACCAATTTTTGTCGTGGCCTAGATTCATCGTATCAAGTTAGAACTGCTGGATCATGTGAAGTGGAAATAAGGACTTTCATTTATTTTATTCGGTTCAGTAACTAATGAGTATAAAATGTGTTACAGGCTTAAAGGTATGTACATGGCTACGATATTAAACTTATTCTCTATCTGAACAAGGTACACATCTGTCCCGTAGTTGTCAAAAATAAACAGTCTACTTAGGTATAACAGACGTCTTTTAAGCAACTTTTAGACTGCGATGTATCAAGGTCCATAGAGCCGAAAGTCAAAATATTTCGAGTGAAATAAGCTTCTATGTAGGTATACCATATGCCATTTTGCAAAGGCAAGCGTTTATTTTTTGTTTAATCTGTCATGAAACACATGTCATTTAGATACATATCTAAAGAAAAAACATTATGACATATCCGTTTAGATTGAGTTGGTTTGTTTGCTTTAACTATGCCGAGATGACCTTGTCAAATATGATAACATAATTCGATTCATGTTTAGCTTATTTACGTACAAAACTGGAACTGCTAATCCCTGTTTTACAAATAACTTTTTCATCAAAGTATCTATGTAGTAATTGAACAGTAGCTTCTTTGGTTTTTTGCTACCGATTTACATTTGTTTTTCATCCGTTTCCCTATATGTACAGGCCAAACATACAGGCCTTCAACAAATTAGCCTAATTGTCAGGCTGTTTCACGGATGACTAACCGAGCTCCGTAAAGGTGATAATCAAGTCAAGAATTACAGACCGTAGCTTCTGATATGTCGAGTCTAGCGCTGCCGTGAGACAGTTTTTTTCCATCTATGCAGGCTCATTTTTTGGCAGTGTCATGCAATATCTCGATTTCTGTCTAATTGGAGTTATAAGCTCTCCATACTGTCACCGTGACGCTGTAGCTGAGGGTAGCGAATCTTCGATCAGACACAGTCCAGAACTCCGACGGTTGGATAGAGTATTCATGTTTCGTCACATATCAGAACCTGTCGCAAAAATGGTTCAATTCGATTCCTATTGTCGAGGAAAGTGTACCCCCCTATTACGAATTGCGAGCCGCAAGATTTTGGCGAATCGGATTCCCTGGCGAATTTCGATTTTCGTCGTATTACGAATAGCGAACTTAGTAGTTCGCCATTGAAAAGAGTGCTGCCATATGAACAAACCTCAAATCTCAACTGTTAAACGTCAAAACCTACTCAAATTGTTTAAATTATCGTGAACCATTGAATGAAATAAAAAAAAACTAATGAAAAAAAAAAAAAACAATGATTAGCAGATTGAGAAGGAAAATTCGTGATGGTTCTAATCTTTTGGATCTTCCTGAGAATCTGTAAGTTCTTTATTACTATTTGTTTGAATGTCTTATGGGAAAGACTTTGGACTTAACAAAGATGCACTTCTTTATGTGTAAAAGGTGACTTTCGGTCCAAACACACCTCTGATATCCCCCCACAGCTACAATTGGCTTGTGCTTTGCGATTTTTCTCTACCGATAGCTACAAAAATTCAGTTGGAAGCGACTTTGATTTGACGCTATCACAACCTACTGTATTTGTTGTTCTGACGGAAAGAATTGAAGTGTTTGAGATAGAAATCTGTAAAAACTCGGACAAAGCTAGAAATAAAGCTGTGTTGATGGGACACACATTGGAATTGTCGCCCCTGGGCAGTTGCTTCACCAATATTTGAACCGGAAAGGGTATTATAGCTTAAATGCCACGATAGTAAGTTTTTTTTAGGCTCTGACTTATCTTTTAAATTTTAAAGGTTCTATTTTACAGGCTTGTGACCACAGTATGTCCATTCTCAATGTTCATGCCAGAAATCCGAGTTCAACCCATGATTGCTTTATATGGAATTACAGCCATTTGAAACAAGTTTTAGAAACATGGTAGCAAAACGGTACTCTGCTACTCTGAAAGCTTTAATCGATGTATTTTTATTATATTTTAGGTGATTCTGCTTATCCTCTCCCTTCTTATGAAAATACAAATGTTGGGTCAAGAGAGGCAATGTTCAACAAACTGCACTCCAAGGCAAGGAATATAGTGGAAAGGACAATAGGAATCATGAAAAGTCGCCTCAGATGTCTGCTACTACTCTCCAACAAAGGCGACAAAAATAGTCAATGCTTGCTGTGCCTTGTACAATATTTGCCTTTCGTAGAATACGCCTGAATTCGAAGTCTTAGAAATACAAAATAACGTTCAGACAGATGAAGACATAACATAAACACCAAACATAAATTTAGAAGGTGAACGGAGAAGAAATGAAATTTTAGCTTCTTTTTAATTAAATAAACAAAAACATATAAGTTTAGTGTTTTTAATTGACATTTTTACTTCACTTTTTCAAATTCATAAGCTCCAATTTCTTAAATTTTACTTCCAAGTTTTCTTTATGGCGGCGACTTTTTTCCAGATTCTCTTTTTCTTTCCGTTCCTCTTTTTTCATCAATAGGCATAATTTTTCTTTTTCTAGTTCATAAGTTTTCCGGTTGTATCTAACAATTTCACATGATGATTTCTGTATATCTTTTGAAACTGTCAGAAGCTTGTCTGGCTTTCAAGAAGCCCAAGCTATTCATTTTCGCTTACGTTTATGTCCCTCATAGCTCTATTACTAGTGCTTGGCAAAGAAAAATCGCGTTTGGGTGTCGGAACATCTTCGGCTTCATTTATACGGGACGGAGTTTCCATATTCATACCGAAAAAATTGCCTGATTTTTGCATTCTGAAGGTCCAGCAACTCATCCACCGCTTGCTCTTAAGGAGTCAAAGGTATCTGCATACATGGTCCTCCTCCTGTAGCTGTTATTTCTTTTGTAAAGCAGCCAAACCTGAATTTATTAATAAATTAAAATGTTAAATATGTGCAAATTTGTTTTACCTTATGTCATTCTTTTCCCTCTCGTACAGGAGGTCCGAGAGGTTCAGCTCCAGAGCGAACTGCTCCCAATACTCCTTTTGATTTTTTTTTTGGAGACCCAAACACCCCAATGCCTTTTGCAATGTTTGGATTCGCCGCCATTAATTTAACTAATTTTGTGAATTGTTCAGAATTTGTCCTCTTAAAACTCAAAAAAAAAGTTATTATTACAATATAATTCATTATATCTACTTATCTTTTGTTGTCGCTACTCATGTTCGTCACCAAAAATAACGAATGCCTTGATTGAAATGTTCCTTGTCACTCAAAAACTTTGTTCGACTGAATTTGACGTATGAAATGAAATATTGGCGAACGTTCGCCAACCGTAATACCATGAGATGCCAATTCGCTAAATATTTGACACTTCAGGCGAATGAAATATTGGCGATTCGGTATTCGTAATACCAAATACCCACATTCACCAATCTTTCAAACGTCGTAAAATGTTGACTAGAATCTACATATAGTATGTATGTACGTGTGGTATACTATATGTACGAGTACATCTATCGTTCTCAGAATTCTCGAAACTAATTTCAGTTGTCTATGCTACTAAACACGTTATTAAGATTGCGTGACGCGTGTGATTGGAAAAGTAAAACGCTTTGGCATTTACAAACGCCTGGTCTTCGAATCAGAAGTTTTCCGGAAGCATCTTGTATTGAAAAATCCAATTCGATCAATGTGGCCGGGTCAATGTAGCTGTTCTGTTGGTTCTGTTCTTGATTATCGTCCAGCACTCTATTATTAAACATAAAACACTGAAAAATTAATGAAATAACCAGATTTAAAAAAAAAAGTGGACGAATTATGCCTCCAGCATGTAGGGGATAACTCCAAAACTCCAAGGCTCCAAAAACGACAAAAATGAGTTGACGGTAAAAATTCTGTTCAACCTCCAGTTGATTTTCAGCCCATTCACCGAACGAACGACGCAAACGATCATCTATTGGCCACTGCACTAGCGGTAGCTGGTGACGGATAACCCTGTCGGAAGTTCTATACGTAAAACAAAAAAAAAAAACCGTTATAACAAGACTGTTAGGAACAGTTTTTCGTAGATTTATTGAATTCATCTATTTTGATAGCATCATCTGAAGAGAAGGATTTCCGTAAGAGACTCATTCACATCATGCTGCTAGCGACCGATGGTTAAGGGGTTAGGCCACGCTAGGATTTTCAAAAAATCGGTTTTTTTATTGCTTTCAATCGTCCCTTACGACCTCAAAAATTATATCCTAAAAGATTATGGCCGGGAAATATCTCGAAGAACTTGTTTTTCAAAGTATAGTACAAGGCGTTTATCTCAAAACTGCATTTTTCAAATTAGCCGCACCCATAACTTGAACAATTTTCAATCAATTCACTTCGAATTTTAACTAGTTTGACTTTGGAAGTGCGCCATTCGGCCAAAAATCAATATATCAAAAAAATCCTACTTATTTCTTTAGCTGTTGCTGTGTACAATAAAAAACAATTTAGTGACTCATCATAATTTAAAATTTACAGGAGCTGTTAGTACGGCCATAGACCCTTCCAAAAAAGGGAGATCATCTGAGAAACGCCGCACAGCCGCCATTTTTAAATAAATTATTCTATAAAAATTAAGTTTTACATAATGTAATCATACCATATCTACAATAAATTTCTACCTTTGTAAAAAAATCACAAAAAGCCTATTTTTACGGCCTCTACAGTGGCCTAACCCCTTAAGATCTCATTCGTGGAATACGTTATGATTTTGTACGTATTACCTCTTTTGTACTCGTATATAGAACCACTTTTTTCGTTTCGTAGTACTTATGTACTTCCTTATGTTGTACTACAGTCTGGGGCTCAACAAAGAGGCCTCTACAGTTAGCGCGGTCTCGGTCTTACGCTCCTAGTTGCACATTCTAAGTTGGTTGAGGTCCCTTGCCACTTGTGCGCCCACCTCTACTGCTTTGTCCCTGCAGGTTGAAATTGAAGACTCTTCAAGCTGGAGCGGTGCTGTTCATTCGCCATTTAAAGTGTGCAGTTTTCTGACCTTCTTTTTTGGCCAGGCCTGATTATAGGGTAGCTCGCTTTGTAAGATTCCCGGCCGCTACTTCTAAATTTACTTCACTTTTGCGAAAAACTGATTTCTACCAACAGCTTGACTTTTTTTTTACAACATTGAAATGTTGTTCCGATTGTACGACTTTATCCTCAGCTTTGGAGACTACTCGTACATATGTAGGTGCTTTTGGTTTCTCACGAAAACTCTTTGAGAGCTAGTTGATTCCCTGCACCTACCGCAGATTCCACATATTTTGAAGTTTTTAAGTGCGCAGAGCAAAGCCCTCACCTTAAGCGCCCTCCGCAGGCTCTTTGCTGGAGATTTCGCCTTCAATTTGGATTTGCCTGATAAAAGAAAGTAAGAAATAAAAGTGTGCCTTCAGGATGTTGGATGTAAACCTAGCAGAAGTTCTAGAGTTTGAGAAATCAAGTTTTATTTTTCACCGCGTTACAGAGGTTGTTGTTTGTTGCTGTGTCATGGGTATCAACTATGCATTGAAGATTTTGCTTACCGACTTTGATATTAAAGCACAATTATTGAATTACAGCCATTTCTTTCTGAACTTTGGTATTGAAGACCTCTAATAAAATTTTTCTACTGGACAGACTCCTTAGGTTTATATAAGTTATGAGATTACTCCTTCGTAGAGTCTTCAGCTTCACTGATAGGGGAGTGTGCATACACAAAACGGGTGATGTGGAATAATTCTTGAATGTGGATCATGTCTAGAAGATGTTAGTTTAGTTTAGTTTTAAATGCATTTTATTATATTAATCATTAATTCTTACATACTAACAAAAAATGCTTAAATGCTAGCTTAAAATTACTTAACAAACTTATATTAACTTACTGGCCCCGCACAGGCACTCTAAGCTACTCTAAATTCTTATATCTATGTCTTTCGACTTTATTTACATTTTATTGAAATTCGTATATATTTTGTATACTTAAGGCTAAGAAAAATTTGTTAACAAAAACTTAGCATATGGAGTTATTTTTTTATAAAAACTTAATATCTAACTTAAAATAAACTTAAACCTAACCTACATACACAATACATACACATAGATATTATACACAATTATATACATATATTAGTATATACAAAGGTATATACTAATATATGTATATATTTCTTAAATACTAACCTAAACCTATGCAAGCTGGCCATCGGTATTCACAGTGTAAATAAGTAGGTCAGCTCTGCCTCATTAGTGAGGCTGGTCCGTAATTGACGGAAACGACGACGAAACATCTTCTCCATCATTCAACCACCAGAAATGCTGGTGCTGCCGAACGACATCCCTCTTATCGCGATTCCCCACCGCCCTACTGAACCTGAGATGATCCACACTGCCGTGTGCGACGTCTCTGCCGTAGTTGAGTCGCCTGTCCCCAGCTTTCCGAGCGACATGGAAGATTAACGGGACCGCTGATCTATCCTGGATCAACCCTATCTGATCTAGGTAGAGGAATGCTTCCGGTGGAACGAAGCCGTCAGAGCGCACACTCTCGTGGTAAAGGTAGTTGGGGTAGTAAGCCCCAGATATCAGGTTATTCGTCGAGGTCATTGCTCTTGCAATGTGCCTTCGAGTCAGCTTAATTACGAAGTTGTCCACTCGTATTAGGTTCGCCCTGTTGTAAAGGACCTCATTACGATAATATTTTTTGTACTCCGACTCTGGTGTTCTGTACAAGCGAAGGCAAGCCCTAAGGCAAGCCCTCTCAAACACCCGAATCTTTTCCATTAAGCTTGCTCGTACATTGAACCACACGGGGCACCCGAATACCAGCATGGGCCTGATAAGGGCCATGTAGCAGATTACCTTTACCCTCGCATCGAGTTGGCTGCTATAAAACGGTCTCTTTGTAAGAGCAAAAGCGCCTTTAGCTCTGGCCAGAGCAGCATATACATTTTTGTCAAAATACAGAAACTGATCTAGCCAGATCCCAAGGTATCTGACTACATTTCGACAGGCAAGAGGCTGTCCGTGTTGTCCAATGATCGAGAACTTTCGCCAATTTTTTCTGGTATCCCTAGAGGCTCCAGACAACGGCGTCCTAAAGAGAATGGTTTCCGACTTCTGAAAGTTGATTTTCAACTTCCAGTCATCGCAAAACCGTCTTATCTTATCGAAGTCACGCTGCAAGAGAGTATTAATGACCTCGATTTTTGGACCTGTTCTGTACGCTATCAAATCGTCTGCGTACGCAATAGTATGGGGAAGTGAACCTATCAAGTCGCTTGTATAAATGTTGAATAGGATCGGCGAATTGACCGCGCCTTGCTGAAGACCATTTTTAATTTGAAATATTCCATCAGAAGTCATATCGCCATTTTTCACGATGAACTGTCTGTTGGTTAGCATATTATAAAGAATGTACAAGAGTGGTTTACTGATCCCCAGCCTAGTCAGCTTATAGAAAAGACCCTCTAACCATACAGTGTCGAAGGCCTTCTCCAAGTCAACAAGGCAGGCACCAGTGCATTGGTTTTTGCCTTTATTCCATTGGATATCGGACACCAGTTTAGACGCGGCATGTGAGATATCATGTCCCGCCTTAAAACCGAATTGATTATCCGGAACTATATGTTTGTCCTCAACCCACCTAGACAGAGCTCTATTGATTACTTTTTCAAACACCTTACTGATATTCGGAAGGAGACTTATCGACCGGAGATTCGCCGGATTGGATATATCCTTTCCCTTTTTGGGAATAGGTTGCACCACCGCCGTTTTCCAATGCGCTGGATAATGTGCATTATTCATTGCATTATTAAACAGGGTGGTGTAAATGTCCACCGCTTCTAGAGGAAGATGTCGAAGCACGATATTCGGAATACCATCGGTCCCCACTGATTTCTTAGCTCTGATTGTGTCGAAGATCTCATGGAGCTCTTCCTTCGAAATGAACGGGGGTAGGCCACCCTCTCTAGTAATGACATTATTTGCCATATTTTCGTCGCTGAACCGGGTGAAACCAGAACCTTCGGATCGCCAGTTCCCTATTTCATTTCGAATGCAGAAGTCGTGCACCAAGACGCGATTGTCCAGGTCATAATTAGGGCCAATGGTATCAGTGGCCTTGTATATTTCCTGGAAAGTCGCCCCTATAGCCTCAACCTTCTCCTGTGGGTCCTCGATCACAAAGAAGTCGTCATCATCAGCGGCCTCATTTGGATCAATACCTGCTATTGTCAGTAACCGTTCGTTGTCTGTTGTCCGGGCTATTTTAAGACACTGAAGGTCGTTTTGATTTTTTCTCCGAAATAGTTTGTTTATTTGAGGGAACATATTCGGGTTGCTGGTGTTTACAGCCCGAACCCTGTTGTTCCAATACGAACTTACAGAAATTCTGTAATTCTCTTTTATTAACGTTTGAATATTTTTAATCGACGACTTCAGTGTCCTAATCTCCGGGTCTTGTCTGTCAATTAACTGCCTGTACAAGTTTTTGAGTCTTGACAGAAGTCTACTTTTCTGTCGGTGCAGTGCGTCAATAGTAGGATTGCGGAACAGGTCTTCGTTAGTCGTATGTCGATAGCGCGGTATTGTAGCGTCCACAGTTTGTTTAATTGTCTTGTCTAGAAGATGTCTAGAAAATTGAATGCCAATGAGTTACGGCCACAGTCGATTTTTGAAAATAAATATGAATCTTATGTTTCATTAATCAGGAAAAGGCAGTTGATATATGTTTAATTCCTGAAACTCACCTGACGAGACAATCAAGCGGGAAACTAAAATGTTACCGCGCCTACCATGCTAATCATCCATCGGGAAACGCAAGAGGCGGGTCATCCCTATTCCCTATTTATAAAATTGAACACTTTCTACAAGCACAAATTGAACTTGACAAATTTCACATGACCACTGTGTGCGCTTAAAATAAAAATTACTCTTTTAGTAGATATATCCTTAATCTATTGCCAATCGCGCTGCGAAATAGAAAAACACGAATTAATTGACTTATTTAACTCTCTTGGACCAATCTTTATGATTGGTGGCGTCCTTAATGCGAAGCACACCTTTTGGGGCTCAAGATGTATCTCACAAAAAGGTAAAACTCTCTACAGGGCCGGCATGGAATGTGGTTCGCAATATTACTCAACAGGCAGACCGATGTACTGACCTCCGGATGCCGCCAAAACACCCGATCTGATAGACTTCTTTAACGGAAAAGCCGTAAACGCTAGTTACGTCAAAGTTGAAGAAAGCTTCGATCGTTCGTCCGATCATTCTCCAATTGTCCTTTCATTGTGTGAATCCTTGATTAAGAAACAAAAGAATTCACTGGGAAGATTTCCGAATAGAGGTTGTCGAAAATACAGAGTTAAAGGTACCGCTCAGAAAGTACCGTATCAACTTGAAAAAGATGTTGAACGGTTTGTTGAGGTTTTACAGCAAGCGGCCTGGAATAACATTCCACGCGAATCGCACAAAGTTGCCAGTATCGGCCAAAGATACCCGCCGGAAATCAGGGAAACGATTTCCCTGTGGCATGAAACTCGGGCTCAACAATATAAAACGTCCTTTAATAGGCTCTGCAACTTGTTGAAAAAATCGATCAAGGACTTCAATAACCAATGTATTAATAACTACCTAGGAAGCATCACAGCGACAAAAGATACCAATTACTCCATATGGAGAGCCGTTCAAAGTCTTCGAAAGCCGCAAATATACGTGGCGCCAATAAGAAGAAACCAGGATGACTGGGCAAAAGAAGATAAAGGAGAAGCTAACGTTTTCGCCGACCATCTTGCAGAAACGTTCAAACAATTCGACGGGGAAGTGCTTCCAGAGAATGTCAATTCGCTAGACGTGACGACGAACCTTCCAATAGAAAAGGCTACACTTATAGAATTTAGACAAGTTATAGACAAGTTAAGCCTAATAAAACCCCCGGATATGACTTACTATAATTAAGGGAGATATACTTAAAGCGCAACCGAAAAAAGGTTTGCTAAAGCTGCTCTATCTTATAAATGTCACCATAACATTAGAGCATGTACCGCATCAGTGGAAGGTTGCTGAAGTAGTTATGGTTCCGAAATCCGGTAAACCGCTGACTGAAGTCAAGTCATACAAACCAATATCGCTCCCTCCGATTATATCGAAGGTCTTCGAGCGAATCTTACTAAATCGTCTTAAACCGATCATTGACACAAATCGCCTCTTGCCCGATCATCAACTTGGCTTTAGAAGCCAACACTCTACTGTTGACCAAGTGCATCGAAAGAACGAACAATCGAGTGTAAGTTAGTCTATTCAAGCGCATTCCTTAACGTTTCGCAAGCTTTTGATAAGGTATGGTACGAGGGCCGGAAATATAAATTTCGACAAGTCCTACCTGATCAATTGTCTCATATTTTAAGTTCATCCCTAGATGACCGACTCTTCCGTGTTACACACGGAAACGAATATTCTAAGTTTAAGACAATAAAGGCGGGGGTGCCTCAAAGAAGTGTACTTGACCCTCTGCTATATTTGCTTTTTACCCGCGACACACCGCAAACGAACGATATTGTGCTAGACACATTTGCTGATGACACTGCCATTTTGGCAACAGCTAAAACCGTCGAAGAAACAACTGGTAAGTTGCAACGCGCCCTTACACGGATTAACAATTGGACAAAGCCTTGACGAATCGCACATAATGAAAACAAGTCTGTCCATATGAACTTCACTCTCTAGAAAACTGACAATCTACCTGTGTTTATCAGCGCAGTACAAATATCTTTCGCGAACGACGCCAAATATCGTGGTATGACACTAGACGCTAAACTTGAATGGAGAGCACACGTCAAAAAAAAAACGTGAAGAGCTTGAGATTAACTATAGAGACGTGTACTGGCTTCTTGGAAAGTATTCCAAGCTCAGTTTAGAAAACAAATAGCTGCTATACAAGCAAGTGCTAAAACCCGTCTGGACATATGGTATACAGCTTTGGGGTTGTACCAAAATTAGTAACGTTAATGTCTTACAGACATTCCAAAAAAAAAGTTCTTCGGGGGTTTGTTAATGCACCGTGGTACATTAGAAACGATGATATCCACATAGACCTAGGAGTCGAAAACGTTCAGAACGAAATTAAAATGTTTGCGCGAAAACACAAAAATCGACTACAAGGGCATGTGAATATTTCTGTTCAACAGATCCTTGATGAGACAAATTTATTGCGCGGTCTGAAAAGGACTAAGCCTCTCGATCTAGCGCGGTGATAAGCACCGCCTAATTTTTAAAGTACGGTGGGTGGCCGTGGCTCAAGTGGTAGTGGACTGGCTTCTAAATCGGAAGGTTCGGTGTTCGAATCCCAGCCTCGCCCGAAAGACATTTCATCCATTTTTTCAGTTAACGAAAATCAAGTAAGACGAGTAGTTGACTAGAAATCAACATCAAGCCAACTTCCACTAGGAATTTAGTCTCCCCATTAAATGTTGGATGCCACCCATGGAGCGAAATAACCACTGAGCCCAAACATCTTTCTTTCTCTCTCTATCCCATTTTCCAAAAAACTTAACACATGCTGAGGCATTATAAGTGTATTCATACCCACTTGAGTGTTCCATGGAGGGAGGTGTTTTTTAGTGAGTAAAAATCCCACACTACTATAAACACCGGGCTTATATGGTTCTATATTGGGGTAAGTTCTTATGCATAATTGCTCGAGGATGGATCAACATTTTTGAGTAGGACTAATAATGTACAGTATGCACAGTTTGTAGTACGCGTACGTACAGAGTCATAACAAAATTTAAATAGGCTCCACTACGAAGTGTCTCTTTCACAATTGGTTTGAATTGAAGAAAGTTACTTTAGCAGAACAACCAATATTGGATGGCTTGTTTCAAATATTGCGCATACCAAGCTCATTTGCATCCATACCTTTTCAGAAATGGCCCTGAATTGCAAATACGAATATGTCCTTATCGAAAGCTAATGACGATATTCATTACTTACTAATTTACTGTCTTACTATTTCAGACCTTGAGTCTCTAAGGCTTAGTAGTTTGCTAACTAAAGTTACGGGCTCATCCCTTGTATTCTTTAGCGAGTTCTTATGCCGCTTGAAAACTACGTATTTCAGAAAAGTGGAAGAGTTCTGGTGGAAACATTATTTTATTTCAGGGTTATTGTATGCAGCTTACAACTTTACTTCGACATATATGTAGGTAAATATGGGCTCTCAAATGACGGAAATATTGGAAGGTTACCACCTCTGTTGTCTGCTTTGGTCAATATTTTCAGATTTCGGTGGGAAACTGCAAAAGAACTTCATCGGAAGCTTAGCTAATTTTGGAACATTATTTAGTGAATACACTTTGTAGCTACATGCATATTTCTGTGTTCTTTCTTTCGAATATAGTTTAAACTAAACCTCTTTTGAAGGTGAAATCAAACTATCAAACGTCAAATAAATAGCTTTTACTTTTTATTATCTACCAACTCTATAAACGCTTAAATTCATACAAAGTCTATGTATATATTAGCAATCGATTGAAGCCAAATAGTACACATATACCCCAAAATGATGAGAATCACAAAGAAGCAACAATTTTCTCCTGCTGGGTCATTTTTTCATTGAATGAGAATACAACATATGGTTGACAAATGTGACATTTGCTCTTAGTAACATAATTTACATTTGTTGTATATTTGTATAAAAAAGAATTCCTCAATCGACTATAAAACAATTATCAAAGAGCTAATTTCCTTTCTTTGATATATGGATTGTTTTACCCAAGAAATGCCATAATACTTAACGCTATTAAGATTTATCGCTTGCTATGCCACAAAACAAGCACATTTATTGAATCAACAAATACTGTGACACCCTTTTAATCCTTAAAGTCGATCATATTTCACTTACACTATTCTTTAAACAAGTTCTACTAATTAAGCCTTTGTGTGGCATTTAAAATGGCTAGAAATAAAATTTACGTTCAAAGAGGATTGACTTGATTACAGCGAACGCAATTTGAATATCGTCATAGCTAACGATATACAGGTTCTGCCTTCAGAATCGAATTGCGCCTTTGAAACGACTAGATGGAAATGTGTGTCGTAGACCTACAAAGTAGAAATGGCTCTCTTGTGCTTGTTGCATGCACTTTTCACATCGTAACTACGTTGTCAAACTGAGTGTAACGTGTGCGCTAAATGAAAATATCACCGTGTTGGCTAAAGTTATGAGGGGAGAAGGAAAAAAATCGATTCCACACGACTGAACACAATTACATTACGCATAAGTAACAGCAGCGGATTAGGGCGACTGCAGAATAGATAAGATAGCAACAGTCTCAACTGGTTTGCACGATGACGCATTAATTTATTCCACTCAACGAGTATCCCTCGTAACTGGTTTTTTTGTTTTTTTTTTTTACTGTTAAAGTGTCAGCCCAGGGAAAAACTACTTTCTTTGACTTGCAGCGTTTTCTTCGTTTTGCGATTTATTGTAGTTGGTTACCTCATGCATTTATTTCGCATTTTGAATTGTTACCGATGTTGCATCATACCTTAAAAAAAATTGGAGAAACTCTTAAAATTAAGGCTTACACTTTGTATCAATATATGTATGTACGAGTATAGCATAGAGTGGGTGTTGCATATATGTACATAGTGCAGCCAGTAAGAAGGTTATTGAAGGGTATTGACGTATTATTAGATGTCGGTAGTGAATAATTTCTGAACGCTACCTTTTTTATAGTTACACGCTAGAACAACACATTAAATACATAGATTGAAACTTATTATGGAAATAGTCGATGTTTAAAAAATACATATTTTGAAATTCGCGCTTTTTTTGTAAATAATCATCCAAATGAATCAACAATATAAAGATTAGTATAAAATTGAAGAAACTGGTTCTGTCGGGGATTGGAAAGGTTCTGGTACACCAAAAAGTGGACGATCTACTGAGAACATTGCTGCTGTAGCATAAAGTTTCGCTGAAGAACCTTCAACATCGATAATACTATGTTCTCAGGCACTAGGCATTCGTCCATCGACTCTTTGGCGTATTTTTGATAAGGATTTGCAATTGCATCCTTACAAAATCCAATTAACAATAGAATTGAAGCCAACAGATGATAGGTAAACAACGCAGAACTTTCGTCAATTGGTTCTTCGAACACAATGCTGGTTTTTTACGCAAAATCTCACTGAAGCTCATTTCGCATTGGATAGATTCGTCAACAAACACAATTGTCGCATCTGGAGTGAAGAAAATCCTCGCACAATTTCAGAGAAATCATAATGTGTACATCCACAAAAATGTACTTTTTGGTGTGGTTTTTGGGGTGGTGGAATCATTGGCCCATGTTTCTTCGAAGAAGCAAATGAAAGACATACAGAACTGGTGATTCGGGAGCTCGGGTCTCACCCAGTTCAGTGACGAGAATATTTCAAATAATGTCATCGCCGATGAAGGGGTCCTACCCCCGTTCATTTTAAAGGAAGAACTCCATGAGATTTTCCACACAATAAGAAGTAAAAAATCAGTGGGAATCGATGTAATACTGAACATTGTGCTTCGACATCTCTCTCTAGAAGCGGTAGACATTTACGCCACCCTGTTTAACAATGCAATGCATAATGCGCATTATCCAGAGCATTGGAAAACTTCTGTGGCTTATTTCATCCCTAAAAGGGGTAAAGATACATCCAATCCGGCAAATCTCCGGTCGATAAGTCTCCTTCCGAATATCAGTAAAGTGTTCGAAAAGTTAATCAATAAGGTTTTGTCTTAGTGGGTTGAGGACAAAAATATAGTTCCGGATAATCAATTCGGTTTTAAGACGGGGCATGATGTCATACATGCAGAGTCTAAACCAGGCCCGCCTGGTTGACTTGGAAAAGGCCTTCGACACTTTGGTTAGACTGACTTTTCTATACGCTGACCAGACTGAGCATCAGTAAACCACTTTTGTATATTCTTCATAATCATCATTTTTTTATCCAACGTTTACACAACCGATTTGATAGGTTCACTTCCCCATAACATAGCGTACGCAGACGACTTCATAGCGTACAGAACAGGTCCAAAAGTCAAGGTCATTAACATACTTTTGCAACGTGACTTCGAACAAATTAGGCGATTTTGCGATATCTGAAACCATTCTGTTTATAACGCCGTTGTCTGGTGCCTCTAGGGACACCAGGAAGAATTGGCGAAAATTTTCGATCATTGGACAACACGACCAGCTACTTGCCTGTCGGAATGAAGTCAGATACCTTGGGATCTGGGTAGACCAATATCTATATTTCAACAAGAATGCAGATGCTGCTCTGGTTAGAGCCAAAGGTGCTTTCGGCCTTACAAAGAGACTGTTTTACAGCAGCCAACCCGATGCAAGGGTGAAAGTTATTTGCTACATGGCCCTCATCCGGCCTATGCTGGTACATGAGAGCTTAATGGAAAAGATTCGGGTGTTTGAGGGGTCTTGCCTTCGGATTTGTTTTAACCTTTACAGAACATCATAATCGGAGTACAGAAAATGCCATCCCAATAAGGTTCTATACAACAGGACAAATCTAATAAGAGTGGACAACTTCGCTATTAAGTTGACTCGAAGGCATATTGCAAGAGCAATGACCTCGTCCAACAACCTGATATCTGCGGTCTACTACCCTAACTACTTTTAACATGAGAGTGTGCGCTTGAAAGGCTTCGTTCCACTGAAGCGTTCCTCTTTTGTGACATGAAAAGGTTGATCCAGGATAGGTTTGCGGTGCCACTAATCTTCCACGTAGCTCATGCAGTTGGTGAGGGACGACTCAACTACTACAGAGACGTCGCACACGGCAGTATTGAACGTCTCAGGTTTAGTAGGGCGGTTTTAAAACGCCATAAAAAGGATGTTGTTTTGCTGCATCAAAATGTTTGGTGGTTGAGTGAAGAAGACCCGATTCCTTCAAGTCCGGGTTAGCCTAGTCAGAAGGCAACGTGGGCCACGTTTTCCTTGCTATGTTTAGAAAATGGCCGATTTACATAGAGTCGGGCAGCTTTAAGGTATTTAAGGTTAGCAACGTTGGGTTAGCTAAAAATTAGGTAAGCAACTTGAAGTTCGCTGAAAATTAGTTTAAGGTTTACTCTAAGTTAGCATAGTAAGTAGTTTAAGTCAGAAGTATAAATTTTGTATAAAAACGAAAAAAATGCTCATTTATTAAGTTTTTTTTTAAATACTTAATATTTTCTTAGTTTAACTAGGTGTTAATGAATAATAATTAAGATTCAAAATAATAAATTAGACGTCGAAGGTCATAAAATAAAAACACAGTTTAGGTTAGAGTGCCCACTTGGAGGGCCAATAAGTTAGAATAAGATAATTAAGTTGTGTTAAGCTAGCTTTTAAGCATTTTTTCTGTTAGCATGTAAGTATAGTAAATTTAAGAAGAATGAAATAAAATGCATTAAATATGAAAATATTTAATAATAAATATGAATGAAAGAGCTGCTACTATGAATGGAGTGCGCTGTAGACAAACGGTTGCAGATTTTTCGTGGCCTCAAATTGAAGAAATAGACACAGCCGATCTTTATTTTCAACAAAATGGAGCTAGGAGTCATACAAAACGTGCAAACATTGAGTTATTGCGGTCTAAGTTTTCAGGTCGATTAATTTTAGATAAAAACTACCTAGATCACGCGATTTAACATCAGTTGGATTACTTTATTTGGGCCTTTTTGAAAAATAAAGACTACGTGGATAAGCCAACAACAATCGCACCGCTGAAAAACAACCTTCGGACTAAAATTGATGAACTTAATGCGGTACTGTATGAGAGATTCCTTAAAAATTTCGATGTTTGTATGAGAGCCTTTAGACGTGCCCGTGGTTGATATTTAAATGATGTTATTTTTCGGACATGATTGTTAAGAGCCCTATTCTTAATAAAAGCACCAGATGCTTAAAATAAAAACATCCAGGCACGGCTTTTAAAAGACCCTTTATTACCTGTGAAAAATCCAAATGAAAACGAGCTTTACTACAGTCAATAAAAATGTTTCCTTTACGTTTGTGATAAGCTGAGTTATTCAACATGTTCTACGGTGACAATTTGGTGGCAATCTTGCCTCTCAACAAACTGATTAGATCTTTATAGACTAAAAAACGACATTCTGAAACTGATGAGAAAAATCCAATTTCCTTGGCTCAAAGACGTTAGAACACAAACTAGATAGAACTACGATCTTCCTTAGTTTTGAGAATTTAAGGACGTTCTTAATCCGTGCTAATGAACGCAATAATAGGCACTATTTTCTCGATATTATCTTTTAACAGATTTCAAGTTGCTCTAGCATCTGACGTTGGCGTCTTCATGGAGGACGACAATCTCAGACTTCACCTTTAATTGTTTTATTACTTCAGTGAAAAAGCGTATGCATTCTAATCGGAAGTATGCAAAAGCTTAATTATGCTGAGTAAATCAAGCATAGAAGCGGAATAAGCTGTACCTGCATTTGCTTTTAATGTCGTTCACAACTTTTAACCACATCCAAAATCTAAGGTTTGTCTGAGCATAGTTAGAGATTGAATTTATTTAGTTTTGACTTCCATTAGGTAAGCACTTCCATTGATAGTTGAGTTTTCTGTCAACAAAACGATGGCAATTACTGTGCATCTCAACCGAAAGGACTGCAGATTACTAGCTAGTGTCATATCGGAAAACTATGCTTATCCTTTGTCCTTTTATGTGTGTAGAGCCTAAATAAGTGACATTGACCCTAAAGATACTGCCGACAGTATTCTCTATGTTCGCCCGACATACGTATGTAGGTTCGTATTAAGTTGTGGGTAATAGTTTCTTTAGCCGCCCCCATTTTTTTCAATAGGGATTCTCTGAACTCACGCATACCATATTTTGACCGATGTCATATTTGTGTTCCAGATTGTCTACCATTAATAATGGAAAGCGAAACGCTTTAACAAACGTATACAAATCATCTAAATTTTTATCAAAATTTGCGATCAGGTACCACTACGCTACTCTCGTTGACTTAAATTTACGGCAAACAATTAAGCATTTAATGAAGATCTTCAAAACTATCTATTCATTTTTTATTATTAATTTTCAATTTCCTTCCTTTTTATACATTTTCCTTATCGTCTAGAAATATTAAATACAATATGTAATTGATAAAAATCCTAAACTAACAATGGTTATCCTAAACTAATAATAATTGGCGTTTTTGAACTGCTTCAGATGTTAAAGGACGATGCCGTCTTGTTGTCGTCACTCTGCGTTGATATGATATTTGAACATTCTGTTGGCCAGCTAGTGTGCGTGGAGCTGTGAAATTTATCTGTATCCTTGACCTTCTATTGCAGCATCTAATTTTAACTGTTAAGATAATAAGTAAAGTTACCAATACTATTGTTTTGTTTTATCGCTATTTCCACCACCAGTACTCCATTGAAATCAACAGTAGCATTCCGCCCATGCAAACTTTAAACCGTAACACCCGTCTCGCTATGAATGCTCATCAGTATACCCTCAAGTCCATTTTCGGACGTACTCTAAGATATCCTGATTCGTTTTCAACCCGTACAACTCTCTTATGGAATGCCCTGCCGATCTCTCTATTTCCTGGTCGTTTTAACTTACAAACATTTAAAAACAATGTACATCGGTACTTGTCTTTTCTTTCCCCCTAAATTTCCTTCGCCCGCGCTGTGTACAAACATTTTAAGGGTACACAAACCCTTCGAGAGTGTGCTCATTATATAAAAAAAAAAATCATCAGAGCTGAATGTCCACTTATTGTATGGAAGCGCAATTTCTTTAGTTCGATTTGTGTTGAGTGAAGGCGATCCAGCCCCTCAGATAGGTCATCGAGTTGGATATAGTTGCTCATATGAACTGTCAGTGGCTTAGTATGCCAAGACGTAAGTTCGCTTATATTCTTTTTCCATTTGATGTTCTTAGGTGAAAAGTCTGCGTACAAATCTAGCTGTTTCGATGCAAGACTTTTGCGGAGCTTGCAGTACGTCCTGAACTCAGTGTCAAGATGCTTTGTGGTGAAAGCCTTATCCAGTTCAGTTTACCCTTAACGCAATTATCTCCATATCTTCGACACCAACATACTCGTATACAAGGTGGCGCAAAAGTTGTCATCCGATGTTCTTTGGCTGCAATTTTTTTTGTGGATGAAAAATTATATCGGGCCCGATTTGTGACATTTTCCATCACTCTTGCCAGAACTCCCGGAGATAGGTCCTCGCGTTCTTGATGGATATTCTCTTTGAGGGCTTCAAAAGTCTGAGGCTTGTTTACTTAGACTCATGACTTCAAAAAAACTCCACAAAAAGAAGTCTGGAACGGTTAAGATAGGCGATCTTGCCGGCTAGTGCAAATCGTCAAAACGAGAAATTAGGCGACCCGGAAATTTCGATTGTAGGAATCACAGGTTCTCCAGTCCCAAATCATCCAATTGAGGAAGGAGAAAGTCGTTGAGCATGGTTCTGTAGCGCTTGCCGTCCACAGTAGTCGTAGGCCCGCGGCGTTTTCGGGAAAATAAGGCCTACAACGTAAACAGCACACCATGCATTAAATTTGAGCGGGTGTAATGGCTCTTCGTGGGTTGTACCCGCATTTTCGGTGCCCCAGAAGTGATAATTTTGCTTATTCATATATAAACAGAGATGGAAATGGACCTCCACATGATGATTTTCGATGAAAAGTTGTCTCCTTCGTTGTCGAAATTCAGGATGGCTTGAGTGTAAGCTACGTATTCTTGGCGGTCAACAGCTAACAGCTGATGCACTGTTTGCACTTTTTAAGGGAACATCTTACAGTTTTTCACCAAAATTCTCCGTAAAGACCGCCCAGTTGCGTGGCACATTGTCTGGTCGATACTCCGAGGTCCTCTGCGACATTTTCAATCACAGGTGCGATATTCTCATTTGAATAGCTGCTCCGCGGCCGTCCAGACCCCATATCTTCTAGGCGAGCGGCCAAACGTTGTAGTGTTTGACCAGTTGGTGCCGGACGACCGGGAAATCTGCTCCGAAATTATTTATCGTTCTTTAGGATTATAGCGATTCAGGTTTTATTGACGTGTATTTTGTATCGGTTTACTTCACAAAAAATTATAGCATTTTGCCTTAGGATGATGGCTTTTGGGCTACCTAGTAGATATTACTTACAATACATATTTTCAATATTGCATATAATGTACTAGGCGTCAATTATTGGTATCACTGTTGCATGCCCTTTGCTTAGAGGAATGGGAATTATTTCATAGATGTCTAAAGGTCCAGAATTTAAAAGAGGATTTTCCGCTTTAATAAGTCATCGTCCATCCATTATAATGGCCTTAACCATCAATACATTGCATACTTCCTTTAATTGGTTTCCCAATGCAGCTCCTGGATATGTAAGTTTTCCTAGTAACTGCCTTTGAATTTCCTGTTAATTACGAGTAATATTGTAATTGAGCGGGTTTTAAGAGCTGTGGATTGATATGACCATGATTAATATCTATTAGTAAATTAATTATAGACATTTGTGTGGTTTCGCATCATGTAAAGCTGCAATCCTAGGATTTGGAAAGCTGACCTTAATCTTTCGTAATTTTGTGTTCTTGATGCTTCCGTATAAAATTCTTGTAGATGCCTTGACATCATTCCGCCTTTGTTTTCTTCACTATATTTATTATTGAATTTATTATAGATGTTTGTTGGTTTATTAATTGCGCCAGATCTTGCTGGTTATCCAAGAGGTTTCTCATATTTGTTTCCATCTGCGTTCTATGCTCGGCATCCATCATTCCGAATAGTATATGGTAGAGAGATCCAACAAATTCGAATGGTGCTCTCTTTGGTCTTTCTCGCCTGATTAACAAGTCATTATTTTGCTTGAAGGTATTATATCTTTGATTCATGACGTTTGTCATTTATTTATATGGTTTAATTTTCGACAGGTTCTCTGCAACATCACTTAGGCAGTGCTATGACTGTCAATCGTAGATATCGTTGCTCCAATGGTCTCATATGTTTGCTGTGGTGACGCTTTCACTTGTCCCATTACCATTAGTAATAGAAGAAGAGACTAAACATCTTGTGGCGGTGTCTTCTGCTTACCTATGAAATCCGTTGGTGAGGCTTTTGTGAAAAGAACCTTTCACTTCTAGTTTTCCTCAGAATCATAAAAATTGTAAGTCATTAGAGGGCAAAGTTTGTATATAGGTCCTTTGATAGTGCCATTCTGAAGCTTTAACGTAACAATCCGCGGTTTGACATCCTCGCCTTTGTGGACTCCCAATATTTTTCCCAAGGGCCATTTAGAAGGATGCTTTGCCTTATGTTTTATTAACACTATCTGATTCTTTTCCAAGTTTTCCTGTGGCTATTTCCATTTGTACCGCTTTTGTAAAGTTGAGTACTCTTCCTTCCATCTTTTCCAAAAGTCTTGTTTTCTCTTTTGGATCAACTTCCATTTGTCGAAAGAAGAAACATTTGATTCGGCTTTTGCCTCGGGGTTGTCGATTATCGGTTGGAAATCAGGAAATACCATGGAGTTAATGTACATATATATGTATGTATATCTTCCGGACTGGTATCTAGGGCCTTGAATTTAGGATACTTTCAATTCGTGCTAACAATGTATTCATTTCTTCACATGTTAGCTTAACTTCGCCAATTATCTTGGTTAAGTGATGTTTCATGTATTCCACTCCAGCTTCTCAGATTCCTCTAAAGTGAGTAGCTACCTGGGGAATAAATTTCCATTCTATTCTCTCCATACTACTGCTCAGAATGTTCAAGATCTCACAAATGATCTGGAATTTCCAAAGAATTAGAACTATCTCGGATTTTTCTCCGCATTCTGCACATCTGTCTGTCGTCCCTGTCGTCTTCATAATTGTCGTCAAAAAATAAATCAACACTGCTTACCATGTTTTATTGTTTAAATTTACTTTAAAGCACAGAAATCACACCAAATTAATTAATATTTTTGACATT
Source organism: Volucella zonaria (assembly GCA_963966105.1). Taxonomy (NCBI): domain Eukaryota; kingdom Metazoa; phylum Arthropoda; class Insecta; order Diptera; family Syrphidae; genus Volucella; species Volucella zonaria. The sequence goes on along the minus strand of OZ014531.1, from coordinate 175,270,250 downwards.
TTGCAACTGTCATTTTATGACGTTAGGTTGGCAACATTGTTTTCAAAGCGAATGAGAAAGTTCGCCAACCGTAATACGGCGATAGCAGTAATTCGCCAGGGAGTTCGACTCGCTAATCATAATAGGGGTGATAACCACGGATGAAACATGGGTCCATCACTTCACACCCGAGACGAAGGAACAGTTAATTCAATCGATTCAAAGGGGAGAATCGGCTCCAAAGATGGCGAAGACAGTTCCATCTGCAGGAAAGGTTACGGCGTCAGTTTTTTGGGATGCACGTGGGATAATTTTCATTGACTATCTTCAGAAAGGAGGACAAACGATCAACGGCGTGTATTATGCGAACTTATTGCAGCGTTTGAAAGACAAAATCAGAAACAAACGGCCGCATTTGACGAAGAAGAGTTTTGTTTCATCAAGAAAATGCACCAGTTGACACACCCGTCATCGCGATGGCCAAAATCAGTAAGTTACAGTTCGAATTGCTTTGTCATGCACCCTATTCGCCAGATTTAGCCCCCTCGGATTATTTTCTATTTCCGAACTTGGAAAAATAGCTCGGAAGTAAAAGATTTGTCAACAGTAAAGAGGTGGAGTCTGCGGTTGATGGCTATTTTAAGGAGCTTGACGATTCTCACTACAGACACGGTATTGAAGCTATTGAACATCGCTGGGAAAAATGTATTGAACTAAAAGAAATAAAGATACTTTTTCTAGAATTTTTTGTGTTTTTTTGTTAGGTTGGCTACTTCTGGGACTACCCTCGCTTTCCAGCTTCACCTCTAATGTAATTCTTTCGGCGATACATTTTCTCTGCATTAGAACAATTATGCTGATTATGCACCAGATTCTTGAATAGATCGTGAAACGACGGCCATTCAGTTACATTGTCAAAATGTGCTGGAATTTGTATATCCTCCAATTTTATTGAATTAACAGTTGGTTTTGTTTCTATTTTGTCAAATGTTCGTGGGTAGCAATGGTGTCATATTCTTCTTCTATGTCTTCGCCCACAATTACTTTGCATAGATTTGCATAATCCTGCTTTATTTCTTTGAATCGCTCTTCCATTCTGCGTTTGTTATTGTTAATTCAGTTTTCTTATTGTGGTTTGTTTCCTTATGGGCTTCGTCCATTAGCTCTTGTTGCTTATACTACATATGTATTTTTCAATTAAATCTTCTTTTCAGCTTTATTTGATTTCTATCAAGTGGCTTCTCATCTTTGAGATTTGCCTCCAGATTTCTCTTCACATTTGATACTACTTCTAGTGGATCCTCACCTGCTTCCTTTTGATGCAGGAAGCTAAACGCTTCTTTAATTATCTCGGTAATGGTTTCAAAATAATTTTTTTGAAATATTGCTCCGCATCTATTCCCATTGCCAGTATTTTTTTTTATTTGCTGAAATTCCGCTTCAATCTTTTTAAGCCGTTTTTGGTTTCGCCGATTTGAACTGATCGAAACCTTCTATGTAGGTTATACATAGATTCTTCGTCAAGTTCTTTCTGCTGCTCAAGTAGTCGATCCGTTTCCTTCAACATATTTTTAAAGCATATTCATATCCCTGATCCTCTTATCACTGGTGAGGGAAAACATCAGAAAATAATATACAGGGTGTCCTCTAATTCGATGACGATAATTTGGGAAATGATTCCTGGGCATATTCTAAGAAAAATATTTCTACAGTAAGGGTCTATCTCCAATGTTGACATAATTTATCGAGGATTTAAGAAAAGGCTTACTTGGTGTATCCAGACCCATGTTAACGGAAATTGCTCAGTTAGTACTAATGGTAAAAACTTCGTGTAGGACTTTATTTTTAGAAGAAATACCAGCCTTTATAACGGCGTTTAAATAAAGTTGATGTCTTGTTTGAGTCTTTAGATATCCAATTTCTAAGCCTGTTCCGTTTTCATTGGCCATGCTAATTTTTGACTTTGAGGTCACTTTTCTTCAGAAAATGCCGAATTATTGTACCATGAAAGTAACAATAGTAAAAAAAATTATCAATGAGTTTGCAAAAAAACCCACAGATTTTATGATACTTGAAAAAGCCTGCAGCAGTTAAAATTTATAAAAAAAAGGTTGTTTTGCTATAAGCTCCAAAGGCTATGAATAAAAAATGATTTTGTGTGGTCTTAGGTAGTTTTTATTTTATATGTACATATACTGCAATAGTTATAGCAGGTGCTTAAAGTGTCCTCCTTGGTTTTGTATTCATGCTAGAGCCAGTTTTTGGATTGCACTGCGAAGGTTTATCGATGCTAACTGCTACCTCACTTTTGGTGACGCTTCGAGAATACGCTCTTCCAATTCAATTAAAATTGCTATTTCGGTTGAATAAACAAGTTCTTTCATTCTTCCCCATACAAAAAAATCCAATACTGTAAGGTTAGGAGATGGAGATCTTGCGGGCAAGTGAACTGGTCCATTTATTCCTATCCAACGATTACCGTACTCTTCATCTATCCAATTCTTAACCTCAAGACTATAGTGGGCTGGAGCACCGTCCTGTTGAAAATATGATTAACCTAGTTGAATCAGTGGAGTGTCCTCCAATAGTTCCGGTAATTCATTTCGCAAAAACTCCAGATAGTTTGTAGAATTCAGACTAGGTGGTAGTTTGAAAGGGCGATTAACTTGATTCCAAGTATACCTGCCCACATATTGACGCTGAATTTGTACTGAAGTGATTTATGTCTCATTGTATGTGGCTTGTCCGCAGCCCACGTATGAAGATTATGAAAATTTGTGATCCCATCTCTTGTAAATTGAGATTCGTCCGTCCAAAGAATTTTGCTAATAAACTGGTTGTCATCCAAGCTCCGCTCCAGCAACCAGTTAGGAAACTCAAGTCTCTTTTCCAAATCATTGGGAAGCAGTTCTTATATAGGTGTATGGTGGTATGGATAAAGACTTTCTCCATGCAGTATATTAGAAATTTTATGTCTGGAAACATTGAATTGCAAAGCTAAGCGTCTGATTCTGATTGATGGATCAGTTGTAACAGCATCCAGTATTCTTTCATCAACCGAAACCCTTCTTACTTGTGGAGCTCCCGCATTCGGTCGTGTATTCGAAACTGATCCCGTTTCTCAAAGCCTTCGATACGTATTCAGAAATACTCTTTTATTAGGAAGTCGTCGGTTAGGATAAAGCTCATGGTGTCTTTGTCGCGCACTAGTTGAACTTCCATTGCATAGCCCATAAACGTAAATAATGTCTGCGTATTCTTGGTTTGTAAATGCTGACATTTCAAACAGCGTTTCTAAGCAACTGTAACCTTAGCGTAAAAAATTAAACTGATGTAATAATTTTTTTCTTAATCTTTTATACCATTTCTGTAAGGTATACTTTCCAAATAGGCCTTCATACCCTAAACCTAACTCTTCTGAGAACTTTTAAGCAACAGGGTAAGGAAATGAGGGTTTTGACAAGTAGTCAGATAAAAGAGCACGCTTTAAAACTCTTTAATAACTATGCAATTTTAAAAAATTAATGTAGAACGATTTTTTCTTAGAATATGCCCAGGAATCATTTTCCAAATTATCGAACCCTGTACTAGATGGAGTGAAAAGTAACCTCCTTGGGGATGAAAAAATTTTTTTTTTAAATGTTTTATTTTATTTTATTCAATATAGTCCTCTTTTAGTTTGATACACTTATTCCAGCGATTTTCCAACTTCTTGATCCCGTCTGAAAAGTAATTTTAGAGGAGGTCAGCAAAATACTACTCCGTAGCGTCGATGATTTCCTCGCGTGAGCTGAATTTTTTATTGATGAGCCATCTTTTGAGGTTTGGGAAGAGATAATAGTCCGAGGGATCCAAATCCAGCTACCAATCGACGCCAAAAGTCCGCCCGATTCCGCATCAGCAAGTCCAAACACTCTTTCGAAATGCTCTCGCCTTCGTGTTTTTGGTCAGGAGTGAGCATTCGCGGCACCCAGCGGCAGGATAACTTTTTCATATGCAAAATATGGCGTGTGCGCTCAGTACTAATCTTTGTGGTATCAGCTAGTTCGCGCACCTTCGGTAGTGGAGTTGCGGCCACCACGAAACTCTCGCAACCAATATTTGACGGTGCAATCTGACGGATCATTAGCCCGGAGCGTAATATTTATCCAACTTTTCGTTTGTTTCCTTAGCCGTTTTTCCTCTCAAAAAATAATGTTTTGTGAGAGAACGAAAATCGTTTTTGTCCATACTCAACATGATGCCAAACACGTCAACAACAATCAGCTGTCAAAACAAAGCTAAAGACAGTATCACACTGAAATTTGGCATGTCTGCCTAAATATGAACGGACTTCAAGGCACCATAACCCTTTTTGCAGTAGCAGCGCATTCTGGTGGTCAAGGAGGTGACTTTTCAGTTTCTTTTAATTTTCTCTCGCTCTTTTAGCGATCTTAACTGGTGTGTTGCGTTGAGTGTTGCTTCGAAGGACCAAATGTTCATAAATAAGAACACAATGAATACTCTTTTAATACTGCATTTAATTTTCAATTTATACTTTTTTTTTATCTTATAGCAGCTTCAAATTTATCTTAAACCTATTGGTGATGATTTTTATACATTTTCCATATTCTAGAAACATTAAATACTGATAATATGTAGATTTGATAACAATTGCTAACTAACAATTGCCGTTTTTGCCGTGCATCAGATATTAAGGGCGACCCCATCTTGTTGTCATATCTTGCGTTGATAAGATCGTCCGTTCATATTTGAACATTAGTCTCTGGTTTTTAACATAAACCACCTGTCATGTAGACTTATGTTTAGGGGATGCCCATACATCCATGGGAACAAGGATACGGCTTGCCATCGCTCTCCGTCAAGCCTTTTATACCAATTCGGAACTGTGTTGGTGGCACAAGTTCCACCCTTGGTATGAGTCGAGGCCGACCTAAAACCTCTTACTGTTCTTAGGGTCACAGCACCCAGTACTTATTTCCAACTCTACAATGGGTTAGACTCTTTCCCGCGATTTGGGTTTAAACCACAGCCACCATGACGCTCCCACTAGCGGGCCTACCTCAACAAGTCAGGCCCGGACCGAAATCCGGGGGGCTCCTGACTTCCATGGTACCGTGATTTAATTCCTGGTAGGGACTACCGGTGGTCCAGCCGCCAACAAGATCTATGACTGGCAACCTGTAACTGGTCAAATCGTAGCAACCTTCAGAGGCGTTATCTGAAGATGCTTACGATAAGACCAGTAATGTGCTTTGCCCCTGCTTTTTATTAGACAACGCCATTGATGGGCGAAGCCTTGATAATTGGGCGGGGGCCCTCATATTTGAACAGAGGATTTGTATCGCCAAGAATATCCCTGTCGATTGGTAGCCCCGCTCGGGTTTGGGCTACAGAGTTTTAGATCTATGCCAACAAGCCAGAAACTTCATAGATATTAGATGCTATTGCAAATGATTATGCACACTATGTATTGTAGAATAGAAAATAAGAGTCAGAGACATTATGACTACGAGTATCTGCTTAGGTATACAAACTGCTATAAACCAATGTACAGAATGATTCAGCTATAACCTTAGCAATCTGATTAACAGAGATGCCAACGGGCAAAATTCTTTGGTAACGCGAGTATTCCATACCAGTGTATCAGCTTAACCTACCAAGAGGTGGCTTGAGAACTATTGCAAATCTTGTCACGAGTTTCGCATATTTTAGCGAAAATTTAAGACTATTTCGCCCTAGTATTCCGGATTCTGTTACAAGTGCCTTGAGCAAGATTAAATTGCTTATATTTCGCCGAAGTAATACACGTTTTCGCAGGAAATTGGGCTTACCTTAAGCCGCAGTACAATGGATTGGGAAGGCCTGTGTTCTTGCCGCTCTCTTGGGTAAATCTTATAATGACAAGACTGTATAAATACCATCGATGGGAGGTTAAAAAACTTCATGAATAGACGTGAAAAAGGAAAGTTCATTACTCAACACATGTACATACTCGTACATATTTAGTCAAAACTTTACACTGCATAAGCGTCGTTAAGTGGTGTGGTGCATTTGACTACATTCACGCTTCGTTCATTCACATCACTTTTAAGATACTCTGAAAAATGGAAAAAAAAATTCAACTGTAACCCGTTGCACAATGACACACGAGACAATCCGTTGATCTTCCTTTAATTGCACAATCCACCACTCTGCTCGCAATCACACGCAGCAAGTGGCAACAACTCCATCTCATTGCTGGATGAAAAACGCAAGGGTAAAGGAAACAAGGATGCATCCATCGCCCTTGAAGTGACATCTCTCCGATTCCTATGAACTCAATTCCCGCCATAACTTCAAGCTGCAGCAGGTAACTGAACGCATCATAGCATTGTAACAAGAATGAGAAGGGAACACAACCAAACCCAGTTGAACACGTGCGCTTCCCGGAAAGTTCCACCGTCTGCTCCTGCTCCACTAGTGTTCCTTTGACATACATAGATACTCATACTCATACATATGGATGGGTAGGATAGATATTTCAAAGTGACTGAGTAAGTGCAGTAGTTTTGGCATTTCACCGTTAGGGAATGTCATCATTTTCGATACACAAATCCACACACACATGAAGAAATATACGAGTGCATCGAGTGCTATTGGATTGGAGTTGTAATAAAATAAGAAAAAAAAAAAAGAGAAAGAGGTCATCAACCCTAGAGCCGCTGTAACTGGTCGAACTGTTGCTTAACACGAAGTTGTGCAGCGCCGCGCTGCCGTTGCATGCGAAGCGCTAACGACTCATTTCTGGAGAGGGGTTCCTCCCTTTTTCTTTGTGTTGATTTTTGTAACTGGATTCATGGAAAAGTGCATTTTGTGTTACACTCTGTTGTTGCGTTTTTCTGTTTTTATAATTTTTTATTTATTTTTTTTTTGTGGCAGGCAACTGTTGCAGATTGATGGTGTACTATTCGGATGACGTATCTGTGGTCTATAGTGAGGTGGAAGGTGTGCCAATTTATACATTATCTTATATTCTGTGGTGGGCTTGGGACAATTCTGGAGAATGTGTACATATGTGAGTGGTGGAAGGAATTCATCCATTGTCCACAAAATGAATGCAACAATGCCACGGTGTAGATACACATACATACATACTCGTATGGACGAGTATAATGGGGACAATATCAATTGAAGTCACACGTGCCCTTGGATTTCCGTGTTGTTTTCGGTTATCGCAGTGCACGAGGTGGAAAAGAGATTGCTTGAGTAATTAGCCTGGGATCCGGCTGATAATGATCTTTAGGAGAACATACCTTCTGTTTGGAAAAAGGTATGTACACTGTACAGCCCTTTCTAATATGCTCATGTACCTACCACTTTTGGGCTTCAGTACTTGTAAGGGTACGGGCGCATCTGGTAGCATTAAGGGACACTGCTGCAGAGGGTTCAATGAACTGAGAAGAAACGTGGGAAACCACAATGCACAATTGAAGGCAAGCAATCTGAATCTAGGAATTGTGAACAATTATTTCTCAATCTTTTGGTTTTATTTTTTTTGGTGGTGGTACAGGGTGTTACCTTAGAAGTAGTGCCATGCAAGAAAAATTATAGTTGCATAGTTTAGGTCAGGTTAAAATGGCAGCACAGCCATTTATGGTAGCCAGCTTATGAAGGGGACAAAGAGGCCACTACTCGTATCAAGTCTATTGTGATACCGCGAGGATCAAGAAAAAGTTCCCTGGTGAAATCAGTCGGAGCTTCAGATAGAGCAGACTTCAAATGTCTGTATTAGCCAAACCACTTGTATTGTCATAACATGAAGCTATCTTATGGAGTTTTCTTTTCTGGAAGAGAGAAGAAAAAGTAGGATAGTCTGTACTGCCACCTGCTCGCCGATGCCGCTTTTACAGAAATCGTTTCAATATGCGTCAAGTCTTGTTGCATGCTTGCCCCTTAGCATCTATTTTAGCGCTAATATGCCATTTGTTGAGACGGATCAAACACTTGGGATCACTTCATATCCAGTGTTAGCCAAATCTGTTTAGCCGCTACTTGTCCACTTAATGTTTGATCTGAACTGTAACATTAGTTTACATGTTGCGATAGATACACCCACCTACTTCGTCATTGGTATTTTATCCTTCGGTGTAAAAATGGATAGATTTGCCCTCCAAGAATGCATCTTTACCGGATATGGTGTAGTTCATGTTTCCTACAAGGTTCCTATATATAATCAGGATAAGATTATTGGTCTACTACATATGAGATAGATAAAGGCGAAGAGCTGCACTAAGACCACCTCCCGGGTTATCTTCATTCGACAAATATAGTGAGTAGTATCGAAACGTCGTCAGTCATCGAGCTAAGGCTTTGGATCAGGACAATGTTTCCTTGTCTTTAGAAAGACGGAGAAGGAGCGCGGGTGAAGCATTTATTGAGTGATGAAGACTAGATTTGAACTAATTGCAATGTAATTTACTCAAACGAAGTTTGTTAGAGTAGTTCATTGTATAGCTACATGTCCAACAATTTTCATCCACGTCGCGTCCGGGGACAAGTTACATATGTATCTACATATATATGTACCTACATACATACCCAGTTTACAAGTGAATTAAAGAATCATCAGAAAGGAGCTTTCTCTGCTGCTGCTCAAAATTAAAGAAGAAACGTCAGTTGACCTCGGGAAATCCGAACACAAACAATAGACACATCTTGCAACATATATGTGGAAGGCAGTGATGATCCCTCCCCAAGAGTCTTTGTTTATTCAACGCAGTGATACAACGCAGCAGAACAAGGGCGGACGAAATGTCGCTATAGCGAGCACACGGTTTCCTAATCTCAATATATACGGCGGTCTCCGGATCATGAAACGCTAAATCAAATTAATCAATCTAGACATTCGAACCTTCCGGGCAGCCAATATTGACTCGGATCACCACATTGTTGAAGCCAAGGTACGAATGCGAGTCTTCCAAAGGCCACAACAAAGAATAACTATTGTGGGAAGATATAGCTTAGAAAAGCTGCAATCGCAAGAGACCGATAGAATCTTCGCCGAACGCATATCCCGAAGCCTCTCAACAACACATATGCCGCAAGCATCAAATACCGAACTGATACCCTGGGTTTCACCCGACCGCCACTAAGAGAGCCGCTAATGAGCTCTCCGAGCAGAAGTGACAGCAGGAACATCGGCTTCTCCAGAAGCAGAGAAAAGAGCACAAGAAGCACGCTATCGAGGATATTGAAACGTTGTACTACAAGAATAATGCACGGAATTTTACCAATAGGTAAAAACACCATGTCAAGCCAAGAAGACCTGTACAGAAATCTGTAGAGAAAAAGAAGGAAACCTTGTAGTTGACCGATTGGGAGGTGCTGAGAATGTGGAAAAACTTCTTCTATAATATAACGGCGACAAAACCTAACATCCGGTCGGTCAGACATAATAGACTAATGAACTTAGACGATGCTAGCAAAAACTTCCATCCACCTCACCAAAATGAAGTAAAAATAAATCTAAACTTGAATCTAGCAAAGCTACTGGACCTGAGGGCTTACCGGTCCAGGCATTCAAAGCTATTGTGAGTGACTTTGTGGAGAGCATCAACCTATTTCTCTGATCTAGTCAAAAGAGTGTATGCCTGAGGAATGGAATCTCAGCGTCATTTACTCGATCCAAACAAAAAGGAAACCCCCTCAACTGCGCCAGCTCAAGAAGTATAGACTCTCTCAACATCGCATATACTCCGGCAGATCCTTGAGAAAACTCAAGAAGACCAATTGGATACCCACCGCCTTTCATCGATTTTAAGCCCGCATATGCCACCATTTATAGAGACGAGCTATATTGAGCCATTTCCTACCAAACTTGTCTGTCTGTGCAGAAAGACGATGCAGAACGCTCGCTGCTTCGGTAAGGTCGGTAACGGCTTAATGTCTAAAAGAGTTTTAAATAAGATGACGCCTCATATGTCTTCTTTAACATCATACTTGAAAGAATTGTGAGGAACACACATGCGAATACTTCAGGCACAATCCTTCAAAAGCCTGTGCCGCTACTAGCATACGCTGATGATATTGACATAATTGGCAGAACTTAGCGGGCTGTCATAGGTTCGTTCACTAGTATTGACATGGTAGCTACCAAAACTGGTTTATTGGTAAATGAGGGCAAACCAAATTTGTATATGCTGTCAACCAGAAGGGACATATAAACTGGACAGAGCGTCACATTCGACAACTATAATTTCGAGGTAGTAAGGGACTTTGCTAATCTTCCCTTCGCAGAAATGAAACGAAGAAGAAGTCTTATGTTTCAGTTGTTTTTGCGTTTAGAAGGGCCTATCCCGAAACTAAGGAGACTCTATATAAGACCTTGATCATTCCAGTCCTATGGCGCTGCAGCATGGACTCCACAGAAAGCACATTAAGATATCCTCAGTCGTTTCGAGAGAAACATTTTTCGTAAAATATTCGGTCCCGTTTGCATTGATGGGCTTAATGCAAACGGGACCGAGGAGAAGATTTAAGGACGAACTATATGAGCTGTTCAGCGACTTCAACCTAGTTAGAAAACTGGACAAGAATCGCGTAAGATAGCTGGGACATGAAGATTCAGAGCCTTCGGACCTAATCGGAGGGACAACGCAGTAGAGGAAGACCTCATCTTAGTTGGCTCGCATAAGTAGAGGGTGACCTCAACCAACTGGAGGATCCTTAGATCAGGCTAACGGCAGAGGCTTATTAGTTGAGGCACTGTAGTGCCTGCCACCTCACTAAGTAAGTAAGTAATTGCTCATCCATTGATATTTTGGATTTGGCTTATCAAGTAACTCCGACCAATGGTTGCTCTAAAATCATCAATCCTCACATCTGCCAGGAGCATCAATCGATTTTAAGGATTTTAAGAATAAGCCAACCACGGAGCGTCGAACTTCTGCAATGTTCACCCTAAAAAGCAGGATAAGCTTAGAAAGTAAACTAAAACCGGATATGGTTTCCAGATCCTCCATAATGCAAACATTTGGTTGATGGTAAACTTTCCAGACAGAAAACCACACTGGTAATGATCAATCAGGTTGGCAAAATGTTTAAGGAGTTTTTGTAGTAAGACAGATAAGATCTCATAGGCAATGCCTTGGAGACACTTGCTTCCATAGTCTCCTTTCTTGAGGAACGAGCATACAGCGCTGGGGTCTATTTATCTGATATATTTTCGTTCGCCTTGAACAGTTCAGCTGCTAGGCCGTCAGTGTCGGTGTTCTTGTCAGACTTTAGTTTGGAAGTCTTGTGAAAGGAATTGTCCATCATCATCTAGGCCGAGTGGTTTGGTCTAACAGTGGAATGTTGATTGGCATCGGCATTTAATAATCTGCAGAAATAGTTTTCCCATATTATCAGAGCGGTATCCCTATGTTTCATTTTCATTGTGGCCTTCCGTTCCATTCTGTTCGAACTTTTTACCTTCTGGTACATAAATTTCTCGAACGTCTTTGCTGCTCAATCTTTCAGTTTCCCAGGTTTCGCGGTTCTTGGGCTCTGTTTTCTTTCTTTTATGAAGCCGGTGCTCGTATTTCCTATTTTTGCTCGTATAGCTGTCGTGTGCTCCATATGCTTTCTGTTTCTCTGCATGCACCAAGTGGTACTCATCGACATACAATGGGTTTCGGGCGAAATTTAGCACTTCGGAGCCGATATATCTAATGACAGTCTGCCCTGAAGCGCAGGTGATACGCCTGAATCAGTTGTCGAAAGTAGCTTCGTGTTAAAATCGCCTAGGATGATTTGAACATCATACTTGGGACATCGAGCACATTCCACGTGCACCACCGAAAACCAGCTTTTGGTTTGATGTGGTCTAAGATTTCGAAGCATGGATGTTCCTCAACCTATGAAGTTTTATTTAGTCGTATTGAATTCGAGTGATGTTTGGTCCCGTTTGCATTGAGGGGTTTTGAAGGATGAGATATAGCAGAACTCCATGACCTGTACAGTGACAGTGACTTAGCCAACAAAGTGCGTATTATTGTCCTGACTAGGATAGGTAAAGCGAATGGATACCAACATTTTTAAGACTCGCCGATTTCAAAACGAAGGAGAAAAGCAGAAGAGGAATACCACCTCTTAGATGGCGTTCTGAAGTAGAATCAGACCTCAAACACCAACTCTTGGACTGCGTAGTTGGACGCAGTTGTCCAAGATTGAATTGACTCATGGGCTCATTAGTTAAAGCATAGGTTTGCCGCAGGCTGTGCTTAATGTAGATTCTTAACTCTATACATACATATGTACATGTATGCATACCTATTCGTATTTAAGTGTTTTGAAACATTCAAGACCAATATCTACAAGTTTCTTATCCTTGACATTTCTCTTTCCCAACACTACTCAAATTGAACTCAGCAGTTTGAGAGCGATATATTATTATTATTATTATTATTATTGCGCTGATACCGCACTCCTCAAACTGTTTACATCAGCCATTACTAAATGTTTACCTAATTTCCTCATCTACCAAAAGCTTGAATGCAAAACATACATACCAGAGCCGAAACAGTTCGAAATTACCAAAAAGACCATAAAACCAGCCACCGTCGATTTACTTTACTAAAGTATCTACGCAGATATCTATCTGTATCTGTAATCGTATCTATTTCAAAACAGCGCAAAACATAATAAAAACGCAAAAGGCAAAACAAAACATAAAATCAAATGTGTACAGGCAACACAACGACCAGCAAATTTCTCCAGAGCTACGCGTCTTCTTGTAGCGTGGCTTGGCTGTGGCATTCGTGTTCTCATTCTCCATTTACCGCCCTTTTCATCGGCGAGCGCCGAATGACGTAATTCATAAAAATTTCATTGCGTGCTGTGCGGGAAAACAAGATTGTAAACACGAACAACAGCAAAAGACGCATCTTATTTGATTCTCATCTATTGTAGATTTATTTCTTCTACCCGCGAATCTATCGATTGAATTATTTTGGATGCACACACACAGTCGCATCCGAGAAGTATTTTTGGTCGACCATCTACATATGTATAAATGATTGGAAGCCTCAAAATTAAACAAAAAAAAAAAAAAAAAACGACAAAATTAAGAAACCGCAGGACGTTTCGATAGAGAGACGGATTTGGAATGCGTGGAACTTCATACCAGGGCAATACACGTTCTATTGTCGTGTTAGGATATTTCCCTCGAACCTTGTTTGAAATTTTTAAACAACCCTCAATTGTTGTTTGCGTCGGAATTTTTTTTTTTTTTTACCAATATCCCCGTATATTTATTTATTCAATACTTTGTAGAGAAATGCATTAGAATTAATTTGCATACTCGTAGATACTTTTGACGAGGGTTCTACTCGTAACCATGCATTTCAGAGGCTAGAATTACAAACTCTGTTTGATTTGAATGTTGCTGGTGTATCCTAGGTTGTGCCTTTCCATAGAAATTCTCGTATACCTACAACAATTTAGTGAGGTATTCAGGATATCTAATGCGAGTGGTAAACAGGTACATAAATTGCGTATCAAGAATTGGCTGTTGTCAGTGTTTTCCATACGTTTAAAGGTGGTGATTTTATAAAAGGAAATTCGTGACAAAATATTGTAGAGATTGGAGTGTCAGGACTTAGGAGTAATCAATTCATAAGCGATTTTAAGGTAAAGAAATATGGACAAACATTTATTCTATATTGAAAACGAACCATTATACGAGTATATGCTTGTAGTTGAACCAATCGGGATGTCCCAAACACTTCTAAATCACCACAAGGTATTCTCTTGTTTGTTGCATAAGGAACGGTGGTACGTATGCAACTATGTACTCATCAAGAGTTACGAGACCAAAAGAAAATGGTGGAACTGTGGCTATTTAAAAAGAAGACGAGGAGAAGCATTCGGTCAATGAAAATAAAAGGCGGTGGAATGAAATTAACAAATTCCATCAAAAGGTAAATTTAACATGCAAAGGATATATAGAACGGACAAAAGCCTTACTGAAGACTGCTTAACAGCGAGGACTAGCAAAATACCTGTCAGGCAGAAGGAGCTTTTCATAGACAATTATCGACAATATCCAATATACGAGTAGCCTGAAGGTCATTTGTACAATTCTGATAAATGGCGACTCTCTGTGACTGTACTACTCTACTTACGAGTATCTACCCCTACCAACAACCTGAAAGCACAATATTATCGTGACTAGAGATCTTGGACAAGATCTAGAAGGTTGGAACTAATACCTCTGTTCTTTTTATCGATCTGATATCTATGTACATATGAAAGTGTATGACACAACTGACCTGTATTAAGCCAGTTAAAGTAAGTTTGGCCATGGAGAATGCCCACTGCCTACTGCTCCGTTGAGGTCAATACAAAATTGACGTTGTTTTTTGCCAAAGTCCGTAGTGGTTTAACGTAGAGGTTTTATGTAGCATTTTCCCAAAAGCTGGTACCACTTTGTTTTGAACAAGAAAGTCGACAACTACTGCACCGATGCCCACTTTTAGCCGGATGTGTTACACAGGCAAACAACCTAGCTTATACGAACTAAAACATATATACTCAACATTGAAGCTACTAGAGTTGATATTGTAGAATAAAAAAATACTTGTATAATATGCAACTATAGTCAGTGGATAGCATGCCTTTTGTCTGAGGAATCTTTGAGTCTAATTTAGATGTTGGAAATACTTGTAGGTTGCGACTCAGATTCTCTCCGGACTCTACAGCCACGGAAGGAACTATGGTAACCAAATTAAATTTTTAAAAATGAAAAAATAAAACGTAACACAGACCATTCCTGTCCAGGTGAGTGAAGACGAAATTTCGACTTCATCCATCTCCCACCTGGTAGGAGAAATGGAAGAAGTGGAGTTACTGGCTAGCGATAGTGAAGTGTTCGAAAGAACACTCATTAACGAGAGCGACTTTACCGGTGAGCAAGCTGGTACTCACGCTGGTGATACACAGGGTAGGACCTCGGTTGAAGGGGTAGCCAAGGCAGCTGGAACATCCACTGCCGACGCTACTTCAAAGAGGCAAAGAAAGAAGGGCAAGGCTGCGAGGGTGGAAAAAGTGGAAACAGCTGGCTCAGCCGCTGTGCCTGCCTCCTCCATCACCGCTGCTAAGAGTACGAAGAACACCAAAGGGCAAGGACTTACGCTAGGAGTAACGTAGCAAAATATGAGGGCTGTGATCCCATTAGCTTAAGCGAAGGCCATCCTGGTCAACAAATCGTTTACTCAACAGGCGACAAGCAAGGGCGATGCAGCTGCAAATGCGGGAGGGGAAGCCGATCAGGCGCCTTCTACCTCATACGTGGCAAAATTAAAAGAGGCGGCTAGCGTGCCTGGAAAGAAGGCAAGAAAGAAGGCAGCAAGAGAAGCAGATCCGACGACGTCGTGGAGCCGAACGATACAAAAAAGTTGAAGCTGAAGCAAAGCGACCCAAAAGACAAGCTTCTCGTTTCTGTGATTAACTAGCTGGAGCCTTGCTGTCGGCTAACAATCGACCATAGTCTCTGGTTTTTAACGTAAACACCTGTCATATAGACTTATGTTTACGGGATGTCCATACATCCATGGGGGACACGCCTTGCAATCGTTTACCTACATTAATAGTATAATACCAACGCAGAACTTGTGTTGGAGGCACAAGTTCCACCCCTGGTATAGGTCGAGGCCGATCTAAAACCTCTTACCGCTCTTAGGCTCACAGCACCCAGTACTTATTTGCTACTCTACAATGGGTCAAACCAACAGGAAGACCCTACCTGCGATTTGGGTTTAAACCACAGCCATCATGACGCTCCCACAAGGGGGCCTACCTCAACAAGTCAGGCCCGGACTGAAATCTGGGGGACTCCTGACTCCCATGGTACCGCGATTTAAGTCCTGGTAGGGACTACCGGTGGTCCTGCCGCCAATAAGACCTATGACCGGCAACTTGTAGAATAGGGAACTAAAAGCCAATACATGGAGAGTCCTTAAGACTGGGCCTAGAAAGCAGTACGGGCAGCGTTTTGTGCTGCCCCTTAACAAGAACTGCTTACCATACCTCGAAAAATCGAAAAGTATGGTAAAGTACAGCATGGGTAGGTTGATGATTAAGCCATTGACCAAGGGAAAGGACGAGAAGGTACCCCCAAGATGATGGAAATGCTGCAGATAAACCTGCACCACAATCAAGCAGTACTCTGGTGGAGTACAGTGGCAAAAAAAAATGCAATAATCATTACGAATGAAATTGCAATTTTCACAGCTGGCTCAACAACAGAGGAAGGAACAGATTTTGGTATCTTCTCAGAAGATCCAGAGCTAAGAGTGTCTATAAAACTAGCGGACACAAGCAGTGTCTTCCAATCAGAGGTTCTGGCTGCCCTCAGGGCGGCTGAGCTAATGCAGATGAGATCGGTATCCGAAAGAGATATCGCTATCTATGTACACCAATAGCCAGACCGCACTCAAGGCAATGAAATCAACCAACGCCAACTGTGCAGTCAGAATCGGGTAAGACTGTGCTGGGTGCCAGGACACTGCGGTATTAAAGGAAATGAACAAGCGGATGAGCTTGCAAGAAAAGAAGAGTTACTCGACAATAGTTAGGTTGCCAATATCAAACCACCCCTTTGAGCGGCACTATCGAGGAAAAACTCACAAAGACTGCCAAACTAAGGTGGTCAAGTCTTGAACGACACAGGGTATCCAAGGCTTTTTGGCCGCTTTTTGACGGCAAAAGATATAGGAAGTTAATAAAATTAAACAGGGATAAGCTTAGGCCAGTAATTGGAGTTCTGACAGAGTACTGTCTCCTGCGGCAGAACGCAAAGAGACTCAGATTGTCAGATACGAATATCTGCGGCTATCTGCAAGCTGTTGTGGACATAACACACATACTGTGTGAATGCGAGGCAATATCGCGTAGTCGAAGTGAATTTTTAGGGAAATATTTCCGAATACCCGGAGGAAATAGACAACACGTACTTCAAAGGCCTTCTTGGCTTTTGCAAGAAAATTGGGTGTTTCACCACGGCGATTGTTTAGGTTTTTGCCATTTGAAGACAAATTCAATTGGTTCCACAGGGACCGCGATGGGCCGGTTTTGGTGCCTAGTGTCTGTGTGATGGCACATTGATCACACCCCGTTTAACCTTACCTAACCTAAGCTATGCAAGGAACTATGCTTATACTCGTAAGACTTGACACCTGTTGGTTAAGTTGTACTGATGAAGCTCTTGATTGTCTACATTGATTCCCCCAATGTGGATGCTATTTATTAAACCGATTTAACTAGGGGTCCTACCATTGCGCTTTTTTAGCAAAGCTGAGTGGCGCCAGTCTAAGAAAATTCGCCGCAATTTTCGAAGAAAATGAGTTTTTTTTTGCTGGTGACGCAGATGCAGAGTGGTTTTCGATTCTCTTCATCCATACAGCGCCAAAGTGCATCGAAAGCGGCCCTAATTACATATACGCTGGCATTTTTATCAATTATGGAATGGCATGTCTTGATACTGAATTCGATGCTAAAATGTGTCCTTTTCACATTCAAAAGTAGCTCGTCTTCTAGCTACTTAGAGATTCAATGAATATCAATTTTCTAGAAGGTTTCGTTGATTTTGAATTTTTAACTTTTTAGTCATCTCCATCAGGATATGCTTTATATCTACCGTAGACGTTGTCACAGTCCGATTGAAGGACTTTATAGATGCTTGGCCACCGAAGTAAATGCATATATCTTTAGCAGATATCATGTTCCATTTAAGAGAAGAGGGATGCCCTCTAATATTTTTGCCAATTCTCGTTTTAGATTTCAGGTTAGACGAGTGACTTTCTTAGAAACTGGTCCAATCTAGAAGTAAAAATTGCAATACTATGCCTTGATTACAGGGCACTGCTGATACTCGTACAAAAGTGGCCTGATCTTGGGGTGGCGTGTAGTTGGTCTGGTTTTTTAAAGCTGGTTTCCAAATTGCTACACAATACAATGGTGTGAAGATTAAGGATATAGTCGTCACTTTTACTTGTTGTTTTTTTCTGCATTGAACCGTCTAGACTTTGTCCCTACTGACTCCTGTAGTATGCAATTTGGGATGTTGAAAGCAAGGTTGGATTTATCCTTTAACGAGATAAGTGTCGATCGGCTTTTTTCTGATTGATGACAAAGTGGCGACTCTTGGGTTATTGGGAGCTTCCGTCTTTTTAAAGTGTCAAAAATACGTTGACCTTTGTTCATAACTTGGGAATGTGAATCAATTGTAGACACCTCGTTGGCAAGGCTTATAGCAATAGTAGAAGGCGTCATTTGGATACGAAGCGAACCAAACTTTTTCGATTGAAGCATATGGTAGTGCTTACTCAGCAAGAAGGTATTTACCTTAAACAGATCGCTAGTAATTTAACAATATACGTCAATATTTTATAATGCTTACATTATTGTTTTGTTTTTTTTTAGAAAACCCGTCTTGTGAAAAATGGCCACAAACTTCGCGATGGTGTTTGACGTTAGAAAACGAAACAGATCAAAAGAGAGCAAAATGCTAAGAAACGCCAAAACGAAACAGAAAGTTTCTGATAGTTGAATTTTTTGGAATTTGCATAGCGTCATGTTAGACTGGTCTTAATTGGTTAAAATATAATGAGATCTTGTCAATTTCTAATACAAATGTATTGCAGATGTTAATATTTCTACTAGTGATGGTAGTAATTGACCCAGTTTTTGTAGCTCGTGCTCCGCGCGTTTGTCTCATATTCTAGGATGCTCTTATTGTTATTGGGTATCTGATACGTGTTAAGTTTCCCTGGTCCATCTGCCCGCTTGAACCTCATTGTGTCGTAAATTTGATGAGACCGTAAACACCAATTAATTCAGCTTAGTAGGAGGTATCAGTAAAAGTTTAGCTACATTCCAGAGGCATACGAGTAGGTTAACCGTAGACAAGATGAAATCAGGAGAGACTGGTTGCACTTACGTGACAAAGTAACAGATTGGGATTTGGCGATGGCACCAACTAGAAAATATATCGAGGTCTTTTTGTAGGCCAACAGAGCCTTAGAGTGAACAAATATGTGGCTTTAAGAAATTTCAGATGCTTAATAACCTCTTCCAGATCGTCTTGTTTAGTAGATGTCAAAAAGAAAGTATCTGAGAGGCCAATGACCTGAATGCAATAATGTATTTGATCCACATTTCAGGAAACCACGTTGTTTGGCTAAAAGCTTAAGATTTTAAAATTGGTTTGCCCACATAAAGGTAAGTTAAAGATGCCTACCTTATTTATCGCGAAGATCTGGTTTTAGTTAACGATTCTGAATCGAGGTTTTCTCAACAATGGTATGGTTGCTTACCTGTACCCACTACATCATCATTTCTAAGGTCAGGATACTGAAACTCCACCACGACTAATTTGGCATCTTCCTTTCTGACGTAGTTTTCCATAAGAGAAGCGCCAAATATGTAAGTAGTTAGAGGAGCCCGAGTTTGATAATAAGATGCCGTCTTATTTTTTGCCTGCCAGTATGGTACATCGATTAGATTTAATAATCACGTTGAATTCCGACTTCTCTTCCACTTGCAAATTCTACTTCATTTGGCTCGTCTGCAGTTGGGACAGGGGTGGATATTTGTATTCGGCATTTAAATGTTTAAATCTTTTTAACCCAGATGACGAATAAGACTCTCCTCATTGATTTGTATATTTTATTTAAATATAACGCTCTAATTGCTAGTTTGTGGGCTAACACAAACATATGAGAATCGCAAAGAAGGGACATTTTCAGCTTGTGTTTTTAAAAGAACTACATACCTGTTGGCAACTCGTTGTGGGGATGTTTAATGGTGACGGAAAAATTGAGTAAATCGAATGAACTCCGAGTCAATACTTCTTTCAAAGCTCCCTACAATCAGGTGATATATCTTCAGAAAAAACAATGATGGGATCTGCTTGCACAAGTCGCTTCTTTATATAAGATAACAAAAGAATGCTCAAGTCATCCAAAATTAGTCGTAACAAACAAATAGTGAAGAAATAATTAGGTTAGTGTTAGGTTAGGCCACTTAGGCGTATTGGCCCATTTTAATGCCACGTGGATCTGTGACCATTCTACAGAAGCTAGCCTCCTATATTGTTTAGATCGCTTAAGTCATTACATTTGAGAGAGAGCTGAGCATGTACAGAGTAGGTCTCCTCCTCCTACTCGTCCATGCAGAAGTCCTTTGTAGAACTCAAAAGCCTTTTTGCATACGACAGTGTCCGGTGATGACACCTATGATAACACTGAGATGTTTCCTATTTACAAAGTTCAAACTCTTAGAGCGATTTAGATCCAGTTTTTGCCAGATTTGTTTGGCCGCTAAACATGTTGATCCAACTGTCCATTTAAGGTTTATTCTTCTAACAGGTTTAGTTCTAGTTTGCACGTAGCAATTGGTATACCGATGATACCTTTTCAAGGAGGACAGCTAGAGTTATACCAATTTCGGCGAGTTAGTTAACCCTATAATTCCCTGGAATATAGTATCTCTGTGGGCCCAACATAGGTGGGTGTTACACTGCTCTGTCATCTCTCTGAGAGATGGTCAAGGGTGGTTTTAGAATTTTTTGAACCTGAGTCCACAAATTTGATAGCGGCCTGACTATACGAAAAGATACGGATATCCTTGGCAGATAACACGTGTTTTTTCAATCTTCAAATTCTCCAAAATTTCCACCTGGAAAACATTGTAGGCGGTAGGAGAGGTTTGGGTTAAGCTTATCTGACAAAACATCTCCAGAGAGATCTGAGGGGGATGCTTACATGAACACCTTTGTCAAACCAATGTTGGGCCGATGTTTTATTTTTTTGGTATAATTTGCGCTCGCTCAAAGTACCTTTAAAATCTTAAAATGTTTGCACACAGCGCGGGCGAAAGAAAATCAGGGAGGATGGACAGAGAGGTACCGGTGAACGTTGGTTTTAAATGTTTGAAGGTTATAATGACTAGGAAATAAAGAGTTAGGCAAGGCATTCCATAAATGAGTTGTACAACTTAGGAACGAATCACGATATTTTAGAGTACGTCCGAAAGTGGGCTTGAGGGTATACTGATGAGCACTCATAGCGAGACGGCTCTTACGGTTAAAAGTTTGAAGGGGCGGAATGCTACTAGCGAATTCTATGGAGCACTGGTGGTGAAAATAGCGATAAAACAGAGTGAGACACGAGATATTACGTCGGTGTTCGAGGGTGTCCATTGTTTGAGTCATATTAGTACCACCTATGAGTTTTATCGCACTGTTTTGAATCCTATCTAGCAGGTGCAGAGATGTTTTGGGCGCACCCGGCCAGATATGGCCATTGCACTCCAATTTTGGGCGGATAAAAACAAGGCATAAGGCCAGATCAGAGGAGGCAAAGTATTTCTTACATCGCTTGAGAAAACCTAGACATTTCGCAGCATTTTTAGCGACACCGAATATGTGGTCATTCCAACATAAGTTGTCGTTGACACACATACTCTCTGGAAGTTTTCCTAACGTATCATATTAAGAATATTAGCGTGGCCAAATAGTTTATTTGTCCACTGTGCAGTCGCTTTAAGACCAATAGCTGCAATTGCCTGCTGAAAATATTGAGGGGTGTCAAGTGAAACAGAATGTCCACAGACATATTATCCATTGGACTTAGCTTAGTTTGCTACAGTTGGGTCTATTGCTTAAGGCCGTCCACAAGACAACTACCCGTAGGTGAGTATCGGTCTTGTAACCTAGTGGGTAATGCGAGGTTGAAGTCTCAATTTCATCCCAATGGCTTTTTTGCAAGAGAATAAAGATATTGTAGCTTTCTTTACTCTTTCTTGAATATTGGGTTTCCAGTTTAGTTTCTCTCAAAAATATGATCCAAATATTTCCCTATATCAGAAAAGACTAAGCTGGGACCGTTGATTGAGGGAGAGTCTACAATTGAAATTTTATATTTCCTGGAGTAGAGGACAACATCAGGTTTTTGGGGGTTTACTCCCAATACACACCGATCTGCCCAACAGGTTAATATGTTAAGATTTTGCTGCAATAGTATGTATAATGGTGTTGATATGCTTTCTTGAGATGATAATAGCAAAGTAATCCACATAGGCAACCACACTGTTACCACCCACTTCCAGGTATATCAGGAGTTCATTCACCACTAGGTTCCAGAGAAGGGGTCAAAGGACCCGGCCTCGCGGCGTGTCCTTATTACACATCTTTTAGCCGATGCCCAACCTAGTTTGGAGTTGATAGTAATCCTGCTATTTAGCATATGACTGATTGGCTCCCAAAGTTAGTTGTCTATCTTCAGACTTGACAGCGCAGTTCTGATTGCGGATGTGTTGACGTTGTCAAAGGCACCTTCTATGTTCAGATTATTGTGTACTCTCCATACCTGCTCGTACAGTAGGTGTGTTGAATCGTATACAAAATTCGTGGATCAATTCTAGATCGTATGTGGATATAATTTAATCGTTGTAGAGTTTTCAGAAGGGAAGATGATAGAGTTAGAGCTCTGAGGTCCTTTGGGATAACATGACAACATTTTCCGGCTTTGGGAATGAAAATTACATTAACTTATCTCCATGACAAGGAATATGGATAATTTTTGAGGACATTTGTAGCTCGGCAGGTATTATTCTGTCCGGCTCATGACTTGACAAAAGCAGCTTGTATTTTGTATCCAGGCAACAGTAGTTGTAGATTGTGTGATTCATTATTTGCGCACTTCCAAGAGCTACAGGTTTTTTTCAAACAGCTAGGTATCGTAGGATTGGCAGAGAGGATTTTTCTTAGCTAGACATTTTAGTCATTTTGAAACAGAATGACCTCCAGGATTGTTGCTTTACCTTTCTCAATTCCTTTTTTATATATCATATTTTGAGAGATTCCTTATATGAGCCCCAGGCTGTCGCTTTTCTTGTGCTTTTGAAATAGCAAATAAAAAAAACTCGCCAAATTGACTCCAAGAATTAAGTGTATTCTCTCCCAATACATAGATGCTATGAAGGAACTCAACTACCTGATGGCTTGATAAATAATCTCCGAAAACAAAATTAAAGTTTCTATATTCAGTAGGATGGAAGGGAAATCTAGGTCAGCACATTATAAATTGGACACTCCCTGTTCATTTCAGTTTACTCACGTCGCCTTGACATACACGATCTCCA
Source organism: Volucella zonaria (assembly GCA_963966105.1). Classification (NCBI taxonomy): domain Eukaryota; kingdom Metazoa; phylum Arthropoda; class Insecta; order Diptera; family Syrphidae; genus Volucella; species Volucella zonaria. The sequence goes on along the minus strand of OZ014531.1, from coordinate 175,247,105 downwards.
CCATCCCAGAGTCCATGTTCCTAGAGCCACCCTCAATCGATACGCTTAACAGGCGATATGTGCCATGTGTTTCGTGCCATGTTTTCTGAGCTACCCACCAACGAGCGACACATGTGTGTATCTAAATATTATACAACAATAAAAAAGATATACGAGAACAAATTTGATTGAATTCCCCCATGGTTTCGAGCTACTCGTCCAGATACGTACGAGTACATATCAATTTTTTTTTTGTAACCGCAGATTTATCTGTTCTGACCCTTCGGCTCACTGTCGCACTCTTCAAACCTCTTAAGTATCCGTATCCAGTAAATGTTCTGATTTCAGGTTGGGTTATGCAATATTAAAACTTCATTATGGACCAGCAGCAGCAGCAGCAGCAGCAGCAGTAGCAGTGTCAGTATTGGTAGCAAGCAGTGAACAGTTACTAGAACCAGCATGAGCACCAGAAACATCAGTAGCACCAGTTCTCTTGGATTAATAAATAATGAAAATTGTTTTATGAATATCTGGTGATGTATCCGCCTGTATCCGTTTATGTCCGTATGCGCATTAACCACATTTGCGCTGAAATTTTCCTCCACGCTTGTTCCGGCTTATGGTTAACGTAACAGAACAGAACACACATATGGATACTCACACACTTCGTTTGGCTGATTGAATCCCTTCCAAATGATGACACATTTCAGCAGGAATGGTTAATGGTTTTGAGGTTACGTACGAATACAAGTACCAGCAAGTTGAAAATTATGTTGAAATATGACTCATATTCGTACAATAGCATTTTTACTCGGAATTATGAAAACGAGAATACGAAATACAACCAAAATTACTTAAGAATTTCAATGGTGCTGATATGCATATCTAGGATAGTTTGGAAATAATTAGGAGCACGCACAAGCTCAAAACGCTTTATGAAATGAATTTAAAAAGTCTGCCCTGATTTTTAATTTGTAAAGTGAATTAGTGGGAACTAGATGAATATCAGTAGCAGAAAGCTGAGTGTACAATATGAACATTTGGCCTCGAGTAGATACAGTTCCTAATTTGACGGAGCTAGGTCATAAAATTCTTTATTTTATGCTAAATCAGCCTTAAAAAATTATCCTTTAAGATCCTTGTGATACAGCTTCCACCTGTTTTGATTTACAGCCAAATCGACTATCAAAAGCTTGGAAAACGATAAAAGTTTTATTTTCCATTATTGGCTTACGCATTTATTCTTTTAGCTGGATGTAATATGCCTCTCGTCTGGGAATAGCTTACGGGATATGAGTTTTAATGCCCTGGAGATAGACGTAAATGGCATTTTCATCCTCGCTTGCTGCCAGCAAAAAAGATTCCAGGCTGTATACTCGTATCCAAACCGATGACTAAGGGGAGCATGTTTCTATGTGAATTTGTGCGCGCTTGTCGGACACTGTCCGACAAGTGTGACCAGATAGCAAAGATAGTTTTCCCAATTGTTATGTTTCAGCAGCTGTTAAAATTACCAATGACATCTAGTTGACAAAATATTCAGTAAGGTGTGCCATTTCATCGTGCATCGTTTTACGCTTGCCGAACGTGCGGAAATTATGAAAAAATATTATCGCAATTTCGGCTTAGTTGTAAATACGCAACGTGAATTTCGTTGTGAGGTCGGTCGTCATCGTGGCTTCAGTATGCAGGCAATTCGTCGCACCGCAGTTTGTTTGTTTGAGAGTTTGAGCGTGAGTACCCTCTTTTGGATCTTAAGCCACTAACCAGACAGAGATTGGTGCGAAATAAAAATAACATAGCCGCCGCAGCGGCCAGTATTGAAGAAGACCCTGAAATGTCGATTCGGCGCCGATCAGCTGATTTGGGCATCGCTAAAGAGCCAACCTGGCTTATTTTGCAGTTGATTTTGAGCCTACATCCGTATAAGATTGTGCTGATGGAAGAATTGAAGAAGAACGACCATAGACAACGCCGTAAGTTCGCTAATTGGGCACTGGAAATGTTAGCCGGAGATAAAGATTTTGGCCAAAAAATCATCTTCTACGACGAGGCCCATTTTTGGCTCAGCGGCTATAAGCAAAATTGCCATTATTGGAGCAAATACAATCCACAAGACGTGTTCGGCCAAGTATCAATGCATCCACAAAGATTGACTGTTTGGTGCGGTTTATGGCATGGCGGCGTCATTGGGCGTTATTTCTATCGAAATGAGGAAGGAGACAGCGTTATTGTCAATGGTCTTAGGTATAGAGCGATGTTAATCGACTTTCTGTGGTCAGAGTTCGACAACAGTTGGAGCAGTGGTTCCAACAAGATGGCGCTACATGCCATACAAGAGACGCAACGCTCAAAGTTGTGAAGAAGAAATTTGGCGACTGGTTCATTTCACAGCCAGCGTTCATCAATTGGCTGCCGCGATCATGTGATTTGACACCACTCCATTATTTCTTCTGGGACTACGTCAAGTCAAGTTAGTCTATGCTAAGAAGCCAACCACTTTCGATGAGCTCGACGTCAACATTCTAAGCGCTATTGCCGGAAAAACGTCGCACACATTGAACCGAGTCATCAAAAATTGGACCGACTGCTTGAAGCGTTGCCAGCGAAGCCGAGGCGGTTATTGGAATTATGTGCTATTCCACACATAACGTGTGGAACGTAGCCTCAAAATAAAGCCAGAACCAATTTTATATCTCACACAGTTATTGTTTTATATAATTTTTTTTCCTATCGTTCTTATCAGTTTAAAAACTAACTCTGACTAATAATATCTAATACGAAGAAATGTTTGGGGATCTTATTGAAATTTATACCAGAAGCTTCGTTTGAGAAAGGGTGCACTCCCTTCCGTACCACTGGTTTCTTTAGCAGGAGCAGATAGTTCTAAGTTGCCTTAGCTACTTGTTACAATACTTATGCAGCCATGAGTAATGTTTCATGCTTATGGCCTACAGCCTTAGTTGTTTCAGGCATGATGATGCGTCGAAAGTTTAACTTCTTAATTTATGCATGTTGTAGTAACTTTAGACAGTGGGGTTCTGAATCGAGAGGCAAAGGAAAAATGGTCGGGGTCTCTAAAAATGCGCACATCTAGTACAATATATTGGACGTATACCTCACATTGGTTAGGCCGTGCTCAACTTGGTTGATAATTTGAACATCTGTTATTTGTGAGGTTGTTACTCGTAAGTGCAAGATTTTATGAGAAGCCTTGTGTTACTTATAGCTACGAGCTCTACTAGCCGGATGTTGTAAACTATTCCATTTCGTGGAAGCTGTTTTCTTATCTATTCGCGGACGATGTTTTACTTATCGATTTAAGCGTGTAAGTCACCCAGACGATTTCATTGTCTAGCTCTAGAGGGGCCACGTAAAAGTATTCTTAGTAGCACTATCTTAAAGTATTTCCCTTTTATACGGGTTGTAGCAAATCGATTATATGTACACCGGTCTAAAATGTATTGACTTTAATCGAATTATCTGCATTTTATATGTGCAGTTTTTTTATGATATCCGTAGTGAATGTTGCATATGTTTTATTACCTATTATTTCTGTCTATACGAGTATATCCTGAGTCATAGTTGCGTAAGGAGACTGCCTCAATTGCCGTATAAGAGTATACTTTTACGACTATTTCGTAAACATAAGTTACGACATATGGGCTTACTTAAAATCTGAGACTTCTCGCGGGGCCTAGGGCATCGGTTATCTACATCATGTCTCAGCCTTTTTGAACTCGTCCTAAGTGTCTTCGATCTTTTCAACTATTTGTACAAACTGTTTCACAGCTTCCGTTGGACTATGAATATTTCCCTACAAATGATACACCCACTTAGAAGCATTGACTGTTTTTGCGATAGAATCGCGGCTTTACCTTTTAATTTTCTTGACGTTTAGAAGCATGTCGAACGCAGCTTTAGCTTTTTCGGCTCTGCTGCTCACATCAAATCGAGATGATCTGTCTTGAGCTACCTGTTGCGCAATCATAAGTTGAGTTAAAGATTTTAAAACCCTTAGAACTTTGGTTTTGCCCATTTGAAGGCCCATAAACCTAACCAAAAGTAGACCGAAGTCGTCAGCATAGTTGAGCTCTTCCAGGTAAGATGAATTTTGTATTCGATTCCATTGCATCCCTCTGACAGTGATATGAAGATAACATCGCTTATTATGATCAGGAAAAAAAAAACGGAGATATCACCAAAACAGTCTGATGATTACTTTTGTGTAGAAACCAACATAGCCATTCTGCGCAATATTTTCCATATGAACTCGATCGATCAGATTGTCCTTCTGCAGCAACTTGATAGTCATTCTTTCATTCCACTCTTCTACAAAACGCGCTTATTTTTCGATGCTATTGTGACGGCACATGCACAAGAATATCGCCCATGCACTTTTGCTTCTTGGGGGTCTTCATCGTGGTCGAATATTTAAAGCGTCTTTAAAAACTCGCGCCTAGATGTCAGTAGTGAATAATTTCTTAACGCTACCTTCTTTTTATGTCATTTTTGACATTTGTGAAGTAGACACCTGTTCAATTTTAACCATGCTAGAATAACACGTTAAGGTTATTAGAAGTTATTATGAAAATGGTCGATCTTTAAAAAATACATACGCGATTTTTTTTTTGTAAATAATCGTCGAAATGAGTCAACAATTTAAAGGCTAGTGAAAAAACTGGTTTTGCCGAATATCGAAAAAGGTCTGATAGACTAAAAAGTGGACGGTCTACTGAAAATATTGCTGCTGTAGCACACGTTCTCAGGCATTTGGCATTCATCCATTGATTGCTTGGCGTGTTTATTAGATTACTTTCTTTGGGGGTTTTTGAAAAGTAAATTCTATGAGCTGAAAACAACATTCGAGCCGAAATTGTTGAGCTTAACGCGTAATGTGTGAGCGAGTCCGTGCTCGTGGTGGACATTTAAACGATGCAATTTTTCACAAATAACTGATAAGGGCTATATTTTTATAAAAGTAAAAACAGCAGGATTACATGTTCTAATTTAAAATAAAAAAACACTTTGCTGCTCCAAAGCGCTGACTAAAATTCTTGGCCAGTGAGTGACCAATTAAAGGGTGCTTTTTCAAGAGATATAAATGGTGAGCCAACATGTGGTGTGAATGTTGGCTGTTAATTACTATCATTTTCTGAATTCATTGTGGTTGATCTTTTTGACAGATGTCATACAATCTTTGGCTATTTTAGTCATGGAGTCGTTTACCACGGAACAACACATTTTTGTTATTCAATCTTATTATGAAAATGGGCGATCTGTAAAAGTGACATTTCATAAAATTCGTGAATAATCGCCGTAGTGAGTTCGGAATTCGTGCAACGGTGAAGTGTTTTGAAGAAACTGCTTCTGTATCGGGTCGAAATCCATATCAGCAATGCTCGGCCAGCACGTACACGCCAAAACACCAGCACTGCGAGCGAAAGTGTTTAAAACCAGCCAAGAACCTCAATTCATCGCCGAAGTGAATGGAGAATGTTACCGCAACATGTTGACCGGCTATTTTTTTTTTCAAAATTGAATGAATTGCGTCTGGACGATGTCTCGTTTCAACAGGATGGTGCTACCACCCACACAAGCCGTCAATCAATCCATTTATTGCGTACGAAATTTGAAGATCGTGTTATTTCGGTTAGAGGAGAAGTTGATTGGCCTCCAAGGTCATGCGATTTGGCACCTTTAGACTTCTTCCTCTGGGGTTATTTGAAGAGTTAGGTCTATGCTAATAACCCAGCGATAATTCCGGATCTCAAACATAACATCCAAACTGAAATGGTGGCCATTTATTCTTCAAAAAGTCTTCGATAATTTTGACCTTCGGCTGGTCTCTTGCGACAGAAGCCGTGGTGGTCACATGAACGATTTTGTGTTCCATTCATAATTGTGATAGACCGAACTTTATTAATCAGTCATGTGTGTAATCACAATAAATGTGTGTTTAATTTGATGAAAACTTTCACACTATCCGCTGGTTGACCTTTTATAATTTTTTTTTTACCAAATTTGATAGGAATTACTTATTTATTGAGATGGCGCTACAGTCCGGGGTGGCCAAGGGCATCAGTTAACACAGATCTCCAGGTAGCGCGTTCATTCGCCAGTTGCGCACACGAAGCTGGCTGAGATCCCCATCGACTTGTGTGGATGAGGTAATTGTCTCTCTGGGTTGAAGTCGAAAACTTTCCGGGTTGGGACGCTGGTGCTCTTGCGCCCATCCATCAAAGCCGGGTTATAAAAGCTTTTATGTCCAGATCAGCACCGCTTTACAGCCCGTACTATTCGTTGTTGGAACGACTTTTCCATTCTTCATTAATGTAAACGAGACAGAACATTTCACGAAGAACTTTCCTCTCGAAGTGCCCCAGAGCATTTACATCTGCATTGGTCAGTGCCTAAGCTTCTGCACCGTAAAGGAGGACTGGGATAATTAGTGTCTTGCATAAAATCTTTCTGCCTGCTCGAGAGAGGGTTTTACTACTCAACTGCCTTGTAAGGGCAAAAAAGTAGTGATTAACAAGAATGATTCTTCGCATGATTTGGTGTGTCGTTGTCGGAGTTGATATCGGAGCCGAGGTAAATAAAATCTCATACTACAAAGTTATAGTAGCCTATAGGACGTTTTGTCCTAGGCGTCAATGTTGTGTATTTTCTTTGTTGACAGCAAAGTCATCATCCTTTTACTGAACGTTAAAAGCAACTTTTGCAGAAATGGTCCTAAGTTTCCCGTCAGTGCTTTAAGGATTATTTCTTCCAGAATCGGCCTGTAAAAATTGGCCATAATAGGAATATTTGCGTATCAAAGGTTACAATTTATTTCTAGTTTTATTTTATAACACTTCTTGTCTTTTTAATCGGGTGATAGGCCGCTCGTCTGCTAGAGTCTGCTCATGTGTGAATGAAGTCTGTTGCTATATTTGCTACAGTGCCGATTAATTAGAAGCTCAACGGGCTCCAAATTTAGGTCACGATGAAGAGTCCAACCTCGAACGTAGCATTTGCAATCAGTTATGATCCTTGAGACTCTGTTCTGAAGCGTCTGGATCCGTTTTCGGCTTGACATTGCAGCAATTCCCTAAATCTGAATTCCATAGCTCCAAGTCGGTACAATGATGGCCTCGTATACCTCCCTTTTACATCGCAGCGGTAGTTTTGAACCGTGGGATAGCATCCAGTTACGCCGTACAAGCTTGAACCTGCAATTTGAAGGAGTTGCCATAATAAGCGATTTGAAGGTCAGTCGCTTGTCCAGGATGACACCCAGATATTTGGTTTCTTGATCTAGCTGCAACGACGTATTGTTGATCCGGACTGGAGGCATCTTCCCCTTGCGTATGGTGTAGCGGACGTTCTTGCATTTGTGGGGATTCAGCTTAATGTTCCACCTGCGAGCCCAGTTCTCAAGCAGGTTGAGATACGTCTGTACACCGTAAGTTGCCCTATTCTCACATGGCGCTGAATAAGAAAAGCAGATGTCATCTGCGTATGATGCGACTAGTGACTTTTTTCCAGGGATGGTCGTGATGGCTTCTTCAGGATTTGGAACGTCAGCCGTAAATAGGCAGTAAAAGAATGGGCCAAGTACGCTTCCTTGTGGCACACCAGCTTTTATTGTCAGGTAGTTGAGATGGAAGCTCTCACTTTTACTTGAACAGAAAAGGAGATAGAAGGGACGGGTAGATTTCTTTTGATTTGAACTAAGAGACTCTTGTGCCAGACCCGATCAAATGACTGTTGGACATTAAGAAATACGCCGTTGTAGTACTTCTTATCGTCGTACGCCTTGAGGATGTGATTTATCACTCTGTGGACTGGTTCAATGGTGCCATGCCTTTCCCGAAATCCAAATTGGTGATCCGGCAAAACATTTTTTAGGTCTATAACCTTGTACAGCGTCTTCATGATGAGCCTCTCAAAGACCTTTGAGAGGGAAGGGAGGAGGCTAATTGGACGATGTGCCTCTGGATTTTCCTCTGGCTTGCCAGGCTTATGAGTCATGTGGATCCTCGCCAGTTTCCAGCTAGACGGATAGTACTGCACTCTGGTTATAGCATTAAATATCAATACTATAAATAAAATCGCTCGTTTAGGCAGAACTTTCAGGGTAGCGTGGCATAACCTATCATGCCCCGGAGCTTTTTTCTTTGGCAGAATCTTGACTGCCTCAAGATTCTCTAATTGGTGTTATCGGTCAGTCCATCTGCAGCGGCACAACAGTCAGCAAAACCTCCTCTTCACCTTCAACATGTTGAAATTTTGGAATCTACCCTCTAGGTGTACTGCAAACTTTTCAGCATGCTGTTCGTCGGTTTTACAAAACTCACCGGCAGTGGAAGGATTTCCTGAAAAGTGTATTTGCGTCTTAGGTCACATAGGACTCCCCTCCCTGAAATTTTTGATTTTGTAATCGAAGAGAGAAAGAAGCGTATAAGTAGGCCACTTCTTGCAGATGTTCTTAAATATGATTACCTTAGCTCTTCAATTTTTTATCGTGCAAACGCAACGTTACCAAATGTCAGTCTAGTTCATAGAGATCGTCATTCAGTGTTCGGTACTGCACTAGATAATGTCCACTTCAACCACTAGAAGAGTAGCTATTCATTGTAGGAGTAATTAATCATCTCGTACCTGTCTCCCACGACTAGTTTCACTATAAAAATTCAAGCTTATTTGAGTTGTAATTTATGGCACGAAACCATGTTTCCGATTTTCCACTCTTTGACAAGGTTCTGCATTGATTCCACTAATGGTATGCATGCCTATTTGTTAAGTAAACATCAAACTTGACAGCTCACGTTTTGGCATCACTCTCTCTCTCGCCAGTTCGTTGAAGGTTTCCCAACCGATGCATTTGTGTTTTGAACGTCAAAAACCCAGAAAAAAATAGAAAACGAAAACCATTTCTTTGTTTGCAAAGCGCATAGTAAATAATTTTCATTTCTTTTTCCATGTTGTTTTCGTCTGTTTTTCAGTTTTGTTCTATTGTTCATACCCATGACTGACATGACCCATATTTTCCTTGTTGCGGCGTTCGAGCGTGAAGAGACGGAAGAAAAACTTTACAAACAAAAAAAAAATACGAAAAACCTTCAACACCACTTTGGTGTAGAAAACCCTTCAAATGGAAACAAAAAAACGAAGGACAAAGAGAACAAAAAAAAGGAAAAAAAAAAAATAAAAACGCCGAATTAAAGCTTCGCAACACGAATAAGGCAAAAGGCATAGAAAGACGAAAGGCGAAAGATGAAAGACGAACGAGAATAGAGAGAAAACTGAACTGAACTGGAACTGAATCCCATGAATAGGTACACATATTTGGTTACGTATTCGACACCCAGCAAAGAAACAGAACTTTTCGGTTTTCTCCTCCGTCATAGAGCAGAGTGGTCTGCCGATGGGGTCATCGGGGCGATAGATGACAGTTGAGGAAACAATCCAGCATATGAAAAATCCAAATTTAAATAGGCCGACTTGCGTGCGCATCTAATCGATAAATTTTGTAGACTGGTGGTGGGAATTGGAACATGGAACCCCACCCTTTTTCGTCGTTGTTGCTTTTTTTCTCTGTTTTTTCTTCTTTAGTGGGGCACTTGGCCTCATTTTCCAGGAATTTTCATTTTTGATGATAAACAATTTTCCCTCTAGAACGGATGGCTACATGTACGACGAGTATGAAGCAGCATTTTATCAGTAAGAGCTTGCAGCAGTCGTAAATTTTGTAAAATTAGATGTCATCAACGGAAAATGAAGGTTCTTTGTTCAATTTCAATTTTTGGAAGTACACAAGATTACTCTTGAATGGTGGCTCCTGCTTTACCAACTCGAGCATTCATCTTTGCCTGTCAATTAATTGACAGTTTTGGTTATCGAAAAAACGACATAGGCACCTACTCGTATTTCCCATTTTCGATATCGAATTTCTGACATACTTCGATAGTGGCAGAAAGTTGTCATACTCATATCTATTGGAGGGTGATGTTGAATCAATGGGGCGTTTATGTATGCATGGGACTCAATAAATTAGTGTCGTAATTCAATTAGCTTATCTGGCCGAATATGCATAGAAGGCGGGGGCAGGTGCTGCCAAATCGAAAATTGAAGAAACTCTCGCACGAGTCAACTTGATTAAAAAAAAAAATCAAGCGATTGTTGAATAGTAATTAAGACAACGAAATTAGAAATTGCGGGTGTGGGGTGGTGGTGTTGAAGCAACGAAACTGTTAATTACTTTCGAACATTACCCCCTCTCGATCGATACGGGTATCCTGCAGTTTAACGTTTGATTGAATGAAATTGATTTAGGTTCACGTGAACAAAATAATGATTAAAATTGATTTAGGAAGGTTTTATAACTTTTTTTTTTTGTGTTTCAACCTTTTGACGTAAATTCTGGAGTCTGTTCCTTTTCGAATATCGAATTGAGAATTGATGTCAAGTTGGATTACTGACGCTAAAGTAAACATGATCGGAATTGACATTGCTTTTTGCGGTGAAAGAATTGACAGTCTCATTGATATAAAATTAACGCAACCAAAAGAAAAAAAAAAAAAATCCTGAATCGAATGGAGTTCTTAAATCAACGAGGATTTATTTTGACATGTGCAAATGGGGCGTATCAGTGACTGACATGGTTGACAACATTTTGACAGTTTTTGATTATCGAATTAGACTTTTTGTTTTTATGGATTAGTTGGTGTAAATAAGCCTGTTGTTATCAACTGAGTCGTAAGCTTTGATGAACGTAGAATATCATGATATGATATGGTAAGATTTGAGAGAGAGAGAGTGTATCTCCATGTGCAACTAATCCTTTAAGTTTCAGCTGAACGGTTTCCATTTCGTTATTGATGGATTTATACATATTGTGATAGAAAATCCTCTCATGTGGTAGAGCTTGTTATTCAGTAACAAAGTTTACTAGATGAAGGAGGTTTGTGCTGTTTCTATAAAATAGTCGTATAGATCGCATATGCAAACTACATATATCAGATAAGAGGCAGCATGATAAGGATAATTTACATATTATCTTTAAACTGGTCTATGCCGCGTGCATCTAGGACGACCACTTTCTTGTCAGTTTAAATAGGATAATTCCAGTGCATGGCATGTTTTGTAGTGAGAGTACGTATTTTTACTTCGTTGATTATGACCCATTTTTATGCTGATACCCACAAGCTCTTGTTCCATTTTTCAGTAAAATTCTTTGATAAAGTGGCAAGAAATTCAAAAACATCTGTTTATAGTGATACAGCAGTCATGTTCCAAATATTCAATTCATAGACTCAGCATGGCGTGGGTACTAATCCAGACTCATATTAGCATTCTATGGGCAGGTTTTGATTTTATTGATTCTACTGCCTTCATCAAATAAGGTACAGCCGTCAGCGTGGATAATGTTTCCTAGATTAGCAATTCATCAATTTTCTTCATCTGTTCCACAATGTTTCGAGTTCCTATGGTGCTAGAAAAACACCTTCAATTTTTGGCGAATTACTTTGAAGAAGTGTTTGGCTTGCATCATCTTTTAAATATACTCAACATATAGATTTGTACGAGTATATAGTTTTATCCGTAGGGGGATAACTTGATCGATTGAAGTCACAAGTATGATTGCGTCTGGTCGAATTTATGAAAAAATGTACATATGTAGGTGTTCTCTGCTCCTTTGAAGAATTGTTTTGCTACAATTTGACACCCTGCCGGTAAAACACAAAAATCTATCCAATTTTCGCACTATCAGCAAATATACCTTTTTTCGGGATCCTTCATCATTTAAGGCTTCAGTCTCTACGCCTTAAGTGTAGGCAGTTGTAGCAAATTGGTACTGCTTGTAGAAGATCCTGCCGTGACGATATCTATTGTATACCAGAGCTTTGTTTATTTTAATTGGATGTAAACAAACTATGGTCACACCTTTTTACAGCCTGCTTACTTGACTTCCAGGCACTTATACGATCCTTTGTGATAACATATACGGACCTGCTGTCACATTTTTGTGCAATTTTTCTACATTTTGGACTAATGACTTTAGAAAACTTATTTTTCCAATACAATGGGCTCAACTTAATTCTTCTTTCTGGAGTGCACTGATGCAAGTCCACGCACTAAATGATGTCTGAACTTTGAATACACTTCATAGGCGCTCCATTTATGAAGGAAAGCGTTTTTTAAATTGTTGGTGTACTAAAATGATCAGTTGAATATATGCTCGTTTTAGCCCGGCTATGCAAAATATGCAGGGTGTTTTTGGTGAATGCAAACCAAAGTAGTATGCGAGTTTATTTCAGAGGCCTAAAGACATTTTCTAAAACGTTTGCTTGTAGCAAAATCACTATGTGAGTGGCAATCTGATGATATTGTCACAGGCGTTTTGCTTGGACATCATGAGCCCAATGAAAATTTCTGCCATTAAAAAAGTCTATTAACTTTTTACCATTGTCATTTCCTATGGCGATAGGATCTTTGAGTTTTGATTTGTACGCATTCTTTGAGTACCCTTAAGATGCTTGCACACAGCGCGGGCGAAGGAAAGTCAGGGAGGAAAGAAAGAGAGGTACCGATGGGCGCTGATTTTAAATGTTTGAAGGTTATAATACCTAGGAAATAAAGAGCTAGGCAGGGAATTCCATAAGCAAGTTGTACGGCTTAGAACAGAATCACGATATTTTAGAGTACGTCCGCGAGTACGCGATGAAACAGAGTGAGACACGAGACATTACGTTGGTGTTCGAGGATGTCCATTGTCTGAGTGATATTAGTAAGGTGATGCAAGTGCCACTCATGGGCAATGGTTGAATGTTTAAATTTTCGCCTTAACGACAGTAGCAAACATTTTGTTTCGGAAGCATTAAATTCTACTCTGTTAGTGATTCCCCAATTAGTTAATATCAGAATTTAATGAGCTTAACGTACCATGCCGTTCCTGTTCTATAGCCGAAGAGCAGGGACGTCCGGTAACGAATTTGAGAAGCAGAGAATACTATCGTCACCAAAGGAATAAGTGTATTGGATTAGAAGTACAATAGCAGACAAGAGATCGTTGATGAAAATTCAAAAGGGTGTCGGAGACAGAACGGAGCCCTAGGGCACACCAGCATTTGTTTTGTAAATTCGAACTTGAAATTATCCAAGATAATTTTCACTGAACGTTCCGATAAGTAATTTCTAATCCATTGAAGAAGAGATTCATCGATTTCGACAAAAGAGCCTGATGACAAACTTTCTCAAATGGCTTAGAAATATTGATGTATACTTTGGTTCCACTTTTTGGTAAGACATGCCATCAGATCACCAGTGGACCTGTTGCTACAAAAACCGTACTATCGATCATTAAGAAGTTTTCGTGTTTCGAGATATTCAATGAGCTGACGGTTTAGCAGCGTTTCCATGACCTTGGAAAGAAGGGACGTAAATCAATGGATCTGTTGCATGAGGGAGCAGACGATTCGCCGTTTTTAAGGACGGGCTAGACAAATGCTGTTTTGAATTTACTCGGAAAAAGTGCTAAAGGGTAGGATTAACGAAAAAGCTTACGCAGTGGTTTTACCAGCGTGGAAGAACACTACTTCAGAAGCAGGGGATATACTTGTATACCACCTAACCCACGGATTTGTGAATGTTAAGATCTTTAAGTACTCTTGCTACTATACGAATGCGGAAGTGGACTCGTCTAATTGAAGATGCGACGCACTCAAGTGTAGGCAGAGACAAAGTACAATTTGGAAGTGTTGGGCTGCCTGCAAAGTCTGCAGCAAATAGATTGTCCTTGTCCAAAGAGCTGACAGTTAGAATATCATTTGATTATAAACGAGAGTTGGGATGGAGGGTAAGGTAGAATTCTAATATTTTTGGCGAACGACCAAAAATGTTTAATACCTTTGGGACAGTGTGGCATTTTTTGCTTAACTTTTTGGTTGTATTGACATTTCACACGCTTAAGAAAGACGTTGCATTTATGGCAAGTTTAAATTTTTTCGGTTTTCTTCTATTGGGTTGGTCGTGAAGGACCGAACAAAAAACATTTCTCTAACCCTGACATCCTCTTTACAGCTTGAGTTGTACTATGTCTTTTCTTTTGGTTTGATACCCTTCATCCGATGAGGGATAAAGGATCTCATTCAAAAGAGAATAGTGCCCGTGATCGTATCAGCAACGGCATCCATGCCATAATATGACACAGTGGTCCGACGAGCCTAAAGGGGATAGTACATTTGACAAGGTGAGATGTTAAAAGCAAGTCCAGGATATTGGAGGTATGACTTTCAACGGCTGGTATTTGTGTGGGCTCAGTTACAAGCTAGGTTAAGTTATTTTCCGCACCGAAGATCTCAATACACCGTCCTTCGGATGTTGTTCGTCCAGAATGTCGAATTGTGTATATTGAAATCACCCGTAATAAAGATTTCAGTATGTGAATACAGCAATACAAGTCTTTTTATGTAGTCGGACAACGCATCAAACTCGTTAAAGCTCGAATTGCTGTCCGGTTTGGGGTTTCTGTAAATAAAGCCATAGTGGATAATTTGCTTACGGATATGGAATTTTAATCACATGAAATTGAATTCCGGATTGGGACAGGGATTACAATGTGGTGGAGTTTGGTAAGATACATCACTACGCAAGTAAATGGCGAGAGAAGAATAATGGCACTAGTTCGTAGCCAGGTAGCTTCAGATCTGAGTGATCTGAGAGGTGTGGACGGGGATATACCTGTATTTCACTAAGTTCCAAAACAGCTAGTCTGAAAAGTTATTACTTTTCAGCCCGAGATTATTGGCTATATCCACTTAACAGCAACGGCAGTGACTGAATGCAAGCAATAGTAGGACCGGGGGCAACAGGGTGAGATCTGTCGGCGCGTAACATTGTACTCGTATTATGTTGATATTTTTCTCTACTGTGATACTTAATTGTCAGTGTCCTATCATTAAGTGGGTTATAGAACAGTTTATTCCTCTTGAGCTTGGGATAATTATGAGGGATCATGATTGTCTTTCTCAGTTTTCTAGGAAGATCTCACTATAAAGTTAGTTATAGGTTGAATTTTTAAATTGAAGTCTTGGAAAAGTATTGACTTTTTTCTGATGAAAACCACGTCAAAGAGTATAAACTTAAAATATCTATAATATTCTAAACATGTACATAAAAAAAATGAGAAACAAAGAATGAGGATATACATATACCGCTAAGTTTGTCCCCCTTTTTTCCCATCTTTCAATATCTTTCCTGTTATATGCGAGTGCATACTTAACAGAGTGACAATATAAATACATAGTGTATCATTTAAATTACTGCAAATGTTTGTACATTTAAAGGAAGCAATCATAGTCGTGACCTTCATATCGCGAGCGTACGCCCTCATGTTACACTCCGTCAATCACAACGAAGATTTGGAAACCCACATCTGCCCTATGATGCTCAGAAGTCAGTCTGATTGCATTTTAAATACTGGAACTGTAAATGGTATCATTTTGGTAAATATTATAAAGAGGGGTACCGAAAGTAGATTCAGTAAATGATTTTATCAAGTCAACAACTTAAATGTTCTTCTTCTTTTCAGAACTACAGCGTGCCTCCACGTGATGTATTAAGTGTACGATATTGGATGCCAAATACAAAAGCAATAAAACCGCTCAACCAATTCGTACTTCTAGAAACCAGTCAACGAGGTATATCGGACCATCAGTCTGCATTAGAACGTTAATTAAAAATGGATAGATTCAGCAAATCAAAAAGGTTTTACAATATCTCTATATCTTTCTATCTGTATATCTATACATACATTGCAACCCACAGGAGTTTTATACGCCGAGGTTATATTTATGGCTACACTCTCATCGAAGTATCATACCATTTTATCTACGGATCAACTTTATTCGTCCGAAATAAGCTATTTATATCTACCCTAAAGATGAGAACTCTGAAGATGACGTCTATACGGTCATTATCAACGACGGCATTGGTCTATACCTGTAATGTAAATATGAATAAGTAATATGTACCATTCTGTACAGTGTACGCACACGACCAACACTCTGTGTGTATTTGTGATTTCAAAAGTCAGCGGAGTAAATGCCTACTAAGGGGTACTTAACAATATTAATCTGGTCTTTAATCGACAACAGTCCGCTTGGAATCGATGATTCCACTCCACTCTAGAAGATTTTGCCGCTATTATAACTCTTATCTATTCTCCATATTTTGCGACCTTGATAACCCCTCTACTTCCAACACCCAGCACCTTGTGGCAGATCTCCCGTATAGCTGTTACCTAACATTTACCATTATAATCGGCACCTAAGTTCCACTCATCTTCCTGGAACTTCAAAAAAAGCTATTTCCGAAAAATTTTCAAAGTTATTAGGCAGTTATATCCCGCTTAACTTGTATAACTACGAAAGCTTTTGAGTTAATGGGGATACAGAGGGGAATACAACCCTTGAAAGAGCGCTCGGCTGTCCTCATACAAGGAGTTTGAGGAAATCATGATTCCAATATTGCTGCGGTGGAAGGCGTTGACTTTGTTCATTACACACAAATTTTGCGTAAGGGGGTCTGAATAAGTTAAAAACAAAGAACCCAAAAACATTTCAGTATCCCAACCCAATAACTGCCGATGAAATATAATTGAAGTAGCCTTGGCTTCTTAGAAAGTAGAACAACTGATTTCGATGATATGAACTACGGGAAGAGTCTAATATGACTGACGTCATTATTCTCGAAAATTGTAGAGAAAACAAATTCGTTTAAGGAAACCAAATAAAAAAATTTTGCCAAAGCTTGGATTGCTGGCAAGTAAAGCTACTTTTTTATTAACCCCCAGAGTAAATGTTGTAACACTGTTCTACTGTGATAGAAAGAGTTCTGTCGAATAGAATGAATCTGAACATAAACGACCACATTCGATTGAATAAGTTGCTTTGCAAGTAGACGCTGCTGCAGCAGTCTACTATTTCTCACAATGACACATATCGAAGCCAAGTGTTTGGAAAAATGCCCATGCCATTAGTCGCGTTTATCGATTTGATAGCAGTTTATACACGGTCTAGTTTTTGAGTTCCAAAAGATGCGAAAAAAATTCATGAATGGACTACCACAAGGATCGGTTTTCGCAACTACCCTTTTTAACTTATATGACGATTGGATATTGGCTATCCTGCCGACTCAAGTGATAGTGTATTGATCAAATCCATAAGTTGGAATTGCGGAAATACATGATCTTGCTGTGATTGATGTCCAATATATGTGTTCAGTCGTTAAAAAAATGATCCACCAAGTGTGTTGTGATTGAATTTGGCTAGAGTCAGGAATTAACAGAGGAAATGAGACATACGAGTAGTTTTCCATGCGTTTTAATCCTTGCATAACACGCAGTCTTAACATGATTTCTATTTTTTTATGAGATCTTGTGTACTTTTCGTGTTGTAAGTGGGCCATATATTCATAAGTACATACTTGACTTGTATTTTCTTTCTTTAATTGGCTTTTGTGGAAAAGTGGGAAAAACATATATATGTATGATACCAATCCTGGAGAGAATTACCTTCACTAGAGGGATGGATAGCGCGGTCTAATTAATTTCCTTCCTGTAGCAACTTGTAGGAGAGTGATGATAAACCAGCTATTTAACCGGGCATATCTTTCTAACATTGAAGCTAGTTCTAAGACTGAAACTGATTAACTTACCAGCCTCTCCTACCTTCTCCGCAAAATACAAAGAGTGCAAGAGGTTGAAAATTCTTGTTCATTTGAGAAGATACATGATCCTACCCTTCCAAAATGGTGGAATAGGGAAAAGGGGTTTAAAAAGGAAAGAGGTTCGGAAACTCTATAATTGGGCGAAGTTCTTCAGAAGCAACAATACTTGGAATGAGTACTACGAATGTAAGAAAAAATTCAAGTACCTAGTTAGAAAGTCAAAAACGACTTCATGCCAAAAGTATTGTGAATCTATAGCGGTAACAGACGAGGTTTCGAGGTTATGTAAAGTGTTTTCCAAGGAAGTAAGCGTTCCTAGCTACCTCAGGAAAAGTGACGGTACCTGGGCTGAAAGTAGCCAAGAGATTCTGGCAACACTGGAGGAAACCCACTTTCCGCGATCCACTGTATCAGACGACCCTGGCATGCTATAACACACTGAGAACATTGATCTCTCTCTCTCCGAAGAGGAAATAGGTGCTATTAACAGAAAAAATTACGGTAGGCAATTCAGTCCTACAATTCAGCCGTACAGATCTCCCGGTCTGGATGGTATTCTATCGATTCTGCTACAGAAAGCAAAATAAACTGTTCCATTGGACAAAGCTCGGTCAGAATATCCGTAACCAGGGAACCTACCCTGTATGTGCTGGTTATCAATGACATCCTCAAAAAGCTTAGTACAATGGGTTTAAGTGCCACGGCATACGCAGATTACGTGGTCGTAATAGTGCAGGGAAAATACTTAAATATTATGGAGGTTGCCCTGAAGGTGATCAGCACTTGGGCAAAAATCTGTGGTGCTGGTAAGACCCATACTTACATACGGCGCACTAGTATGGTCCAAAGCAGCAAATAAACGATTTATGGAAAATTAGAGACAGTTCAAAGAACGGCTTCCATAGCCATTACAGGTGCTCTCCGGACCACCCCTACGGTAGCATTGGACACCTTTTTTCACATATCACCGCTTGATTTACAGATCAAAAAACTTGCAGGTAACGGTGCAATACGACTCACTAGTCTGGGTTATTTCAAGAGCAGTAGTTTCGGACATGACACGGTCTTAACGGAGCTACTTCCAGGCAATTGTTGGTCAACTTCGAAACCCCTTATGATATAATTTATCCCGAGAGGGAGGATTGGGAAAAAAATGCTATAATCAGGTCAAATAAAATTGCAATTTTCACAGATGACTCAAAAACAGAGGAAGGAACAGGTTCTGGTATCTTCTCGGAAGATCCAGAATTAAGAGTGTCTATAAGACTACCGGACGCAAGCAGTGTCTTCTAATCACAGGTTCTGGCTGTTCTCAGAGCAGCTGGGCGATCGCACATGAGATCGCACGTCAACTCTGATACAGACAGGGGCTCTCGCACATTGCTCAAGGCACTATGGAGTCAGAACCGGGTAAGACTGTTCTGGGTGCCAGGACACTGTGGTATTAAAGGAAATGAACAAGCGGATGAGCTTGCAAGGAAAGGAGGGCTACTCGACAATAGTGAAGTTTCCAACATGGAGGAAAATATCACAAAGACTACGAACCTAAAGTGGTCGAGTCTCGAAGGACACACTGCATCCAAGGCTCCTTGGCTGCTTTTTGACGGCAAAAGATCTAGGAAATTAATAAAATTAAACAGGGATAAGCTTAGGACGGTATAGGAATTCTGTCTGAACGTCTCCTGCGGAAACATGCAAAGAGACTCAAATTGTCAGACTCGGATATTTGCAGATTCTGCGGTGATCTGTAAGCTGTTCAAAGTCCTTCTTGGCTTTGGTACCTTGTGTCATACCCATCATACCCCTGCCTAACCTAACCCAACCTAACCTACTGTTCATTCTTTCTTAGAGCCGTCGATAAATAACGATGAATTCTATCTAGAATAGTGGAATCGCTGGAATTGAACTAAACTTGGATATTATTATTATAATTCAATTTAGGATGGATGTTACGTAATCGGTTCATATATTGCACATACATGTATCTCCACTCACTATATCAGGAATCCAAGTTTGTCAAACACGCAAAAGATTCTGGATAGTATGGGAGTATTCAAGAAGAGGTGTCATTTCAAATTAATAAAAAACCGCATAATTTTTATGAAAAGTGGTAATATTTTTATTTTAACCTAAAGTACAAACTCTGCTTTTAAAAACTGAATACAATATCTGTATATTTGAATACGAGTCCGCCAACAAATAGTCATTCTTTTGATGAAATTTTTCATCACGTTTTTGCATAATTGCGGCTGTATTCTGCGAATAACTGCTCTGATATTGTCTTTTAGTGCATGAATCGTTGGTGGAACATTGGCGTAGATTTTGTCTTTAACATAGCCCCAAAGGAAAAAGCCTAGTGGTGTTTGGTCCATTCCGAGAAATCACACATCCGGGAAATTTGTCACACAATTAAGCCATTGTTTCACCAGCTGTGTGGTATGTGGAGTAGCACAGTGGTTCATTTTGCATTTTTTGCTTGCAAAAATCATAACTCCTAAACGAATAAAGATTTCGTAACAGTTTTATTTCCGCTTAATGGAAATTTCCAGGGCTGCGAAATTAGCGAATTTTGAGTAAAATATTTTACTTTAAAAGTTTTCAAAATCCCATGATTGAGGGTATCTAGAAACTAACCCGAGCAAAAAAGTGGAGAAAGAAGTAAACGGACCAAATATATAAATAAAAAAAAATCTGATTTCTTGGAAACTTTCGTCAATATCCAGGGTAACGTCTAATACTCGTAAACTTATCATTTTTGGAAAGTATTGTGCTTCGAGATCTTTTTCAGTTCTGACATGCCTTAAAGAAGAAATGAGTGGATCCGATGAGGCCGCAAGCTTGTTGAAAAAGTCTCCATTCTGTCGGATCCCTGAAACCATGAACGTATTTTGGCATCTATATATCTTGTAGTCTTAATTTTTTGATTCTCGAGTTTCTCCTGACAATTCTCCAAGTAGTAACGATTGCTACTCGATCATATTTTGACTATGAGCCAACATTTTATAAAGAGTAGGTGTGAGTTGTTTTCCGGTATATTTTTGCTTTAATAACTCTGCAGTTTTCTTGGCATACTCCCCAAACTTAACAGCTTGTGTTGATTTTTTCCCTGCAATTAAAAAGATTATGTATTTCGAGGTCACTCTCATCTCGAAAATGCTTTTGGATCTCTTGTTTTGTTATTCTTTCTACCTCCTTGATCGCAATAGATTCATCAATATCCTCTCGAAAATAAATTCCATGCACCTGATTCTTGCATCCATATTCGTAGTTATGTTCATCGTCATTCGATTCATCTTGATTATTGAAGTTGTGTTGTGTTATTTTGTATATGGAACATGGCCGCGTTGGGTTCGTATCTGATATTTCATTCAGAACTTGTTCGTCGATCATAGTTAAAAAGAACTCCTTGTTTATAATTATCCATATTTCGACATTAAATTTATATTCAGTGGGTTGAAGATTAGCTATTTGTCTGTTGAAATCGTTGACTCTACGTTAGTTCTCTAGTTTCCCTTGCATATTGGAACATTATGGGTCGGAATAAATGATTTGATGATGGACGAGGGTTCCTCCAATGTTCACCATTTGAACAGTTAAGATTCAGTGGAACAACTGAGACCATAAATATATTTGCATCTGTTTCATCATCTGGTGTATTTACTTTTTTTTTCTAGTTACCTTGCCCAGATGATCCACTACAGCCCCGCTTACTTTGTAAAATGCAAGAATTCTTCAAAATGCAATTAATCCTCCCTCACTTTTGCTTTCTAAAGGTTGTCTTGCAGTATGATCCAACATGCCTTGAAGTTTCACTCTAGCTGATATTTTTTCCTAGAGCTACCTCTTTTTTGGCACTTATAATTCTGTGGGATGGAAGAACATCTGCGTTGTGTTTTCTCAGGGAACTTCTCAAAATCTTATATTTTCCTTTTGACAGACCCAAACCCATAAACAAAGCCAATGCATTATCACTATTCTACCTGATAGTATCTTTTTTGTGGAGTAGAAATGCTCTCTTTTGTTCTTTTGACTCGCAGCGGACTTGTAGCATAGACTGCCTTGGTTACATCGGCTTTCATCTTTCCATGATCCTTATTATACAATACTTTATTGGTAAGGTACTAAAAAGACCTTCAGTGGTTATGGTTTCGGCAGCATTTATTAAATTTTGTTATTTGGTGAACACGGAGCACTCAGTTATTGATTTTCTTGGCCTTCCTCTTGATGACTTGATGACGATGTCCGAAACGTAACCGCAATCCCTGAATTGGAATCGTATGACAATATTTTGGAACAAAACCAATTATAAATGTTTATTACTCATTACAAGAAAAATAAAAATTTAGGTTTGAGTTTATAACCTTGCACAGTGCTGTACTTCTCCAATGAGAGAGAGAGAAAAGAAAATTAGTTTTGGCTGAGTTCTTCAAATCAAATCTCTCTACCACAAAGGGATGCAAGTTGACGTGCCTGAGTTTTTAGGTACATATTTACAAAAACATATATAGCAATTAATTTTCTGTTGAGCTTACATCGGACTCTTTCGGACTTCTTTTTAAACTTAAGCTAAAGTCTAGAAAGTGCGCCGAAAATAGTGTTTCAAAAAAATATTAAATTAAATAGTTTAAAAAAATTATAAAAAAGATCTGTGCCCAATTTTGAATTCACAAATAAACTGGTACATCACACAAAATGAAAAAAAAAAGATTTTTTGAAACGCCTTGCCGAGTTTTTACACCCAAATCTAAAAAAAAAATTAAAAAAAATTGATTTTTATTTGTTTGCCTGGCTCTACAAGCAAAACTATTGATCCAAAGGAAATGATTTTTTCGGTTACCAGACATCTGTTAATCTAGTGAATTAAAAAACGTTGCATTATAGGCAACAAAAGAGATAAAAACAACTACAGGCCTATCTCACTACTCTCTTCTAAGATATCTCGAAAATTTTTGAAAAAGCTGTCAAAAATCGAATTCTGCGGTTTCTTAAGAGAATAAATTTTTTCAGTCCCTTGCAATATGGCTTTAGGGCGGGACTCTCTCTAAATAAAAGGCTGGACTCGAAAAAAATTGTGCCGGTCTGTTTGTTGATATAACCAAGGCTTTTGATATGGTAAACCATACAATTCTCTTGAGGAAATTATATCGGGCTGGATTTCGAGGAGTTGTTTACAGGTGGCTGGTACCGTGTCTCAAATATAAAAAGCAAAAAGTTAAAATTGGAGATTGTTTTAGTGATAATAGGATTATTAAATTAGGGGTACCCCAAGGGTCTGTATTGGGCCCTAATCTTTTAGTATTCTTACATAAACTCCCTGTTTCTTTAACCTTTCGCAGGAAAAGTTACGGATTTTGCCGACGATCTTGGCATCGCGTACGACTCTGTTAGCCACCTATTTGCCTGTCAAAACCCTCATTTCCTTACTCTGCTCCTTAAAAGTTCTCAGAAGAGTTAGGTTTAGGGTATGAAGGCCTATTTGGAAACTATACCTTACAGAAATGGTATACAAGATGAGGAAAAAAATTAATTCATCAGTTACAGTTGCTTAGAAACGCTGTTTGAAATGTCAGCATTTACATTTACCAAGAATACGCAGACATTATTTACGTTTATGGGCTATGGCAATGGAAGTTCAACTAGTGCGCGACAAAGATACCGTGAACTTTATCCTAACCGACGACTTCCTAATAGAAGAGAAGGCTTTGAGAAACGGGATCAGTTTCGAATACACGACCGAATGCGGGAGCTCCACAAGTAAGAAGGGTTTGGGCTGATGAAAGAATACTGGATGCTGTTACAACTGATCCATCAATCAGCATCAGACGCTTAGCTTTGCAATTCAATGTTTCCAGACATAAAATTTCTAATATACTGCATGGAGAAAATCTTTATCCATACCACAATACACCTGTACAAGAACTGCTTCCCAATGATTTGGAAAAGAGACTTGAGTTGCTGGAGCGGAGCTTGGATGACAACCAGTTTATTAGCAAAATTCTTTGGACGGACGAATCTCAATTTACAAGAGATGGGATCACAAATTTTCATAATCTTCATACGTGGGCTGCGGATAAGCCACATACAATGAGACATAAATCACTTCAATACAAATTCAGCATCAATATGTGGGCCAGGTTGGAAGCAAGTTAATCGGCCCTTTTAAACTACCACCTAGGCTGAATTCTACAAACTATCTGGAGTTTTTGCGAAATGAATTACCGGAACTATTGGAGGACATTCCACTGATTCAACTAGCTTGATCATATTGTCAACAGGACGATGCTCCAACTCGCTATGGCCGTGAGGTTAAGAGTTGGCTAGATGAAGATTAATCGATAATCATTGAATAGGAAGAAATGGACCAGTTCACTTGAACGCAAGGGCTCCTGATCTGACAGGTAGCCTTTGGAGCTTAAAGCAAAAAAACCCTTTTTTATAAATTCTAGCTGGTGCAGGTTTTTTCAAGTATCATAAAATCTGTGGGTTTTTCTGTAAACTTGCTGAAGATTTCTTTTTATTATTGTTACTTTCATAAAAAAAAGTTGTAAAACGTTATGTTAATTAGGCCATTTTTCGAGAAAAGTGACCTCAAAGTCAAAAATGAGCATGCGCAAGCAAAATATAACAAAATGAATAGAAATTGGATGTCTTAAGACTCAAACAAGGTATAAACTTTATTTAAACCCCGTTACAAAGGCTTGTATTTTTTCAAAAAATAAAGTCTGATACGAAGTTTTTACCATTAGTACTAACAGGGCAATTTCCGTTGAAATGAGTCAGGGTACACCAAAGTAAGCCTTTTCTTAAATCCTCGATAAATGATGTGAACATGCCCTGGAATCATTTCCCAAATTATCGTAAACGAATTAGGGGACACCCTGTATAAAAAAAAAAAAACATCATCAATAGTCAGAACCGATAATGAGGGACCAAGATGGGTAGCTTGAGGGACACCAGAGGAGGCCTTAGCAATACTTTCAAAAAGCTTAGGTATAGCGGAAAGTATGCGAATACCTCTGTAGTGTTCGATGTCTAGCTAGTAGTTGATATAAACTATGATGTACACCTACTGAGAATGTGGTTCGCCAAACATAAACTTATTGTCAGCAATAAAACGAAACTGATGTTTTTCAGGCTTAGGTTGCAGGCTGTGCCGGACCTTGATTTTCACTAAGTGTCGGTTTGCACGTGTAAAGAAGCTTCTTCTAAAACTGTGTTTGATGTGGATATAGCGTGTCATGCGAACTGTTTTAAAATTGACATAGTAAATAACTGCAAATACCTAGTTATTATTGGGCAAAATATGAATTGGTCTGATCATATTGCAAACCTAAAACATTATCTTCGTTCTTGTATCCGTAGTGTGTTTCATCTTCGTAAATACTGCACAAACAATAGTATAAGAACTGCATATTTGACTCAAAACTACACTATGGATTAGGATGTTGGGGAGGTGCTTTCCACACGAAAATCCAGTCTCTACTTGTTTTGCAGAAAGGCGCTATAAGAACGATTTGCGGTATTCCTCGACTCAGCCATTCCATGGTACTCTTTAGGAGCCCGAAAATCTCTTTTCTTTATGAGAAGTGATTACGAGTATTTTCAGAGCCCGATCTCTGATGCCCGCAGTCTATGCAGCAACATCGGATCCCTGGTAAACATACCTTCATTCCGAACCACTCATTTTAGAGACTTCTACTCTATCGTAAGCTTTAAATTATTTAATCGTCTTCCTGTTTCGATTCGCGTACTTACAATACGTTTATCTTTTTTTTATTTTTATAATGAGCGCGCGTTCAAGGGGTTTTGTACGCTTAAAATGTTCCTACACAGCGCAGGCGAAGCAAATTTAGGGAGGAAGAAAAGACAGGTACCGATGTACATTGCTTTTAAATGTTTGTAAGTTATAACGACCAGAAAACACAGAGATCGGCAGCGCATTCCATAAGCGAGTTGTACGGCTTAGGAAAGAATCACAATATTTTAGAGTACGCCTGAAAATTGGCTTGAGGGTATACTGATGAGCATTCATAGCGAGATGGGTGTTACGGTTAAAAGTTTGAATGGGTGTAATGCTACTGGCGATTTCAGAGTACTGGTGGTGGAAATAGCGATAAAACAAAGTGAGACAGGAGACATTACGTCGGTGTTCGAGGGTGTCAATTGATTGACTGATATTAGTATCACCAATGAGTTTTATCGCACGGTTTTGAATCCTATCTAGCAGGTGCAGAGATGTTTTAGGAGCACCTGACCAGATGTGGGCATTGTACTTCAATTTTGGACGGATGAAAGCCTTATATATTGTGGCCAGATCAGAGGGGGTAAAATATTTCTTACATTGCTTGAGGAAACCCAGACATTTCGCAGCATTTTTGACGACATCGAATATGTGGTCATTCTAACGTAAATTGTCACTGACACACATACCAAGAATGGAAAGTTTATCGGTTTCGACGATGCAAGTACCATCCATGGATAATAACTGGGTATTTGAATTTCGCTTTAATGACAGCTGACAGCATTGAGTTTTGGAAGCATTAAATTCCACTCGACTGATAGTTGCCCAGCATTTATTTTGTGAATATCAGACTTGAAACCGTCCAAGACAGCTTGAATTGAACGTTCCGAAAGGTAATTTCGAATCCATTGAAGAAGAGAGTCTTAAACAAAAAAAAAAAATTGGCTTCTAAGTTTTGATCACAAACAAATTTAAGTTTTGCTGTCCTAAGCAATTTAATTTTATTTAATGCTATTTCTAAACTTTCTTTAATTATTGTTCAAACGGCAAAATTTCACTTCCATCTTAATTATATTATCTACATGAAATTCTGCTAATGTGGCATTCAACACTATTTGAATTCTAAATACGAATGTCACTACGTATTCTTAATTTAATACATTCCTTAATTGTTTACTCAATAGTTAGAATTAACCTGACATGTATTATCCTAAGAATAGTGAATAAAAAAAAACTTTTGCCTAAATGTGCCACTGTTCCCCCTTCTGTTGAAAATAAACGCCGTGCACATCCATAGCACCAATTTCGGGCAAAAAGAAGTCGGTCAACATCGTTCGGTAACAGACAGATGTTAAACGAGATTTATTTTGCCGCAAGTCGCTGAATTTGGTCACGAGCATTGTTGATTCCAGCCGGACGGAGCAGTCGCTCACACAGCATGGGCAATTTCCAGGCCGCGTGATCTCTCGTTTTGGCGATTTGAACTGGCCGGCCAGATCGCCAGATCTAACGGCCTCCGACTTCATCTTTTGGGGTTGTCATAATGTCATCAGTTTTACAGTTTTAAGTAAACTTTTCGTGAAAACAGAGCCCAATTTTTTTTAATTTCTAAAAAAATGGCAGTAAATTCACATTACAACATTACTTTTGCCTCACCTTGTATATGTAATCATTATATGCGGAACCGAGATAGAAACGAGTATTTCAGACACAATTAGTGATGTTGGTTTGGCACTTAGAAGCCTAAATATGCATCTATAACCCTACGTCAAGTTCACCTCTACTGAAATTTAGGTGCTATGCACTCAGGGTTTTTCCTATTTTATAAGCTGAATATTGCATGAATTGTCAAAGTTTAGTTTTGATAAACCCAAAAAGTCATTCTTTAAGCTATTTATAAATTAAAGACCTTTCAATACACAAAAGTATAAGTATAAGTATAAAAGACATAAAAGTCTTTATTTGCTTTTCTATCAACCAATCTCGAACTTTCACTTTTCAAACACATAAAAGCAGTAGAGCCTGCCTACTTAAAAATTCATTTATGATACTTTCTACAGCTACTGTCGGCAATATATTGGCTCTTTCGGTTCTTAAAAAAAAAAAAAACCTTTCAAGCTTATTATTGCCTGATCTTGAGACAACATTTCCCATAAATGGCTCTGCTAATTACTCAAAAGATACAAAAAACAACTCTCCTACTTAGTGGAAGCTCTTTTTGTTGTTGTTGTTGATGTTGGCTGTGCATTAAAACGAAACCAAATGTTTGTTTAATAATTCTAACATATCGCAGATCCATGTTTCTTCATGACTTGAACATCTGTGATGACACAGATACTCTTTCCCGGAGATCAAAGAACAAGAATGCCTGCCGCTTTACTACGCAGTTTGG
Source organism: Volucella zonaria (assembly GCA_963966105.1). NCBI lineage: Eukaryota > Metazoa > Arthropoda > Insecta > Diptera > Syrphidae > Volucella > Volucella zonaria. The sequence goes on along the minus strand of OZ014531.1, from coordinate 175,219,278 downwards.
CAGCGCTGCCGTTCGAAGTATCTTTATCTCAGATAGCGGGTTAGAAAATTAAAAAAGATTTTAAGGGGGCGTCGTAAATTATAGTGACGTCTCTCATAATTTTTTTTTTGTCAGACACATATGTATGGTGTATGGATATGTATCTACCACTCAGTCATATAATTTTATTTTTTATTAATCGGGATAAGAATTTCGTTTGAATTTTTTTGTATCCGACCGTCGGATAAAAAAATTTGCATATTTTGTTTCATGAATGTTTATTTGTTTAATAGTGTTTTTTTGGGTTAAAAATGTATCTAAGGTTTTTTTGGGGGAGATACATACATGTTTGGTATGACTTCACCATAACTAGGACTGAAATTTATGATTTCTTAGACTGGCTTGCTTCGTTTTTGGGGAATTTGTGGGTGCTTAAAGTGGCCAGAGATAAACAGGATCTGAAATACGATTTTAGATGTACGGACATGCACCAATGTGGCTATCAAAAGTGTATGTTTGATTTTTATTAAAGTTCAATTGAACAGGTTTTTAAAAATTTCCAATTTGCAAATCTCGAATGGTTGTGGTCTTAAATTTTGTTTATTGCTTGTTTGCTATAAACGATCTTGCCATCATGCAGTTGTCGTTCCAATCAAATTGGTTAAAGATCATTATTTTAAGCGCTTAAGTCATTTTTATTGAATTTGAAGTTATGTCTATCAAGAAACATGTTTAATGAAAACCCAACGACTACTAGAAGCTGAAGATTATTGCTTTTCGGTTCTAGATCTGGCAATGGGGATTTTGGTTAAATTTCACTAAAATTCATGACAAAGTGTCGATTTATATATCTGCAGCTACATATGTATAGAAATTCCTAATTAATTGTTGATGGTAGCCTACAGACCAGGGCAGTACTGTCCAGTGCAGACACCTTCAAACTACAATCTGCACTTTAGGTAAGGTCTAGTGTCCCTTCGCTCTACATGATATACCTACGAGGGTTGTCTAAAAAGTTTCCGACCGAACAAAGATATAAATTTTTTTTTTTAATATTTTTTTTTATTTTTCTACATAGTCTCCTTGTAATTCTACACACTTCTCCCAGCGATGCTCCCATCTCTCTAACCCGCCCAAATAGTACTTGGCGTTTTTCTCTGCAAAATAATTGTTCACGAAGGTGATTGCCTCCTCATTTGACGAAAATCTCTGGCCTCCGAGTGCAGTTTTTAGATGAGGGAACAAAAAGAAGTCGCTTGGGGCTGGATTTGGTGAATAAGGCGGATGGTCAAGCAGTTCAAACCGTAATTCATGGATTTTCGCCATGGTAACCGCTGAGGTGTGAGACGGCGCGTTGTCTTGGTGAAACAAGATTTTCTTTTTCTGCCAATGTGGCCGTTTTTCCGCAATTTCTGCCTTCAGCTTGGCAAGTAATGATGCGTAGTATGCTCCTGTAATGGTTTTTACTATCCTAAAAAACAGTCGCCATCATTTTCCCAGCCGAAAAAACAGTTTTTGCTTTTTTGGAGCCGGCTCGCCCTTTGCAGTCCACTGTTTTGACTGAATTTTTGTTTCGGTCGTATAATGGTGTATTCAAGTTTCATCTACAGTAATTAATCGGCGCCAAAACTCGGATTTATTGCGCCTAAACTGTGCCAACAGAGCGTTGGAAATGTTCATTCGAAAACGTTTTTGGTCTAACGTAAGCAAACGCGGCATTCAACACGCGGACAGCTTTCTCATGCCTCAATCTTGATTTAATATGTAAGAAACACGTTCTTTGGACATTTTCATAACCTCTACTATCTCTCTCACTTTAATTCGGCGGTCGTCTAACTCCATTTGGTGAACTTTAGCAATGTTATCGTCAGTGGTTGCAGTTTTTGGACGTCCCGAACGTTCATTATCTTCCAAGCTCTTACGGCCACGTTTAAATTCAGCTGGCCAAAATTTTGCTGTGGCAAATGATGGTGCGAAATCATGGGGACACAGAGTGCAACTCATTTTTGATTTGCGTAGGCGTATTGCCTTTCAAAAACAAGAATTTAATAACAGCTCGATACTCAATTGTTTCCATTTTCACAAAAAACACTCACATCGACTCACTCAAACGACTGTCAACTAACAACTGCGCGTTGAAAATGACTGTAACCTGGATAAGTAACTGTCGAAAGATGTACAACTAGCATTCATTAGCTTTTATTGACGAGTGCCGCTATCTTTACTTTTCAGACAACCCTCGTATGTAGCATCATAAATGGAGCCTTCTGAAGAAATCTAGTTACGTCGCAATATATTTGATATTCAGTTGGCAAGAGTTGTTCCTCGCTTGATCTTTGTGTTTATGCAGTGCGTGGACAGATAAATTCCTTGACCAGCTTTAAACTATACTCGTAGTTGTCCATTTCTACGTCGGTATCGTTGTCCTTTTCTTATTGATGCATATACAGGGTGTTCAAGTTTAGGTTTTCGTCCTGATAGCTGAAGATTCCTGATATTATGGCAAGTAAAAATTTGTATTTCAGGGGGGGTCTATTTCCACCCCCCTTCCAAGTTATAGGCCGTTAAAATGAGGAACCTCTGATTTCAAGGCAAAATTTCTTAAAAGGCCGTAGCTTTCTAACGGATTGAGCTTAAGAAACCGTTGTGCACATTTTTGAAAGAGAATTTCAGTTTACATAAAACACTAAAATTTCGTCCAGTTCGATGAACGCCAGCCAAAATTATGCCATTTTAAAGCTATCATTTTGCAAAATCGTTGGACCAATTTCATCAGAAAGATGAGTTTATCTCGAAATTTTCAACTTTTTTTAACAAAACTTTTTCCTTCTCTTCATTACCTATGATTTTTATGTATGACTTTTCCACCTACGAACAACGGAAGTTATTGCAAAAGACTATTTAATTTAGGCAAATGGGTCACAAAATAAATTGTATATCCTATTAAATAGTTGTTGTGGTCCTAAAAAGGACCGTAACGCTTTAAGATTTCAAAATACTTTTATAGTAAATTTTCCAAATATTGCCCGTGCCTTTGGATGCAGGTTCTAGCGCGTTTGGTGATTTCAGACTGCAAATTAATGTTTGGTAAAATTCCTCTTAGCTCCTCTGCCACTGTATTTATTCTCTCTTAGAGCTCTTCCCGACTTGACATCTCAGTCAAATAAATCCTTTCTCTTATGTCTCCCCAGAAAAAAAATCCATTGGCGTTAGGTCAAGAGATCTAGGTGGCCAAGGCAAAGGACCAAATCGGCCAATCCACCGTCCATTAAATTTTTGATTTAAAAACGAAGTTACGTTATTGCTACAATGGCAAGGAGCTCGATCGTGTTGTTTGCCTCTGAGCAAGAGGAACATTTTCCAGGAGTTCCGGCAAATGGTCTCTCAAAAATTCTAAATATGTAGAATGTTGAATTTAGGGCATGTGGAAGTATGAATGGCCCGATTAAAGTACTACCCAATATGCCGGCCCAGACATTCACGCTAAACCTTCTGTAAAATGGTATACAGTTAAGAAGAACATCTGCATTTCAACTGAATCTTTACCTTTGAGAAGATTCTGTTCGTGTTAAGTGAGGATTAGACACTGCCCAATAGTGGGAATTTCGTTGATTGGTAATGCCCATTCTCGTAAACTGGGCCTCGCCAGCAGCCATTGGTAAAATTCAATCAGTTTTTGGAAGTCCCCTGGTAGAAGTTCCTGTACGGGTGTATAATGAAAGGGATAAATGCGGTTGGCTTGACCAACTCTATGGATTGTAGTTCTTGGAGTTTGCAACTGTGCTGCAAGCCTTCTGGTGCTAATAGATGGCTGCATCTAAATTTTTTTCTTCCTCTTCTGCTGCTGTTATATTAGACAATCTTTCTCTTCTTAAACCAAAGCCGACGGTTGAAAGGCGGTGAAAAGCGTTGATAAAAGCTGGCCTAAAAGGGTTCCTGCGTCTAGGATATCGTCGCTGGTACTCTAATCTAGCTAACCCTGCACCCCCATTACAGAAACCGTAAACGAAAATTATATTGGCGTATTCGCGAATCGAAAACATTTTTTCTTAAACATTTGCTAAACACTTTACTCGTTCACTCTTAATCAGTAAATAAAGTAACATCTGCATATTTCAAAAGTTGTCACCGAATTAAACAAAAATATTCCACAAAATAGCGGAAAATTTACCGTTGGCTTAATCCTCCGACTTTGTTTTATTTGTTAACTGACAGCGTTTAGACAATTTTTTTTATTTGGACAATGAACACACTATTTATTTTGTGACCCATTTGCCTAAATTAAATATTGGTTTGCAATAACTTCCGTTGTTCGTAGGTGGAAAAGTCATACACAAAAATCGTAGATAATGAAAAGAAGACAAAAGTTTTGATAAAAAAAGTTAACCTAAAAGGTGAAAATTTCGAGATAAATATATTTTTCTGATGAAATTGGCATAACGATTTTTCAAAATGTTAGCTTTAAAATGCCATAATTTTGGCTGGCGTTCATCGAACTCGACAAAATTTTAGTATTTTATGTACACTGAAATTCTCTTTCAAAAATGTGCACAACGGTTTCTTAAGCTGAATTCGTTAGAAAGATATGGCCCTTTAAGAAATTTTACCTTGAAATCAGAGGTTCCTCACTTTAACGGCCTATAACTTGGAGGGGGGGGGTGAAAATAGACCCCCCCTGAAATACAAATTTTTACTTGCCATAATATCAAGAATCTTCAGCTATCAGGACGAAAACCTAAACTGGGACACCTTGTATATAGAGCAGGGACAAAACCCCAAAAGTAAACGAGATTAATCTTGAATAAATTATATTGAGGCAGACCATCTGAAACCTACTAATTTAAAATGAGAAAATTCACTTCAATATACCTGCATATAGCAACACATGATTCACAGTATCAAGGGCTTTATTGAAGTCCGCATAAACAGCGTCGACCTGCATTGATTACAAAAGCTGTAAAACTGACTAGATTTGATGTTGACGAATGACCTGAAACAAAACCATGCTGGAACTCTGATATACCATATGCTCCTTTTTCACTTTTTCGAACAGATTTATTAGTAAGAATATTCTAGACTGAAAACCAACAGTTTCACTTAAGGCTAATAGGTTGAAGCGGTTAAAGAAAATGAAGACGTGAGGCATAGGTTGAAACGAGAATGTTCTTGAACGACGGTTTGCTGAGGTGGTAGTGGATGAGAGGCAGAATATCGTTAACTTCATGAAGCATTCTAGATATTGGTTCAAGGTGTCCGTAATTCATACTGTGAAGGTTGAGCCGGAAAAGTGGCACAAACGTAAGATTACGTGGGTTGGTGTTTAAAGAGATAAGTTGAAGTAAAATCAATATTATCACGGAAGATCTGATGAATAAAGAGAATATCTGGAACTTTTCGTTGTACAGAAAGTGGTTGTAAATGTATAAGTTTCACCCGATCAGTGTATGGTGCTATGTTTTGGCTATAATTTCAGAGAAGACCACGTAAAGCGAACCGTAAAAACCTGCGTTGAATAGCTGCTTCGCGGTGGAAGCGAATTCTGTTGTAAGGTGACCAAACTCGACTTGCAAGAAGATACCTAACAAAGTTAATGTTAAGAGGTTTTGTAAAAATAAGGATTCTGTCGACGAAGTTAAGGGCAAAGTTTGCTTTTTTTATCGCATTATCAACGTAAGTACGAAAATTGAGTTCCTTATCACAGATAACACCTAAGTCATGTACGATTAAAGATCAAATAGCAGCGAGGTGAAGTAGGAGGGCGCCTACGGCTTTAAGTTATAACCTTCTCTTCTCACAACAAGTACAAAATCTGTCTAGATCTTCCTGCAGTGCTAGACAGTCTGAGGAAGATGATCTACAAATGCCAAAAGATTTTCATAATATCTGCATAAACAGACATGTATGAATTCTCAAGGATACAATTAACAATCATCAGTATACCCTCAAGCCCATTTCCGGACGTTTCGTGATTCTTTCCTAAGCCGTACAACTCGCCTATGGAATGCCCTGACGATCTCTATGTTTCCTGGTCGTTATAACTTACAAACATTTAAAAACAATGCACATCGGTACCTGTCCTTTCTTCCTCCCTAAATTTCCTTCGCCCACACTGTGTGCAAATATTTTAAGGGTGCAAAAACCCCTTGATCGTACGCTCGTTATACAGGGTGTCCTCTAATTGACGTTGACGTTGCCGATAATTTGGAAAATGATTCCTGGGCATGTTCTAAGAAAAAAATCGTTCAATAGTAAGGGTCTATCTCCAATGTTGGATTTAAGAAAATGCTTACTTTGGTGTACCCTGATTTCTGTTAATGGAAATTGCTCTGTTAGTACTAATGGTAAAAATTTCGTGTAGGACTTTATTTTTAGAAGAAATACCAGCCTATTTAAATAAAGTTGTTATCTTCTCTGAGTCTTTAGATATCCAATTTCTAAGCCTGTTCCATTTTCATTGCTCATGCTAATTTTAAGTAACAATAATAAAATAAAAAATCATCACCAAATTTGCACAAAAACCCACAGATTTTATGATACTTGGAAAAACCTGCAATAGGTAAAAAAAGGAATTTATGATTTTTTACCAACGTTTCTAACAGTTGGCAATACTCGTGAGAGTGGTTTTCAACGAATTACTAATTTTCCAATATTTTTATAAAATTGCATAGCCATTAAAGAGCTTTAAAGCGTGCTCTATTATTTGACTACCTGTCAAAACCCTAAATTTCCTTACCCTGTTGCTTAAAAGTTATCAGAAGAGTTAGGTTTAGGGTATGAAGGCCTATTTGGAAAGTATACCTTACAGAAATGGTATAAAAGATTAGGAAAAAAAATTTATTTATCAGTTTAATTTTTTACGCTAAGGTTACAGTTGCATAGAAACGCTATTTGAAATGTCTGCATTTACAATCCGAGAATACGCTGACATTATTTACGTTTATGGGCTATGCAATGGAAGTTCAACTAGTGCGCGATAACGATACTATGAACTTTAGCTTAACCGACGACTTCCTAATAAAAGAGTATTTGGAAATACGTATCGAAGGCTTCGAGAAACGGGATCAGTTTCAAAGACACGACCGAATGCAGGAGCTCCACAAGTATTGGGTCGTGCGGTTTGCTAAGAGATGGCGTAACTTGTATTATTCCATTGTTATTATTCCATTGGAACATTCGTTGGAAAGCTACTGTCATTGTACGTCATTTCAGTATATGTCATTCATTTGAAGCGTAAACAACAATAATTTTTTTTCACTCAAATATGTCGAACTTTGTGCTTGGAAAAGTGTTTTTGCGGGGAGTTCTTCTTCATTACTTTAATATGAAGAAAACTGCTGCCGAAAGTCATCGTATTTTGGTGGAAGTTTATGGTGAACATGCGCTAGCTGAGCGAACGTGCCAAAAGTGGTTTGCACGACTTAAAAGTGGTGATTTTGGCTTGGAAGACGATGAACGTCCTGGACAGCCAAAGAAGTTTAAAGATGAAGAACTGGAAGCATTATTCTATGAAGATTGTTGCCAAACACAAGAAGAGCTCGCAGAATCTTTGGGTGTCACTCAAGCAGCCATTTCAAAACGTTTAAAAGTAGCTGGATATATTCAAAAGCAAGGAAATTGGGTTCCACATGAACTCAAGCCGAGAGACATCGAAAGGCGGTTTTGCATGTCCGAAATGCTGCTGGAACGCCACAAGAGGAAGTCATTTTTGCATCGGATTGTTACTGACGATGAAAAATGGATCCATTACGACAACCCCAAGCGCAAAAACTCATATGTGAAACCCGGCCAACCAGCCAAATCAACGGCAAAGCCGAATATCCATGGCGCGAAGGTAATGCTTTGTATTTGGTGGGATCAGATGGGTGTGCTGTATTATGAGCCGCTAAAACCGGGTGAAACCATCATTGGATAACGCAGTGGCCGAAAAACGCCCGGAATATGCGACCAGACACGAGGCAATAATTTTCCATCATGGCAACGCTCGGCCCCACGTTGCTATTCAGGTTAAGAACTGTTTGGAAAACAGTGGATGGGAAGTCTTACCCCATCCGCCTTATAGCCCAGACCTTGCCCCTTCTGACTACCATTTGTTCCGGTCGATGCAGAACGCCCTCACTGAAATACGGTTCACATCAGAGCAGAATATCAAAAATTGGCTTGATTCATTCTTGGCTGCCAAGCCGGCGCAGTTCTTTTGGGATGGGATCAACAAATTGCCAGAAAGACGGGAAAAAGTCATAGCTTCAGATGGGCAATACTTTGAATAATACTATTGTACATGTTTTTCTTAAATAAACGTTCAAATTTTGAAAAACGCACGAATTAAATTATATACCCAATAAAAATTACCTAAGACCACACAAAATCATTTTTTATTCATAGCCTTTGGAGCTTAAAGCAAAAAAAACTTTTTTTATAAATTCTAGCTGGTGCAGGTTTTTTCAAGTATCATAAAATCTGTGGGTTTTTCTGCAAACTTGCTGAAGATTTCTTTTTATTATTGTTACTTTCAAAAAAAAAGTTGTAAAACGTTATGTTAATTAGGCCATTTTTGGAGAAAAGTGACCTCAAAGTCAAAAATGAGCATGCGCAAGCAAAATATAACAAAATGAATAGAAATTGGATGTCTTAAGACTCAAACAAGGTATAAACTTTATTTAAACCCCGTTACAAAGGCTTGTATTTTTTCAAAAAATAAAGTCTGATACGAAGTTTTTACCATTAGTACTAACAGGGCAATTTCCGTTGAAATGAGTCAGGGTACACCAAAGTAAGCCTTTTCTTAAATCCTCGATAAATGATGTGAACATGCCCTGGAATCATTTCCCAAATTATCGTTAACGAATTAGGGGACACCCTGTATAAAAAAAAAAACGAAAAAATATCATTAATAGTCAGAACCAATAATAAGAGACCAAGATGAGTAGCTTGAGGGACACCAGAGGAGGTCTTAGCAGTACTTTCAAAAAGCTTAGGTATAGCGGAAAGTATGCGAATACCTCTGTAGTGTTCGATGTCATTTTTAGGCACATAATAGGAAATTACCAATTTTCGAGGAATAAGTCCGATTTTAGCGTTGGATTGAATACCATAAGTAGAGGTTTGCAAGTAGAGCTACAATAGTTTTCTGATATAATTGGAGGAATACTGTCAAGACCGGGCTTGGGATTAAGTTTAAGACTACGAGTAGCGGACTCACTATCTTCAGACTTCAGAGCTGTCAATGTCAATTTTTGACATTGAATATGGTTCAGGCACAATAGGTATTACAGTAGGAGAAAAGACAGATTCAAAAAACTGTGCAAATCAGCAACATCATTGCGTACTAAATCTTTGTAAATCATTTGCTTAGGCACTTCTTTGGAGCACCTTTTATGATTTATAAAAGACCAACATGATTTGGAGTTATAATTAGTTAATTTTGTTTTCAACACTGTTAAAATGTTGTGTAAAAATTTATTTAAGATTTTAAAATCTTTTGCAGTTTAAATAAAATTTCCATATCGTAATCGTTTTCCTATTGTTTGAATCTCTATATTCCTTAAATGTAAAGCACGTCTATACAATGGGAGCTTTGATTTATATTTCTTCACGGAGCATGGAACAAACAGGAATATACCAACATTCATTATATAAATAAAATGCTTATATATGTTCCTTTCAGGTAGGCATAAATTTTCAAACTCCCTACCCTAGTTGATTGAATAAAGGTACTCTCTTAAACCCTCGAAGTTACACCTTAGGAAATGTAGGAAGCTAATCAAGTGATTTTCTTTAATTGCAAAGGAGTATAAATCAATTTCAATCATCGTTTGTTTATGTTAAATTGAGTTATTTCAAAGAGCAAATGGAGCTCCAGAAACATTTGTTTTGACTTCATTAACGTCTATAAAAACGAGATCTAATAGCCTGTTTGGCGAGCTAGCAATTTAACTTATTTGACATAAATTATTTGGAAACATTCAATCAACAAAAGCTATTTCGTAATCTTTTTTAACATTGCGAGGTATAAGCATTTCGATTTCTTCAGACCATGACTAATTTACATTCCCAATATTATAATCACCTAGAACACGTAAGATAGTAGTTTCAGAACAATAGTGGCTTACAAATTTAAAATTCGCGGTACAAGTTTCTAATCTGCTAACTGACGCTATTGCTACGTCACTGCTGAAAAGCAGTTTTGGTCTATCTAAATTCGATAATGGAATCTCTTTACTGGAAGAAGTTAACTGAACAGTCGTAAGAACACCACCACCACGATCTTCATTAGACTTACAACGATCATTTCGGAAAACATCATAAATTGATTATACAAGGATTTCAGATGACAAAACATCTTTGTGGAGCCAGATTTCCGTAATTATAATAACGTCATAATATCTGTGACTAGACGCAGTAAGCAAATCTGAAGTCTTAGTTCTACATCCACTCGGATAATGGTAATAAGCACTCAAATGTTGTGGCGTATTTCCATCAGTAGCATAAATATGACTTAGTTTTCTGTAAGATCGTGAATAAAAGGGCGAGTCTTAACACCATGCGGCCAAAAGTTCCCATCATAAACAATTTCCGAGTTTGATGGCTCCAAGTGACAAGAACGTGGTAATATTTCTTCCTAGGCCTGTCGAATGGATGGTGAAATGCTCGATGCCTCATTGTCGTTAAATTGATGGTGATTTCCTCCATCCTTCCTGGTTTAAGATTATTCAGCTATGTCACAACATCCCAGACGGGCTTCTGTCATATAATTTTACTGCTGAAATCGTGACATTACTACACAACCAAGGCAAGTTGAAAAACCAACGAAAGTGAGGAGTTTGTAGTGAATCCTTTTTAAAAAAGTTTGACTGGTACAGAGATCCTTCATAGAAGGTGCTTCATAACCTGTAATCAATAAAGAGGCACGGCGACAGCGCAATAGAATTTTTAGAAACCAACAATGATTCGTATATATCCTCACGGCTGCAAACAGGAGAGGACACATAAAGAAAACCGAAATATAACTGCGAAACATGACAAAAAATACTCTTACTCGTAGTTGATGTGAAACAAGTATCTCGGATCATAGTGGTTAATTTGGTTGATGGCAAGGCCGGGAAACGTTCGAAAATAAGGCTCCAAAAGGCTGAGAAGGCCCCGAATGAGAGGATGAAAGAAGTCCGTAAACGGCAACAACAAAGTTTGGTCAGAAGTCGTCAACAATAACAAGAAAGCCACGAAGCAAAAAAAGACCGACCGAAAGAAGAGAGAACTCTTTTATCCGGAAGTATTCCCCAAACTTAAGGTAGCCTCAGTGAGTCCGTCAAAACGACCAGTTAACCTGCTGTTTCAACTGAATGCGATGTGTGAATAAACTGAAAATTGAAAAACATAAGAAAACTGTCAGCAACTAGGTAGGGATTCGGGCTGTCATGCATAACCTTGGACGTAAGCGACATTGATGCGGTTACGTCAAAGGAGGACATCTGCAAGTCAGTCAAAAAGCAATATTAGCTCAAATGCTTAGATGATGCAGATACAATTATTCATGGTAATGGATGCACTTAAATTGCGACGATAAGCTCTTCTGCCCGATGTTAGACTCAGGCTGGATCGAAATCAAATAAAATACCCTAATCAAAAACATACATATGGTTCTTTGAATTTTGACACATCTTACATCTTCGAGCTCAAAGCACTTCCTTCCTATTTTTCTGTATCGGTCGCAAAAGGACACTAACCGGTAGTTACTGCAGAAGGCTTAACCCGTGGCTATAAAATCATGCAGCAAGACAACGAATACAAGAAGAATTAAGCCTCGCTCGAGACAGTTACAATGCTACTAGGTGGCCACCCTACCAATTTTTTGCAAATGACGGCAAATGTCAATTCTACTTTGACATTTGTGAAGTAAATATGTAGATACAAAATACACATCAACAAAACATGAATCGCTATACTCGTAAAGAACATGGAATAATTGTTATGATTTTTTGGCGGAATAATTGGTCGGTGTCCGTCGTCCGACGTCAACTGCCTGGCCTAGAGGAGTATGGGACCACACGTGATGCTGCCAGGTCTGGCCGGCCCCGGAGTAGCCGTTCTGCTAGAAATATTGCAGCTGTGGTTAAAGATGTCACAGAGGACTTCGGAGTATCGACAAGACAACGTGCCACGAAATTGGGCATCAATCGGCGGCATTTACGGGGAATTTTGGTGAAAGAGTGTAAGGTATTCCCTTACAAAGTGCATCATCTGTTAGCTGTTGACCGCCAGCGGTAGTAATCTACGCTCAAGCCTTCCTTAATCTCTACCACGAGGGTGACAACTTTTCACCGATAATGACCATGAGCGACGAGGCCTATTTCCATCTCTGTGGATATGTGAATGAGCAAAATTATCACTTCTGGAGCACCGAAAATCTGCGTATAACCCACGAAGAGTTATTACACCCGCTCAAAGTTACTGCATAGTGTCCGGTTTACGCTGGAGGCGTCATTGGAACTTATTTTTTCGAAAACGCTGACGGCCAAACGATTCGACTAATGAGGACGGCGAGCGCCACAGAGCCATGCTCAACTACTTTCTTCTTCCTCAATTGGATGAATTGGAACTGGAGAATATGTGGTTCCAACAGGATGGAGCAACCGCGCATACCGAAATTCTGAGGGTCGCCTAATCTCTCTTTTTGGCGATTTGCACTGGCCGGCAAGATGGCCTAATTTAACCGTTCCAGACTTCTTTTTACGGGGTTTGTTGAAGCCACGAGTCTATGTCAACAAGCCTTAGAGAAATCCGTCAAGAATGTGAGGATATCTGTCAAGGAAGTTCGGGCAAGAGTGATGGAAAATGCCATAAATCTGGCCCATTGGTCTTCAATTCTGGCGGTGGCCACTTAGCCGAAGAAGATCGGGTAACAACTTTTGCGTCGTTTTCTAAATCCTGCTCTAGACAAGGGGGCCAAGAGATTACATTTGCTACCAGCTCCCTAGTACGTAACACTTTACAGTGGGTAGCCTGATCACAATAATCATCAGACTATAATATTCCTGTCGAATAGAAATATTTGAGGAAATTGTATAAGTAGGTAAGTAGGTACTTACTAACCGAGATCAGTAACAGGAAAGGGCTTAGCGCTACAACTGAAATCTGCGTGTGATGCTTCTATGCCAAGAAAAATGCCCAGCCTAATGGGGTCGCTTTGCTACTGTTGGAATAACGAAATCCCTTAGCGCTACCTACCTGCGAGCGAGACTTAAAATTCAATGTTCAAGAAGGAGACCGAAGCTTGGACAAAAACTCGTAACTTTTAAGGAAATGAAAAAATCCTAAAACATGGCCACCCAGAATATTATCGATAAAGTAAAGGAAGAAATATAAATGGTTCCTCTTTATGAGATTTAGTGAGATACAAGTGTCAAATTGCTATTCCAGCAACACAGTAATGAGATTCTATAGAAAGTGGTGTTGCTTTTCAGACCAGAAACGTGGAGGCCCCTAGGCTTAACTTTACAATCGACGTCTACTGGAGAAAGGGTCGGCGGTTAATGTTAGCTCAACCTTACAAGGTCAGTGTATTATGGAATGACTGATTGTCGCCCCAGAAAAGGCATTATTTGCACGCAATGTTTGGGTACTTTTTGCATAGCAACTAACGAGCTAAATGTATTGAGGCCTTAAAGTGAAGTCAGTATATGTACGAGTAGGTACTAACCTACATATATATGTATATACATATGTGTATATATCCATGTAGGTCACGTAAGCATGGAATTACAAAAGAAAATCACTTCTAAGGAAATCTTCCACCCTAAATCAGGAAACACTTGCTCCTTGATATTGCCAAACAAAACACTCGCTCGATTCTGATGAAATATTTCGCTTCAAAGGAAATCAAAAAGATAAATTACTTGATTTTCCCCCTAAATAAAGAATCTATTTACAAATCAATCAAAAAAAAAATAAAATAAAAAAAAAACCCAAGTACTGCACACCACACCATATGTGTGAATGCTAATCCATCGATCTATCCCTTAAGTCATGCGAAAATAGTTTTAGCCTATTCAGCAAAAATCAACGAATGCAAAATCATTTCCAAAAATTAAACAAGATAATATGAGTGCGGGTATCTCTAACCAACCATCACTATCCCCTTGAAAAAAAAAACTCAAAATTCATGTTACACATTCAAAGAACCTCAAGAACCAACGACAGCGAAAAAAAAAAAAGTTCAAATTCAAATTCCCATCCAGCACACACAATTCACTGGGGCTTGTGGATACACTCACCGGGGCAGCTGGGGTGGAAAATGGGGGAGAAATAGTGTGAGATACTTTGTACATGGAACCAAACGCGTTTTCGTTTTTTTTTTTCTTCTTTCCTTCCTTCACGCAAACAAGCTAAAGTACTCGCAATCAGCTAAAAATAGCCATAGACACACAACTACTATTCCGGTGGCTTTATATTCATAGATACTACGAGTATGGTATATCGTGCGGCTCTATCTAGGCACTAATACCAGTGTATTGTCCTAAATTCGCTCCTCTCGCTGATGTAAGATTAGGTGCACATAGTCTCGCACACATGTGTTAGATACACACTGGCCCCTTGGCCTCCTTCACCGACCCCCTATGTATATACTCGTGTACAACACGACAAGTCTTCTATTTGAAGATTATTACACCCCACTTTCGGTGTGGAGCTTTTTCCCTCTCTTTGTAGTTTTTTTTTTGTAAAACATACCCTTCGTCCACATCCGTAATTTCATCGTTTCTGCTCTTCTTATCTATTGGATTTGTTGGGGTTTTTATGTAATTGTAACTGTTTATGATACTCGTACATTCGTGTTCTTTGGCTTTGTTGGTTCTTCCTCAATACGAATATCTGCTCATTACGAATGAAGCTTCCTTCAGAAAAGATACTCACTCGTACACTTCACAGGTAGTATAAGTAAAGTATACAAAAGTTCTCCTCTAAGGTGTAGAATTAAAATTCTGTTGAGTTGTACTCGTATCATTGTATCTAAAGGCTGTATACCCCGCTCGCACCCACAACCGAGAATCTTGAACACTTGAAAAGCACGGAAAAAAGTTTAAAATTTTTTGGGTGCGTTTATGTATTGCCCAAATGAAATAAACCAAAAAACTTAATTTCTTACTTGATAGATATTTATGTACAAGCTTATAGAGGCGAACATATGTACATATACGTACGTGGGGATACTCGTCGTCTTATACATGTAAAGCTAGTACATATATTTATGTGAAAAAAAAAGTTTCCTCTTCAAGTTGTTCGTAGCTATTTGTTTTTTTTTGTTAGACACCAACAGCACACCACTAAGCAACCAACACTTGTCAAGCAAAAGTATCTAATGTGAGTTTTCAAACGTATCCATGTGTGTCAGCAACAGCAATCTAGTAACAGCAGCAGCAAAACGGTCGTGCTATCTATTCGAATAGATACCAATGTGACCAGAGTGGAGCAAACGTATTCAATCATTGACCGTATGCGAGAGTATCTTCTCTGAACTTAAGTCAATAGTGCTGAGTTCTGGCAAACTCGCAAGTTGCCGAATCGGATCGGGCCGGATCGGGCCGGATCGGGCAGTTACTCGTACTCCAGCATTTTAAATACCAGAGTGTTATCGTAATTGTATGCATAATGGATACAATTTTTGCTCCAGACAAATAAATAAAGCTTTTTACTAATGTACATATACCAATTCTTGTAGTCCCGGCCACAGGAATTTAGAGTCGAGAAGATTCGGTAAGACATCTGAATGCTTGAAGATCAGTCCCATTGCGGATTGTCCAATGTGATACTTGAGAATGCAGGTGATGTTTTGGTAGGATGGGTGATGGTTGAAGTGTTAATTATTCAGGTGTATCTCTGGCATATTAATCGTCTTTCAATCTTCACCCATAGGTACGAGTAAATCCTGAAAAGGAGCAAAGAGCCAAAATTGCGAATTCAACATCTTTTCATTTGTTCCCCATCTAAAGAGTTCTTTTTATTAACAATAACGGCAAGGATTCGGTTTGAATCAAAAACCTTTATCAATTGTGATGGATGGTTTATGCCATTATATATGTAGTTTCTTCGGCTATTTTTGACGAAGTGCATTCTTTTGGTCCTATTTTGGGCCGCTATTCAAGCATTTAAAGTTCTATGTCCCCAATGAAGCGACGCTGCACCTTCTGTGAAATAGTGTTGTCGTTGAATCGAGTTCTCAGCAAGTCAATTGTGTCATGGGCAACATGACACGTAGTGCCATCCTACTGGAACCAGGATGAAATTTTAGCAGAAACGATTATTAATTATTATTGGAAAACTTGGCCATTGACTAAAGCAGGAAGTCCGCCTTGTTTTGAAAAAAATGAGACCGATGAAGCCAGTAGCGTAATTGAGTCCCGTAAGTCGCTTCTGTATATGCTCAATTCAAATCTACGAGTACTTATTCAAGAATCCATCGGATAAAAGTGAATCGCGTCACTAAGTACGATTTTTCATTGGAAAGAGAGGTTGACTTCAAGAACAAGCAGCCCAATACGCGCCAAGATATTGGGATCAACATCGAATTAATATTGACTGTGAAGTATGAAATGAATACATGGGGAGTGAATATTCAATCGGTTTTATTTTATGCTTAAACTTATTATTTTTAATCAAAGTACGCGCGCATATTATCGACACACTTTTTTCATCTCAGCGGTAGCTCATTTATCCCTTTGCTGTAGAAACCTGGATCACGAGAGTCGATGAACTGCTGGAAGGCACTTTCCGCAGCTTGTTGGGAATTGAATTTTTTTCCTACCAACAAATTGTCTAAATTCCGAAAGAAGTGGTAATCGTCGGGTGAATATGGTATGGTGGGTGACGGAAAGCTTCCAACTCAAGCTCCTGTAACTTTACCACGGTCATTCGTGCAGTGTGTGGTCACTGATCGATTGACCAGTCTCGGCTGTGTAATCGCAAGATTCTGCATCATTTCCTCCAGTTGACTACAGTAGACATCCGCTGTGATCGATTCGCCCGGTTTCATGAAGCTGTGATGTATCACACCGGCGCCAGACCACCAAACAATCGATTTTTGTTGCGAGCAAGGAGCGAAAGGCATTTTTGGTCATCGTTCAATTCATGCGGCACCATTTGTGTCCATCTTTTTCACCTTTCCGATTCGAGCCAAATGTGTCAATATTGTTTTCTTCGACACATCAAACATTAGCGATAAATCGAGTGCACTTTGGGCTGGATTTGATTCGACTGTGCCTTTCAGAACGTCGTTATCCACATTCGTCTCCGTTTGTCCACGTGGCTCATTGGTCAGTTCGAAGTCACCAGAACCTAACTTTGCAAGCCAACGGGATACTGTTTGACTTCAGTGTCAAACGCAGCGTTAATATTGCGAGCTGTTTCTGCCGCTTTACTTCCTCGGAGAAACTCGTACTTCACCAACACACGAATTTCAGTTTTTTGCATGGTTGCTCTGTTTTTTCAACACAATAAAAACGATTAATGAAAAGGATAACTGTACCTTCAAAACAAAATAAAAACGGAGTAAAAATGTTAAGTCGCAGCGAATGTTAAGTATGCCACATTGAATTTTTGATTCTCACAGTCTATTCACTTCATACTTCACAACCAATAATTCCGGATCTTCCGGCACACTTTCATTCAGAGCGGCTACAGTTTCATTTGTACGCACATTACTTTGACGCATTATTGGTTTTGCGTCATGTGGAGTGTGTGTGGTTCGAAATTTGTCCACAATATGACACATATCGAGCTGAATTAAAATTTGCGGTTTGAAATTGATCTCTATTGGAAGATAGATAGAAAATAGAAGAACCTAGGCTAGGAGGAGCACTGGCCCAATTTTACTGCATAAATACATTCGGCGCAGTATACAACCTTGGAACAGCAACCTTTCAACACCAGCGCTCCATTGAAATCACCAGTAGCATTCCGCCCATTCAAACTTTCAACCGTAACACCCGTCTCGCTATGAATGCTCATCAGTGTACCCTTTCGGACGTATCTACCCTAAAATATCGTGATTCTTTCCGAAGCCGTACAACTCACAAACATTTAAAAACAATGTACATCGGTACCTGTCCTTTCTTCCTCTCTAAATTTCCTTCGCCCACGCTGTGTATAAACATTTTTGGGTACACAAACTCCAAAAAAAGCTCATTGTATTTTTTTTCATAAATGTCACCGGCAAGGAGATGCCGCAGATATCTTCTTCAACAAATCCATCAATTAATGAGCGAAAACAAAAATTGTTTTTAAACAAAATGAATGTCATCATCATCGAAGATATTAAAAAAACTTACCTACCTCGGAATAAACATCAACTCCATGAGATTGTAGAGATTTGCCGAATGCTCACCATTGGATATCTATCTGTAGTAGATGGCAGCCTATACTGCCATTTTCCTTAAGGCTACGTCATGGTCGATTAGCTCTAAACTCAATTTCAAATAGGGAAGATTGGATAGGCATCTTCAAAAATGCCCATCTAAAGAGAGAATTTACCCCGACATGGCTGAAAAATGACAGTGGCATATTTTCTGAACAATCCGAAACAATTTTCTTAATTCGTCGTTATTTCAAACAGAAATCTTTGAAACTATGTAGATATGCTCTCTCTCTTTCTCTAAATAGAATCCGATATGTACTAGAGATATTCCTCAGTATCGACAACTGATAGCTTAAGGCTCTTTCAAAACTCTAAGTGAGAGTGCCGAACAGCTTAATATCTACAATTGTTGAGTACAGATATTTGGGGAAACTATAAAACTGATGGACTTGCCAAGAATGGCACATACCTAAATATCCATTCAATTTCTAAGGACAAAAAGATCTTACCCGATTCATGTAAATTTGTGCTTAAGTTACATATCAGTGTGCCATCGATGAGACCAATGGCAGATGATCGAATAAACCTAATACCTAAGCAAACGGATTTGTCTGAATTGGTTTTGGAACGCACAGGCTTGGTCCTTTTAATAACAATTAATCTTAGTGATATTGTGTTCGAAAAGTTTGGAGAATTGTCTAGTACCCTCCTCCTTAAAAAATATCGAGTCATTCGAGCTATATTAAATCTATTCCAAAACAGCCCCTCACAACCTTCAGGATTTCAAATTAGATGTGAGAATATCGAGGTCCTGGTACAGCGCAAACGTTAAGTTAAATTGTTCAAAGTAGCCTGCCAACCTAAGCTAACTCAATCTAACTTACCCTGACAAACCTTTGCTACTTCATTTTGATTTGAGATTGGGTTCAACTTTCTAGATTGGTTAATATAGTTGTAAGTGCGCTTTCTAGAAAAAGTCATCCTGCAGTCATTTTATAATAAAACAAGCTCTGCTCTTTGGTTCCATATCGCACGACGTTGGACGACATGGCACAGTCGTTAAGTTCAATGGCTACAATATTAGCCTGCGATTCCCTTGCAACACACCACACTTTCTACGAGCAATTGCAAACTTTCGAAAGTCAAAAACTCTGCTAAAGAAAAGACAGAAAATCCTTACGTCCCTCATTCTAAGCATAAAATGCCAAACAACGAAGGCGCTATCAATTAATTAATTTGCTATTTAACAAAGCCGCGCAGTGGTTCCCAGGCGGAAGAAATCCCGAATGCGAAATATGTATAAATGATTTTTCGATTCTACATATACAGGGAGGTCTAAACACAAGTTTCATTTTAAAAATAATAAAATGAATAAAAATCAATTATTCTCATTATGTTATGACTTCGTTAGAAGGACCAAAGATTCCCATTAGTTACGGAATACGATTTCATTCATGCGGCTGCTTCGGCTGGTTTCGCAGTAGCGCATCCTGTCAACCCAATTTTTCAAGACCTTGTTGACTGTTTCTGGCTCTATCTCACGAACGAATGGCTCTGACGATATTCGTTTTAAGGGCTTAAATCATTCCCGGATTGTCTGCATAACATCGATATTTAAGGGCACTCGACAAAGCAGAGGTTATCGGGATTAAATTCCAACTCCTAGGCGGCGAATTGACCGCCAAAGCGGCTGATAACACGATTACGGAACTTTGCGCGCAAAAGATCGATTGTTTGATGGGCTGTGTGACACGGCATGCCACCGTGCTAAAACCAAAGATTGTCCATGTTCATGTCTTCAATTTTAGCCCACATATTATGGCTCTGTAGCGTTCACCGTTGATCGAAATGGCGTTTCCAGTATCATTTTCGAAATAAAATGGATAAATGATGCTATCAGTCCAAAATTTGTACCAAAGTGTCATTCTCTGCATTGGCTTCTCGACAATCACGTGGGGGTTTCCCGATCACCAATTGCGGCAATTCTGTTTGTTAACATAGACGCCGAGATGATAATGCGCCTCGTCAGAAAAAATAGTTTTTCGGCCAATTCGAGCTGCAGTAAGGCCCAAACTCAGAAGCGATAATGAAGCGGATGGTCGTTTGCTTTCAATTGCTGAGTCAATTGGAATTTATAAGGGAGTAATCCGAGATCTTTGGGCAAAATTCTAATCAGGCTGGTGCGTGAAGTGTGGAGTTGTCAAGATCGATGGTGAGTCGATGTTCTTGGAATGAGCAGAACACTCTCGGCCGCAGCAGCCACATTCTCGTCGACACGTACCGTACGACGATGTCGATCATGAGTGTTGTCCGCAAGCAAGCTAGTCTCATGAACTTTTTGCACAAACTTGCGTACAGTAGGCGCTTTGGGTGCTTCATTTCGGCCAAACCTTATTTTCAACCAACACAATATAGCACTCACTTTTGAAGTACTCTTAAGGACTTATTTTGCCCGGTGGAGGTATGATATTGACTGACAGTCAAGATTTCAAGCGGGAAAGAGCTGTCAGTGTCAAAATAACATTATCTAAGATGAAAAAAAAAGCTTGTATTCGGACAACGCAACATACACTTAATATTTCTTTTTCCTGGCGGCAGGACAGTTAACACAAAGTGGCTTCATTTAAGAATTCGGAAATTTAAAGGCGTTCATTAATCGTTTTGATACGCTCTTGACGGCTCTTAACTGGAGCTACCTCTGAAGTGAATCTTTCACGTTTTTATTAATTACTTGTCATGTAGAATTAAATAACTCTTTTGATCACTTTTCCTGTAAGAGGTTGTTAAGTAGAACAATTCCTGTTGAACAAACAGCACTTAAAATCAATTTCTAGTACTACCTTTTCAAATTCCACAGCTACTCGTATTTTGGTAAAATTTGTTGTTTAAATTATAATACAACAGATTAACAAAGCCATCGTTGTAGTTGCGTTTGAGCCTTTTCGATTTCCTTTTCAGCAGCCGTATTAACTCACTAGTAGACTTTTTGTAAGAAGGATAACATAAACGCGAAATTTTTTTCAAAATATAAAGAATGGCTTAATGGAAAGTTTTTTTGTTATTAGTTTTAAACAAGATGATGTTGACTCTCGCTTAAATAAGTCAGGTACGGGTACAAGTGGAAGACCGAATGAAGTGTTTGAACACAGCTGTGCTCGAGCAGAAAAATACAAAGTGCAGGAGTTAATAGCAACTACTTTCCAAATTCGAGTAAATGCTGCCGCAATATCAATTGTACCTCTGCAGCTAAACATAACTGATGCAAATAGTGAAATTTGGAAAAATTCTCAACACGATATTGTAGTCCACTAAAATTTCAATTCAAAAAAGAATGCCAAGAACTATCACGGGAAGAATAAAATCGCTTTGAAAATGAAATTAAAAATTTGCAAGAAACTACATATTATAAATTTCGAATTGCATGTTACTCGTGTTGGGGTTAAGCATTAATTATATTTCACTATGATATATGGAAAGGTAGCATAGGCTGTGATGAACACATCTTTCTCAAGCAATTATTGGCACTTCGTGCAAAGCCTTCAACTGAATAAGCTCTTCAATTATAAATGCCTCCATTGCATGCACGTATTCGTTTTATGGAATGCATATTACATCTAAGTTACAATTTTAATTTTAAAGCTTGGAGAACGCCAAGAAGAAGAAAAAAAAATCCAAAAAGAGTTCATTAAAAAGGTGGGTAGAAAAGTAGATATTATGAAGCAAGGAGCAGTTACAACCAATAATTGCAAGATCTCATGAAAATTTTCTGACAACCCTGCTGTAAAGGCACATATTACCAAAATGGATTTAAGACTAATAAAAAAATTCAGTATAATTTTGGAAACCATCTGCTACAAGTTCCCTATTGACCCCGCAAAATTTGGGGCTTATACGGAGGAGGGAGCTAAGTTTTTCAGTTAAACTTAATTTATGCTACGATTTTAATCCACGGAGCTGAAAGAATATAATCACCAGCGCTAAATGTAAGTAAAGATTACAGATTGTATAGACTTTCCGTGAATTTCCTAATGAGGATTTTTATTCATCTTAGGCTTATATCATCGGATCCCAAAATCACAAACCTGAGGCCTGCACCAAAAATAAAAAAAATTCTTTTCCACTTAATGATTAAGTACAGGGCTTATTATTATTAACTTTTTAGTTCTTAGTTATGAAAGCAAATGTGGTGTTAATTTATTTATTTCTAACGCATCTTTTTGACCAAGTTCTTAGTATGGCATCTCAAGGTAAGAATAGGAATAAAAAATAGCTAAGAATGATGTACAAAAATCACTTTTTCTCAAACTATTAAACTAGAGTCATAATTGTTTTTATCATGATGAGAACTTGTCTCGCTTATTTCACGTATGATATTTCAACAAGACCGGATTCGTTTCGTTTTCATTGAATTTTCCCACCTGCTCCATAGAAAGGAACCACTGTGAGCCTGTAATTATAAAGTTTGACCGTGTAAACATAACTGAATACTAGAGTTTGCGTGAACACAACTGAGTGAACTTCAGTGCATAGGCATTGGCAATGTTGGAAAGCAGAACAGTTCTAAACATATCAGATATCTGATAAGGCAAGTAATTTCTGCCTTGACCCATGTAATCGAATGTGTGGTAAGAGTCTGTGTCACAGTGAGACTTACTAACATAAGCTTGATTGTAGCCCTCGTTTCGAAGGCGAAACCATCTATCAGACACATTCCTAGTATACAGAAAGTTTAAATGTTTCAAAGAGCCATAATCGGCTGCAACTGCATTTCAGTGAAGAAACTCACTGAACACAAATATGCCAATGAAAAATTTTAAATTGTAATTATTGTTTGATAACGAAGGGCTACTGGAAGAGGCTTTCCAGATCAAGTCACCAACATTTTTCCAAAAAGCTAGTGTGAAAGTTTTCATTGAATTAAACACACATTTATTGTGTTTACACACACATGACTGATTAATAAAGTTCGGTCTATCGCAATTATGAATGGAACAACAACATCGTTCATGTCACCAGCACGACTTTTGTTGCAACCGACCATCCGAAGGTCAAAATTGTCGATAAGTGAAGAATAAGTGAGTCAATGTCAGCAATTTCAGTTTGGATGTTATTTTTGAGATCCTGAATTATTGGCATAGACTTTACCCAGAGAAAGAAGTCTAAAGGTGTCAAATCGCATGATCTTGGAGGCCAATCAGTTGCGGTATCGTTCTCTATTCACTGTAACTGTCTCTCCAGCCTCATCTTCGAAATGATGCCGCCAGCCCATAATTCACATTGGTTTTTTGTGAATCTCGTGAATTTTTCGGTCCCTAGAAGCGGGACCCCTAGCAATGGGTTTCATCGGAAAAGATGGAATTCGATGACAAAATCTCCTGGCGATCCAACGTTTAGTTAACAAATCGGCGACGTCGTAGATGGTCCAAAGGCTTCAATTGTTGTGTAATTTGTATTTTATAGGCGTGCAAATGAAGATCAACTTTTAAAATTCGCCGTAAAGTGTCGTACGTGAGGCCCAATTGTTGACTTCGCCGATGAATTGAGGTGCCTGACTAGTTTTAAACACGTACGCTCACAGTGGTGGTGTTTTGGCGGGTACGTGCTGGCCGAGCATGCTGATATGAAGTTTGACCCGATACTGAACCAGTTTCTTCATAACGCTTCTCCAGACTCACTAGGGCGATTATTCACGAATTTTACGAAATGTCACTTTTACAGGTCGCCCTCGTAATAAGATTGAATAACAAAAATACGTTGTTCCGACTCCATGACTAAAATGGCTAAAGGTTGTATGACATCTGTCAAAAAGATCAAGCACATTGAATTCAGTAAATGACAGTAACTGAGAGCCAATATCCACACCATCTGCTAGCTTACCCTTTACTACCCACATCAAGCGCTAATAACCAGTACCAACACTCCCAGGAAGCTCTAGGAAAAGCCGCATCTAATGTGTTTTTTTTTAACTGACTACAAGAACCCTAGTTTGATGAAGACCCACGATGGAAACTTAATTTAGTTACAATATCGACTGTGGTAATGTGTAGGAATTTCATCTGCAGGCTAATGTGAACAATAATCGATAGCTACTCCAGGATCAACGATCGGCATTTTACCAAAAGATTGCACATTTTGAAAACACGTTAAGTGTACAGAACGCTGTAGAGTTACGCAATGGAATTCAGCAACAGATTGATTTCTCACGGTTTAATGACAGGAACAACCCAAACTTCGATGTTAGGCAGATTCAATTTGGGCGATGGAGCTAAGATCTTCGCCCAGTCGACCAAAATAAAGAAAATAAAGCGACATTTTAATTTAATCACAAAATGGGTGCCCGATAGGGAACTAACACCTACGAATTTGCAAAATCTAGTCAAAAAAAAGTATTTCAAATCAATGAGACTCTTTAAATTAGGTCTGGGGCGTCAGTCTCCTTTATATCGTGTACAAGATTCTGTCTGCCGAATTTTGTAAACGTTTGCAACCATTTGTCAACGATCTGATTGGTCTTTATCAAGTCGATTTTAAGCCGGTAACTCCACACTACCGTGGAGACCACGGAAGACTCGAGAAGTGCAAATAGAATCACACCGATTCTTAATCGATTTCAGGGCCCATATGACAGCAACTATAGACACGAGCTACACAGATTGCTGCCTAATTTTAGCATAAGTTACCTTCCAAACTCATAAGATTGTGTAAAATGACGATAAGGGACCCTCGCTATTCCGTAAAGCTCGAAAGCAATCTCACAAAGGTTTTTGATATCAGAAAAGGATATCCGCTGTCGTATGAGTCCATATTTGACAAAATTATGGAAGCAAGCCAACCCTAGGAACATTTTACCAAAAGTCTGTGCAACGCTTTAGATATGCTGAGCTGGTATCACTGGTTGCTTGCTGGTATTGATACAGTGAATGAGGCAGTTGACAGTCGCTGTTTCTATTAAGAAATACAGGAGACTTTGTACATATAAGACCCTTATCATCCCGGTACTTACTGCCGTATGAACATGTCCTTGGGCGTTGGAACGCGCGATATCTGTACCGACTTGGTTAAAATAAATGAGCATCAGTCGCCTGAGATGTTAGCCCCCAACAGTATTCAATTCCTTCATGAAGGGACAGTAGAGGAAGATCTCGTCTTAGGCGGTGTGCACAAGTGATGGGAAGCCGCAATCGCACTGGAGTGCGTAACTGGATTGAGTTGGCCCAAGAGAACAATAATTGGAGAGATTTATTGGTTGATGCCACCTATTCATCTATTTTCAGGGCGTATATGGCAGCATTCATGGAGACACTGTAAGAGCCATGTCTTGTTCTTACACCCCCGTCATATGTATAATACAGGGTCATCCATTTTGTGGTTCTGAAAGTAAATTTAAATAAAATACATTTATGATTTAGATTTCGATCAAATTTTTATTTCAGTATGTTGTTTGAATCTTGAATTTTTAATGACTTTTCGACACGTATCGAGCAATAACTCGGCCATAACTTGACAAATATGCATTTTCAAAGCGTCAAGGGTTTGTGAATTGTGTGCACAAACATGATCTTTTGCATAGTCCTACAAAAAGAAATCACACGATCTTGGTGGCCAGTTCACATCACCAAAATGCGAAATAACTCGTCCAGGAAATTGTTTTTGCAATAAAGCCAAAATGGGTCATGTTGTGTGAGATCTTCGATTTGAGGCCAAAAAAAATTCGGTTAACGTTTGACTACAGGGATGAGAATTGACGGTGACGGTTACACCTTCCTCATTTTCAAAGAAGTATGGACCAATGACACCACCTGACTGTGACTTTTTGTGAATGCAATAGTCTTTCAACTGTTACATGTGGATTTTCATGTCACCATCCATCCATATCCACCGAGTGAAAAATGAGCCTCATCGCAGAAAAAGACGTTGTGTGGAAATTGGTCATTCAAACGCTGATGTTTAAGCCACAATCGGCGTTTGTTCTACGCACTCCGTGGTCAGCTGAGTGAGCTGAACTTTATAAGAGTGTGGGTGCAAAAAATGCAAGATACGCCATAATGCTTTGCTTTCCGTGAAAGCCATAAATTTGGATCTTCCTCAACAATAATGAATAATGAATAGACCTTAAGACATCTGTAACAGAGCCCGTCTCTTCGAACTTTGCTTTTAGTATGCTCAGATGGACAATTATGTTGAACATAATCTGCTCGTAATGCGCGAAACGTACCTACTACGGCATCAGAAGTTTTAACAATTTTAACACATTCAGCGTAAAATGGCAAACCTTAGAACTAAGATGACAGTTCGGTTTGACGTATGTGATTGAAACAGGGATGTCAAATCTGGACCACAAATTGGATGACCCTATATACGAGTATGTGCGTAATTAGGATGACAAGGAATAACGCTCGCTGCTTCAAAGAGGTTGTCAGTAACACCACCGTCACCTGTAATATCAAAAAAGTTGCACGCTATGTTGTGATTTTGTCGACACCTTTGAAAGATTGTACCTAAAGCAGCATCAGGGCATTATATCCCAAAGTTTGTATACGTGATCTTACTCCTGTTTGTGATTTACATACATAAGTGCTGATGCCATTGGCACCATGGGAAGGAATTGGCGGGTTGTTGCTGGTTCGATTCGGTTCAAAATACAAGAATGAATGCCTCACTTTGTCAAAGATAGGGCAGCAATGTCTGAATTTCAAAGCATCATGAGTCATCTGCAAAACATTTAACTGCTTTGTAATAGTAGAATATTTTCTAAAAAACGGTCACACTGCTATACGATACGACAGTACCCATAGACTCATGTATCTGTACGTGTAAAGTATCTTTAGCGTGCTGGCCGGATTGTTTGTATGGAATGGAATTATGCTTTGTTAGTTGCGTTGAGTGGAGTTGATTATTATTATGATAATGGAGGGAAAGTAGGTCAATTGCACGTGCCGTTGAAGAAATAAAAACAACACACATACACTCATACGCATCGCATCTACAACACTAATCTAATAATGAGAACAACTGGTTAGAGAAGTTACACTCAGTTGTTGTTGGGTTAGTTTAAAACAGCCGAGGATAGGAGGGAAACTGGGCATGAAAATCAGAGAATCTCAATCCAAATCTGAATCTAAATCCAAAACTGAATCCCATGCTGGGCATGCTATTTCGGTGGCACGCATTAGAAACCTGCTTGTGATGGGGTCATCACTGTTACAAACATGCCTTCTTCTGTTCTTGTATTCTTTAGTTCTATGGTATGCCTGCATCATTTCTATTCGTACCCGCCAACCGTCCATTTGTCTCCTCTGCCTCCTTTTTCAAACTATGAAATGGAAAATTTTCATACACAAAGAGGCGAATGATTGGAGTCGCCTTCTGCCTTCTGCCGTTGCCTTAGCGTTTGCCTTTGGCAGTTGGCTTTGGCTTTGGCTTTGCCTTTGTCATCGTCTTTCTTTGGAAATTAGAAAACTTAATTTTGTTACAATAGAGTTTCTATGGGTACACATACTCGTATCTACGATATGTGTTTGCATGTATCTTTGTATCTATTGATGTTAGAAGTGAGTTTGAGTTTCTTTTTTCAAAAGGGTATAATTTGGGATATACTCGTTGCTGTAGGAAAGACCTTTTGGTTTTTGGGTTAAAATATCTGTTCCAAGAAGTCGATGATTGATAAAACAAGTTTGTGGCTTTGGATCTTCCATTTATTTTAATGGGGCAGAGTATCTACGAGTATCTGTGATAGTTGCGAAGAGTATTGTGTACCAATTCGGGGGAAATTTGTGAAATCATCGGAAAGTTACAAAGGTGTTAGGCAATGCTTGACCAACAAATGCAAAGAGAGCTTGTTAGATGTTTGTCTAATAGAGGAATTGTAGGTAAACTGTACCTACCTGAGAGTACCTCAGGATCTAAAACAGATATATGGTAGTGTTATGACTGTGGACAAGGAATTCAAGTTCGGTTAGTTATGGTCAAAACTCAAGGTGAAATCAGGGATCTGGAGATACATATATTGGAGCCCGAACTTAGAAATTTCCCCTCTCCTTCTAGACCCAAATTCGTTTCAATTGCACATATATTTATATAGGTCTTTGATTTTTAAAGCGCTGTTACAAATATATATAGTTGCAGGAATATACACTTAAGTCAATCGATCCTCGTTGCATTAAAAAATTAGCAATCCAGCAGGACCAAATAAGGTCATCAATTTGACTGAGAATGGTCTAGATAGGCAAGAAAATACTTTCGGGATACCACTTATGTCTTCCTTCGTTCCACGTTCTGTCTATTAATTTACCTTATTGGTTTATTAAGTCCACGGCAATAATTGGTAGTTGGCTTGAAGTGGGATACACGGACACTTAGCCTAAATTGTCCCATTGTGTTGACACTGGATATAGACCGATAGACCGCACTATTCACTCATATAACCAATTGATTATCTTCATGAAATTACTACAGGATGCTCGGTAATAGACTTCTGTCTTATAAGTATCTGGAAATTGTAGTTCTCGGACCACATGTCTTTAAGGGTCTGTCCGCTGGTAGGCACAATGCAGCAAATATATCCCAAACTTCTTCCGATATTCTATCGGAAACAGTGAAAGAAGCCGCCGCACGGAACATGTCAACAAGACCCAGTAGGAAAATCCGCGAACAAAGATGATTCGATGGCGCATGTATGAAAGCTTGGAAAAGGTCATTTGGGTGGCTAAAACTATTAAGAATAAGCGGTACCAACGCGTTCAAAGTCCTCTACGTGGTGGCAGACAATCACTTCAAAAGCCTTTGTAGCAAAATGTTGCTCTAATAAACGAAGCAAGGTCACAAACCGAGTCTTGGAAAGCTGTCAAAATTATCAGGACTACAAGCCGATCAGATAACAGAGCCCTTTACAATGGTCCTCAATGCAGAGCTAAAGTGCCCTACTTTCAATATGCAGCGCCTTTAATAGTTCATAGAAAAAGAAGAAGAAGAGCAAAGCTCCAGGAAAAGATCGTATTCCCTATATATCGTATAGAAATTGTATATCAGACTTCCTATCAGGATAACCCAAGTCAAGATAAGAAAAAAAAAGAAATAATCTGTTGAAGTCCAAGGCATTTCTGGAAGTTTGTTGGTTTTTAATTGCCAGAAAGATTCACTATATGCACGGCTCTAGTACGATCAATGATAGGGCTATCATAAGCAACGATAAGACAGCGTTATAAGTAGTTGTTAATAACTGGATAAAGACTAGAGCAAAATGATAGCTTACCGTCCAAAAGAATACAAACTCAACTTCCAACTGAACTCCGAAGAAGAAAAATAATTGAATCAGTTGAATGCCAACAAATCAGGAAACTCTTAGTCTCACTGACGAGGTGATTAGAATAGAGAACTCATGAGCTAAATATATAGAACTAGATACATTTTTCCTTTTATAATTAAGGGCTAAAAAACAAAAGTACAATTGAAGAGGAAAAGAACAGCGATACCGATGCTCGTTGATTTTGAATGTTTGCAGATTATAATGGCTAGAAAATATTTATAAGGAGAAGAGCAAACAAGACACTGTGGAGCCTTATGTTTATGCATATCAATCAGGACAACTGTGCCCAGTATTTGCAAAAGGCAGACCAGCGGCTAGAAGGTACATAAGTAGAAGCATGGACTAAATGCAAGTGTGTCGTGTTTAGAGTTGAGTAGTCTACATTTTGTTTTTGTTTCAAAAGAACTTAACACTCAAGAGAGCATGAATACCTACTTTTAAAATGCTTAAAACTTTTTGGAAAATTGGGCTCAGCGGTTATGTCAATATCTTCCCATAGTAAGGAAGATTGAAAGGCAGCCAATTATAGATATACTTTGTAATATATTATATATGGAGGACGGTAAAACTTTCTTTCGGGATCTATCAGACTCCTAGTTTGTTGTTATCGAATGCCTATGAGGTCATAAGATAAATACGTCGAACAGATGGTACTATAGCAACAAATAAAAAACTGATATTCAAGCGAAATAGAAGTCGATTTGGCAATAAAAACAGAATCACAATGTGTACGTATTTTTATGCAACAAATTTTTGTTTGCAACTGATGAACTGAACCAACAAAATGGTCCTTAGAGTCAAATCTAGAAAATGGGTCAATGAAAACTCCATTCCCTCATCTAAAAGTATAAAGAAGGAATAAGATGTCCAAATGAAACAGTACTCTAGGATATCTTAAACCTTCTCCGGCACTATCCCGTTTCAAAGCCTTCAAAGAATTTACAAATGGCGCCAAAACTGATCAATGTGTGCCACCAAAACTTTTCCTTTGGTTTGTCATATACAATAGGTATAACCTAATAGACTTGCTAAATCAAGAGGTCTGTTTATGAAATTATGTTCAAATGTCATGTACTATAAGACTTTGAGATTAAAAGAGAATATGCGTTCCTTTTGACACCGATGGTTTGCCCAATGATATCATTCATCAAGGTTGTGTCTCAGTCAGCGCTGATATATTTGAGACACAACTCCCGCGAGCTGTTCTAATGTCAAAATGTACACCCTTGTTTTTTCTAATTGTCAACTCGTAAGTGACATTGCTCATTATTTTCAATTAACCCAGCTCGGTGTAAATAATGAACCATGTCAGAATTGCTCCACCTAAAATCTCCATGCCATCATTTTCGCAAAAAAAAAAAAAAACCTTGACATCTACATATGCTAGGGTCGGTTTTTGTCTTGACATCTGTCAATTTCATTCCCGCAGGCTACGAGTAGGTTGACTTAATCTTTGATGATTTTCGAGCTTCATCTCTCCCCCAAGGGTACCATAAAGCCAGTCAACCAACCAACTCCTTTCAAAACACATCGATAGCTACTTAAACATTTCAAACTAACCTCAAATGTCAAACAAAAAATTGACAAGTGTGCTCAATTATTCAATATTCCAATAACCTATTGATAGTTTTGGGGAATTTCACAATAGAAGTGAAAACTCACCCTTAAGCTAGAGGTCAACGGTACGCTCAATGAATAATAGTTTTGTGGAAAAATTTTCCACATGCAAATTGCCAAAAATTCAGCATTCATCTAAAGTTACGGCAAAGTTGACTTTACACAAAGTCACCCATACTCGGGCAATTGGGAGAGTTAAAGTTCCTTCACTGGATGATGTCATCGGCCTCTTATGAGAGCTCCAGAACCATTTTGGCAAAATTACTTAAAAAAGTTTCGCCTGTCAGTGGAATAATTGTTTCCGTTTCTATTTCTACTTCTCGATGTCGATGCCGCTGTCGTTGTTGGTGTGTTTGTTGTTTTGTTTTAATTAAATTACTTGAAGCATAGTTCCTGAAGTCCAGCAGAGACAAGTTCTACGTACGTATGACAGATGGAGCAGTTACCGGGGATGAAGGGACGATTATCGAGCAAAGCGTTCACGTTCAGCAACGACTAAGCTTTTCATATTTTTTT
The DNA here is from genome assembly GCA_963966105.1 of Volucella zonaria. NCBI lineage: Eukaryota > Metazoa > Arthropoda > Insecta > Diptera > Syrphidae > Volucella > Volucella zonaria. The sequence continues at coordinate 175,187,518 of OZ014531.1, read as the reverse complement.
TTGTTTTTATTTTCTTTATTTTTCAATGACTAACTAGAATGGGAGAGGAAAAGGAAAATGGCAAAAATAGTAGGATAGGTAGAAGAGAGAAAATTGGCATTTCTGAATGTAGATTTAACGGTAACATGATACGGGCCAGAGGGCAAACGGACGAACAAACACCCTTCAGATGTCCTTTCGCATGCACAAAGTACACAAGGAGCCTACCAAACAGATTCTTACGGTAATGGCGGAGTAGAGCGGAAGCTGAACACACTGAACACAATGTGTGTGTGGGTGCGATGTTGGGTGTATGGCAACGAAAGGCGCCACCCTTACGAGGGGAAATAGGTCAATCAATATTTGTTTACCCTCGTAGTGGCGAAGCGGCAGCAAAGGTATTTGTGTCGGATGTCGATTTGCTGTTGTGTGGGTATGTAATTGGTTTTTATTACATACGTACATGTATATATAAAAGGGGCGCTACAACATTTTACATAACAGCCACCCGTCTTCACCCAAGGGCTTGGAGAGCTTTTTCTTGGGATTCAAATTAGCGAAATCCAGGAAGGAAACAGGCGATAGGAAGTCTTTGATTGTGAACATGTGTATGAGAGTTTGTTCTAGGCAGGGTGGCGACTAAGGTGGTTGATACTGTTTTGTGTAATTTATTTTAAGAGAAATGTTTGTTCTAAACTACCCTATCGACGACCAAGTTCAACCTACTTAGATATTTTCTCTCACAACCATTATTATGTTCAGGGAATAACTATTTCGGATTATGTCTTTGCTGGAAGGTGAGTGTCTTTGGTAAGTGAAATAATGTCGGAGGCCATTTTGAAAAACAAAAGTTCGTTACAGGTTACAGCATTTGAAAATCATGAAATCACAGGGAAGCACGCCAGAAACCTGAACTAAAGAACGAGAGCAAAGAATCCAAGAAGGAACTGCAGATGTTGCTGGAAGACGACGCAAAAGCAAAGTCAGATTTGATCATCGCTATCAATCGGAGTCTATGCAGTTTGTGAAAGGATTGAAACAAGTCAAGAAGGCGGAATTGCTGAAACGTGTGACCACTTACTAAAGGCTTCTGAATGTTCCGAAAATAACAAACAACATAGCTGGACTGGTGGCTGATGGTGTAAGGCAAGCTACTGTTGGCCAATGACGCTAGAGCCAGAGTCAATGCAATGGGAACAGCTGGGATTATAACAACAGACGGGAGTCTGAAAGTTCAGTAAAACTCCAAAATAAATCATTAGTCCAGAACTTGAGGACTAATCTACTTTCTGTTGCGAGAATTATGAAAGAGCAGTTGTTCTTGTACGATGGCGAACCTAAGGCGACTGCAATTCGAGTGGGACAATTGTACTACGTTCAAGAAAATACTCCACGAGCTTGCGCGATCAATGAGAAAGGATCAAATTTTGATTTATGGCACCACAGATAGGGTCACCTAAACGGGCAAGATTTCTTTTATCCTTTCTCATCATTCTACAACAACGCTTACTTATTATGTAGAGTTGGGCCTTTGATACACCGAACAGAGTGGTTTTTTACTACTCTTACATACTTGTACAAGTACTTAGGGTGCTTAGTTGCTCCTCTTGGTTTATGACATTTAGGAGGCATTTTCGAAGATTTAGCGCATAGGGCTGGACTCTATCCTTATTTATGTTGTGCAGTTCCCGACTGTTAGCCAGTTTTCGTAATTTGTTCTCCGGTTTCTTTACGAAAAAGTGGGTGTTGACTTGCTCATAGTTCCCTCAAGATCATTTTAGAAGCTTTTACTCGCCGTTTTGGGCTATTTCGGCATTGGTAAAAATCTATATGGGTTTGTTGTTAAGACAGTGCCGGCCTTGCTTGGTAAATAGCGTATTAAGGATAGTATGACAAACCGTGCAATTTTCCTTTCTCGTTCACTCGTTTAAAAACCGTTTCACCCATGGGATTCTCCGCTTCTCCGACATATTCGTTTAGGCCTGTACATATGAAAGGTATTTGTTACCTTGATATAACTTTTTCTGATTGTTCACTGTTTACATGCGGGACGTAGCCGCTAATAATATTTCAAGATTTTGTTCAATTATCATTCTCATTGCCTTTAGTTGGTTGCTAATTTTTGATGCGCTTACGATCTTGTCTACGAGTTCAGCTGACAACTCCGTTCATATTTTGTTCGGTTCCGGAATGGTTCGGCTCTGACATATCGTGACTTAATTTCTGTGACAAGTAACGTCGGTGTTTGTGTTTTTTGTGTTTGTCTTTCTTCATAATGACTCGGGAATTTAGAGTGGATATGGCCAATATACGTGGGCTAAAAAGTAATCACTTTTCTGCGTACGTCTACGTCTGTTAATACAGGTCAGCTGTTTTGGCACTTAACGAAACACAGGTGGATCCCTCCCCACACCCCTCAGATCACGCCGATCTAAAGATACCTGATTACGAACTACTACCATTATTCTTGTCTGACCGCGGTCTCGCGAATTTCATGCGAAGAGATCTAGCTTCCCAAACTCCATCACAATGTAATCCATGTTCCAATCAGGAATTCAATTTCATGGGATTAAAATTGCATCTCCGTAAGTAAATTATCCACTACTGCTTTACTTACAGAACCCCAAACTGGAAAGCAAGTCGACATTTAACGACTTTGATGCGCTTTCTGACTCCATACAAAGAATTGTATCCCTGTGTCCTCATACTGAAATCGTCACTACGAGCGATTTCAATATAAACAATTCTGGGTAGCTTCGACATTCTGGACAGACAACACCCGAAGGACGGTGTGTTGAGATCTTCGCTGTGGAAAGTAACTTAACCCAGCTTGTAAATGAGTCTACACGAATACCAGACGTTGATAGTCATACCGCCAGCACCCTGGACTTGTTTTTAACTTCTCACCCCGACAAATATAAGGTCAATGTGCTATCCCCTCTAGGCTCGTGGGACCACTGTGTCATAGCAGCTAATTTCTCGTACACCGACCACACAGCTAATTGGAGCCGTCTTAACAGCTTCTTTAACTGGTCGTTATGTTTCCACGATAACGACATGGATGCCGCTGCTGATCTGATCACAGACACCATTCTGTTTGGAATGAGAAACTTTATCCCTCATCGGATGAAGAGTATCAAACCAAAAGAAAAGGCATGGTACGACTCGGGCTGTAAAGAGGCTGTCAGGGTTAGAGAAATATTTTTTCGGTCCTTTAAAAGAGCAAAACTTTTTTAAGCGTGTGAAATTCCAATGTTGCAAAGGTAGTAAAAATTGTTGGTCTTTCATTAAAAAAAATTAGAAATTTTTGCGCATCCTCAATCCCAACGCCCATTTACAATGACATTCCAGCTGTCAGCTGGATCGTGATCTGATGGAATCTCTCACCGAAAAGTGAAACCAAAGCGTATATCAATCTGACGGAAGCAAGATAGTTGCACTTGATATTTCTAAGGCATTTGACAGACTTTGGCATCACGCTCTTTTGTCGAAAATGCGTGCTTTTGGGATCGACGACTCTCTCCTTCAATGGATTAGAAATTACCTTTCGGAACGTCCAATTCAAGTTATCTTGGATGGTTTCAAGTCTAAATTCACAAAATAAATGCTGGTGTGCCCCAGGGTTCCGTTTTGTCTCTGCCACTCTTTTTAATTTTCATCAATGATCTCTTGTCAGCTATTTCTAATCCAATATATTCCTTTGGTGACGACAGTACTCTCTGCTTCTCATATTCGTTACCGGACTTACGTCCCTGCTCTTCTGCTCTAGAACGGGAACGGCAGCGTACGTTAAGCTCATTAAATTCTGATAGTAACAGCATTACCAGTTGGGGAACTACTAACAGAGTAGAATTTAATGCTTCCAAAACACAATGCTGTCTGCTGTCGTTAAAGCGAAAATTAAACACCCAGCCATTATCCATGGATGGCACTTGCATCGTCGAAACCGATAAACTTCCCTTTCTCGGTATGTGTGTCAATGACAACTTACGTTGGAATGACCACAATGCTGCGAAATGTCTAGGTTTCGTCAACCGATATAAGAAATACTTTACCCCCTCTGAACTCCATATATAAGCATTTATCCGCCCAAAATTGGAGTACAATTCCCACATCTGGTCGGGTGCGCCCAAAACATCTCTGCACCACTCTAGACTGGATTCAAAACCATGCGATAAAACTCATAGGCGATACTAATATCGCTCAGAAAATGGACATACTCGAACACCGATGTAATGTCTCGTGTCTCACTATGTCTTATCGCTATTTCCACCACCAGTACTCCATAGAAATCGCCAGTAGTATTCCGCCCCTTCAATCTTTTAACTGTAACACTAGTCTCGTTATGAATGCTCATCAGTATACCCTCAAACCCACTTTCGGACGTACTCTAAAATATCGTTCAACTTGTTTATGGAATGACCTGCCTAGCTCTTTGTTTTCTTGTCACTATAACCTTCAAACATTTAAAACCAACGTTCATCCGTACCCCTCTTTCTTTCCTCCCTGACTTTCCTTCGCCCGCGCTGTGTGCAAGCATTTTAAGAATACTTAAATCCCTTGAGCGCGCAAATTATAAAAAAAAGTAGGGGGAATGAACTGCGGCAAGATGCACAGATCCAAGAGATCCAAGTTCAGATAATGGCAGTTCTACTTTCTTAGTTTTTTAACGTGCAGTGTACACTGCACATACGTTTTAAAAATGTCGACCTATGGATGGCATTGTTGTGAAAAACTGCGGAGTATCATTGCTCGCAACCTTTAAATAGTTATAGTAGATGAAGTGGAAGTCATAAATTATTTTGCATTAAAATCTTGTCACCAATATTTGAATTTGTTTTGATTTTACGAGTACCATACATACAACGGCTTGGCTGCTTCATAAATGTTCTTAAGTGCTTTATCCCAGATTTTCGAATGAATGTTTATAATTAAATTCTTGATAATGAAATCCAAATGGCGTTCTCAATTAATCAGGAAAGCACTTCTAACTCAGCCTCATGCATGGGCCATGGCGGCTCTATTAGATTGTTTTGATTGTTTTTATTTTTTATAAACAAGAATGTCAAACACGAGCATGTTCAGATAAGCAACACTTTTGATATGAGGGACTTTTAGTAGATCAAATTACAAACACATAAATAGAAGAATAACCCTGATTAGTATTTGAATTCAAATAAAGTAAACCAGTAAATGGCTGTCACGAAACGCAGGTTCATATATTCAGGGTGACAAGCCTCACAGGAGTTGTAGCTCTCTGCCAATCTTAGTCTGCTAAGCCGCGAGAAAGGCGTGCTCTTTGTGTCTCTTCTAGTAAGATCTACTCTCTGTTTGTAAGAAATAAAATAACAAATTTAATTTTTATTTGAAAAAAAGGACTTCAATTGAAAATATATGATCTGAGTCGGAATCCAAATGGATTAATAATTTTCCAGAGTCCATGTTGTAGTTTAAAGTGATTCTCTTCAAGTGATGGGCTTATGCTGTTTCTGAGGTGAAGTGGATCTGCATTGAAAAATATTACAGCTCTCGGTTCCTTGGGTAGCGATTAGCATTTTCTGTTTTGTATTGGAAAGGTACGAGGTGTTGAACATTGCATCTCTGCTGTATTTTGCCGTCGGATAAGTGATTTTGGTCAGTTCTGGATAGTTCAGGTTTTGCATGCCGTCGTTTGCTAGGTATGCGGAGTACAGCCGTTCGATGGCTATGTTTGATGACTTCCCGTTTGTGGCGATAGTAAATGGGCGGGTGTGGGATTAAAATTGTGTACATGTACGAGTATATTCTGAATTTCTCTCGGAAGACGTTAGGATTTGATGGTAGTAGGTCTTCGTGTGTATTAAAATATAATTATACTGCTATTGGGGACTTTAAGTCGTCTATGTAGCATATGCGTGTACCTAGTAACACTATTAGAAGCACTTCCACCCAGTTCCCCGTTTGGTGACAAGTTAACGCTTTCGTTTGATGCGTCTAACACAGCTCTCCATACTGTAGTACCAACACTTATGTGTCCGAGTCATCGTCATAAACAATATTGACACGAACTATTTTTGTTGACGATTTAACCTATTGACTAAATACAATGCTGTGACTTTGGAATATTGATATTCTTCTTTTAGTGGTAGAATACAATGCGCAAAGAGAAGAGAGTACATAATACCTGGTCTTCAAATTGATCGAGACTTTAAGCCATATATCATACAGGGTGAATGACTCGAACTCCAACTTTTTAAAATGCTATTATTTTTTTTATTTTTTGATAAATTTTATTGTGCCAAAGCAACAAATGTTGGAAAATACATTAATTTTCAAATTGTATCCGTAGTTTTCAATATGTCCACCTTTGGCGCGAATAATGGCCTTGTGACGGCCGAAGAAAGCATCGTACGCTGCATGCAAGTGGCTCTGCGGTATTTTGGCCCATTCCCGGCGAAGTGCTTGTTTGAGGTGGTCCAAACTTTGGTATTTTTTAGTGCCAACCTTCGCCTTCAAACTACCGCAGACAGAGAAATCTAACGGATTTGCATCCAGAGAATTTGCAATCCATTGTGTCGAAGAAATAAAGTCTGGAACATTGTTTTTTAACCAATCTTGGTTGACGCGCGCTTTGTGAAACGGTGCCGAGTCTTGTTGAAATGTCCACGGTCTCCGGCTCAAATAAACTCGGTCATTTTGTTTGTTGACATATTGCTCGATAACAAATGGCGACTCATCGGAAAAAAACAAATTCGGCAACTCACCACTTTCGTGCAAGCGTAGCAACTCCTCCGCTCTTTCGACTCTAACTTTTTTCTGTTGCGGTGTAAAATCGTGTGCTTTTTGGAACTTTAATGGCTTGAGCCCAATCTCATTTTTCAGTATGTGTTGCATCCGCTCCAAGGATATGTTGAGCTCACGAGCCATTTTCTCCCACTTCGACGCGGATTTCGCTCAATTCGAGCCTTCACTTTCCGAACCATTTCTGCCGATGTTGCTCTTTTTTTTATGACCACCTCCATGGCGTTTTGCAACGCTGCCAGTATCACGGTAACGAGCTATGGTTCGAGACACAAATGATTTATTCACGTTGAGGTGCTGGAGAGCTCTAACGATAGTTACTTGTGGTTTTCCAGCCAAATATAAAGCAATCACAGTATAACGCTTGAATTCCATCGCGGATAAAAATTTTTCAACACAACTGAGACGCAAATCGTTTAAAAGGCTTGTAAATAATAAAATTATCTGTCATGTGTCAAAATTTGAGCTCACTGTCATGAACGGTTTGGAAATTATATCAGTCTGAAGTTGGTTGTAGTTCGAGTCATTCAGGATGTAGAGCCGATTGAAAACTAGAAAACTAGAAGACTCATGTGCTCAACTTGGACTTTGAATTCAGCGGTAAATTTTTTTGTAAATTTTACTTGTTTAAATATGAACGGGTATATTCTTATTATATAATTGTTACCTTAGATTATGGGTGGGCAGACTTTTCACGTGGCGGACTACTACTAACCTTTTACAAAATGTCGGGGTCCCCTTTGCAATATTGGTCCAAATATTTGACTCAAATTCTTTTTCCTTTTTATTTTTTTTCTTTAGAAATAAAATGGTATTTATTTATTTACTTATTTTTATATCAGATTTCAAAAATTTACAAAAAAAAGTTTATTTAATAATTATAAAAAAAAAAATCATTTTTGCTACATACACCGGAAAAAATGAAGAAATCCAGCAGTTCTTAGAAGTTGAAGCATGGCACTGCATATCGTCCACTATGTTTGCAAACTAAGGCGTGTAATTGCTTATTGCTAATCTCAGACAGGCTTCCAAGTTTTCATCAGATATGCAGTTACGATATTTTGTTTTTATAGCATTGTTGAAAATGCTGATTCGCACAAATAAGTAACTTTTTTTAAGTTCGCATACTTTTCTTCGCTCATAAACTTCCAGAAGCTTTCCTCGGGATCCGAACTTCGAGCCTTGCAGAACACACATCACTTTGAAGGAGCAGAATTTCGCTCTCAATTTCATTTAACTCTAGTGCAAACAAATTTGTAATTTTTTTCCAACTTCTTCGACATCAGCACTTCCAAATGGATAAGCTCGTAAAATTCTTGAAAACGCCGCTCAAAATCAGCCAATAGCGTTCTTATTTTATTATTATATTTTTCTTTCTTATATTTTATTGTATGTTTTTTCAACAGTTCGTTGGACAAATTCTTAAAATTTCTTAGATCATCTTTCATTAACTGAGAAGATAAAAGACCCAATTTGTTTTTAAAAGCGTTAACGTAAGTAAGCATTTTAATTTCAAATTAAATTCATTGAGGTGATTAGCTATAAGGACTGAAACGAATAAAATTTGGAAACATCAAAGTAAAAAAAAAAATATAGTTTCATAATTCATGTAAATTTTTTTTAGTTGCTTTAAAACTCTGTTTTTATTAAATTCATTCACAATTACAAAAAATAAAAAAACTATTTGGGTTCCCATTCTTTCCTCAACTTCTTTCGAATGTCCTTCATAAGGTTGGTGACAGTTACATCCGTGATCTTTTTGGACGCACTTTTCCATTTAGCACTAAAATCTTTTACGTCCTTTGCACACTGCTCACTTTTCCTCAATTTAGCTTTGACGAAAGCCCAATACCTTTCAATGGGACGGCACTGTGGAACATTGGGTGGATTCATGTGTTTTGGGACAAAGTCGACATTTTTAGCAACAATAAAGCTCAACGCCGCATGAGCATAGTGAGCTGAAGCTAAATCTGGCCAAAATAATGTTGAACCCTCGTGTTTGATTAAGAAAGGAATCAACCGTTTTTTTAGGCACTCGTTAATGCACACTTCTCCGTTAATTGTTCCCGTTGTAATAAACGACGAGCTTCTGTGTCCACATTGGCAAATGGCCTGCCAAAAGAGATATTTTGACCCGAATTTTTCCATCCCAATCGATGTTGTTGATTGCGGAAGAATCTCAGCTTCGAACGAGTTGTAAAACTGTGCACCTGGAAGAGTAGTAAAGTCGGCTTTGACATAAGTTTCGTCATCGAAAACCAAGTACGCTTTCTTGTTGCCGATCAATTCGTATAGCTTTCGGGCTCGTGTTTGTATGATTTTTTTTTTTTGCTTTTCAGTAACTTTTGGTATTTTTTGTTTTTTTCGTGTTTTTAGACCGTTACGTTTTTTTAGATCTTTGTACCATTGTTTGGTTGGTATTACATTTCCGAGCAACATCTCTGGATGACATAGTCCAGTTTTTTACGACGGTACCCACTATTTTCCTGTCCAAATTTGTATCATGTGCTCCACTTTTAGCTCCACTTTTCTGTTTTCGCTTAACTGTCAACGTCTCCACTTATCGTTTAAGAACAGAATCCACTGTACTGCGTGCTATGTTTAAATTGTTTGCGATGAAATGGTTTGGACGCGAAATATTTTCGGGCCATTTGTCGATGATCTTTGTTACGGCGTTCCTCTTGACTCATATTTTATAAATATTTTAAACCACACCAAACTAAAATCAATAACAAACTGAAACTAGAGAATACTCGTATACAGGCTAATATGGGTACAAAATGGGATTGCAATTTTTACGCATTGGAAGTATAGCCCGTATTAAAATTTACAGATTTTATTCGCTTCAGTTCTTATCTGATAAAAATCCTAAATCCATTTGCCACTGTTCATTATCAAGTTCGTGATGTATTTCATTTCTGGTTGGTGGAAACTCTTTTATTTCGTCAAATAAGTCCCGAAATTTTTGTAAAAATAGATGCCGACTTAACCATCGAACTTCAGTGTAATACAGCAGGTCCCTATGATCGGACTCGTTTTCTTCTAATTGAGTTCTGAAGAGTCTTCTTTGAAGGTTTCTACCACGGACAGGTTTGACTATTTTATTGCATGTGTCAATAACACGAAGAAAATTCAAAACTTTACAGCACAGAGCATGCTGGTCGATATAGTGATAACACAGAAACCTTGGAAAATCGTCATCTTTTTTACATAATGCTACGAAGCCATTACTTCTGCCCGCCATTGAAGGTCCCGCATCCGTTGTGATTGAAACAAGTTTGTAAATTTGAGTGTTTTTTTTCATGTATGTATTTTTTTAAAAGCAGCATAATTACCTTCACCTGTTTTCCCTTCTGCAGGTATAATTATCAATAATTCTTCTTTTGCAGTTAGGTCTTTAAAAATCATGCGTATGAAAGTACTGAGCTGCGAAGTACCGACTACATCAGTAGATTCATTGATTTGTAATGGAAAACAGACACAGGCATTGATATATTTCTTCATTTGGTCAAATAAATTATATGTAATACATTACATCCGTACGACGTACTTCAGTACTACGCGCAAGTTGCATGTCCATAATTACAGAAATAATTTCATTTTTATTTTTATAAGAGTCAAAAAGTGAATCGCTAGCTTCTAAAAAGGCTTCTTTAATAAATTCTCCGTCTGAAAATGGTTTTTTATGTTTTGCTAAGACAGGACACACGCGGAAGGATGCTTTTGTGGACCCTTCAGATTTTAAAATGGGGCTTATAAAAAATGATTGATTGGTGGTTAATTGGGATTTCAATTCCTTCAGTTTTTGCTTGGACATCAAACTTTTTAATGGAAATTTCTTATTAAAATTACTATGAATGTAAGTAAAATGCCTTTCTACATTGCCTTCCTTGGGAATCGCTATACTGGACCGACATGTCGGACACACACACTTCGATTTTACCATAGTTAATAAAAATTGTACTTCTCAGTCATCGTGAAAGTGATAAGTTTTTGCTCTTTTTTACAATGGATTCACTCATTTTTCTGGTAAATTATTAAAAAAATTGAATTCGAAGTTAAAGCACCTCAAAACACAGATAAAAAACTCACAAAAGAAGCAAACTGGTCGGACTGTACTGCGAAAATGTCAACAATCGCAAGTAACATGTGTGCAACAAGATTTTACTGTTATGTTACAATTCGTAAACAACCATTGGAAATTTGCATCTGTCACCTCACAAAACAAGTTTGAAGAGCTCAACGATGAATGTGTTCAAAAACGAAGAATAATGAGTGCGTGCAGTGTATTTAATGATTCAGAAATGAAAATTCTGCAAGATGAAGAAATGAAAAATTGAACAATAAATTGATTCATATAAAAAATTAATAAACGGGAACCAAATTTCTTTAATTTTCATTTGAAAAGATTTCATTAAAATTGCTTGGCGGTCGACCAGTCGATCGCGATCGACCGTTTGCCCAGCCCTGCCTTAAATGTTCACATTCAATGTGCGGTCGATACGTTTCATCAGTATATTCTCGTATCACCAATGCCTTTATAGAGTTCTTTTACAAAGATCTCCCTTAGCTTGTAAGGTACATGAAAGTTTCGTGATTGTTCCAACTAACTCTGCAAGTTGAATCAGCCAATAAACATGAGAAATGTTTTGTGACTGAGTGGAAGAATTAGAAAACAAGCACCTGGAGGTATTTAAACTCAATCACAGTTCGGGCTGCAACATAAACAGACTGCAAGACAAGGGCTAGCTTTTTACGAGTGTTACCTAGATAACTTGGATTAGCAATTCCTGTTAGGGAACCTCTACCATCAGTGAACGGGACAATAATCCTCTAAAAAGGTGTGATTAAACAATGACGACTTGGGGGAAAATAGGCTTCTGGAATATCAACACTCTTTCATATTGAAAGAAAGTGATATGAAATGTTTTAGTGCCAATGAATTTGCTCCATACTATTTAGAGTCTTACTCTAAATAGAAAAGCTCCACGGCCACGGTTTGTGAGATTCTGCAATGCTAACAACTTTGTCATAGGCGTCATGTTTAAGGACGAGATCTGCCAGAAAGTCAACTGTCACCTGACGGGTTGTCTCATAGACATACGAAATAGATGCGGAGGGGACATCGGAAAGACGTTTAACTATTACCTCTTGGTAGCTAGTATCCAACTGGGAACTGCTTCTATAACAAGACAATGGAACATTATAAGTTCAGTCAAATAAGAAACCTTCTTTACGTCAACAAAGCGATGCCTAACATAGAAACCAAACAGAATCAGTTGAGAGCTAGCAGATGGTAACGGCTCCTACACTCACCGGCTTCAATTAAAGAAGAACATTGTCAAAATGAAAGCCCTGAGGAGCAACAAAGGGGTATGAATCGGGACCAGAGGGAAGCCAAGTACAATATTTTCTCAAAGAGTGGAACAGAGAAACTATAGTCGAGGTCCCGATAATGGAAGTCTCCAATGTTGTGTTTAGTAGCCAACATAACCGCCAAAATAATCTTCGAAAGAAAGGAATATGGGCTAAGGACTATAATTAACGCCGAGCAAGCAGGTTTTCGACGGGGATACTCCTGTGTTAACCACATCAACATTGATTGTGAAAGGGCACTCTATAGCATTAATGGGGAGGTTAATATGGTTTGTTTTTACCGGCAGGGACATACCAGACGAAATTACAGCTATAATCGAAGTAACTAATAATGGATACAAATCTCATGTTCTGCATTAAAGGCATCAATCAGAGGAATTTGAAATCCATAGTGGCATGCCACAAGGATGTATCTTTATCCCAATATTGTTTTCATTGGTAATAAGCGATGTACCCCTCGGCGCTCTATCGCAGGAAAAGGGGAGAATTTGGTGTCCGCTAACATAAAAACTACAATGCCTTAACTATGATGACGACGCTTGTTTGCAGTCAACACCATGATGGACCTCTATCCGTTGGCAACTCGTATTGGGAGGGAAGCAAGCGTAATTTGGCTGAAAAATATCTCCGTCAAACCTAAAATCCACAGGCATTCTATTCCAACAAGTTAGCATTGCAGGACAACCAGTAGAGTGTTTCAAATATCCTGGAAGTATCGTCTGTGCCGAAGAAGGAGCCGAAAGAGAAAACGTTCTTATTTTCAATATTTTGCGGTTCTCCATTAGCTGAAATGATAATCACTAACAAGCCTCAGATGATCTTAGTTTATTTTTGCTTTCATCAAATGTATTTTTATTTATTTCCTAGATAGCTATTTTTGGAGTGAAATTAACTCTTAGAGAATTAATCTAATCACAAATATCAAATACTCGAATTGATTTCTGCAATTGGATACTTCAGCTCACACCTCATTTATTATTTTACTTTCGCCTAGCGACCGTCCCAATAATATTTGATCTAGTTATCACTCGCAATGGCTATGGCTTATATTATAGTTAGTAGGGGATTTAAAAAAAATAATTATTAGATAAGACAATGACAGCCTCTGAAAAAAAAAACGTCGTACAACAATAGTCGCTTCGCAGCCTGCTGAACTGACTTTCGGTATATATGTAGGCTTAGAGTAAAAACTTATGACACTGTCTGTTATCCACATAACTTATTTAGATAGAGGGTGATCCATATCAAATTTGTGTAACAAGTTATTCACACCTATTGTAGTTATGCACTACTCTGTCGGTAACTTGTGCTGCACATCGAAAGTGTGGGGGCGTATGGAAATATGCGACGGTTTCCGGCGGTGAGAAACAAGACAGTCTCCGGAAATGGATTCCGTTTTGCAAGAACGTGGAGACAATGACGGATAAAAAGACATTTTACGTAAGCTGAGGTCCGCTAAGTAGTTATAAAAATGAGCCAGGGACGTGCAGTCAGACCGAACAATGAGCGCCAATCGGAAATCTTGGACATTTAAGTTCAGGCGATTTTGTTTACATATGCATAAGTTTTTCCCGATTTAACAAAGAGATGGCGCCAGCGAAAAGTATGCAGCGTATTAATTTGACACATACGCCATTTTGTTCGTCTGACATTTAGCTAAGAACACGCACAAGTTGAGTCCGCCAAAGACTAGCGTCGCTGTTTTATCGTTCAGTGATCATGTCAAGTTTTGTGCCTGAAAATGAACATTTGGGGCAAGAATTGCTTTTCTTATTTAATCAAAAGAAAAAGCATCCGCCGCACTCTCCAGACTTGACGCCACCTGACTATCACCTCTTCGCATCAATGGGGCACGCGCTCGCAGAGCAGCACTTCAGCGACTTCGAGGAAGTTGGAAAATTACTCGACAAATATTTTGCTGTAAAAAAACAAGCAGTTTTTCTGGCATGCTATTCGTAAATTATCTAAAAGATGGGCGAAATGTGTAGAAGTCGATGGCCAATATAAATATGAGACCAACTAGTGGAGGCAGGGATTCTTGCTTCACTGTATAAAGGCAAATACGACACGATAAATTGCAACAATCAGCGATCGGACAAGCCATAACGATGTCGCATGTAAAGTTAGCGTTGGATGGCTTAAAAAAAGAGAAGCCACAAATTTAGATAACCCCACAAGGGGCGCAGTGGCAATGCAGACAGCTAATATAGAAAATGTAATTAGCACTATACGCTTTTTACGATTGCCAGGAAAAGATCTCTTTCTCCAGGACTGAATTGTGTTCCAGCACCCAGACAAGATTCGACAAATTACGCCTAACGTCGAAATTTAGATAAATGTCTTATTCCTGGGCTATCAACAAAGTGACTTAAAGTTTGTTTTTTTGTTTATATCGATGACTAGAAATAAAAAGTTCGACAGGGAATTCCAAATACGAGTGGAAAGAATCCCAAATTTTAGAGTACCTCGGGAGGTGAGCTTGAGGGTAAATCGATGGGTATTCATAGTAAGACTTGTGTTATGGTTGAAGGTTTACAGAAGCGGAATGATACTGGCAATTTTGTATACAATAGCGCTGGTAGCAGAAATAGCGATAGAACAATGAAAGGTAAGAGTCATGTCGTCGGTGTTGGAGAATGTCAGCCAACTGTGTGACCTCTATGAGTTTAATCGCATGTTTTTTTATTTATCTGGCAAGTACAGGGAAATTTTCGGGGGCAACTGACCATCTGGCCTTGTACTTTCATTTTACGGGGATAAATGTCTTACATATTGAGGCCGGGTCGGACGCGGTAAAGTATTTCTTATATAGTTTGTGGAAACTTTGCAGCATTTTTGGCCATCGAGTATGGAGTCATTCCAATGTAGGCTGTCTTTGGCACACAGTTTTGACGATGCAAGTGCCGCTCTTGGATGTTTGGTGTTTAAATTTCGCTATATCTGAAAATGCATTGAGTTTTGGAAACATTGAATTCCACTCTGTGGATTAGTGGTTTTTTGAAGAGGGGTGACTATTCTTAAAATGCCGGAGCACATGCTAAGTTTTTAGAAAAATTGATAGAGAAGAGAGATAAAGAGGTTTGGGCTCAGTGGCTATTCCGCTCCGACGGTGGCATCCAACGTTTAGTGGGGAGACTAAATTATTAGTGTAAAAAAGAATGTCTTTAGGCCGCGGCTGGTATGTAACCCCGATTGAAAGGCCGATATACTACCACTTGGGCCACGGCCACCAACTGATAACCTATCCAGACATTTGCTGCGAGAATAACTTCACCCAAGTGTTTATCACTTCGTATCTGTTTTCTGGTTGCGCAGAGTGTTTCATTCAGAATTAACCTGTAAGTACTTACTGATTTAAGCATCCTCCAGCTGCGCATCCCAAGTGGGTTGAGATCGCCCTTTACTTGTGTGCGTCACCAAAGGTCAGGTCTTACTTTACTGCATTCTTACTCAGGGTAAGGTTCGAAGACTCTGCGGAGCATTGGTGTTCATTCGCTCTACATGTCCTAGCCATCTCTGGCGACTGATACGTTGTTTTCTGACTAGGTCAATGTCGCTGTACAGGTCGTTTAGTTCGTTTTTGAATCTTCTCCTCCAAAAATTGTGTGTCTAGCGTTCGCTGGTGACATCCGAACAATTCTTTCAAGTGTGATGTTAAAGAAGTCATATGACAGCGCGTCACTTTGTCTAAAATTGTTCTGACATCAGAAGTCTCGGTTAAGTCGTTACCGACCTTGATGGAGCAGCGAGCATTCTCAATCGTCATTCTACACAGACGGAAGAACTTGACAGGTATGGCAAAACTAGACATGGATGTACCATATATGGCTCGTCTCTACAAATACTGTCGTATGCGGCCTTAAAATCGGTGAAAAAAATGTGGATATCCAATTGGATATTTGGTCGATTGTGAACTTTGCTAAACTGGAACCACACTGATAGGGGCCAATCAGGTTGTTGACGAGGGATTTCGGATGCTCACACAATATGGCAGATCAGATCTTGTATCCAATGTTGAGGAGACTTATACTTTTATAGTTTGCGCAGTTACGGGGGTCTCCTTTCTTGTGGATCGGGCAAATGATGCTAAGATTCCACTCATCTTCTGACAAGATTTGAGAAATGTGTTGATGTATGCTCTCCACAAAGTCATTTCCCACAGCTGTGAACACCTCGGTCGGTAAGCCGTCAGGTTCAGCTGGTTCATCCTTACTTCATCATCGTCTAAGTTGATCGTTGGGTTTCTTCCCCGTTATACAGTCTGTGGAAAAAGTTTTTCCATGTTCTCGACTGTGATTTTGCTACAAGGTTTTCTTCTTCATATCCACAGGCTGCTGTACAAGTCTTCTTGCCTTGACACGTTCTTCTTATATATTGGTAAAACTTCCGTACGTTATTCCTAGAGTACAACCTCTCAATACGCGTATTTCCGATAGCGCCTTTCTCGTGTTCCTTTTTTTTCTTCTGCAGAAAACGATGCTCTTCCCGTCTCTTCTGCTCGTAGAGCTCACGAGCGGCTCTTTAGCTGTATGTGCTTGCCGGTATCTTCATCAAACCAGGGATTTCTTAGTTGTGGTCGACCAAGCACATCAGTTGCGGCTCTCTGATGGCACTTCGACAGCATTGCCACTGGTCTTCGGTACTTGATTCTAGCAAGAGATTTCAGGATACGCGTTCGACGAAGGTTCTGGCGGTCTCTTGGCTGTAACGAGGTGGTGATTCGAGTTAATGTTGGCTGCCCGGAGCATTCGGACGTCCAGGATACTGGAGCTTTGCCTTATGTCTATCGCAATGTGATTGATTTGATTTAGCGTTTCATGATCCGAGACTGCTATGTCCCCTTGTTGTTGCGCTACTGTAGATACTAATCCAAGTTATAAAAAAATTGGCAGTTTCAATAGTCACGCAGGTATCTAAATGCGCAAGTAACCCCGCTAATACTCCTTGAAGCGGGTTAAGGGGTATACCTAAACCACATTTTTTTTTCACAACGCCTTTGCTGGGTGTAGAACATGCTTCATTATGTGCTTAACAGTGATCACTTCCTCTAATGAAAGCGTCTCTTATGTCATCTGCATTCGCGTTCGGAAACACAGCACCAGGTAAGGCATTTACAGAGATTCATGGAATATGCATGTATGCATGAGAAGATGCATGTCCTAACCATTTTTATTCGTTTTCTGTTTTTCAAGTTAACGAAAAGTACGCATCGTCGGTTGTGTGAATATAAAGGCCTAAAAGCTTGGAAAAAAATGTTGCAGAGCGTTGGATAAGAGGTTCGTTATACGTATATGCTATACCAAGTATTGTATAAAATAGGTTCTGAAAGTTTTGCTCTGTTAGTTTTTTTATATTTTTCCCAGAGCTCCACAGACAGTGTTCAGAGATAAGTTGTAAAACTATAGGTCTTATGTGAGAGTATCTTGAAGATCGTGTTTTCAATGCGCAGCCCTCAGTACGCATTCTAGTTATACTCGGCAGGACGACAAAAAACTGAAATTAAGTTTCAAAATTAGTTGACTTATTAATAAAATTTTTATTGGAAGTTTACTTCCAATAAAGTTCATAGATAGCTAGTTAAAGTTGTTGTAGTAGTACTCGTAGATGATACCACATTCCTTGGTGGACCATCTAATATAACTCCCCAGCTAGCGCGGCCTTTTGCCAGCTGCCTCCCGTTGCATCGCTGTACAGAATGTACAATTCTCCATGGATTGAGCCGAAAATTACCCGGAGAATATTTTCATTCGCCTTTGTCAAGCTTCTGGGCCGTATAGCAGGACTGGTATGACCGGTGTCTTGCATAACGTCTTTTTGGTTCCTCGAGTGGGGGGTTAACTACTCAATTACATTTTAAGCCCAAAAAAGTAGCGATTGAAATTGATAGGTGAGCCGAAGTAGATAATGTCGCTTACTGTCTCAAATTTGTAGCTGCTATCGTGACGTTTTGTCTTAGGCGGCAATGTTGTGTGTTTTTTGTTTTTCTTTTTTCCGTTGACAGAATATACGATATGAATTTGTTTTTCCTTTATTGAACGCTAAACAAATATCTGACGCTTCTGCGTCAATACTCACAACTTGCTGTGTTCATCGATGTCGTCTGCGTATGCGAATAACTGAACAGACTTTTGCAGATGATGCCTCTGGAGTTGACTTGTGAGTTTCATAAAATTCTTTCAAGAACGATGTTGAAAAAATCACATGACAAGGCATCACCTTGTAAGTCCTTTTCTGACATTAAAGGTCTTGGTTTTATCACTAACAATCTTGACGGAGCAATATGCATCCTCCATTGCCACCATGCGCAGTCGAATGAGTTTGGCGGATTTGCCAAAAGTAGACATGGCTCTGTATAGTTCGTCTCTATAGATGAGGGCTATAAGCGGATTTCGAAATCGATGAAGAAGTGATTTGTATCGATATTGAACTCTTTGCTATCTGAAAATTTTATCTATGATGGGTTTTCCTGGCCTAAAACCTCACTGATAGCGGCCGGTCAGATTGTTGACGAAGTATCTTACGAGGGTTAGCTGAAAAGTTTCCGACCGGAACGTAAAGATGAAGTCCCGTTATCAACAAAAGCTGGTGAATCTTTTGACAGTTACTTACCGAAGTTTCAGTCATTTTGAACGCGCAGTTTCTAGTTGACAGTCGTTTGAGTGAGTCGTTGTGAGTGTTTTTTGGAAAATGGAAAAATTCTTGTTTTTGAAGGGCAATATGCCTACGCAAATTAAAAATGAGTTGGTCTCTGTGTATGGGGACTCTGCACCATCATTTACCACAGTGAAATTTTGGGCAGCTGAATTTAA
Source organism: Volucella zonaria (assembly GCA_963966105.1). Lineage (NCBI taxonomy): Eukaryota > Metazoa > Arthropoda > Insecta > Diptera > Syrphidae > Volucella > Volucella zonaria. The sequence goes on along the minus strand of OZ014531.1, from coordinate 175,168,574 downwards.
ACGTGGCCGTAAGAGCTTGGGAGATGATAAACGTTCGGGACGTCAAAAAACTGCAACCACTGACGATAAAATTGCTAAAGTTGACCAAATGGAGTTAGACGACCGCCGAATTAAAGTGAGAGAGATAGTAGAGGTTATGAAAATGTTCAAAGAACGTGTTTGTTACATATTAAATCAAGATTTAGGCATGAGAAAGCTGTCCGCGCGTTGAATGCCGCGTTTGCTTACGTTAGACCAAAAACGTCTTCGAATGAACATTTCCAACGCTCTGTTGGCGCAGTTTAGGCGCAATAAATCCGAGTTTTGGCGCCGATTAATTAGTATAGATGGAACTTGGATACACCATTATACGACCGAAACAAAAATTCAGTCAAAATGGTGGATTGCAAAGAGCGAGCCGGCTCCAAAAAAAGCAACAACTGTTTTTTCGGCTCTGAAAGTGATGGCGACTGTTTTTTGGGATAGTAAAAACCATTACAGGAGCATACTACGCATCATCACTTGCCAAGCTGAAGGCAGAAATTGCGGACGGCCACATTTGCTGAAAAAGAAAATCCTGTTTCACCAAGACAACGCGCCGTCTCACACCTCAGCAGTTGCCATGGCGAAAATCCATGAATTACGGTTTGAACTGCTTGGCCATCGGTCTTATTCACCAGATCTAGCTCCAAGCGACTTCTTTTTGTTCCCTCATCTAAAAACTGCGTCCGGAGAATAGAGATTTTCGTCAAATGAGGAGGCAATCACCTTCGTGAACAATTATTTTGCAGAGAAAAACGCCAAGTACTACATATTTGGACGGGTTAGAGAGATGGGAGCATCGCTGGGAGAAGTGTGTTGAGTTACAAGGAGACTATGTAGAAAAATAAAAAAAAAAATTTCAAACAACCCTCGTAGTAGCCGTTCACATAATACGGCAGACAGAATTGTACGAGTATATGCTTTGCTGATGAAATTTATTTCCCTGTGTGTTGTCGGAATTCAGGGGATCTTCCTTCTTTAGGATCGGGCAAGCAGTGCTGAGGTTCCATTCGTCGGCCCTGATTTTAGGGTTGATGTATGGTCCATATCCAATCATCGCCTTCTGTTCTAAACAGCTTGGCAGACAAGCCATCGGGCTTTCCATTGAAACTGGTGCCCTAGCTTCCTTTTGGTCGGGTGGACGGAACAGTTGTCAGTCTTCATCCAGGTTGAATGGTCCATTCGGCTGCTACTGGACTACTGTATCTGAACTCAAGAAGCTTGAAGAGAATTTAAAAAAAATATGATCAAAGAAAGAATATGTGTGTCTCTTTACAATTGCAGTTTCCACTGAAGATCAAAAGTAGTGACGGATTGTACACACAATTTCCAAGGGGGAGATATTCGATCGCCTTTGGAAGAAGGATAAAGAAAACGACACTACTTTTTCTGAGACCTATTAAGATCTTCCAACAATTTAATCATCAAAAACTGCTGGCATTGACGTGAAATAATACTCCAAACATTCTCTAGTATCTTTCGAACTTTGGCGGATGAGTTCCGGAAGAAAATTTCTTCAGAGTTATATTCGTAAGATGCGGTAAGCATGGATGCATCATTAGGCAAAATGAACATTTAAGAATAGCAAAACAGGTGACTCACTATAAAGAATGACAAAGTCCTTTGAATAGATCAACTCGTAAGTACCATACATAGCGACAATCATTTATTGTTGCGGGTTTATTTGTAGCTTTATTCACACATCGCTAGTCAAATTGAAATCTCAGAAAAATATCTAATCATAGGCGGAACATTATTCCTAGATAAAGTGACTAGTCACTGCTTGTCTATTTCACACAATCTGATTTTATGATATATCCCTTAATTATTCGTACGACCGTAACTTTCAGTAAGGGCGCTCAAAATAAATATTTAGAATTTTTGCTTGTGGCAGTGGCAAATGGTATAACTCGTTCTGTTTACATTTTTTATTACTATACATATGTAGATATATGCGATCTCTATTTTTGACTCTTATCTCTGGTTCAAATGTTTGTAAATAATAAAAAAAAATCCATTTCACTCAGCACCTTCAGCAGATATCTGCTCGAATGACGTAGTAAAAGTGTCGCTTATCTAATTTCATAGCGCAATTTGGTACTTTTATCTACCGAGTACCAAGAAATTATCTAAAAGATACACAAAGTTGTCATCAAGCAAACCACCATAATTGCCGCCGACGCATTGTACTAGTATTTCCAACAAACTGAAGGTTACATGAGCCGAAGTCAGAAGAAACAAATTTTTTTCGGTTTTTTTTTTTTTCTGTAAACTTGCCACACGTTTCAGTTTATTTCCTTAACTCTAGATACAATTAAAATGTTTACACTCTCTCTCACTCACACATGATTTCACAGCATTTTTTAACGATTACAAAACTCAAGACATACCATCGATAAACGAACAAAAAAAGTTAGCCACTGTTGAAAGTTTATAAGCCGTTCCGGTCGTAGGTACCAAGGAACCTGTTACACTTGGAGCAATAATGATGACCAGTCTTGCAGCTGCTCATACAATATGGTATAAAACATAAACAGCAACACCATCTGTTGGATAGAAAACGAAAATGTTAGTAACTTGTAGAAGTCATAGGAAAATTACTAGTCAACTTGCCCCATACAGCCCAGAATCAGGGCAAAGACATGAGTTCTTTTGCTGGACGTATGATGCATTCGGGTTTTCCGACGTTGTCCACATTCCGGACAAGTGACAGTTGATGGTTGAGGTCCCAGCTTGAGGGGCTCCATACCTAGAGAAACGTCAAAATAGTCATGGATGTCAGAATCTATAAATATCCACATATACTCTTAATGCTAAATGTATCTCTTGCTCACCTCGTGGCTCCACTATGACCGGATTCATGCGTGTGCTGTGGGGCTCAACACGGTTTGAGTAGGATCCCATTGTGACATTGGCCATAGGTGCTGGGGCTCCTCTCATGGGACTACTCACATTTCCAGATGGTTGAAACTGATGCATGTCTTGTAGTCCCGATGGAGTTGTTGGTGTGGGAGCAGATGGTTGTGGGTTCATTGGACTAGGTCCGCTGGCCATGGCCATATCATAAGATGGCGGTGCTTCAGTCGGTACATCATGATGTGATGATGTAGATGGCGCCTCGCCTCGTCCTTGTAAACTCGGATACATCATGGAATGCTTCTGCTCCATCATAATTGTTCACGATTGCGCTTTAGATATTGATAATTGTACTGTTTCACTAGTTCCCGTGAGTGTTAGAGTCAGCGATTAACGTAAGCGTTTGCACATTGTTACAGGTAAGCTTGCATGCAGACAACTAAATTGAAAGATCGTCTGGCAGTTCTGGTTTACCTGTAGGTGAGCGGTTTTACCCGTGGAATGGAGGAAAGCACAACAAATTGGTGTTTTGCTGTTTTGCTGTTTTGTTACTTTATCTTTTTTGTTTGCTTTGTCGGTGAGTCGGTGTGTCGGTGAGTCGGTGAGTCGGTGAGTCGGTGAGTCGGTGTACGAGTATGTATGGGTCCCGTTTGCACAAACATGCTTTCGAAATCTATTTGTTATCTTTTTCTATTTTTTTCCCCCATTTTGCGTTCTGTAATTCTGCTTTTGTTTTGCGGCTCGTTCCGTGAACCTATTACTGCGGGAGAATGTGTGGTTTACTTAAACAAAATTAAGTAAACATGTTCAAAGGTTGATTTGTATCCGATAGTTGGCTGCAAACTATTCCATAAAGTAGAATATTTTCATTCTGACTCAGAATTTTTAATTAAAGTGAACATGCGATTAATTAATAGCATGCATTGGCTGTTGAGTAATGATATTGTGGTTCAGCCATCAGTTATGGCTGGTGTGGATATGGGAACGTATAAACGTCGACCCACATAATCCAGATGAATCTACATTGGAGGTCTGTATTTCAGGGCCTTTACCAAGGGCTTCATATGCATGTGGTTGACATTTATTGAAGCCTTTTCATTAATTTATTTTTAACGTAAAATTATTAATGAAATGTAAAGGTCATTGTTTTATTTGTTAATGAAATATACATATATGTAGGTATAACATATGTTTATATTGATCTTTAATGCCTTGCCGAGTGTCATACACCGATTTAAGCTGATGGACATCAGTCGTATACAAGTACTTACAATTGAAATCTGGCTTTGTTTATAGTGATGTGGCCTTTACCAGTGTAAACATTACGGCAATCTCGTGACCCTCTTGACGCGATATTGTCAAGTGGATTTTATCTGATAAGGGAACTTAAATTAGGAAGTGATACAGTTCGGACTGGGTGGTTGGTATTTTACTAGTACGATTAGGGTAGGTAATGAGTGATGACCAATGGTGAAACTATGATAACACATTAGTTGTGCGTCCTTACGTTCTCATGGAAGCCGATGGCTACTGGCATAGAAGAAAGAAGAAAATAATAAGTAGGTACTCTGTTGAAAATGACTTACCTTTAGAAGGTGGACGAAAGGCGAAATATTTCACGTAATCGAATTAACGTTGGAGTCAGCAGTCAGCGTAGCAGAAACCTTATATTAGCTTCATCAGGTTATTTGGTCCTGGTAAACCAGGTCGGGGTTTGAACGTCAAAATTCAACTATTGTGAAGGAACCAGGGTAAGAATGAATCTATTGTTGACGGCTTTGAAACTATAAAATATACATATCACCTTGATCAAAAAGTTATTCAGAAAACTTAAAATACAAGTTTATTCATTTAAATCTATATTATCGCCTTCAAAGTAATCCCCATCGACTGCAACACACTTATGCCGGCGCTTGATCCAATCTTCGAAACATTTTTTATATTCGGTTTTCGATATGTCCATTAGTGCTTCCTGCGATTTTTCCATTACTTCCTCTCGGCTGCTGAAACGCCTTCCCCGTAGTGATTTTTTAACTCGATTGAACAGAAAGAAGTCACAGGGAGCCAAATCAGGCGAATTCGGTGGCTGTTGGATGGTATTTGTTGCATTTTTCGTCAAAAAATTACGAATAATGATGGCACTGTGCGATGGTGCGTTATCATGGTGCAAAATCCATGAGTTTTCTGCCCAGAATTCTGGTTTCTTTCGGCGAATTGCTTCACGCAAACGTCTCATAACGCCCAAATAATACTCGTACTCTTTGTTTACTGTCTGGCCTTCTGGCAAAAATTCATGATGCACTACACCATTGTAATCCGTGAGCATTGCCTTCTTTTTTGACCGAAAACGACGTGGTTTTTTTTGGCTCGGCACAAAGATAGATGTACTCTTGGCTACGTAACTTTTGCAAGTATCAAGCTATGATGCTAAGATTTAGAGAAAATGTCAACAAGAGATTTACCAACATAACAAAAAAACAGAACTCAAATCGGAACAATGGAAGCGCCACACGGTGGTGTGGTCCGGGAACTTTTTGATCAAGGTGGTATATCGCGAGTGTGCGCCGAACAAAATTAGGATGTAAAGCTGTGACACATGGCGGGTGTCATTTTGACAGATAGATCGTCCAATAACAATAATTTTTAAAACGTGCTATCATTTTTGAAGGTTCTTTGAGATTTATGTTCAGTATTGTTTCACAAATCATCCGAAATACCTTACACCAGAAGTGTGCTTTCGTATTATTCAAATTAGTCTTCTATTCGCGAAACAAATAGAAGATGACGCGATTCTTTCGGACCTCAGCTTAGACAAGAAGCTAATTCCTTGTACTCTTAGTATGTTTCTCTTAATGGAATTTCTAAGTTGCTTGTATAAAATGCATGCGCAGCACACTTATATAGGTCCTGAGAGGCAGCCGTTATGACCTCTTAGACACGTCGAAAAGAACTCGTTTGGTCTGCCTGCAACCTTGAGAGTCATGTTATTTAGAGTTATGTTCATCAACTCAGCTATCGATGTAAGTCTCAATTGGACGGAGGCTGTCTTAACGCCGGTTCGGGGCCCAAAATTCGCTCCTCTGAGCATTGCCTGACAATGAGATGGGATCCAGACTAAGTGACTGCTTGTACTCTCGACCTGGCTTGGAAGCCTTGAGATAAGCCCTCCCAGGTTTTAAGCGTAACTTGTCACTACAGATGCATATACTTCGTCCCTTTACCGGTTCTTTTTAATATAGTTTATTGCCAATAACATTGCGTATACTTCCGCTTGGAAAACAAACTTCTGTTTTCCTAAAAATGAGTGAAATCTTACGTTGCTCTCCTCCGGAAAGACACTGCGTCTAGAGCCCTTTTGATGCCATTCGTGAAAAACCGACTACATTTCTTTCCAGGCTCAGATTCTGGCCGAGATCATTCCTGGGAACAGGGAAAGTCGACTGCGTATTTTCGCAACAATATGAGTTTTGATGGTACTGTATCAGGCGGCTTGTCCATAGCACCAGATTCAGACAGTCGGCTCGCAAGTTCATCAAAAATCCAGTGACTATTGCATCAAAGCCTATGATATGAATATGAATGGGAGGGAGATCCAGAAATGCTTCTAGCTCAGAGCCAGACGTGCTACGGAAAGCCCCATGCAGCCGTGACGTTCGTGGAGTCTGGTAAAAGCAGAATTATTTCCGTGAAACTTACGTGACGACAAGCTCGGTAGCAAGTTCATGTTTTGCAATAAATGCGACAGCGTCTTGGAGGTTTTTGGCTTTTAGTGACAAGAAAGTTTTTATCCAGGATGATATCCAAATACTTGGTTTCGTTGCGGAAACAAGTAGTGATAACTTTAAGCACTAGATGAGCTGGACTAGTCGGCTTCCTCCTTCCCGTAAAGAAACCAACATTAGTCTTAAGAGGATTGACGGTGGTCCCATTACTAGTGTACCGATCGCTGGTCAGAACTAGTGCTGTCATCTGCACCACCTACATATGCCTGAGCATAAACGTTAGAACTATTGAGCGCTTTAAGAAATAAGTTGACCAGTTGACGCTGGCGTGCGAGCAACGCCCACCATCACATTTTGGCCCCAGCCAGCATCAGCAATCGGATATCTAAGGTGCATCATCATTTCTGGCTACCAGATTTCGTTGCACAGTTTCGAGGATTTTCTGCGCTGGTAGGCGCAACATGTAGTTCGATGCATATTAAGTTTGAACATTCCCTTCGTGCTTTTTAACATGGTGGAAGTCAGATTGATAGGTCTGAGGCTTTTTTCCAATTTTCGGTAAAGAGGCTGACCTTACTGTTCGCCAGTGGATTGGGATGTATACCGGTGACAGGAGAGCTGTGAAGATTCTCTTTTGAGCTGCCAGTAGTTAGTCAATAACTTTTTGTAGCATAACTGAATATGCCATAGGCCATTGATGCCAGGCGACTTAAAGACATTGAAGGAAACACTAGTGTCAAATAGACCATCAAACCATGAAAGTTTCATCAACAAGGTTGGGTTAATCAGCTCACTTGCAGCTTCGGTGATAGCAGCAGGTTGTGAGTTGGTTCTGATTAGATTACACGAATAGTGAGTCTCAATCATTAAACAGAGAGCTTCTGCTTTCGATAGTCTCCACACTACACTATCAGATTTTCTAATTGATTTGCAGTCCGGCTGATATCCATTTCCAGTCCTCTTTGGAGGACTTCTACCAGTCTCCAAGTTTTACCTACAGTTTTGATCTATTCGCAAAAGTCTTTCGAAATCCGAATTAGTTTCTTATATTCTTTTGTCTTTGCTTAGAGTTGTAGAGATTCCAGTCTTCTTCCAAATTAGTCTTGACTGACTTGCTGGGAAGTTTCGATCTGAAAAGGTATTTCCTGGCTGGGCACTTGCAAGTTCTGAACAGCTTTCTGTGCTTTTTTTTGTGTTCTGAGTTTAGGGAGAACATTAACAGACCTGCTTAAGCGTTCCTCCTTAAAGCGTTTTCACTTGGTTTTCCGCGAATTCCTCCTCCTCAACAAGACTGATGCCTCACATTTGATTTAAAATTCCGTCTATGTATAGTCTGAGATTGAATCTTTGATAGCACTCGTTAAGTGGATTCTTGCTGTCATACTTTTGCTATAAATGTTGCTGAGAGTCAACATTTTCAACAGCCAGGTAGTATAAAGTCCAGGCAAGGATTGCCTCTCACCTTGTGTTAATTACGACCCCAAAAAGTATTCTGAGCATTTGTATGGCAGCACATGATATGTCCCATTTTTCGAAAATTACAGAATTCAATGAGTTCATCTCTGGTTGTAGCGGTTGAAGCGTATCATGGTGATAAAAAGCTAATGCAACGACGAATTTGAAATTAATCGGCTCAATGAAGACCACTTTGAGAGAAAAAATCCTCAAGGAACATTTCGTCTGGATTCGAGGGAAGATATTGCTAACTGCACGAACTGCACAGTGGCATCAACCTAGGCAGAAGAGTACCAATACAACACTACGATGAGTGTAGCATGTACATAGATCGGATGGGCAGCAGCAGTCCGTTAAATTCACCCTGGATACGGGAAATATAGCGACTTAGGTGCTGTGCGTTAGTTAAGCAGCTAGGCGGCCATTACTTGAGGTAGTTACCTTCCGATCGAGCTGGAGGTCTAATTCAAATCCAAGCTATAGCGTCATCTAAAGTAAAGTAGGAGATAGATTACCTGAGCTCATAGCTTTGCTTCTAAAGGGTCTTTCATTAAGCGCTTCCTATCTTTAAATTTCAATAAAACAAATTGTGTGTGAGATATCATCGAAATTTTTTATTCGTTTGAAAGGTATATCGATGTCATTATGTATGGAATATAACGTCATTCAAATGTCCGCCGCTGCTTGTCTGGGTGGCGCGCATTCGAAATGTCCAATTTTCCATGACTCTAGCGCATAAATCAGGCTGAATTTGACCGATGGCATAGGTTATGTTGGCTTTGAGGGCCGCTGTGGTTTGTGGCTTATTCGCATAGACCTGGTTTATTCGCATAGACCCCACAAGAAAAAGTCTAACGGGGTCAAATCGCACGATCTCGGTGGCCAGTTCACATCACCTCCACGTGTGATGACCACGCCCTCGAATCGCTCGTGCAGAATTTCTAATGTGGCGAGAGCTCCGTTCCACGTAGCGCCGTCCTGTTGAAACCACATATTGTTGGTGTCCATATCATCCAATTCAGACCACAAGAAGTTAGTAATCATCGACCTATAGCGTTTGCCGTTGACGGTGATGACCTGGCCAACGTCGTTCTCAAATAAATATGGACCATTGACGCTGCCAGCTCAAAATCCACACCAAACAGTGACTTTTTAGACATGCATTGGACGCTCTTGCATCTCATGTGCATTAGTATCGTCCCAAATTCGACAATTTTGTTTGTTGAGCGACGCGAGATCGACTGCCTCGGATTCTCCTGCACACAATCACGGCCTTCGGCGATGTTTTCGGCAGATCTTGCGTTTCGTCGACGTACGGGTGTTGGTTTATCGTTTACTGAACCAGTGGACTCAAATTTATCCACCACACTGCAAATAGTCCTCTCGGTAGGACGATTTTGGCGACCGTAAAATAGGCGAAGCGTGCGAAACGTTGGTCGAACAGAGCACCCGTTGTGATAAGACAATTTTGTTTGTTGTTGAACGCTATGTTCGTCCATGGTGATTTGGTAAAACAGAATAAATGACAGGCAATTTGACAAATGCAGCTTCAACAATATGGCCGCTATCAGCTGTCAAAGTTGGGAAGACCCTGTGTATTATTATTATTGTGCTTTAACCACTTCAGATATTCCTCGCAAAACTTTTCTGAACGCAGCTGAAGATCTGGATGCATCTTCTTGTGTCTATATCTCCGGTTGTGTTTGATTACGAAAAAGTAGGTCGTCGACAAACTACCTAGGTGAGTTTGAGAGAAGGACTACTTACCATGTCTGTCTGCATTCTTGGCCAGAGCATTGGCATTTACGGTCACCGTAACCACAATTACAGATGATATACCTGTGGCATGCTGACAGATGAAGAACTTTAGACTGTTAATGGAGTCTTAATGGGATATAACAGTTCTAGTAAACAAATCAATTAGCTCGGCATAAACAGCATCACGCGCTGGGAAGCGTGCTGTGAGGGTGACGTCTAAGATCAGTGACTTTCTGGGCTCTCACTGATGTGGTAAGTAATGATACCACCGCTTGGTTAAGAGTATTAAAATAGTTAGTCACCTTTCTTCAAAACCGGAAAATAAACAGAAAAAAGTGACAGAAAATGGTCATCTTAAATAGTTCTTACTCGTCTTTAAAAGTTTTATTTTTATGACACATTGAAACGCAAACGAGTTGTGTGTTTTTATAAAAAAAGCGCACTAAACCAAAACAAATAAGCACAAACTCGACTGCTTTTTTTCTTTCATACGTTCGTTATTTCACAAGATACAAAACTCTGCAATTCAAAAACAAACAAAAACGGAAAAGAGTTAACTTACAGTTCAGTACCGAACAAGGCAACGCTATAGGAGATGTACATATCATCTCCCTTCCGGACTAGATAGCTGGCTTAAAGTCTTAGCTATCATTAAAATTGTCTGTTTACAATTTAAAGCTCTTCTTCGTGACTCAAATGACGCGATTGCGATAAATTAAAAAAAAAAAAACAAAAATAAATAAATAAATGAAACTAACGAGTATTTCATTTCTTCTCGTAGACTGTTCGAACACATGACTGTGCATTCCCATGGGTGGCAGTGGCATTTCTTGAGAAACCATCCTCCATTGTGGTGTATTCAGCGTTTATTCGCTGAGCCATGCAGGCGATCGAAGGTAGAGGACAGTAAACAGTTCCAACTCCGGCACTAGCACTGGCACATGTACTCGTACTCATCGGGGTACCATGTTGATCCTATTGTGGTGCTTTGTGCTGAGTTATACGGAAAATTAAAAAAAAATATCGGCGCAAAGTTCGCTTTAGAAATGAAGTAGAAGACTAGCCCGGGATCATGCGATAACGTAAAAAAAAACACAACGAATCACTTGACTTGACACTTAGCTTCCAAAAATGACTAATCACGAATGACGCATTGGAAATGACGCGGTAATGCTCGCGTATTTCACAACTTACCCAACGTGCTAGCAAATGAGAACGTTGATGATGTTGGTCGGTTACGGGTAATTGATCTTCGGACACATGTCATTAGACGTGCGGAGAATCCCATTAATACTAATACGAGTACATAGGGGTCCGATGGATGCACAGAAAATTGAGCTGAAAAATGTGAAATTCGAACTGTCACGCGTGAGTCATTAGAACACTTGGCACAGCTAGACCTTGCAACGTAGATACATTCGTAGAAAAAAGTCATCTGGGAAAATTATAAGGCAGATATACACACATACTCGTATGTAAGGACATCCATCTGGGGAATAGGCTAGCAAAAATGAATCGATGAAAAGAAGCTACGTTCCACCACTTTAGTCTAAGAATGAAATTTTAGGTATCCGAGAAGATGGTCATTAAACTCTTGGAAGCTATATAAAAGTCTGTTGTGACAATAAAAGAGCTTTCCTGCCAAAAACGACATTGAATACTTTGACAGATGCATACGTATCTGTAAATGTAAATAAAATGAAAGAAAGAAACGATAAGCACACATAAAGCGAAATATGCTTAAAAGTGTGAAATTATGGAAAGTGTTTGAACAGATTACTGTCTTTGCTTCACTTGACATACGAGTAATACGAGTACAATATTCATATTATACATGGAGGCTGAGAAATAGTTACAAAACCGAAAACTATGCCGCCAATTTAGTTTGCAATCTTGCGTAATCCAAACAGCTAAAAATATTTAAGTCTTAATATAGATATGGAAGTGGACAAGCAAAGAATTGAAAGTAAAGATTTCATTAGGAGCAGTTCCAATTGGGAATGTTCAATGTTCGTGTTTTGATGTGGTATTCCACTCTGGTACTTCACTAAAAGGGTCCAACACGGCTCCTAAACAAGAGATTTCTAAGCTTTTTAGAACACGGTGATAAGTAGCATCAACTGTCTCATGAAGCAATCCGGCCAGTCTCAGGTGGTTAACTCAATGAACTGATAGATGCAAAACACTGTTTCCCCATACCTACCATTGCAAATAAATTCGAAATGGCCAAGCCAAACGAATTTGTACTTTTTCGAAAGGTTTTGCTTGAACCCAGCACCGGCTCCCATTAGGGAGGAAAGAAAGGGGGGTACCGATCTACGTTAGTTTTAAATGTTTGAAGATTATAATCACTAGGAAATAACGAGTTTGGCAGGGTATTCCATAAGCGAATTGTGCGGCTTAGGAAAGAATCAAGATATTTCAGAGTACGTGGGCAGAAACGTTGCTCCCGTTCCATAGCCGAAGACAGGGACGTGAGTTCGGGATCGAATATGAAAATCAGAAAGTTCTGCTCTCAGCAAAGGGATACATATAAATATTGGATAAGAAGTGGCAGAAGTGGATGAAGATTAAAAAGAGTGTCGAACACAAAACGGACTCCTGTGGTATACCAGGATTTTTTTTTGTGGATCTTAAAACCGTCCAAGGCAACTTGAATTGAACATTTCGAAAGGTGATTTCTAATTCATTTAAGAAGAGATTCATCGGTCCCAAACGCACTCATTTTCGACCAAAGATCCCGATGCCAAACTCTGTCAAATGCTTTTGATATATCAAGTGCAACTATCTTGCTTTCGGCAGATTCCCTTTCCAGTGAGACATGCCATCGAATCACCAGTCGATCTGTTGCTAAGAAAATCGTACTGCCGGTCATTCAGAAGTCTTCATGTTTTCAAGATATTTCATAATGTGACGGATTATCAGCGTTTCCGTGCCCTTAGGAAGAAGGGACGTAAATGAAATGGGTCTGTAGGAGGGTAGAAAAGAAGACTCGCCGTTTTTAGGGACGGACTAGACAAATACTGTTTTCTAAAGAGTAGGATTGATGGCAAAGCTTACGCAGTAGTTTTCAGAGCGACGAAGAACACCTCTTCAGAAGAAGGGGAGATATACCATTTGGACCAGCGGATTTGTGTAGATATATTGAGATCTTTAAATACTAGTACTAAGCGAGTGCCAAAGTGGATTCGTCTAATTGAAGATCCGATTCACTCAAGTGTAAGGGGAGAGAAAACACATTTTGGGTGTGCTAAGCTGGCCACAAGCTGTGCAGCTAGTAGATTGGCCTTTTTCGAAGAGCCGGCAGCTGGAATGTCGTTGTAAATGAGCATTAGAATAAAATATGATGCAGCATTTCATATGTTTTTAACGAATGACCAAAAATTGTTACTACCTTTGAGACATTGTAATATTTTTGCGACAGTTTTTAGTCGTACTGATATTTCACACGCTTAAGAAAGACGTTGCATTCATTCCTGGCTCGTTTGAACTTTCTCGCTTTTTTCTGTCGAGCTGGGCTTGTAGGCTCAAAAAAATATTTCTCTAAATGTTCGTAAAGTCCACCAAAGCTCGTCAATGCAAACGCAATCAAAAATCACTTGAAGCATATTGCGTTCGAAACGATTAAAAGTATCATCCGAAGAGCTAAAATAATTTTTGTCTTTTATAGCGTATCAATAGTGTTCCTTGAAAAGGTCCTATTTTGTCTTCTTAAGTCAAAGAAACAGTGATTGGGAAGTGTATGTTAGCTCTGTTTTTGGTTTCTAAAGGATCATCATTATTAGACTCAATAGCAAAACCTGGAGTAACATTCTGTCCGATTTATCGATTTTGTGCATCTTTTCTTGTTGACAGCATTTACTTACTATTATTCTCATCCGCAGTTAAATCTATTCAAATCTGCTATTTGATTATTTTCTAGATAGTGACAGCTACGAGTATTTGGCAATGTTGTTAATGTAATCCACATATACAAGCAGCAGGACAAACTCTTGGAAAGTCGGGACTCATATGTTTGATTATGAGTTGCGCAAAATTTTCTTAAGTTTGATAACACACGCATTTTAAGTCGCAGTGCGATTGTCTGATCCTTATAAAGAAGTAAGCTTTCTCAATATTAGTTATTTTACGCAGTTTGAGGAATTTGACAGTGATGTTGAAACTAGACAAATCTCTATTTGGCTCGTCTGGTCAGACGCCGCTGTAAAATCGATAAAAAGGTGGTAAGCATCATCTTGAGAAATCATGACCATCTGTAGTATTGTTAATATTTGGACTTACGTAGTTTAAATCTCACAAGTGGAAGTGATTTTTGGCAAATGGTTTCAGGCGTTCACAATATATGGCGACGACATCTTGAACGTGATGTTAAGGAGATTTAAAGGTTTATAGATAGCATAATTTGTAAGGTCTAATTTTTTGTGAATCTGCCAAAAAATCTTGTAATTTATTTGTTGTATGCTCGCTACAACATGATCTTCCGTTGCAATAAACAGCTAGCAGGAAACCCATCCCGTCCGGTGGACTTGTTGAACTTTATTTTGAATACTGCCGCCTTTACTTTATTTTTATCAATCGGAGGACGTCTTAGATTTTTAAAATATACATAGAGTCAGTGAGTAAACATACTGTTACACATAGAGCGTGCGCGGTTTTTTAGGGAGAATGATTTTTTCTTGTAACAAATCTACCATATCCACATTGGTCCAGCTTATGATGACTTTGAAGACTTAACGGCTGCTTGGATATCGACAACATCGTTTCTTCGTTCGGTGTCGACCTGCGCATTCAGCTCACAAAAGTGGAATTACTGACTAGTATTACTCACCTGTAAATAAAGCAGTGGAACAGATTACCTAGACAGGTTCCGAATACTAAGTCACAATGATAATCAATGATTAGTTTATAATTCGGCATCCTTGCATAAATAAATAGTGTTTGGGCTCATCAAAAATAAGGATTTGCTTTATTAAATAGTTTAGAAAACTTACAACCTTTGGATTAGTTCTCCTAATCTGCGTGATGTGGGATCTTGTACAGATCGGCCATGCGGATAAAACGAGCGACTGTTTAACCTTGCAGGCAGTACCAATACATTACTAAATGTGTAGTGCCATTTTTATATTGGACAATCAAATGCGCTTGAAAATTTGTGAGTAGCTACAAGCGTCATTTGCAACAGTCAATCCAACAATATCAGGCACAAATTGAAATCAGGTCTGTTGAACATCCTGTTCGTTTTTTCAACAAATCATCTGGTCCAATGAAAGGCAACTTGGTCCAGATTTCAGTATATGAATACAGCTGTTTTCTGAGGGTGGATAACTTGTGACAGAAAGTTCAAACTATTATGTGCACTATCCCACTATCCCAACTCAAAAGCGCTAGTTCATAGGTACAAGAGACTTTGTCGGTAATGGAGAATAACAGAAGGCCAAACAACTGGAAGAAGAACGAAAAACAAGATTTTAAAACACATCCGACGAAGTCCTAAAAATCTGCAAGAGAATTGGAAAATGATAATGAAACTTATTTCGTTGGTATTCTTAATGTTGCACTAAAGATAACAGCCACACGTAGGCCGAAAATGCGCACACGTTCGGAGGGAAGCAGTATTTTCGGTGCCGTGCCACATTCCAAAATTCGGCATTATTTCACCTTTTTTTTTTTAATATTCCTTTAATGGTATAAATCAATTGTCATCTTATCATGCTACAAATGATTAAAACAAACGGTACCATGCCAAATCGACCACTTACAATTACAACTAAAATACAATTGTTAAGAAGTTATAGGCGCCTGCCTGACAGCTGTTGACATTCCCTTACCGAAGCGACGAAGTTGCGTGAAATCCTGTTAGTGAACGAAGCGAGCCACCTTCTTCAAACTTGAATTGAACAAATATTTCAACATTTCTTTTCTTTTTATTTTATTTATTAAAGCTTTAGTTATTTAATTAATTTAGAGTTACCTATACGGCAACCTATTTTAATCACTTAAAACAGAACAACGTTTAAGAAATAAATGCTTGAAATATGAGCGTTTAACAATGTACTTTAGTGGTACTTTGTACAATTTGCCCGCAAATTGGACAAAGGATCGGGTTTAAATATTTATCTGATAATCCTGTATGACACTTCAAACACAGTTGTGCAGGTTGTACAAGGTTTCACAAGCGCGAATTTCAAAATTCGGTGTTATTTCACTTTATAGTATGAAAGCTAAATAACGCCAAATTTTGGAATTCGGCGTTATTGCGCTTGGCGTTATTTTACGTCACCATATTTTCGTATCATTAAATTGTCACGACTCGGCCTATTCCCAAAACGAAGCAAAGCAAAATCAAAATCCTTCTTTGTATGCTGGACACGATGAGAAAAATTTTGTAGCGTTGAAGCAGTAATAGGTGGATTTGCGGTGCATAAGTAAAGCATTAAAAAGCGCGTTCAACATCAGAGCTATTGAGGAATTTTTAAGTTCTGGAATAACCGCCAAAAGGATACCATGTTGGAGTAATACAGCGAATGGGAGCCTTTAATCTTGCGAATTCTCAGAGTTAAAATAATAGTCAGAATATATCCAAAAAATATCCAAGGATTACTATTAAAATAGAGTGTTACTCTACAATATGACCGTTGTATTTATGCTAAGTATCCTAGGGGTTGCCAAACCAAAATACCTGGTCTGGCTGATGACGTGGAAGTAGCCAAACATCTTTAGGAGATAGAGCACAATCGCACTAAATATATTATGTCCGCGTGTGCTGGTGGCTGACAAATTTGGGCCCTATATCCTCAGTAGTAGAAGTACAGTGAAAAACGTAAAGATACGAGTAGGCAACTATGCTGTAACCTCGAAAGGTAAAGTCCTTGTTAGAGTGAAATATGTTTGACGTTTTTATAGTTGCAACACTAATCTTTAGACAACATCTGCAATATACCACCGTTAAACTGTCAAAGACGGCACTGGCACAAGCATGTCTAATATTGATAGACCAAAATACCGCAGAAGATTGGTTCTAACTAGAGTGGTTATAGCTGTAATTATCTGGATTCCAAATGTGGGGGCATACCATGAAAAGACACTGAAAGTAATCAGTAGATACCTTTGCAACAACGTCATTTTATTTGCCTTGTTTGTACCCGTCATGACATTCCGGCATTCCAATTGACATTTTGGAAATTGAAATCAAAGAAAATATCAACACAACAAAGTCGAACAAAGCATTTCCGACAATATGAAGCCACAGTGAAGGGTATCTTTAACTAAGACCCGACTGTCCTGCTACAAAACCAAAATATAACAACTGGGGGGCAAGGCTTAACGACATCATAACCCCGGAGAGTATAAAGAAAAATAAGATCGTTAAGTTCCAGGATAGCTTGGATGCAATCAACTAAGGGCACATCAAGAGCAGATGTTAGAGAGTTAAGAATATAATATCGTTGCTCACTCGTGATGAAATGCATGACGGAGGACAAAGTGGGAAGAAATCTGACATGGTTATTCAGTGTGAATTTAATTTTGTCCTTAAAGATTAAGATCGACATCGTACACTAGAGGCGAAGTTCTTTTTGGCGTTCAATTTGAGTCCCTTATGCGAACAGGATTCATCAAAGGCTAAAAGCAATATTAAGACTTACAAACAGGAGTCTCTATTACCCCATTGAGCCTTCAAAGGGCTTAGATTAGTTTTAATAAACAGAATCCGTAAAAAACCGACGGGTCCCGGAAAATATCACTTATTTCAAGCCTCGGAAGACTAAGTGAGGATAAACAGCAATTGGGCAAATCTCCCACTACTAGCGTGGTTGCGAAAGTTGTTCTGGTTCCGTTGTCTACAAATTTAGGAAAGAAGTATTCAAATACAAGGGCTTTGAAGGTTGAGGCATTAAGAGCATGTGGACATCAATGATACAAACCGAGATGATTTTTTATTTAACACCAGTAGAGCAAGTCTGTATTTTAAGTAGCACAAACAATTGATAAGGCATCTCAATCCACTTGGCATGTGTAACTGGAGACAGCTCGTCAGTGATCGTGGCGGCTGGATGGGTTTGATTGGTGAGGCCCAGGATCCAGTCGGACTGTTGTGCAATCTGAATACTTAGACTTAGACTTGAAACGGATCAGCAGATTTCCAGATGTCCCATAGAAAAAAAAAATCACAAAGATATAGCATAGATCTTGGCATAGTTTCCGTGTGAAACTGATACCAAAATATGTATTCTCAGGCGCTTAATGTAAACTGGTGATGGGCATTGAGTTTCCTGATAGCAGGTAATCATTCTACTTTTCAGAACCTCCTCCGATCATAAATTAACGCTGATCTGTTCTCTGAAAATATTGGTATTTCATATTTTTGAACAGGAGAACCTTTCGGGTTATGCCCGATGTAATGAGATGATTCAAAGAAAGCTCTCCATTCTAGCGTAAACAATCTTTAGAATGAATTTATTAGAAATCTGTAACCGTGTGTCGGATTGGGGAAATCCGATTAAACGTTTAGCTTCAGTTGATTACTCATGTGGAAGTGGTTTGCAAGTAAGTACGTGCAGCTCTAATGTCATGAGACCACATATACTCGTATGTGTGCATTAAGCAAATGTTTAGATATGTCCACTCTCTTCAAATTTATTCCTAAATGTCTATTACTTGTGTTGTGAACATTCTCCACAAGACTAATGGATTTCATCGATTGTTGAATACATAAAACTCGCCATAAATCAAATATTGCCGCATTTAAACACAGGCATGCACTCATTCCTGGACTTTCATTTCCCTTGACCCACACTTAGTCAAATCCATTTACACGTTACAATTCATTTTGTTGAGTAGTTCCTTCCGCACCTTTATTGGCACAATCGCAAATCGTGGTCAACTGGAGGCCTCCCACCTACACAAAACTATCCCGGTAGGCACCACATGAAGGCTATAACTCCCCATTATACGAGTATTGTAGCCATCAGACTATGAACTTGTTAACACTTCACCACAATTCTAACTTCGACAAATCATTTCCTGTTTGACACTTTGCCCTTTGCTACGAGTAAACCACATCCAATCGAATTTATTCGTATCTATGAACTGTCTATCATTAGGCACATTTGACAACCAAATATTGTTCCCAATTCGGGGCATTATCGATGGGAAGCACCACCAACACAAACACAATTTCACCGTCCAATTCATTTCAGTCACATGAATTATATTATAATTTAATAGTTTGGTTTGATTACATTCGCAAAAGCACACCTTTGGCATAATTACAAAAAAAAGGAAACAGAAATTCCTCTAAATAGATACAAATACAGATACAGATACAGAGAGGTACACAGATACACTTGCGCGTGTTTGGAATTCGTGAGGCGCGATATAAACATAAAAAATACTGCAATCCAGCAACATGCAGGCACTTTGTCCGTTGTCCTTTGTGTGACACTACAAGTTGCCACTGTTGTAGGTGCCTAAGAACTTGTTGCAATTTCCGCAGTAGTGGTTGACATTCATGCAGCTATCCATGCAGTAGGGCAGGCAGACGCAACACCAGAACCTGGAAGGGGGTGAAGAACAATAGAAATACGTAAATGCGGAGTAATAAGTGGTTGGAGTGATAAGATTGCCGCGATAAGATACGGATAGGCGTAAAAGTTGCCACGAAAATGTATCGTACATACTCGTATATGCACGTAGATGACGTGACTCATTTGTAACTCACCCAAAAAGGCACAGAAGCCCAGCCATTATGTGTGTCTTTGAGCCAGGCTCGGGCTCAACACGAGTCAATTTCTGTATGTGACAGAAAGGACAGGTGATGTAGGATGCCCGTGGTCCAAGGGGTAGTGTACGATCTGAAAGAAATCACGAAAGTCAGAAGGTATTCGTATCCAGAGTGTGAAGCCTACTTTGAAAGATCACGACTTGGGGTGGTTGGGGTATTGCCTGCTGGTGGTGATAATTGTTGGAATACACTGGCTGTGGTTGCATTGGTGGTGGAATCGGATGATACGTATCAGCAGGGATAAATCCAGGTGGTGGCTGAGGATATGGTGTGGAACGTTGTACTTGAGGCTGATCAGTGCTGCTTCCAGTCGCTTGATCGTACGATGGTGGTGATGTATATGAGTCCTGCTGACTCATTGGTGGGTTGTTTAGATTAGCCTTCTCCATGGCAACTCAGCGATCGTTTGATGAATGTGCCAAGTGGAACAAAAAGTGCTTTTGTGTTGTCGTGTTTATTTTTACTTTTTTTTTCGGAATGTTGCGTGCGTAGCTGAGACGACACCGCTTCAATGAATATATTCGAACTGACGACGGCTGTGTTCGAAGTTCGTCGCGAAGCTAACCGCTTCGAGTACGAAAGCTTTTTTTTGTCTTCCCTGTTGCGGGCGAAGTAGATGTGAACTTGTTTCATGTTTATTTGAAATGAAGCTTAGCAGAAGGGGGGTTTTTTTTTTCTGTTCTCTGGAATATGGTCATTTGCGATTGTGGCGATAAGAAGTTGTTGTTTATGTCGGTCTAGGGTTACCAGGTATTAGGGATGGGAAACTTCAATTATTAGACGTCACTAACCAGTGGGCAGTGACCCGCGATAATGAAAGGTCGGGAGCGAGGGTAATCGGTTCCGTTGCGCTGCATACTTTGTGTGCAAGTGGCTCGATAAGAAAGTACATTTCGACTGGTTTGCTGGCAACCAGTCCATACATAAGTCGACCGAGTTATTCTAGTTTAATTAGTAAAATGGCATGAGGAATCTGTTTTTGATTTATGTGGAAATACCCTAGGGCATTGCTGCGTCGTTGTAGATAAGCAAATGGTATTTGAGTAGCTTCAGATTCGGGTGGTTAAGATTTTATTGTTTATTGTGGGCGTTTTTACAAAAATTTGGTTAGAGGAAAATGCACTTATCTTTGCAGAAGTTTCTATCAAGTCTGCTGAAAAAGTCAAATAGAAGATATTATGTATCCTTCACAAGATAATAAAACAACCAATGGACATTGCATCATGTGACTGAATTCACAAAATCAAGAGTGCTTATCACTTCGAAGATATTGTATTGCAAGTATTTTATTTTAATATGGAGGTAGCTCTTAATAAGGTTGCATATGACTCCATTGACCGTGTCATCAAAGATAAGGCTATTTAAAGAATAATCTCAAAAGCAAAAATGCTGATAATCAAATGTACAATTTGGCAATAAAAAAGGCAAAAATGTTTTAAATATTAACATGAATTGAGAGGACTAATATTTAAAAAAAAGGGTAAATTTTCTTGAAGTCTATACCTCTTATTCCTCACTGTCATTAATATCATTTGGAGTAGAATTAAGTTTGTTTAATTTGTAGTCATTCCTCGTAATCTTTTTATTTGTTCCTCCTGTCCATTCGTATATCGTTCACCTACATATTTTTCTCCAGACTGCTTTATATTGTTGTTCCATTCATGCTCTATATTTATGGTTTATTTGCATTTACTCACTGAGATGGTTCAACTGCCGGGATAGAGCTGGACGTCAGCCAATAAGCCTCTCTAGTTGCCGCACTCTTTGGTAAACTGCCTCCAGTTTCGCACTCCAAAATGTTTGAGGTCTTCTTCCAATTTTGTGCGCCACCGACGGCAAGGAACTTCTCAACTGCATTTTGCTTCCGGTTAAGGATCAAATACTGGTCTTCACTAAGCATATGCTCTACATGTACTAGCCATCCCAGATGACTGATGAGAACTTGGCCAATCACGTCGAGGTATTCGTAGAATTCCCTGTTATACCTTGATCAAAAAGTTTCCGGGGGACACCACCGTGTGGCGCTCCCATTGTTTCGGTTTGAGTTCTGTTTGTTTGTTAGGTTGGTAAATCTCTTGTTGACATTCCCTCTAAATTTTAATATCATAGCTTGACATTTGCAAAAGTTACGCAGCCAAGAGTACATCTATCTCTGCGTGTGTTGGCGATTTTTTAACATTTTAGAAATGGATTTAAATTTGCAACAACGAACTTGTACGAGTATCAAATTTTGCGTAAAAAACGCGATTTAATGGTGCGCGAACCTTGGAAATGTTAGAAAAGTGTTTCGGCAACGATTCTCTAAAGAAAACAGTCGTTTACCAGTGGCACGAGCGGTTCAAAAGTGGTCGTGAGTCAATCGAAGATGATGAACGCAGTGGCAGACCATCGACATCGAAAACTGACGAAAACATTGATGAAGTGAAAGAAATGTTGGTCAATAACCGCAAATTAACCATCAGAGAGATAGCGGAGGACTTGAACATTGCCTATGGATCCGTCCAAGACATTTAGGTTAATGATTTGGGTTTCCGTCGTGTAGCTGCAAAGTTGGTGCCAAAAGACCTTAATTTCATGCAAAAAAGAGACCGTGTTGATGTCGCAAAAGAGATGATTTGTGAGGCTGAATCCGATCCCACATTCATCAAAAGGCAAAAGGAGCATTACTGGAGACGTTACGTGGGTTTATGAGTACGATATGCAATCCAGACCTCAGGCAAGTGAATGGCGTTCACCAAATGAGCCGAAACCAAAAAAACCACGTCGTTTTCGGTCAAAAAAGAAGGTAATGCACACGGATTATAATGGTGTAATGTATCATGAATTTTTGCCAGAAGGCCAGACAGTAAACAAAGAGTACGAGTATTATTTAGGCGTTATGAGACGTTTGCGTGAAGCAACCAAAATTCTGGGCAGAAAACTCATGGATTTTGCACCATGATAACGCACCATCGCACAGTGCCATCATTATTCGTAAGTTTTTGACGAAAAATGCAACAAATACCATCCAACAGCAACCGAATTTACCTAATTTGGCTCCCTGTGACTTCTTTCTGTTCAATCGAGTTAAAAAACCACTACGGGGAACGCGTTTCAGCAGCCGAGAGGAAGTAATGGAAAAATCGCAGGAAGCACTCATGGACATACCGAAAACCGAATACAAAAAATGTTTCGAGGATTGGATCAAGCGCTGGCATAAGTGTGTTGCAGTCGATGGGGATTACTCTGAAGGGGACAATATAGATTTAGCCACATCCAATGCCCGTCAATGCGAATGAGATTAAAAATCGCTCGAAAAATCTTGAGCTCAAAATTACCAACGACGTCTTCATTGGCAGCGGAACTGGGATGTCGTCTTACAAGGGTCTCCTTGTTGTTGCTTGTATGGCAAAAAAACAACGATTGGCAAGTGTCACTCTTCGTTCGATTTCTGAAGAGGTTCGATTATCAGAGTTAACAGCGATGTTGAGGTAGGCAAAATCTTCAACTTCCTCAAGTTGTGGCTGCTCATTTCATTTCAACGTGCTGTTCTATTCGTTGATGTTCTTGTTGACAACATAAAATGTCTGCACACATTGCGGGCAAAGGAAACTTAGGGAGGAAGAGATGAAAGTTACCGATGTGCATTGGTCTAAAATGTTTGAAAGTTATAATGACTAAGAAATAGAAAGCTCGGCAGGGCTTAGGAAAGTATCACGATATTTCAGAGTACGTCCGAAAGTAGGCTTGAGGGTAAACTGATGAGAATATATAGCGACACGGTTGTTACGGCTAAAAGTTTAAAGGGGCGGAATACTACTGGCAATTTCCGTGGAGCACTTGTTATGGAAATATCGATAGAACAAGCCACTCCTTCTTCTTCTGTTGTAAGGTTGCGAGTTCCCCAAAATTTTCTCAAGTATTCGATTGAAGTGAAAGAGTTAGATGACATCTTGTCCTCACTCTTTGAACTTAAAAGTTTCGGTGGGATTACTTTCAACCTTTTGGAGCAATAGGCTTTTCCATTGTCATTCAGCACAATCTGATGAGTTTGGCGGAGATGCTAAAACTACACTTTACTTACTCTGCGTAGTTTGTCTTTAGAATGCTGTAATATGAATACATGGTCAATTGTAGACCTACGCGCCCTAAAACTACACTAAAAATTACAAAAAGATTAAGGATAAATGGTTTTAGGAGTTCACACAATAGGGCAGGTAACAACTTGTACTTAAAATTGAAGCTGTTTATAGTGTTCCTATTCCCGTGGACTAGGCTTCCATTTATCAAGTATTTTTCGAAAGTTCCGCATTTTTTTTTCTAATCAAATCTAGGAAATTTGTTGGTGAATGCTTGCTGTTAATTTAGATCGTAGGTACCTCGGTAGGCAAAGATATTGCTGTTTGTTTTTTGTTAATTTTTGTGGACTTTGCGACCAAGGATAAATGTTCCATTCTAGCCATTTTATAGTTTTCAGAAGTATCAGTTCTATATCCTTAACATGTGCTTGTGCCTTGTTGACTTAGCATGTACCTTCTACTTTTTGGTAAATTTTCCGGACGTTAATCCTTTGGAAGCACCTCCTCATTTCCACGATCGTTGCCTTCTCATGGTCTTTCTTTTTACTCTGGAGATGCCGATGTTCTTTCCTCCTTCTTGGCTTGTAGAGCATACGATGGGTTTTCGTTCTTTTATACAGCTCCTCACTTGTCATCAACCAATGGTTTCCAGCGATTGGTCCGGTAAACCCCATAGTTTCTTGAGGTGGATGGTAATGATCTTCTGCCCCTTAATGTAGGTTATAAGTGAGCAGAGGTTAAGAGATATGCAGTTTGCAAAGGTTTTGGGGGTTAGTTGCAATTGCAGTCGTTCAGCGTTATATCTGCTCAAAGACCGTTTTTGCATTGTCATGGCGCATTGGCCGCAACTTAATTGATCGGATATCTATAATACTGTATACCTTACGTCGATCAAAAAGTAACTAATTTTGTTAACTGTTTTATGATCAGGCGTCTGCCGTGTTCCTTTGTGAATATCTAGTTGAGTAAACCATCTGTAGCTGTAATCTTTTTCCGTCTTGAACAAAGTTAGTTAATTTAAGTTTATTTCAAGTCGTGGTGTATTATAAGCTATTCCGTCTACCTATTTTAGCAAAATCACTTCCTTTATCATTTTTCATACTAACCTCTATTAATTCGATAAGCGCGTGAGCGCAGATCAGCCTTATGCTGGTGATGTAAGGGTTTGTTTTATTGCTCATGTTCGGAGAGCTTACAACATATTGGCACTTATATAACTGCTGCTTCTGTTCTCTCCAGCAGTCATCGTAGTATGTGCCACTATTTTCCATTCTGTCTTTCTCCCTCCGATACTATCCTACTTTTTGGATGGAGCTGATATCTGCTTCATAGTAGTGTAGGGCCTTCGCTAGTTATTTGGCTGCATATAGCCTGTGCAGTTCCAAACCCTGTTCTTATTTTTTTTCATTATGTAGTGCTGTCAACTGTAAATTCACACTTACCTTAGGCTCCTAATTTCTTTCCAAGCGTAGGGTCTTCCGTGGTCGTGTAGTTAGCCCCGTTAACTGTCTCCAGTTGTAAACTTCAAGTCGGTTGAGGTCCCCTTCTACTTGCGAGCGCCACATAAGGTAGGTTTTCCCATATTGCGCTGTCCTCAGGGATAGATTCGTAGTCTCTGCGGGCCGGAGCATTAGTGCCCATTCACTCTACATGTCCTGGCTATCTCAGAGAGTTTTTCTGGATAGGATCTTACTACTTAATTACTCTCTTAGCCCAAAGAAGCAGCGATTAGCAAGAGTGCTTCTTCGTTTACGATGTGGAGACGGTTATCGATTTTCCTTGTGTGCACCATTTAACCAAACGAGCGCTCTGTTTTCAGCAGTTGAATAAAGCAGTCCTAAAGCGGCAGTTCGGAGAGTTCTGGGTGATGATCCGCAGGAAATAAACGCAGATCTTTGAAGCAGGTTGGTTGCTGTTTTCAGCTTTGCTGCAATGTTTTGACAGTGCTGTTTAAAGGTCAGGGATCTATTAACGCTTACTCCGAGATACTTGGGACTCTTATTATGTCGCTGGACAGTTCCGTTTAAGTCAGTTTCGAGAGACATGTGCGCAAGCCTATGACTATTCAGGTGTCACACCGTCTTCAAGAGTTTGTAGACCATTCCGGGTCAGTGCAACTATGACGCTTTTGGAACCCAGCTTGTTCTACAGTGATAATTTCAATGATGGTTGTTTTTCCCGTAATTTTTAATCAGTTCAGGACAGATTCCATCAACTTCAGCTGCTTTTCAATGCTTGCGGAAAGCGATGGCAACTTCCCGTTCAGTTGTGATGAAATTTCGAGAGCTTACAGAAGTTATAGGGGCCTCTTTTTTGAGCTCCTTTAATAACTCTTAATATGTTGGGTGCGTGCTTTGTCCGACTTTGCTTTGGAAACCTTGAAAATCCTGTTAGCAATAAGGTCTGGATCAATCTTAAGGTGGTGTGGTGGGAAGGGGTTTGATCTCCCAAGTTCCGCATGAGGCCCTAAGTCTTTCTGCTTTCGGTGTCACCACTCTCCTGAATATTTGATACAGTCGATCCTGTATTCTTTCCGTTAACCGTGGTAATTGTGATGCCTACAAAGCTTAGTTATTGGCAGCCGGAGGGATATAGAGGAGTCGAGATCTTTGATGAATTCTTGCCACGACGACTTCAGAAAGCTTTACCTAGGCCGCTGAGTGGAGTTTGCCAACGGAATTTTCATCCCGATTTACAGGATAATTGGACGGTGACGGCTTTGAGGAAAATCAGGTAAGACTCGTGTGGACTCTTGTTGTTTACATTCAGCGCAATTGAATGAATCGAAAAGCAGATCTGGGTTGTAGTCGTGGCTCCAACGTCTAGTTGCTATGTCTTTGCATCGAAGATTAGTGTCAGAGGATTTATGTAAGTCCAGTCTGCCAGTTTTGCGCCGTATCTGCAGAGAGTCTGGTGATGCATGGTGATATAGGGCGCGTATTAATGAGTTTACCCCGAGACGAGAGAGTTTATTCTCAGTTTCTTGCAGGAGTTCTACATCAATGTTATTTTCTTCCAATGTCCTATAAAAATAGTCACACTTTGCTCTGCTGACACGAATAGTACCATACCTTTAGTCAAACGGCGCTAAAAAGGGCGCAAAGACGCAGAATGCATATGAGAGGTTGTGGATATTAATGGGTTAGATGCTAATGAGTTTCTACTTGTTACAATTGTCGGGAATTCGGTTCTCAATGAAAATGTTCAGCATCCAAATGTGAGTAGATTTTTAGGGTTATCCAGGGTGTCTATTCCTCGCATCACGGCATTAATAATGAAAAACTATTTCGGGCATATGGCCAACAAGTCAACGTCTCAGAAACTGCATCCAATTTTCTACCAGCTTTTCGAGCATTTGAAGCCATGTCTCACGAATAGTGTACTCGATGTTAGTTTCTGAACCTGTAACCGATGTTGGCTTTTCCGCATAGGCCTCCAAATACCTCACAGCAAATAGTCCAGCGGCGTCAAAGCACACCAGGCCGCAGGCTGATTTCTGAAGATAATGCTGTCATCGAACACTTCTCTCAATGCGACACCATCCTGTTGAAATGAAATGTCCTGCAAACTACTCGTATACTTACGGAATAAAAATTTGTGAACATGGCTCTGTACTAGGCGCGATTGGAGGTGACATTTCGATTTTCTTCAGTTTTAGAGAAGAACGGTCTGATGATGCCGTCAGCTCATAAACCGCATCGCAGAGTGCAGTTTTCTTGTTACGTCAGTAGTTGATGGATCACTTTTAGATTTTCTTTACTTCAAACCCGACAACTTTGCTTAGTAACAAGGCCGCTGATATAGAAGGGAACCTCATCACTGAACAAAGTCTGTTGTTAAAGAAGTGGATCAACTTACAAATGTTCACGTGCCTTATCTGCAAAGCCACGACGCCAGCAATGATTGCCTGGTTTCAATTCTACAAGCAATTGAATCTTCTAAGTGTGTAATCGATGGACACAGGCCAAGTTCTTGCGCATAAATTAAGATCATCTCACTTGTGCATTCTTAACAGCGGATTGAAGTTTAAAAGAGTAAATGTAGTGCGAAACTTTTCAATTATATTGCAAACAGCTTACTTACTTGGCCAATTATGTTGAATGTAAAATTGACTTAGCGCTTTTAAAAATTTTTTACAGACTGATTTCACAATTTGTAAACATTGCTCCGGTCTAAGTCTTTTCGTGATGATTTGTCAAGCAATATTGACTAAAAAGATAATGCCAGCTGTCAGGTTAACTATTAATTGCCATATTCAAACATGGCTATGGTTTCGCATCTCAGTAGCCAGCAGAAATTTCTAGAAATTTCTAGGAAGCAGAAATTTCTAGAAATTTCTAGGAATTTCTGCGTAACTTAATGAAACCTGTTATATCAAATGTCCCGTCTTAGAATTAGCGAAGCGCGGTAGGTGGCAAATGTATATTTGATGTACAAACTGCTTAAGTCGATATTTCTGAAATGTACATATTTAATCAATCAATCACATAAATTGAGAGATTTTTAAAATTCTCCTACTTCATCTTACTTATACTCGTACAATGTTGTTTTATCGCAATCTCAAATACCCTACTTGAATATTCATGAACATATTTTCATTCGAGTTTACAAACTATAAACAACAATTATATAGAGTCGATGTATTATTTAAACAAAATGTATTGCTTTTACACTTGGCAAATTCTAGTAAAACCCCACAATTTACCGGAATTGCTTTATCACAAAAAACACAAATCATGCAGGGGGCTATTTAAAATTATAAATTAGAAAAGCGCTCTTCTATACACAATACAGAAATAATTGCTCACGACTTTTTATTAGTTTTTTTTCAATATCAGAATTTCCAACTGTGGTCAGTTTGTACGGACTTGAATAGTTTCGCTGATAATTCAGTAAAAAAAAAATCTCTATATGATTTGCGCACTTGGTTTTGTTGTTGGATTGTGGTGCGCATTTGAATTTCTTTCTGACTCATGAAACTTCCTGTCAGGCTTATCATCAAATTGAAAACAATAGCCTTAGCTTTAAGATAATTCCAATTGTGAACAAATTTTTCGATAAAAAAAAGTTTTTTTTGCCAACACTTTCCGCAGGAACAAATTTGCGCTTGAGACTGTGAGAATAAAACTTCACATGTGATGTATGTATCTCATCGACGGGTCATCTTGGGATTTTGAGTCGTTTATCGAATAGGAAACAAATTCGGTTCTCTAGAAACCGTTTATTGATCGGATGGAACTGCCGCTTTTCTGTGTTTGCATTTTGTCAATTTCACATGGCGTTAGTTGGGGGCAATGCGAAATTATGAGTACTTCTCATAAAATCGGTCATAGTGAAAAGTGACCTCCTTGACCAACAGAATGCGCTGCTACTGCAAAAAAGGTTATGGTGCCTTGAAGTCCGTTCATGTTTAGGCAGACATGCCAAATTTCAGCGCGATACTGTCTTTAGTTTTGTTTTGACAGCTGATTGTTGTTGACGTGTTTGGCATCATGTTGAGTATGGACAACAACGATTTTCGTTCTCTCATAAAACATTATTTTTTGAGAGGCAAAACGGCGAAGGAAACAAAAGAAAAGTTGGATAAATATTATGGGGCTAATGCTCCGTCAGATTACACCGTCAAATATTGGTTTCGAGTGTTTCGTGGTGGCCGCAACTCCACTACTGATCAAGTCCGCGGCGGCAGACCCTCCGATGCGGTTACAGAGGACAATGTCAAAAAAATACATGAAATGGTGTTGGCTGACCGGAAAGTGAAGGTGCGCGAGCTAGCAGGTACCACAAAGATTAGTACTGAGCGCACACGCCATATTTTTGGCAATATTCTGCATATCAAATAGTTATCCTGCCGCT
Organism: Volucella zonaria; assembly: GCA_963966105.1. Classification (NCBI taxonomy): domain Eukaryota; kingdom Metazoa; phylum Arthropoda; class Insecta; order Diptera; family Syrphidae; genus Volucella; species Volucella zonaria. Next base: position 175,139,067 of record OZ014531.1, on the reverse strand, counting down.
GGGTGCCGCGAATGACCAAAAACACGAACTCGAGAGCACTTCGAAAGAGTGTTTGGACTTGCTGATGCGGAATCGGGCGGACTTTTGGCGTCGATTGGTAACTGGATTTGGATCCCTCGGACTATTATCTCTTCCCAAATCTCAAAAGATGGCTCATCAATAAAAAATTCAGCTCACGCGAGGCAATAATCGACGACACGGAGGTGTATTTTGCAGACCTTCTGGAAAATTACTTTTCGGACGGGATCAAGAAGTTGGAAAATCGCTGGAATAAGTGTATCAAACTAAAAGAGGACTATAAGGACTGAAACGAATAAAATCTGTAAATTTTAATACGGGCTATACTTCCAATGCGTAAAAATTGCAATCCCATTTTGTACCCATATTAGCCTGTATACTCTCTAGTTTCAGTTTGTTATTGATTTTAGTTTGGTGTGGTTTAAAATATTTATAAAATACTCGTATGAGTCAAGAGGAACGCCGTAAAAAGATCATCGACAAATGGCTCGAAAATACTTCGCGTCCAAACCATTTCATCGCAAAAAATTTAAACATAGCACGCAGTACAGTGGATTCTGTTCTTAAACGATAATTGGAGACGTTGACAGTTAACCGAAAACAGAAAAGTGGAGCTAAAAGTGGATACAAATTTGGACAGGAAAATAGTGGGTACCGTCGTAAAAAACCGGACTATGTCATCCAGAGATGTTGCTCGGAAATGTAATACCAACCAAACAATGGTACAAAGATCTAAAAAAACGTAACGGTCTAAAAACAAAAAATACCAAAAGTTACTGAAAAACAAAGAAAAGTCATAAAAACACGAGCCCGAAAGCTATACGAGTTGATCGGCAACAAGAAAGCGTGCTTGGTTTTGGGTGACGAAACTTATGTCAAAGCCGACTTTACTACTCTTCCAGATGCGCAGTTTTACAACTCGTTCGAAGCTGAGATTCTTCCGCAATCAACAACATCGATTGGGATGGAAAAATTCGGGTCAAAATATCTCGTTTGGCAGGCCATTTGCCAATGTGGACACATAAGCTCGTCGTTTATTACAACGGGAACAATTAACGGAGAAGTGTACATTAACGAGTGCCTAAAAAAACGGTTGATTCCTTTTTTAAACAAACACGAGGGTTCAACATTATTTTGGCCAGATTTAGCTTCAGCTCACTATGCTCATGCGACGTTGAGCTTTCTTGTTGCTAAAAATGTCGACTTTGTCCCAAAACACATGAATCCACCCAATGTTCCACAGTGCCGTCCCATTGAAAGGTATTGGGCTTTGGTCAAAGCTAAATTGAGGAAAAGTGAGCAGTGTGCAAAGGACGTAAAAGATTTTAGTGCTAAATGGAAAAGAGCGTCCAAAAAGATCACGGATGTAACTGTCACCAACCTTATGAAGGACATTCGAAAGAAGTTGAGGAAAGAATGGGACCCAAATAATTTGTTTTTTTTTTTTTTGTAATTGTGAATGAATTTAATAAAAACTTCGAAATTTCCAAATTTTATTCGTTTCAGTCCTTATTGAATAATTTAAAAAATCTTTTTAAAAAATTTTTTTTTTTAATTCCCAAGGACGTCAGTTTTCACTCCATCTAGTAGACGACCGTCTATTTGCAATACTACCTAGTTAAAACAAGTGGCCTAAAATTCTTGTTAAAATGCCTGAGTACGTGTTAAGCTTTTTGGAAAATGGGACAGAAAGAGAATGAAAGATTTTTGGCCTCAGTGTTTATTACGCTCCATGGGTAGCATATAACATTTAACGGGTTAGGCCACTCTAGGATTTTAAAAAAATCGATTTTTTTTTTGCAATGGTCCCTTAGGACCACAAAAATGGTATCCTGAAATATATCGAAGTACTTGTTTTTCAAAGTTATGCAAGAAGGCTGACAGGTAGGTAGCGAGTCTCTTATGACCGAAACGAGGGATGGTATTTTAGGGGACTAGCTATACGGCAGATGTTAGAGGCACCAAGTGAAATGAATCCGTACAATACATTCGCGAAAAAATTGTAGAAATCGGAAGATTTGTACGATATTGAAGTGGATCCAGATTTTGGTTATCGTATGATAAACAGTCGTTTGTAAAGTGTGCAAATCGCAAGTGAAATTTGCGGAAAGTGGTAAGCGCTCTTTGGGATTCAAAATAGTAGTGTCCTGTTAAAAATATGTACAGACTAAGATACCTAGTAGTCCATTTATTGAAAAAGGCTATGAAATAAACTGTAGAATTTCAAAGCGATTACTTGGAACTGGTTTGCACGGAATAAAAAAAGTTTTGTGCATTCATGGAATTACCTCGGTCTATGTTTCACTCTTTCTATGATAAGGTTGTCAAAAGAATTTCAACTGCAACTACAGTAAACTAGTTTGCAAAAGCAGTATGGTGAAAGCAGCGAGAAATGACACAACTACACAACTATTTCTATTCAAAAAGGAGAAGACGTTGATTTACGTCCTTGTTTGGCTTAGTGACCCTTATTGGCGATTACAGTGCAAAAATTATAGACTGTGCAGTGAAATAAAAATACTGTAAGGCGTGTGCGTACTGGAAGAATAAAGAAGATTACGAAGAATGTACGGAATGGCACAAAATCATAAAGATATTGTAAGTGCGATGTGAATCACGATGGATCAGCAGGAAAAGTGGAGGTTGATGCAGTTGTTGAGATGTTTCAGCGATCCGAAGCTTTGCATCAGGCAAATACACCCATTAGATTGGTGACGGTAATTCTAAGACTTTGAAAGGCATTACTGATGCTAAACCCTATAAGAATATCACAGTACTCAAGAGAGAGTGTATATAGTAGATCACGATCAAAAGCGAATGGGTACCCGCCTATGTAATTTGAAAACCGATACAGAAGGTCTCGGTGGAAGGGAAAACTAATAGACGAACTCTCTATTTATTATCGATCAACCATTCCTAGAAACTATGATTCAGTTGAAAATATGAGAAACAGTACCTATATGAGCTACACTCGATCATAAATTATCTACTGATGCCAAACCGCAGCACGATAAATGTCCGATTGGAGAGGTTTAATGGTGTTCATGGAAAAAGGCTAAAGCTACAAATAGTTTGGCTGAGTACGAATATAAGCCAGCTCTTTCAATTGAAGTGTATGAAGCTATCTAGCCACTCTATGAAGAATTGACCAGGGACGATCGTCTTAGTCGATGCATCGGCGGTTATACTCAAAACTGTAATGAAAGTTTTAATTCGACTGTGTGGGCATTGGCCCCAAAATCCATTTCTAGTGGTAAAACTGTGTTGGACATAGCTATGGATATTGAAGTTTGCGTGCATAATGACTGCTTTGTTTCAATTTTGCACATAATGAAAGCGATGGACTTAGAAATCGGCCCGCACAGCTACGAAATGTGCTTGGAGATTGACAAAGAGCGCATAAAGCTTGCAGAAAGATCGCTATTTGATGCTACAAAAGAGTGGAAGATCGCATTAAAATCCAAGAAGAAGCAGGACACTAATCTAGAAGGCCACTTACAATATATGGTGCAGAGGCATAGCGGATCTTAAATCAGTTTAATTGCAAAATTGTTCATGACTTTCTATAATTTCAAATTTTAAACGCGTTTATCTCAAACCTGTTGGCCGCTCCCATAACTTGAACAATTTTTAACCAATTGACTTCGAATTTTCACTTTAAAAATATATTGTCTAGATAAGTACATATGGCATAGTTCATTTGTTATTAACAATTTATTGGCAATTTTTCTGCTTATTTTGAAAGGTTGACTTTGGAAGTGCGCCATCCGGCCAAAAATCAATATATCAAAAAAAAAATGTACGTACTTCTCTAGCTGTTGTTATGTACAATAAAAAAAATTTAGTGACTCATTATAATTCAAAATTTACAGGAGCTGTGTGTAAGGCCGTAGACCCTTCCAAAAAAGAGAGGTCATCTGCCTATTTTTACGGTCTTAATGGGGAGACTAAATTATAAGTGTAATTGGACTTGTTGTTCTAGGCAACCTCTCATCTTATGTGGATTTAGTTACCTGAAAAGAAGAATGTCTTTCGGGCGCGGTTCGATTTGGAAGCCAATACGCTACAACTATTCTCGTATATATGTATTTCCAATTACAACACCTTAACTGCCAGGCACCTTTAAGAGGTTATATACAGTTACAATTCTCAAAAGATAGATTTTTTTACTTTTATGTAGTTTCGTAACTTACATATAATGTTTAAGTACACACACAGAAAATTTGTGTCAATTCGGTGCATATTCTCGAAGTTACACGCACATTTGTAAAGACGTGTCAGATCGGTTGAAAGTAGGAGCCCGGATCGGCAGCTGCTTGCTTAGAACGCTGTCCCTTTTGTTTACCTGCTTATTGTAAATGTTCCCTTTTAATTGATTCAAATGCGTGGAGTGACAGTGTCGTAGGGTTCTTTTTCTGCCTCCTCCTCAGGATCGTCTATACTTTTTCCTGAGATTTTTTCGCGACAATCAAGTGTAGCAGAGAAATGAGAGAATCTTCTAAAATACAAAAGTCAAGACCAAAGAAGGGAAACAATGTTCTTAATCCAAAAACAGCTTAAACGGATGACAGTAGTTTTAGTGCCTCTGCGAAACAATTCAAAATGCAAGAGGAAATCTTAGTTCCGAGTGATTCGTCTGTTAAATATCCAATTTTGAACTTCATTACAGAGTTTGCAGCAATTTCTGAGTACGTGAATCATAAAAACTGTGACGGAAATGTTAATTTTGAAATTGCTTCTGAACGAGGACTGCCGTTCGTACCATAGATTTTAGTCCTTTTGACGGGCATTTTTATAAGCTAAATAGACGTTTTTAATTTGTAATTAGAGTTCTCGGATTAGGGTTGAAAGGCGCAGCAAAATTTTGTGAATTAATGGACATGCCACTTTTTATAACACAGCCTACTTACGATTTAATTATAATTAATATACATACATTCCTGTGTAATGTTTCAAATGCGGAAAGAGAGGATACGCAGCGCGTGACGATCTCCGACCACAGAGGGCATGAGAGGGAAAAATTGTCCTCAGACAACATCAACCCGGGGTATTAGAAGCTGCCGAACGGGTGTAGGGTTTATTATATGGCCCTGGAGTAGACGACGCGATGTAAGTTTTTTAAATGCGTTTTCCTCAAAACGCGTTTTTAAAGTCGCTGAGCAAGATTCCTCGGGAACGGCTGAACCAATCAGTCTCAAATTTGAACAAAAGTTTTCCAAGTATATTTTTCAGTAACTGATGGAAGGGTTTTTCTCGCCGATAAATATTCTTAATTTTATTAACAACTTAAGGCATTAATTTTTGTCAAAAATCACTTTATTTACGATATTTGTTTGGGTTTTTCATTTTAGATGATACAGTCCAGAGAAATCATACTCACCGCAAGACGCCGTTTTTTAGATGAGCTCACGGAGATCAACTATAGCAGTATCCAGTATAAATATTTTTAAAACTACTAAATGTTAAAATAAAGTTAAATGTTACCATAGTATGTATACAAATTTTTACGTTTGTAAATTAGAAGGTCTTCTCACGAAAAATTCTTGCAAACCCGATGTTTTTGGGCCTTCTGAGTGTACATACCCCCTTAAAGGTATGGTTTGATGTCTTCTACATTAGAAGATGTATGTTTACATCATAAGCTTTTTTTGCATACCCACTATAGTGTTTTTTTTGTGTGTATAAAATGTTAAAACGAACAATACAATGGGTGTAGAATCCAGTCTTTGTTTCACATCGGATTATTAAACTGATAAACTGATATTCTAATCGTATTCAAGTCCTATTCACCTTAGACCGCCAGGACGTTCAGTACATTTAGAATTGAGCATTTTATTGGCCGGAGCGTTTCTGTGCATGAGAATGAGGGATATGGATGTAGATCGTTACATTTATCTGTTAAGAAAGGGATAATCTTTTAGTAGAAATAATATCTGTTTACAAGCGTTATTCTGAAACCCACGACCCACAGAAACAAGATTCTTGGCCATGTACAAAGCGTTGTTGGCTCTCAACAGAAATCAGTTTTTTGATGTGACATCGGGATTATAAGTTTGCTAAACCAACGCAAGTTTTGAATGCCTGTGTGGTGCCTCCGACAACGTCGAATCATCCATGTTTGTTAACACACTCTTATAGAGGACAGTTGCTTTTTTTTAAGGATTTAAGTACCCTTAAAATGTTTGCACACAGCGCGGGCAAAGGAAAATCAAGGAGGATGGAAAGAGAGGTACCGGTGAACGTTGGTTTTAAATGTTTGAAGGTTATAATGACTAGAAAATAAAGAGCTAGGCAGGGCATTCGATAAGCGAATTGTACGGCTTAGGAACGAATCATGATATTTTAGAGTACGTCCAAAAGTGGGCTTGAGGGTATACTGATGAGCATTCATAGCAAGACGGATGTTACGGTTAAAAGTTTGAATGGGCGGAATACTACTGGTGATTTCTATGGAGCACTGGTGGTGGAAATAGCGATAAAACAAAGTGAGACAGGAGACATTACGTCGGTGTTCGAGGGTGTCCATTGTTTGAGTAATATTAGTATCTCCTATGATTTCATCGCACGGTTTTGGATTCTATCTTGCAGGTGCAGGGACCCGACTAGATGCGGACATTGTACTCCAATTTGGGGTGGATAAACGCATTATATATTGAGGCCAGATCGGAGGGGGTGAAATATTTCCTACATCGCTTCAGGAAACCTAGACATTTCTCAGTATTTTTGGCGACATCGAATATGTGGTCATTCCAAGTAAGTTGTCACTGACACACATACCGAGAATGGAAAGTTTATCGGTTTCGAAGATGCAAGTGTCTTTCGTGAATAATGGCTGGGTGTTTAAATTTCGCTTTAATGACAGAAGGCAGCATTGTGTTTTGGAAGCATTAAATTCTACTCTGTTAGTGGTTCCCCAATTAGTTATGCTGTTAATATCGGAATTTAAGGAGCTTAACATACGCTGCCGTTCTTGTTCTACAGCCACAGAGCAGGGACGTGAGTCCAGGAACGAATATGAAAAGCAGTACTGTCGTCAGCAAAGGAATATATTGGATTCGAAGTAGCAGACAAGAGATCGTGCCCTGGAGCACACCAGCATTTATGTTTTGAACATCAGACTGGAAACCATCCAACACAACTTGAATTGAACGTTCCGAAAGGTAATTTCTAATCCATTGAAGAAGAGAGTTGTCGATCCCAAAAGCACGCATTTTCGACAAAAGAACCTGATGCCGAACTCTGTCAAATGCCTAAGAAATATCAAGTGCAACTATCTTGATTTCGCCAGATGGATGTACGCTATGGTTCCACTTTTCGGTGAGACATGCCATTAAATCACCAGTGGACCCGTTGTTACGAAAACCATACTGCCGGTCATTAAGAAGTTTTCGTGTTTTGAGATATTTCATGAGCTGACGGTTTATCGTGACCTTGGAAAGAAGGGATGTAATTGCAATGGGACTGTAAGAGGAGAGAGAGGAAGATTCGCCTTTTTTAGGGACGGGCTAGAAAAATGCTGTTTCCCATCTTCTCTGAAAGAGTCCTAAAGAGTGAGGTTAATGGAAAAGCTTACGCAGTGGTTTTGCCAGCGTGGAAGAACACCTGTGCAGAAGGATGGGAGACATACCATCTGGGCCAGCGGATTTGTGAATTTTAAGATCTTTAAGAACTGTTGCTATTACACGAGTGCGAAAGTGGATTTGTCCCATTGATGATTCGACGCACTCAAGTGCAGGCGGAGACAACGCACAATCTGGGAGTGTTGAGCTGACGGCAAAGTGTGCAGCAAGCAAATTGGCCTTATGCAAAGAGCTGACAGTTGGAATGTCATTGTAAATGATTGCCGGGAATGTCGATATTCGCAGGATTATTGTTTCTATTCAAAAATTAAGGAAGTTACTTGATAAGGGATCTCTTTGCCTCATAGCTTGAAGCATTCCTTGCTAGTTCTGTTGATCCGAGCCATCTTGTAAACATCATTTTCAGCGAAACCAAACTGACTGGATTGTTTTGTTCTGCTATTGTTTGATCCTTAAAATGGAGATTCCGTATTTTTAGTCATCTCGAACCGAGGAACTGGGATTCAAATATCCTATTGGCTCGACCATTGCTCGATGTAACCCAGCTATTCTAATTAACGGGTTTTGACTTTTTAGACCGCATGCATGATTTGATATGTGTTCACATGCTTCAGGGATATATCTTCTCTTGAGGGCGACCTCGTACATAGGACGACATATGCTTTTAGAATTGTCCCATGTGCGCTCTATTTCTTCATTTGCCTTACACGACTTGGGATCATATAGTAGGACTTGCAAGATTTATGGCTATAGAACACGCATTTTGCCTTCTGAGTTGAGAGCTTGGAACTCAGCGTAACTCTTTGTCGAATCTCCGCTAAGATATCCTCCGTAGAGTTTATTTTCACTCAGAGATAAATAAACTTGTAAACTGCCTGCTGTTGTTAAAAATGACGTTTTGGGCAATGCGATAGCTATTGATAATCTAATTTTTGCTTTTTATTGTAAGACCCATTCGGGTTGCCTGATTTTCAAGTGCCGTAATGGCTTCTTCAACTGCACGCTGAGAGCGACCGATGACGTTCGGAAATCCCAACAACCGGGCAGATTTGTTGAATATAGTGCCTTTCACGCTGAGACCAGCAAATCATTTGTTTCACCACTAGCTTGGAGAAGTCACTTGAAAGCACAACTCCTTGCGAAATACGATACTCGTTTGAAAAGCGCCGGCATTGTTTCTAAACTATAAGCCAGCTGTCTATGTAACTTAGCTATTGAACTGCCGAATGTTGTTTCTTTGCATGACTCTTTGAGATGGGAGACTGTATATTCTTTTCTTTTCAGCAGGAATTTGTTTTACTCTTCCGTAAGATGTGCATTTTTAAGTATTTACAGGCATCATATCCTGATTTGTTAGCTACCTCTTTGATAGTGTTGCGATACTGAGTCCATTGGGTGTTAGAGTTTGTATAGGGTGAGTACACAGTGGAGAGTCCTTCGGTCAGTTTATTCCACGTATATACGTCATTCTCATTTTATTTTTATTAGAGCCCAATGAAACTGTGCACGTTCAGAGTCCTAGATGTCTGCCTCGCTTCGCACATGATCTATTTGGTTGATGATTTTAATATGTGACTCGAGCCACACAAGTTGTTTTCTATGTACATACTTAGTTTCAGAAATACATATATTCCCACTTATCAACGCATTATTAGCTGCTGCGAACTCAATTGATCAGGAGGCGTTGTCTGTTGTCGTTTCATGGTGGCTGTGCATACCAAATTATCTGTCGAAGATGTTTTCCCTAAAGGTTTAATGCGATTTGGATATCATAATCTATGCGCAATTCATAGAATTCAATAAAAATTGACAGAGTCTTCAAGCTTTTCGATAGGGGCATATGGGCATACTTGGCTGCTGAAACTCTAGTGCGAACTTGATCTAGGGGATCGCTTATTGGCCTAAATTCAACGACTTTAGTTCTTAGTCGCTTTCCCACCACGAATTCTGATTCTAATATATTCAATAGAAGATGCGATATTTATTTTTTTGAGTATTAAATCCTTTCCATTGTATCTCTTTTGTCACGGTAAAATCTGCCTTATACCGCTCGGCAGATTTTGACTACCATCTAAGATGTACAATATGTGTAGGTATACGTTCTATGTTAAGTGGATGCTCTTGCACAGTATATTGGACATGCACAAGATGGCCCACAGGCTCGAGTCAGAGGCGAAGAAAGAACGACTACAAATATGGTAAATACTGCTAAAACAAAGTCGTGGGTTACAGTGGCTGTTGGAAAAACTTAAGCCTACTTAGGCCTATTGGCCCATTGTGGTGCTACGTAGATCTGCGATCCTCTAACTCTTGGAACCAATTTGTTCCTCTGACGAAGACTGTTAACGTCTGCTTGTATATTGCTTAGATCGCTTAAGTTATTGTAGAAGTTGTTTTATCCTCCTCTCGTTCATGTAGCTTCTACAGAAGTCGCTTGTAAACACACCAAGTCTTTTATGTACTTGGCTATAAGACAGTGTCCAATGATGTCACCTATGATAGCGCTGAGATGTAGAGTGGTTTCAACTTTGGCGAATTCATCGGCCTTGCAATTCCCTGAAATATCTCTGTGGCCCGGCACATAGGCGGATGTTGGCAATCGAGGGAGGTTTTAGAATTTTATGAGACTGAGTCCAGGGATTTGATAGTGGCCTAACTATCTGTAAAGATGCGGTTTTTCTTCAACCAGGACAGGGCTTTTTTAATATCCAAACTATAAGCCTGGATTACGCTACAGGGATTTGGAAGGCTTAGGTTAAGCTTATCTGAGAAAATACCGCCACCAACCCCGCTATCAGTATTGCATCCAACTGTGTAGAAAGGGATTGACTTGTCATTCATCTTGCATTGCATCTTCCTTTCAGACAAATAGAGGAGATGCTTTATCAAACTAATGTTAGGGCATGGTGTAGTCGATGTTCTCAGCAAGGATTACCTGTGTTTTGAGAATATTAGCGTGGCCAAATATGGTTGTTTATTTGCTCTCTGTATAGTCGCTTTAAGATGAATAACTGCGTCGGTAACCACTTGAGGGATGAAAATATTCAGGGGGTGTCAGGTGAGGGAGTAGCGCGTAAGGCTCCGCTTATGCACAGACATGCTGTCTTTTGGACTTTGTTTAGTTTGCAGCAGTTGACTGCATTGTCTAATGCCGTCCACCAAGCAGCCACCCCGCGGGTGAGTATCGGTCTTATAGTCGAGACATAACATATAGCCAATGGGTAATGTGAGATTGAAGGCCTTATTTATTCCCAACGGTTTTTTCTAGAGAAAGAAGCTACTTTAGCTTTTTCTTTACTCTTTCTTGAATATTAGGTTTCCAGTTTAGTTTCCTGTCAAAAATTAGATTCAGATATTTTCCTGTATCGGAAAAGACTAAGCTGGTACCGTTGATTTGGCGAGGGCCTATGATTGGAATTTTATATTTTCTGTGGGGGTTTACTACCAATCTACGACGCTCCGCCCAATGCTTTAATCTGTTAAGATTTTGCTGTAAGGTGCTTTTCCAGACGGGTATAGCAATGTAATCCTCATAGGGAACTACCCTGCTACCACCCAGTTCCAGGTATACCAGCAGTTCATTAAGCATAAAGAGCCAGAAACGGGGCTCTTGTCTTGCGGCATACCTCTGCTGACACATCTTTTAGCAAAAGTCCACTCAGTCTGGAATTAATAATTCTGCTAAAATATTTAGCATAAGACTGATCAACTCCCCAAGTGAGTTATTTACCTTCAGAGTTGTTAATGGCACCTTCATTGCGACCATTGTGTACTCTCTACAATGCAGGGTTTGTCCGATGTGGTTAGCCAATTGTAGAGCCCTTTACACTGACTTTCGTTTACAGTAGGAATGTTTAGCTGTAAACAAAAGTCGTGGATTAATTCTAGATCGTATATGGATGTCAATCAGCCGTTCCTGAGTTTTTAATTTCTCAGTGGGACGCTAGTCGAGAAAATAAAACGTCAAAATGCGGAGAAGAAAGTGGCAGTGGACTTGTCACACTTTGTGGCATTAAATCAGTTTCAAGGCGAGGTATGCCATGCAATTGAATCCACTCACTAAATCACACGTAAGTGTCTAAACACATATAGACAGTGATAGTCAAGGAGGTATCCAAATTTTTAGGGATGCCTTGGAAGGAATTCAAGAGCAGTGCAGAACCTCGAACACGGAGGCGCTCAAGCATTGTTAATGGTCTATGACCCATGAGGTGTCAGATGACATAAATAAGTAATTATAGCCCATTGACGTACCGGGTCATTTGTTTTTAGAAGCTGGTCCACTTGTACCCGAGGCTAGTGTCGACCAGTTTCCATGTACGTGGAGTAAGTTGAAACAGATGGCAGTAACTTTCTGGGTGTGCGAAATATGAGTGCTTATTTTGGTCGGTAAAATCTCATCCGCCACCATTCAACCTGGAGATTCTTAACTACCTGAACTACAAGTACGTCGAAGTAGACTTGGTAAGACATTGACTCTATGTGACATCCACCACAACCGCCACGAGATGAAGCTCCTTCGGTGATAAGCTCTACATATTTTATGTTTTGGTCAGCAACCAGTATCCGACGGCTGCCACTAGGAGATAAAATAATCACAACTGATGAATAGTCGTAGTTACAATGGTGTTACAGTACAGTATTATTCCTTTCATCTTCAAGAATTGCTAGTAGGTATAAACTATGATACAATATTATTCTTTTAACTAAAAGCCCAGTAAATTGCTAACTGAGCTGCCTCTGACACATTATGAATAACAAATTGACGGATAGATGGCACCGATTTCTACTTATAGTTATTTCATTTGTTGGCGAAAAGAATGTCTAGTGGCGCTATTATGCACAAGCACGTAATTCGGGAATTTTTTTTGAAATATTTCGCAAAGTTGGAAATTGAAGGAATTTCCCAGAAACCAGCTTAGTATGTTCGAATTTATGTTAAGATTTTAGCACATACTATGAAATGAGAATTCTGAGAACTATTAACAGAAATCTTTAGGAAGATATTGAGTGTTTATCTTGTGGGGCGCATATTCTAAGAAAATGATTTTTGCATATTTTGGTAGTTAAAATTTGGACGGTTTCTATGTAACTTCTGCTGAGTACAATACAAAACAAGTTATCGATGTCGTACGTGCTACGCCAACAGTGGTGCTTCAATTTATTTCAATTAATTTTCCATCTTCCCGCGGAATTTATACTATTACTTATTATTATTAAAGGCGGAACTTTTCAAGGTTTTTAAACAACTTCTTAATGTAGTTAGGTGTGAACTATTTTTTAGCCTATTTTACATAAAAGTCGAATACTGATAGACCATCCTATGGATTGGAATTTTTTAACAAAATTCAATCAATGCGGAGATATGAGTAGGCAGGAGTTTTTTTTTAATATTATATTTAAGGTGATTATTAAGTTCTGAATAATAGAGTTAGGTGGTCAGTTAGCCTGTCGATAATGTCCTTGACAAGCCTATCTTGTAAGTATTGTAATACTCAAAATCGGGAAGCGACTTATTTACTTAAGCAATGAGTTACTAACTCGTTAAAGTCTCTGTCTGCGACAAAATCACCCTCTTCGATTCTGCGTAGGCAGCTTCCAGTTCATTATACAGTACAACCTCCAGTTCATTATACAGTCCACTAATTCGAACAGCAAATTACGTATTTTATAATTTGAACGCTTGCCAAAATCTGTAATTAGAATTTTCTTCATCTCTTTAGTTACTAAGTGTGAAGACATTTCTGAGAAAGACAAATGTGTCGAATCCCGTTAAGTCTGCCGCCGACGGTTAAACGTTTTTGCGATAAGGACGCTGAAGTGTGTTGCGCAGTTAGTTTTCATTTGGTGTCAACTAGCTTCGTGTTCGGTTCGTTTTTTGAAAAGTTAATTTTAAAGTTAAAGTGTTACATTTTACCGTGAACCGCCCTCAGAAGCAACATAAATTTTTAACCATAAAGCAGAAATGCGAAATTTTGGGCGAATTAAGCAAAGGAAAAAGCGCCACCAGTGTAGCATATCAGTTTGGAATTGAAAAATCGACTGTAACATACATTAAACAAAATTCCAAGAAATATTTGACATATTCAACTCAAACTGAGTCGGGAGCTGGAAAGCGGAAAGCGTTGAAAATGTCAGAAATGCCCAAAATGGAGAAGGCCCTGTTCGAATGGTTTTACAGATAATGCAAAAGGCTAAACAGCTTAACGAAGTTTACAATTAGTGCCCAAATTCCAACGCCAGCAGGGAATGCATTCAACAATTTCGAAAGCGACATGGATTGAGGATCTTAAAAATAGCTGGCGAAAAACTTCCTAGCGCTGCCGATCAAGTCGCGTCTTTTATTCAGGAGTTTTATCGAAAAATAAATGGCATGGGCCTTACAAAAGAGCAGATCTACAATGCGGATGAAACTGGTTTGTACGGCGCTTACTTCCAGACAAGACTCTAGTAACTTCATCCGAAAAAAAGTGCTCCTGGAAGGAGGTAATCAAGGAAAGAGTAAATTTTTTAGCTTGCTGCAATGGGTCATGGGAGCACAAGGCTCGACCATTGGTAATTGAAAAGTTAAAAAACCCCAGAGTGTTTAAGAAATTCAACAATTCGCTGATATACGAGTACAAGTCTTCTAAAAATGCCTGGATGACAACAGAAATCTTTGAAAATTGGTTTCACCAAGTTTTTGTTCCTGAGGTAAGTTACGCTCTTCGGTATTTACCTTATTATATGATGTTATGCAAAATCTTTTTCAGGTATTCAGAAGGATTGCAAAGTATGGATGGCGCTTTTGTGTGCACGTATTTTTACCCCAATGTAACTGCCGATGGACCAAAAAGTAATTAATTTGCTTAAAATATCATACAAAAAGTCTCTACTTGAAGCCATGATAGTTTCAGAAGAAACCGACATCGCAAACTGCATCAAGTCGTTCAGTTTAAGAAATGCTATGCACTTGCTAGCTTCTACGTTGAGTCAAATAGCGTCATAGGGTGTAGAAAAATGTTGGTCAAAAATATAGCCTCGAGAATCGGAATGGGATGAAGAAGATGATTTACCCCTTTCAACTCTTATTCAACAGCTTCGTCCAGAGAGCGGTGACGAATTTGCATTGGCTCGTCTTCTTTTTCGAGACTGGGTAGAAGATAGAGCAATTGAAAATTTAGACGGCGAAAATATGACTGACTCTGACAGCGAAATTGAAACCATACCTTCAATTTGTGAATCAGCTAGTGGATTATCTTCAATAATAATTGAATAATTTAAAAAAATCAGTCGTTAAGAAAACCGTTGAAAAAAAAATGAAACAAACTAAAATGTCAAATTTTTTTACGCAACTGCAACTATATTTTGTGTTTTGCTAAACCGATTTCATTTTGAATTACATTAATTATCTTTTGTTTCTTTTGCCGTAACCTCCTTTGAATAAACTTATTTATTTTACGGTTAAAAGCTGGTTAAAACAAAAATTTTCATGCAAAATATTTTCTACGAAAAGGGAATCCAGTAATCCGAAAACCTCCGTGGTCCAAACTAAGGTATGTTTCTATTAGTTCGAATTAAAGAGGTTGTACTGTACTGTCTTCCGTGATTCTCGAAATGGGAAGTAGCTTTGCATAATACCTCGACTTAGGAATCTAGAATACGAAGACTCTGTTAAATATCGATGCCCATTTACTCTACGTGGCCAAGCCAATATGAATTTTTTTTTAATTGCCAGGCTCAATCCACTTAGAGTTTATGCATACAGCTAGTACTTCGTCTGTTTAAAAGGCCTAATATGTGGCCAAGTATAATATTTCTCATTCCCAAGACCCGAATACTAGCACGTTATTTCTATATAGCGCCAAAACACAAGAGTTTTGCATATTATCACCTTGGCTTTTTGAGAAAATGGCTTTAACTGATTGCTAATAGATCACGCAGGATGCTGGTAAAATGAATATAAGTTCAATATCCATTAAGGGGCCAGTTGTAAAAAGAAAATTTACTTCGAGGTAGGTGAACTCCTTAACCATTAAGGAATCAAATCTGTTGCAGTAATTTGATACTTTGTTTGTTGACGGCATGTATGTCGTCTTGTTCCTCTTTACTTTCATGTCATTCCTATTAAGTATTTGCTCTGATACAGAATTCAGATATCGAGTTACGACCATTAAATCAGCGTCAGCATTGGTATTTCCGAAAGTGGTATTATACGTATGTTAGAATTATGTCTACCACTGTTCTGATTTGACATTTATCATAATGTTTCGTACATCTACGGATACCGTAGCCAAACTCCTTTATTTTATGAAGTTGCTCTCTCAAATTTGCCCGTCAAAGATCCCCTGTATTTAAGTTGCACCCCATGTAGGATCTGTAGGCTCAGAGTTAGTAATGGTCTTCGTTAATTCTGTTCTTAGAGCACTTGCTTATATAACACCTAGTTTAAGCAATATACAACTTACGCGGATTACATCCATCGATCGCTTATTGATTTCTCTCTGAACCGATTTTCTACTCTCATCCTAATATTGGTGGATGCGGCGCTGTTGTCTTTCTAAAGGACCACAATGGTGGATTTCACTTTTCGTTAAGAAAGCTTACGTCCGTCTTCGAAGCGGAGATATATACAGGCCTGATGGGAATAAACTAAGTATATTATGAAGAATGTGTGAAGGGGCGAAGTATCTGCGTCTGCAGCGATAGCCAAGCTTTCTGAAGCCCTTGCTAGACACTTTTACCTATCTACATCGAGTATGCAAGTCTGTTTGGATCCTAGGTCACTTTAAAACCTCCGATAAGCCTGCAAAGTAAGCCTTAGAGCCGACCAGCGCTCTCAGTTAGCTTAACTATTGAGGACATGACCCTTCAGATTGCCGGTAGACCTTAGAAGGAAGACTGTAAACTACACCCTGAATGACTCGAACTGCAACCAACTTTAGACTGCTATAATTTCCACACCGTTCATGACAGTGAGCTCAAATTTTAACACATGACAGATAATTTTATTATTTACAAGCCTTTTAAACGATTTGCGTCTCAGTTGTGTTGAAAAATTTTTATCCGCGATGGAATTCAAACGTGATAGTGTGATTGCTTTATATTTGGCTGGAAAACCACAAGTAACTACCATTAGAGCCCTCCAGCACCTCAACGTGAATAAATCATTTGTGTCTCGAATCATAGCTCGTTACCGTGATACTGGCAGCGTTGCAAAACGCCATGGAGGTGGTCATAAAAAAACAGCAATATCGGCAGAAATGGTTCGGAAAGTGAAGGCTCGAATTGAGCGAAATCCGCGTCGAAGTGGAAGAAAAATGGCTCGTGAGCTTAACATATCGTTGGAACGGATGCAACACATACTGAAAAATGAGCTTGAGCTCAAACCATTGAAGTTCCAAAAAGCACATGATTTTATACCGCAACAGAAAAAAGTTAGAGTTGAAAGAGCGAAGGAATTGCTACGCTTGCACGAAAGTGGTGAGTTGCCGAATTTGTTTTTTTCTGATGAGTCGCTATTTGTTATCGAGCAATATGTCCACAAACAAAATGACCGAGTTTACTTGCCAGAGAGGTCCTTCGAAAATTTACACCTTCGGACGGCCACCAGAAAGCAGGCAGCACCGATGGTGATGGTTTGGGCCACCATAACCGCCGATGGTCGCTCTCCGCTCGTATTTTTGGACCGTGGCGTCAAAATTAATGCGATCGTAAACCGTGGAACTATCTTAGAGGCAGTATTGAAGCCTTGGGCAAATAATCATTTCAGTCGGAGACCGTGGACATTTGGATTTCTCTGTTTGGTGTATTTTGAAGGTGAAGGTTGGCACTAAAAAATACCAAAGTTTGGACCACCTCAAACAAGCACTTCGTCGGGAATGGGTCACTTGCGTGCAGCGTGCGATGCTTTCTTCGGCCGTCTCAAGGCCATTATACGCGCCAAAGGTGGCCATATTGAAAACTACTGATACAATTTAAAAATTGATGTGTTTTCCAACATTTTTTGCTTTGGCACAATAAAATTTATTAAAAAAATTAAAAAATTATAGCATTTTAAAAAGTTGCAGTTCGAGTCATTCACCCTGTACTTACTGGTGTCGTGGCGCAGTAGTAGCCTTTTGCTAAGTAACTCAAGTGACAACACTTGGTGTGTTGACAATAATGACGACACCGCTGAGTACTATCTCTATGAGTGTCAGGATAATATATTGGGAAGACTAGACGCCCATCGTCAACTAGAGGAAGAACAGCAAAATTATTGGTTTGTGGCGGATTACTGACAAGTATGTAACAATGGTCTTGTTGTTCGTCACCAGTGGAGTAGACGTTAAAACATCTGTTTCTCCAAAAACAAGAAATAGCTATAGGAGCACTAGATGAAGAGACGATGGAAGAAATGATTTCTGACAGTTATGCCAATAAGTTAGGATTTGTACATATCTTAAAACAGAAATGTGGTTGGCCGCTTCATTCGATTTTATTAATACTCGTATAATAGGTTGTGAAGGATGTTTTTTTAGAAGTTAGGTTTTTATACTGACAACACTATTTCTACAGATTATCAAATTGACAATTGAAAACTGTTTTGAAATCAGTATACTTTGTCATTTTACAATGAATAGATTAACGCCAGAACAACGAGTGACAGTTGTGTAAACTTATTTTAAAAACCATGGTTCGTTTCGCCAAACTTATCGTGCGCTATGTCCATTTTACCGTCGACATAATCGTCCATCTGAGAATGTTATTCGGAACACGATGAACTGATTTCGCAGCACGTACACTCTAGTGGATAATACCCATCCCCAAAGATGACAAATAGTGCGAACAGAAGAAGTTATTGCCGTTGTGGACCGCAGTGTTGAAGAGAATCTGAATGAGTCGATTTACCATCGGCCACAGCACTTGGAGCTATGCCCATCCACTCTGTGGAAGATTTTACAGAAAGATCTTGGCTTAAAAGCTTATAAAATCCAGCTTGTTCAAGAGTTGAAACCGCGTGACCCTTATACGCGTCGTAGGTTCGGTGAATGCGCCGAAAACATGATTCAGCTTTATCCTCATTTTCACCGCAAAATTTTGTTCTCCGATGAGGCCCATTTTTGGTTAAATGGATATGTTAACCAACAAAATTGACGATTTTGGAGGGGATAAAACCCAGAAGCCTTTGTCGAGACGCCCTTACAACCATTGAAACTCACTGTTTGTTGTGCTTTATTTGCTGGTGGAATCATCGGCCCATATTTCTTTAAAGACGATGGCGGCCAGAATGTTACCGTCAATGGAGAGCTCTATAGAAACATGATTTCTAACTTCTTCGAGCCTCAGTTGAATGGCATTGACGTGACAAAGCTCTGGTTTCAATAAGATGGAGCAACATACCACACGGCGCACGTCACCATCAATTTATTGCGGAAAACATTCACTTGACGCATAATCTCGCGTAATGGATCTGTGAACTGGCCTACACGATCCTGTGATCTCACACCTTGAGATTATTTTCTTTGGGTGTATGTGAAGTCACTAGTCTATGCCGATAAACCAGAGACGTTGGACGGTTTGGAAATCAACATTCGCCGTGTTATTGCTGATATTGCTGATCGGCCCCAGTTGCTCGATAAAGTTGTCGAAAACTGGACTTCATGATTGAGCTTCAAGTATTTTATTTTATATTGAATTTGTATACTTCTAAAAAAAAAACACCCTTTATATAGCCATGCCAAATACACCCTGTTACCAACTCCTTGAAACCAACAAGTAGCTCTAAGATTGGAGAATAACTTTGTCCACATTGAACTTCTGTAAACTCTTAAAGCGATAAAGTGAACGAGAGAAAGAGGTCTACCACGGAGTGTTGTGGCATCCGAGGTCACAGAATACTGTGACATCCTAAGTATTTCTTTAATATTGCTTTTTCCACTGCTAGAAAATAAAATTGCGCCACGATTGCTATTAAGTGGATGGTATGCAAATCCTGAACCAAATTGCACCTGGTTTATAATTCCCACAGTCAAGCTTCAAATCTACCATTACATTCTACTCATGACGAAGTAGTGATTGAAACGACTCAATTTTTTGTATTTGCTGTCGCTAATATCGCTTAAGATGACCAGAAGTTGGAGGAAACTTATGCAGATTTCACGGATAACATCCAGGTTCCAAGAATTTTAGAGTAAAAACACCAACAATATACACATAAAATATTTATTCATTATTTGACTTCTGTGCACAGAATACAAGTAACCAAAGTAAAATCGCTCGGTTCCTTTAAAATAAGATCCTTAAAGGGCCGAAGGATACACTTACAATAGATAATATGACTTTGATACATTTATACGTAGTTTTAAACACACAGCAATATGCAAGTAGATATCGATAGATAAAGTTCCTTTTGTCAGAAGTATGGTATACTTCTGAACCCAATTATTTGTTGTATGATCCCAAATATGCGTTGCAATGGTCGCAGTAGTGGTTTGTGCTTTTACAGCTGTCCATGCAGTACGGGAAACAAGCACAGCAAATCAACCTATTGGTATACAAGGCAAACTTAGATACATACACCCACACTTTCTAATAAAGAACAAACAAAAAATCACTGAAACTTACCCCACAATGCATAGTAGTGCAGCAAACAAATGAGTTTTGGTATTAGTTTCTGGACGAATTACTGAGACGCACTGTTGGTGGCAACTAGGACAAATCAAATTAACTGGCTGAGGTCCTAGTGGAGGGATTGCTGGTGTTGCTGCATATTGCACGAAAACCTGTTCCTGTGGTGGCCGTTGTGATGGTTGTACTTGCGCCCTTGCACTCATGCCATACTGTTCTGAAGGTATTGCATCATATGCGGGTGGTGCATTAGGAACTGGAACTCCTGGTAAATCTGCTGTTTGTGGATACAATGATTTTTCCATTCTGATGAAATTCAACCGAACGTTTACAATTTTACACTTGTTGAGATGTACGCTTATCTTTCCCAAAGGGAGGCTTTCACAAGACTAATGCGAGAATCTGCTATTCAATTGGGAGCTTATCTGCGAAATGAGTATTCAAAAGATGCACTTTTAAGAAGGGACTCATGTTGCTGGATGTGGTGGATACATGTTGCTAGCTGGGTGTCAAAGCTTTAATTTATCTTTAAGTGATGGGTGAACTTTATTGTGATGGTGGAATTCGTGATCTTTGTGCGTAAAATATTAATTGGATTTTGTGAATTTATTGCTGTCATTTATTGTGTTTATTTTGCTGGATAAGATCCAAGATATTGCCCACAGTTGCTGCAGTAGTGATGCAAATTTTTGAACGCTTTCATACAATACGGCACAGCAAAAAGTAACATCTCACCCAAAGACACAGCATAGCAATGCAGCGAAATGAGTTCTTAAGCTGACTTTTGAGACAACCCTCGATGCTTGCATTGTGCCACTCTATGGACACACGGACTTCATTGGCTCCGGTCCAATAGATGGTTTTTCTACAATAGAATATTCATCATTTGTCCACCATATTTTGAAAGTCCACCAAAATCGTTGAAGGGTTTTTTAGAGTATAATCTCTGATAATTGAGAATATAAAATTTATGCGGATTATATCCATCGATCGCCTATTGATTTAAACGCTGTGATAAGCTTCTCTCTGCGCCGATTTTCCATTCTCATCCTAATACCGGAGATCACGTTATGCGGCTGTTGCTAAGTATTTTTATTCGTTTCCAAAGTATCATTCAGCCGATACTATAACTTGTTACACCTTGACGGAGTCACGAATTCACTTAGGTTTGATTCAAAGGGTTCGGTCAACAAAAATCAGTTCAATTCGGGATATGTCATCATACATAGATAAGGAAGTTCAACTCACATTGGCATATTTCGAATTTTGTCATCATAAATTCACTGAAAGTTGACTGTTTAGCTAGTAGTACGAGGAGGCGAATTTAACACCCTATTGTAAGAAAGCAGTACCGACACGCTATCGATAAAAAAGACAGTGATATTCGGTTACGTAGAAGGTATTGTACATACGGACACTTTACGGACTACATGCGCAAAATACAAAAAAGATATCGCTTCTACTGAGAAAAGAGAATAATATACAGTCAAAGGCATGCTAAACAATTATTAAATTTAATTTGGTGACTTCTACATATAAAGGAGGGAAACGACGCCTATTTGGATGCGGATTTATCATAAAACTAAGGGTTAGGGTAGAAGTTTTGAAATTCCCGTAATTAAATGAACGGTTATTCGCGAACTAAAAACTAAAAAATAAGATAAATGTCATGCGCTCATGTCTCGACAGAGGGATGAAAGACTGCTGTAGATGCCTGCGAGCATCTAAGTAGAAGTAAGAAGTTTACTTTGTACTTTGTACAAAAACAAAAACCTGCACGAGAAAATGAGAAAACGAACTCTGGTTAATTGACTTTGAATCGACACTTACATGAACATAGTGACTTGACAGTATCGTGATCGAGATTGCCGTCAGTTAGATGATCACATTGTAGTTGATGAAGGACATTGCTATAGTATTCTGGCTCCTCAAACAATTCCATACTTCCATTTTAACAATCGAGGTATGAATGCGGATATTCCGAACACTTAGTTATCAAAGAGGTACTCTTAAGCTCTAACAACAATAGTTTAGGAGTACGTGTACCGCACTGCTGTTTCTGCCAGACTCTAAATAATAGGTTGTCGTGGCTGCATGAAGCACACCTGCTGATTATATTCACATCATGGGCTGCACTCCAAAAACCATTTTCCGGTTAAGAGAAAATCTTTGGTACAACACATACTGGAGTTTTGATGACCTTGCGCTCCGACTATCTTTTGGCTCTCGTCTTATGAACGAGCAATCTGATGTATTGATTCTAGAACTTCTGTTGCCGTGTAAACACGAAATCACCTGTCCTACCCTGGAATGATTTCGGCCAGAATTTGAGCCATAGAAAGATAGTCGGGTCTTCACGGGAGGCTCCAAAATCGGTATAGGATGCGGCGCTGTTGTCTTTCTGAAGGACGAAACCGTTGTTCAGAAAGCTTGCGAAGATATCACCTTGATCAAACATTTTCAGAAAATTAAAAATACAAGTTTCTTCATCTAAATCTATATTGTCTCCTTCAAAGTAACCCCGATCAACTGCAACACACTTATGCCAGCGCTTGATCCAATCCTCGAAACATTTTTTATATTCGGTTTTCGGTATGTCCATCAGTGCTTCCTGCGATTTTTCCATGATTTCCTCTCGGCTGCTGAAACGCATTCCCCGTAATGGTTTTTTAACTCGATTGAACAGAAAGAAGTCACAGGGAGCCAAATCAGGTGAATTCGGTGGCTGTTGGATGGTATTTGTTGCATTTTTCGTCAAAAAATTACGAATAATGATGGCACTGTGCGACGGTGCGTTATCATGGTGCAAAATCCACAAGTTTTCTGCCTATTGCTTCACGCAAACGTCTCATAACGTCCAAATACTCGTAATACTCTTTGTTTACTGTCTGGCCTTCTAACAAAAATTCATGATGCACTACACTGAAGTAAGCCATGAAAACCGTGAGTATTGCCTTCTGTTTTGACTGAAAACGGCGTGGATTTTTTGGTCTCGGCTCATTTGGTGAACGCCATTCACTTGTCTGATGTCTGGATTGCGTGTCGTACTCCTAAACGCACGTCTCGTCTCCAGTAATGATCCTTTTGATGAATGTGGGATCGGATTCAGCCTCGCAAATCATCTCTTTTGTGACGTCAACACGGAACACGGTCTCTTTTTTGCAAGAAATTAAGGTCTTTTGGCACCAACTTTGCTGCTACACGACGGAAACCCAAATCATTAACCTAAATGTCTTAGACGGATCCATAGGTAATGTTCAAGTCCTCCGCTATCTCTCTGATGGTTAATTTGCGGTTATTGACCAACATTTCTTTTACTCGTGCTTCATCAATGTTTTCGTCGGTTTTCGATGTCGATGGTCTGCCACTGTTTTCATCATCTTCGATTGACTCACGACCACTTTTGAACCGCTCGTCCCACTGGTAAACGACCGTTTTCTTTAGAGAATCGTTGCCGAAACACTTTTCCAACATTTCCAAGGTTCGCGCACCATTAAATCGCTTTTTTTACGCAAAATTTAATACTCGTACAAGTTCGTTGCTGCAAATTTAAATCCATTTCTAAAATGTAAAAAATCGCCAACACACACAGAGATAAATGTACTCTTGGCTGCGTAACTTTTGCAAATGTCAAGCTGTGACGATAAAATTTAGAGGTAATGTCAACAACAGATTTACCAACTTAACAAAATAAACAGAACTCAAATCGATACAATGGCAGTGCCACACGGTGGTGTCCCCCGGGAACTTTTTGATTAAGGAGGTATGTATACCTTGTTGGCAATGAACTAAGTATATTACGAAGAATGTGTGAACGGTTGAAGTTTCTGTGCTTGCAATGATAATCATGCTGCTCTGAAGCGTCCTCAATTAGTACGTTCGTTGACAGTTGAGTTTCATATGAGCATGTCCTTTCCGATTGCCGGTAGACCAAAACCTTCTCATCAGAAGGAAGACTGTAGACTACTTACTGGTGTCGTCACGCAGCACTACCCTTTTTGGTAAGTCACTCAAGTGACACGACGCTATAGCTATGTAGATTTTACGGATTACTTCCAAGTTCCAAGAATTTTAGAATAAAAACACCAGCAATATACACGTAAATATTTATTTATAATTTGACTTCTGTTAACACAATTCGAGTAACCAAAGTAAAATTGGTCGGCTCCTTTAAAAGAAAATGCTTAAAGGGCCGAAGGATACATATCCCGTTTATATGAGTCAATGCGCATTGGTTCAATACGCATAGAAATGGTGGTGTTAACATAAAATTATCCAAAACTGATCCAAAATGCGAGAGAGAAAATTGAGAGAGTTTAACAAACAGCTGATTGAACTGACGGTTTAAGTTAATTCGAAATTCGAGTATGTAAATTAATTCGAAGATGAGAGAATGATGAGAGCGCAAGAGAATGAAATATTTCAATGCTATTTGTAAATGTTTATGTGATATTTCAATTGGGTTTTAAATTGTCAATGCGGTTTGAAGTGGTGTTTACATGAGCGACTTGAACCAATGCGCATTGAGCTGTCATATAAACGGGGTAACAGTTATGCAGATAATATGACTTTTATGCATTTATACGTACTGTTAAGTACACAGCAATAGGTAAGCAGATTAATAGATAAACATCCTTTTATCAGAATGTAAAAGACTGTATCAGTAATGGTTCGTGCTCTTACAGTTGACAATATCCAGAACCACAGCAAATCAACCTATTGATATATAAGTCAAACTTAGATACATGCACTCACACTGTTTAACAAAGAACAAACAAAAATCATCACAACTTACCCCGAAATGCATAGTAGTGCAGATAATAAATAAGTTTTGGTTTTAGGTTCTGGTCGAACTACTGAGACGTACTGTTGTTGGCAACTAGGACAAATCAAGTTAACTGGCTGAGGTGCTAGTGCATATTGAATGAAAATCGGCTGTGGCGTTTGTGATGGTTGTACTTGAGCCGTTGCACTCACGTCATGCTGTTCTGAACGGATGTCCTCATATGCCGGTGGTGGTGCAGTAGGACCTGGATCCCCTGGTAAATCCGCTGTTTGTGGATGCATTGATTTTTCCAGCTTGATGAAATTCAACTTAACCTTTATACTTTTATACTTTAGATTAGATGTAAAATACTCGTATATATCCCAGAGGGGGCTTTTCACAAGACTAATGCGAGAAAATTGATGTTCAATTGGGAGGTTATCTGCGAAATGAGTATTCAAGTGATTTACTTTAAAGGAAGGACTCATGTTGCTGAATGGTTGGGACATGTTACTGGTTGGGTGTCAAAGCTTTGGCTTTTCTTTAAGTGATGGGTGGACTTTATTCTCTTTAGTGGATTCAAACGAATTCGTGCTCTTTGGGTGATATTGCCCACAGCTGCTTCAGTAGTGATGCAAATTTTTGAACCAGGCACAAAAGTCTACAAATTAAAATGTTGTAATTGGTATCGTACCAGCATAGCACATAGCATAGCAAAGCAGCGAAATGGGTTTTTAAGCTGACTTTTGAGACAAGCCTAGATGCCTGCATTGTGTCACAATGTGGACACCTGAACTTCATTGGCCCCGGTTCAACAGATGGTTTCATCATTTGTCCGCCATAATTTGAAAGTCCATCAAAATCATTGAGGGCTCTTATCATTTAAAATGAAAACGCTAGGTGGTCTTGCGCCTATGGTAACTGACGACTTTTGTATCTGATAGATCACCTGATGTTGTCCATTAAAATACATAATAGAAATCAACATTTGCTGTGTTTGATATTGTGGTAGGGATTCTATTCTTGGATACATTGATGGCGCAACTGGTACTTAAGCATTTGGACAAGATTGGTAGACATGTTGAGTTTTCAATTCATCAGGAGAATAAAATCGAAACTAGCCTGGTTCGAAGGATTACTATGACTGCAATGTTCAGGTAAGTAGAAATGGTTTAGATATCTAGTCCCGACTGAATAAAAAAAAGTCGCTGCAATCAATATAGAAGAGATAAGTGGGGTACAAATTCATAAGTTGAGTAATTGCTAGTAAATGGAAATGGATACTCACAGGGTGGCAAATCTTACGAAAAACGATCAAGCTCTAATACGTAAAGAATCTTTTGGACAAATATCTATTTCGATAAAAATTGGCAACATTTTGGACAGTTCGAAATAAATGTCCATCTGTGCAAATATTTTGAAAAATCGTGGATCGATTACGCACCACGCATACTCTAATTGACAACAAGCTCCCGCAGAGATGTAGTATCGTGCGCACTGAAGAAGTTGTTGCTGTTGTGGAGTGTAGTACGGGGGTAGTTGATAAGCTGCCTGCGTGACGACATTGACATTCGTTTCCAGTCCTCGTCACACAAATAACTCTCTCCTAAACAATCTAATCCTATGCTTGAAGTTATCTTCGATAAAGTGAACGGTGTCGGTGATGAAATTACTGAGACTCGGTGCTTCGTATGCGATACTGAACATCACATCGCAACAATAAACAGTAAAATCGGTGACACATCAAACCTCCCGAAGCATTACCAAAATGTTCGCTATAATACATCGCTCATGACTGAGTTAATCGAACCTAAGTGGATTTACACTCACCCACACATGTAAGTCATCTGCGGATGGTCCACCTTCTGATTTCTGCGAAGTTTCTCCCAACTTTACAACAAGGAACACATCTATGTCAGCTCCTCAAATTGCTGCCCCACGGAAGCTTATCAATCACTTTAATTCAACTTGGACACGTTTCGAATGGCAACGTAGACGTGATAAGCTTGCTTCGAAGAATCTATTGGTCACTACGCTTCTTATCAAAGGCGCCCACCCAAACGCTGATGTTGATTGGATCTCGAATTTCTTCGAAAATATGGGATCAGCATTAGCCACTGTAATTTGCTTCCAACAACTCACCACAGAAGCAAGAGCAGTTTCAAGCTCAAACTTCTGGCCAAATACGAATGGTTAAGCCATAATCCAGCCAGCAACAATTTCAATCTTGGAAGGATGCCTATCTGCAAATGGTTGGAGAATACGACCGAGAAGCAGTATAAAGTCAAGCAATCCGTCATACCTTAACCAGCTAGTAAGTTAGAAAATATATCCAATTTGCCAAGACCTACCTCCTCGTCTCACAACAAACCAAGCTTCAATTGGATTTTTAAAACTAAAATTTCTAAGCCTCCCACCCATACTAGAACTCCCTACAAACCACCCTAAGCCAAGCCCCAACGTCAACGTGTCTCTTTCGACTTGACCCCTACAACTCGAACTCCCAGCACTCAACCACTAACACACACGGCTTTCTCTAATTTGTATCCTAACTTCATCAGTTCTCACATTTTAAACCCCACTTCAGGAACCCTATTCGTTTCGACACCAAACCCCTCTTCCTTAACCACTCCCTCTTCTATTGACCCGCTTTCGCCACCTACTGTCAAATGAACGCAGCCGAATGTCGCTATGCGTTCTCTAGCCTCAGGGATAAAAAGATATATGAGAATATACGTCTATATCTGGGCTATCTGCATGATAAATCCGACTCGGTGTACTACGAGGGTAAAACAAAAACAAAAAAAAACGTCATGGTTTCCATCCAGCAGATGGAACCAGTCTCTGGAAACGCCTCCCCAAAAAAGTTGCAGACGATCTTGCCGCTCTTCGCTACTATGTATAGTCTAAAAGAGTCTCACACCTCCAACGCTGTCGACTTGACCACGATCACTTTTTCGGCCCTAAAAAGTCGAGCAAAAGCCTTCCTCTCACCTTCTATTACCAGAACGTAAGAGGACTGCGTTCGGAAACCCACGCCGTTTTGTGTCAATCTCCTGCTCTTACATTTGATATCTACGCACTGGCTGAAACTAATCTTATCCCCAACACAAAAAACTAAGAGTTGTTCCCTCTTTCTTTTAATGTTTTTCGGGATGATGATCGTACACCCCTCTTGATTGAATCTCCTTGTCGAGGTATTCCACTGGCCATTCACAACAACTTTGACTCCTCTCTAGCTGAAACTTCGTCTTCTCCTAAGCTCGACTTTGGATTAGTTAAAATAACACTTACTCGTAGGTGCTTGTATGTTATGTGTTGTTACATTCTTCCGGCGTAACCTATCGAATCCTACCAACTTGCTATTGCAGCAATTGACAATTTGATCAACTTACCAAACTCACTTGATGATATCATTATCTTCGGCGATTTTAGTCCGCCTCAGCTGAAGTGGGCTCCATCTGAAGACCTATCTCTTTTCATCGCTTCCAATCCCGTTTCTCCTAAGGAATGACACTTCCTAGATCGGTTAACAGACTCTAGTCTATGTCAAGTCAGTGGTGTTTCCAACTATATGGAAAGGCAATTAGGCCTTATCTTCCCAACTGATCCCATCAAGCACCTCAGTATCGTGTTGTAACCTATCTCTTTCAACTATTGATAACTTTCATCCTCCACTTCTTCTTTCATTTTTCCACAACTCTCCCCTCCAATTTTCACAAAGCTAATTTCCGTAAAACCAATACCTATCTCAGCAGGGCTTCTTTCGAGATTACCAATCTATCTCTGGTCGGTTTTTTACAGAGAAATATTCAAATCCATCTACCTTTATGTGCCATAAAACTCCTTCTACATCCCCTCCTTGGTAGAATCGTAGACTCCACTCTCTACGAAACAAAGTAACAAGCTATGGGCGGTATTCTTTTGCAACCACTCTTCCTCCGACTATCCAAATTACCTAGGTACATATCTTCATTTCATTAAACTCTATAACTCTCTCTATCAACACTACCTGAATAGTGCGCAAACCAATCTTATAAATGACTCCAAGTCCTGTTTTCAATTTGTCAATTGCAAAAGTAAGACTGATGGTTATTCTTCCTCCCTCGCTTTCGAAACCAAATCTCCAAGTGACCCTCCTATCATCGCCAACTTTTTTGGTTCATTTTTCAAACAACTCCTCCGTACCAGATCCCTCTTACTTCAATGATCCAACAAATTTTTCCGTTGGCCCCTTTCTCACCCAAAATTTCGATCCTGCAGTTATTGAAGAAAAGTTACTAAATCTTAAAGATGAAGTTGTACCTGGCCCAGATGTAGTCCCCGCTGTTTTTCTTAAAAAATGCTCTTGCAACCTGTCTCCTTTCCTTTCCCACACGGAGAATTTCCCCAAATTTGGAAGACCTCTTTTACAATCCCCACACAAAAGGGATCTAAATATGAATTTACCAATTATCGTCCCATTGCTAAACTCTCTCATATACCCAAAATGTTTAAAAGCATTTTATACGAAGCCTTAAGCTTCAAATGCAAGTCTTTTATTTCGCCCAGGCAACATGGTTTTCTATAACGCAGATCAACTATTCCAAACCCAGTTGATTTCGTGTCTTTTGTTCTTGTAGCCTTAGAGAATGGTTAAGAAATCGATGTTATCGCAACTTCTTGCCTGGTAAACCGATATTATACTGTTTGGTTGAGAACCGCCCTTTCTGTTTTTGGAGTTCCGCAAAGCAGCCATCTTGGTCATCTTCTTTTTATTCTTAATGTTAATGATCTTCAGAGGGTCATTAAAACTCCTCCCTCTTCCTTTACGCTGACGGCACAAACAATTTTAAATCTATTTCTTCTCCACATGACTCTGTCCTTCTTCAAGAAGACCTTGATCGGTTTTCAACCTGGTGCCTCAAAAGCTACTTAGAACTTAATATAGCCGACTGCCAATCTATAACTTTCTGATGTAAACGCAACTCGCCTCCTCCACGACATTATTTTCTCTATGGCCTATGAAAAGACTGAATCGTTTCAAGACCTTGGCATATTATACGACTGTGATCTTAATTTCCCTTCGGATATCGATAAGATGATCCTCAAAGCCAAGTCATCATTTGGCTTTATTATATGGTGGTCCAAGGAATTTTCTAACGCGATCTGGTTACGATCTCTCTACATATGTTATCTTCGTTCGCCCCCTGCTTGAGTTTGCCAGTCAAGCTTTATTCCCCTTTCACCGAGCTCATGTTTCCCGAATCGAGGTATCCAACGTCGATTCCTTCGATTTGCTCCCCGTGGTCTGCCCTGGAACGACCCTTTAATCTTACCTCCCTATCAGGACCGCCTCAAACTTCTCAATATGAATTCGTTAGAAGAACGTAAAAATATTGCTGACATTCTTTTCATTCATCGACTGCTCTCAGGTTCCATCGACTACGCATCACTTTTCAACTCCATTTCTTTCAATAAAAACTTACGCAATCTACATACGTTGTCCTCGTCTCTCCTGTCTACCGGTCCACCGCACCTCTTATAGCTCCAACGAATCAATCTCCCGTATGTCCCGAAAGGTCAACTTAAACCTCTCCCGTTTTGATTTCCACCCGAGCATTCCTCAAATTTGTCCCAGAGGTACGCGACCTGGCGTATAGATGGCGCTTGTTGTATAAAAAGAATGACAACCTTATACAGCTTGTCGTTTAGTATTTGTTCGGCGGCCATCAATAGTAAACGCTTTCAATGAATTTTTAAGTATGGAAAAAGTTGGTCATCCGTATGTGAAAGACCTCAATCCAACCAACATCAAAACGGAACTGGTTCCTACTCTGGGAGAGTCTGATCCTTCGTTTACAACAATGAAATATTGGGTGGTAGAGTTTAACCAAGGCCGGACGAGTTGTCAAGACGAACATCGCAGTGGTGTTGAAAAAAATCCACAAAATGGTATTGGATGACCGTCGATTGGAAGTGCGTGATCTAGCAGATATGGTAGCGCTGTACATCGCATGTTGACTGGAAAATTGGACATGAGGAAGCTGTGCGCAAGATGGGTGCCGCGATTACTCACAATGGAACAAAAACTGCGTTGTCAGGATGTTTCAATCGAGTGTTTCGCGAAGCTTCACAGCAACAAAGCCGAGTTTTTGCGTCGATTCATAACCGTGGATGAAACATGGGTCCATCACCTCACACTCGAGATGAAGGAACAGTCAAAACAATGGACTCAAAGGGGACAATCGGCTCCAAAGAATGCGAAGACAGTTCCATCTGCGGGCAAGGTCATGGTGTCAGTTTTTCGAGATGCTCGTGGTAACAGATTTGCCAACAGTGAAGAGGTCGAGTCTGCGCTTGATGGCTATTTTAAGCAGTTCGCCGATTCTCACTGTAACCATGGTATCGAAGCTATTGAACATCGCTCGGAAAAGTGTATTGAACTAAAAGGAAACTACGTAGAGGAATAAACATATTTTTCCCAAATTTTTTTGTGCTTTCTTTGTACTTCTGGGACTACCCTCGTATTTAAGATGACCCGAATGAATCAATTCACCTTCGTGCACAGCGAATCCAGTATGCATCTGAATTGAAGTCGCTTAACTATCGTGCAATGGTGAGTGGGAGATATCTCTTGATTATCACAAGAGTACCAATAGAGCAAAATGGCTACATTTGGAGTGATGAAAATAAATCATTCAGGTGCCACTACATCCAAAAAATGTATCTGCTTTTAAACTGCTTGGATTGGTGGAATCATTGTACCTATTTATTCAAAAATGAAATGATGGAATTTTAGTTTTTTTTTTAGTACTCTATTTAAGGAGAATATTAAGTTTTGAATTATAGGGTTGGTTGGCCAGTTAGCATTTCGATAATGTTCTTGATAAGCCTATCTGAAAAGTATTGTAATGCTCAAAATCGAGAAGAAACTCTTACGTTAAGAAACTTATTTACTTCCTCAATGAGTTATCAACTCGTTGAAGCCTCTACCGGCTACAAAATCACCCTCTTCGATTCTTCGTAGGTAGCTTCTGGATCACTATACTGTCTTCCGTGATTTTCGAAATTGAAAGTAGCTTTTTATAATATCTCGACTTAGGAATCTAGATTTCGAAGACGCTGTTAAATATCGTTGCCCATTCACACTACGTGGCCATGCCAACATTGATTGTATTCTTTTTAACTTCCAGGCTCAATCCACATAAAGTTTATGCATACAGCTAGTACTTTGTTTGATTTGAAGGCGTAGTATGTGGCCAAGTATATTATCTTCCATTCCCAAGACTCCAATACTTGCATGTCTTTTCTATTTAGCGCCAAAGCACAAAAGATCAGGGTTTTCTAGAGTATCATTTCGGCCGTTTGAGAATATAAAATTTATGCGGATTATATCCATCGATCGCCTATTGATTTAAAGGCTATAATAAGCTTCTCTTTGCGCCGATTTTCCGACACTATACTTTGTTATACCTTGACGGAGTCACGAATTCATTTAGGCTTGATTCAAAGGGATCGGTCAACAAAATTCAGTTCAATTCGGGATATGTCATCATACATAGATAAGGAAGTTCAACTCACATTGTCGAATTTTGTCATCATAAATTCACTGAAAGTTGACTGTTTAGGTACTCGTAGTAGTACGAGAGTACGAGGAGGCGAATTTAACACCCTATTGTAAGAAAGCAGTACCGACACGCTATCGATAAAAAAGACAGTGATATTCGGTTACGTAGAAGGTATTGTACATACATTGTACACTTTACGGACTACATGCGCAAAATACAAAAAAGATATCGCTTCCACTGAGAAAAGAGAATAATATACAGTCAAAGGCATGCTAAAATATTATTAAATTTAATTTGGTGACTTCTACATATAAAGGAGGGAAACGACGCCTATTTGGATGCGGATTTATGATAAAGCTAAGGGTTAGGGTAGAAGTTTTGAAATTCCCGTAATTAAATGAACGGTTATTCGCGAACTAAAAACTAAAAAATAAGATAAATGTCATGCGCTCATGTCTCGACAGAGGGATGAAAGACTGCTGTAGATGCCTGCGAGCATCTAAGTAGAAGTAAGAAGTTTACTTTGTACTTTGTACAAAAACAAAAACCTGCACGAGAAAGTTAGAAAACGAATTCTAGTTAATTGACTTTGTATCGACACTTACATGGACATAGTGACTAGGCAGTATCCTGATCGAGATTGCCGTCAGTTAGATGATCACATTGTAGTTGATGAAGGACATTGCTATAGTATTCTGGCTCCTCAAACAATTCCATACTTCCATTTTAACAACCGAGGTATGAATGCGGATATTCCGAACACTTATTTATCAAAGAGGTACTAAATAATAGGTTGTCGTGGCTGCATGAAGCACACCTGCTGATTATATTCACATCATGGGCTGCACTCCAAAAACCATTTTCCGGTTAAGAGAAAGTCTTTGGTACAACACGTACTGGAGTTTTGATGACCTTGCGCTCCGACTATCTTTTGGCTCTCGTCTTATGAACGAGCAATCTGATGTATTGATTCTAGAACTTCTGTTGCCGTGTAAACACGAAATCACCTGTCCTATACCCTGGAATGATTTCGGCCAGAATTTGGGCCATAGAAAGATAGTCGGGTCTTCACGGGAGGCTCCAAAATCGGTATAGGATGCGGCGCTGTTGTCTTTCTGAAGGACGAAACCGTTGTATTTTACTTCTCGTTCAGAAAGCTTGCGAAGATATCACCTTGATCAAAAATTTTCAGAAAATTAAAAATACAAGTTTGTTCATCTAAATCTATATTGTCTCCTTCAAAGTAACCCCGATCAACTGCAACACACTTATGCCAGAGCTTGAACCAATCCTCGAAACATTTTTTATATTCGGTTTTCGGTATGTCCATCAGTGATTCCTGCGATTTTTCCATGATTTCCTCTCGGCTGCTGAAACGCATTCCCCGTAGTAGTTTTTTAACTCGATTGAACAGAAAGAAGTCACAGGGAGCCAAATCAGGTGAATTCGGTGGCTGTTGGATGGTATTTGTTGCATTTTTCGTCAAAAAATTACGAATAATGATGGCACTGTGCGACGGTGCGTTATCATGGTGCAAAATCCACGAGTTTTCTTCCTATTGCTTCACGCAAACGTCTCATAACGTCCAAATACTCGTAATACTCTTTGTTTACTGTCTGGCCTTCTGGCGAAAATTCATGATGCACTACACCGTTGTAATCCATGAAAACCGTGAGTATTGCCTTCCTTTTTGACTGAAAACGACGTGGTTTTTTAGGTCTCGGCTCATTTGGTGAACGTCATTCACTTGTCTGATGTCTGGATTGCGTGTCGTACTCATAAACGCACGTCTCGTCTCCAGTAATGATCCTTTTGATGAATGTGGGATCGGATTCAGCCTCGCAAATCATCTCTTTTGTGACGTCAACACGGAACACGGTCTCTTTTTTGCAAGAAATTAAGGTCTTTTGGCACCAACTTTGCTGCTACACGACGGAAACCTAAATCATTAACCTAAATGTCTTGGACGGATCCATAGGTAATGTTCAAGTCCTCCGCTATCTCTCTGATGGTTAATTTGCGGTTATTGACCAACATTTCTTTTACTTCATCAATGTTTTCGTCGGTTTTCGATGTCGATGGTCTGCCACTGCGTTCATCGTCTTCGATTGACTCACGACCACTTTTGAACCGCTCGTCCCACTGGTAAACGACCGTTTTCTTTAGAGAATCGTTGCCGAAACACTTTTCTAACATTTCCAAGGTTCGCGCACCATTAAATCGCGTTTTTTACGCAAAATTTAATACTCGTACAAGTTCGTTGTTGCAAATTTAAATCCATTTCTAAAATGTTTAAAAATCGCCAACACACACAGAGATAGATGTACTCTTGGCTACGTAACTTTTGCAAATGTCAAGCTGTGAGCATAAAATTTAGAGGTAATGTCAACAACAGATTTACCAACTTAACAAAACAAACAGAACTCAAATCGATACAATGGCAGTGCCACACGGTGGTGTCCCCCGGGAACTTTTTGATTAAGGAAGTATGTATACCTTGTTGGCAATGAACTATGTATATTATGAAGAATGTGTGAACGGTTGAAGTTTCTGTGCTTGCAATGATAGTCATGCTGCTCTGAAGCCCTTGCTGGACACTTGTACCCATTTACTTCGAGTATGCAAAGCTGTTTGGATCCTAGGTCACTTTAAAACCGCCGATAAACCTGCAAAGTAAGCCTTAGAGCCGACCTGCGCCCTCCTTTACGACTTCCGTTGATAGTTGAGTTTCATATGAGCATAGTTAATGATGACATGACCTTTCCGATTGCCGATAGATCAAAATAGTGCTTTCCTACTTGTCTTCTGCTCCTCAGGAGGAAGACTGTAGAATACTTACTGTTCCCTCGAGTGACGACGCTATAGCTATGTAAGTTCAAGTTTCAAGAATTTTAGAAGAAAAACAAAAGTAACAAACATTATTTATTATTTGACTTTGTGCACAGAATACAAGTAACCGAAGTAAAATTGCTCGGTTTCTTTAAAAGAAGATGCTCAAAGAACCGAAGGATACAGTTACATAATATGACTTTCAAACATTTATACTCGTTCGTAATATTAAGCACACAACAATATGTAAGCAGATACGAGTATATATGTACTTCCGAACCCTTTTAATTGTTGTATGGTCCTAAATATCCGTTGCAATGGTCACAGTAATGGTTTGAGCTCTTAAAAATAACTATACCTTCCACAGCAAATCAACCTATTGGTATACAAGTCAAACTTAGATTATCCCAAAGTGTAGCTTTCATAAGACTAATGCGGGAGCTGAACTGCGAAGTGAGTATTCAAGAGACGCACTTTTAAGAAGGGACTCATGTTTCTGAATGGTGGATACGTGTTGCTGGCTGGGTATCAAAGCTTTGATTTTTCTTTACGTGATGGGTGGACTTTATTCTCTTTAGTTGATTTAAACGAAATCGTGCTCTTTGTGTGCAAAATATTAATTGGACTTTGTCAATTTATTGCGTTTATTTTGCTGGATAAGATCCAAGATATTGCCCACAGTTGCTGCAGTAATGATGCAAATTTTTGAACGCTTTCATACAATACGGCACTGGAACCAGGCACAAAAGTCTAAAAATAAAAATGTTGTAATTGCTATCGCATCAGCAAAAAGTAACATCTCACCCAAAGACACAGCATAGCAATGCAGCGAAATGAGTTTTTAAGCTGACTTTTGAGACAACCCTCGATGCTTGCATTGTGTCACAATGCGGACACCTGAACCTCATTGGCTCCGGTCCAATAGATGGTTTTTCTATAATAGAAAATTCATCATTTGTCCATCATAAGTTGAAAGTCCATCAAAATCGTTGAGGGCTCTTACCATTTAAAATGAAAACGCTAGGTGGTCTTGCGTCCCTGGTAACTGACGACTTTTGTATCGGATAGATCTCCTGAGGCTGTCCATTATAATAGATAATAGAAGGCAACAGCTGTGGTTGTGGTTCCATTGTTGGATACATTGGTGGTGCAAGTGGAGCTTGAGGCATTTGCACAAGATTGGTGGGCATGTTGACTTTTGAATCCATCAGGAGAATACAACCGAAACTGGACTGGTTCGAAAGATGACTATGGCTGTAATGTTCAGGTACGCAGAAATGGTTTAGATTTTGAATGTTGACTGAATAAAAAAAATCGCTGCAATCAATATATAAGAGACATGTGGGGATGGAATTCATAATTTGAGTAACTGCAGGTAAATGGAAAGGGATACTCACAGGGTGACAAATCTAACGAAAAGGTTACAATTATGGGGTTTATGAAAAGCATGTCAACTTAAAGTATTTCACAGATAACTGGGACCTGCATTTTACGAACCTCAATCGAAAAACAAAATTTGAAAATTGACAACAA
Organism: Volucella zonaria; assembly: GCA_963966105.1. Lineage (NCBI taxonomy): Eukaryota > Metazoa > Arthropoda > Insecta > Diptera > Syrphidae > Volucella > Volucella zonaria. The sequence goes on along the minus strand of OZ014531.1, from coordinate 175,102,201 downwards.
ACGAAACAAATTGACAATAGTACAGTGGGCACTGAAGAAGCTGTTGCTGTTGTGGAGCGTGGTATTTAGGAGGACCCGAATGAATCGATTCGCTTCCATACACAGCAATTCGTGCTGTGGCCATCCACTTTGTCCAAAAATTTACGAATCCAGTTTGTACAGGAATTGAAGCCGCTTAACTATCGTGCAATGTTGAATCGGCCAAAAACGAGATTGCTTTTGATCATCAAAAGAGTACCAAAAGAGCAAAATGGCTGCATTTGAAAAGATGAAAACCACTATACATTATTCAGGTGCCACTATATCCCCAAAAGTGTCTGTTTTTGAGATGTTTGGACTGGTGGAACCATTGCTCCATATTTGTTCGAAAATGAGATGATGCTGAGGGGGCACATACTACATTGCTCAAAAAACCGTTTTTAATTTTTCCTATTTGTAACGAGAAACAATGTTAACCGCCCAACGCATGTGGTACATAAGTGTTAGCTTCCCAAATGGTCAAACATCTTAGTTACGGTACTTTAAAGTTGAGCTTTTGTTATTGCGCTTGCTCAAGAAATGAGTGACTTGCATTGTGTGCTTTTTAACGTAAAAGCAACAAAGTTAATACAAAATGTAAAAAAACGTAGTTTGTTGTTCAAGGTATGTATTGTAGATTACGAGACTAATTTTAATTCCTGTGTCAAAAGTGTTTTTATGATACAATTACAAAATAAATAAACGCATAAGACTGCTCTGGCATGCATACTAGGAAGGTGTTTTTTTGTTAATTTCCGCAAGGGGATCCCAAAACTAATAATGCGGAATATAAACGAGGATATTTGTTATTATGGATCAGAAGAAAAAAGTGGGATCCAATCGCGAGTAAATTTAAGAAAATTAATGAAAAACATCTTGTCCCAACAGTGTACAAAAAAAAGTTCAAAATTCATTGAACAATTTTAAAAAAAAACATTTATCTTAAGGTGGGAAAAATGTAACAAGCACAGAGAGAGGTTCTTGAAGGACGAAAACGTTTAATTACTCTGCTAATTAGAGTTAAAAATGAATAAGTCGGTCAGAAATGTATTTTTCTTCATTGGTTAAAAGGGGAGATAAACACACGTGGTACACCTTTTTCCTTAGGATTACTAAAACCTTTCAAGTTTAACCGGTCAAGCCTAACCTATTTTTCGACCATTTTTAATTAACTTGTCCTAAATCGTAGTAGGATATGTAATCTCAAAAACCAATACAGAATACTAAAAGTCCTCCTCGGGCTAGCTTAGAATTGCTTTGAAAAGGTAGTAAGGTTCTTTCGTGCCTGACCCAGTATTTATATTGTGATAAATAAACGCTTGTCTAGCTGAGTCCAAAATGCTTACCTCTAACAAGAAGATATCTCTATCCTCCTACAGACCCATTGCATTCATGTCCCTTCTTGCCAAGGTCATGGAATATTAGTCAGCTCATGAAATATCTCGAAACACCAAAACTTTTCAATGACCGGCGGGACGGTTTTCGTAGGAACAGGTCCATTACTGATTTGATGGTATGTCTCACCAAAAAGTGTAACCAAAGCGTACATCAATCTAACAAAACCACAATTGGTGCACTTGATATTTCTAACGTATTTGACAGAGTTTTGCATCAGGTTCTTTGTCGAAAATGCGAGTATTTGGGATTGACGTCTCTCTGCTTCAATGGATTAGAAATTACCTTTCGGAACGTTCAACTTATTTTGTTTCGGATGGTTTCAAGTCTGATATCTACAAAATTATTGCTGGTGTTCCCCAGGGCTGCGTTCTGTCTCCGACACTCTTTTTAATTTTCATTAACGACCTCTTGTCTTTTACTTCTAGTCCAATATACCATATTCCTTTACCGACGATAACACTCTCTGCATTTCATACTCGTTCCCGGACTCACGTCCCTACGCTTAGGCTGTAGAAACAGAACTCCAGCGTATGTTCAGTTTATTAAGTTCTAATATTAACAGCACATCTAATTGGGGAACCACTAATAGAGTAAAATTTAATGCTTCCAAAACATAATGCTGTCGTTAAAACGAAATTTAAACACCCAGTCATGAATGGCACATGCATCGTTGAAACCGAGAAACTTTCCTGTCTCCGTATGTGTCAATGGCAACCTACGTTGGAATGATGTCGTCAAAAATGCTGCGAAATATCTAGGTTTCCTCAAGCGATGTAAGAAATATTTTACCCGCTCTGATCTGGCCACAATATATAAGGCGTTCAGCCGCCCAAAATTGGAGTACAATGCCCACATCTGGTCAGGTGCTCCTAAAACATCTCTGCTCCTGCTAGATAGGATTCAAAACCGTGCGATAAAACTCATAGGGGATACTAATGTCAGTCAGAAAATGGGCGCCCTCGAATACCGACGTAATGTCTCGTGTCACTCTTTGTTCTATCGCTATTTTTACCACTAGTGCGCCATAGAAATTGCCAGTAGTTCCTTCAAACTTTTAACCGTAACACCCGCCTTGCTGTGAATGCTCATCAATATACCCTCAAGTCAACTTTCGGGCTTACTCCAAAATGTTGTTTTCGTTCTTAATCCGTACAACTCGCTTCTGGAATGCACTGCCAAGCTCTCTGTCGTTATAACATGCAAACATTTAAGACCAATGTACATCGGTACACACTTTTTCTTCTTCCCTAAGTTACTCTCGTCCGCGCTGGTATGGGTATGATATCCCCTTGAGCCTGCGCTAATTATGAAAAAAAAACCCTTGTATTTGTCCCTCGTGATGAAATAATTCGAAATGATGAAATAAGGCAGAATTTTGATTTTGGTGGGCGTGAACGCCCCCATTTATTCGGCTTAATACAATCTACAATATAACTTTCAATTAAACTTAAACTTAAACTTAAAACTAAGGTTGGTTGGAGTGGTGAAGGAGAACGGATTTGTGGTAGGGAGTGGTGCGGTGGAAGGCTGTGAATTGATTTTTCGTAGCATACGGAAGATTGGTTCGTTCGCGCCATAGGAGGTGTGGTGGGTTGGGGATAGAACCGCCGAGGGATACGTAGATTTCGATTCTACGTAAACTAAAAAGAGTCGATGAATGAAGAGAAAGTCGGCTGCATCTCTGCGTTCTTCAAGTGTGTTTTAGTTGACAAGGTTGAGACGGTTTTGTTAGGGGGGCAGAGTAAGAGGATCGTCCCAGGGCAAACCTTGAAAAGCAAATCGAAAAAACTGGCGCTGGATGCTCTCGATTCTCGAGATATGAACACAATGATATGGGGACCATACTTGACTGGCGTGCTCTAGAAGTGGTGAATATAGGTAATATAGAGGGACCATATGGTCACGTTTGAGTTTGCGAATCTTTTGGACCACCGTTTTACAAAACCTAGTGCAGAGTTGGCTTTAAGGTTTATCCCATCCATATGTAAACGGATGTTGACTTCGCTGTCACACAAAATGCCGAGGGCGCGAAGAGATTCAACGGAGGAGATAGGTTGGTTGTGGAGAAGGTAGAGTCGAGGAGGAGGTTGGTGCCGCTTATGTGAAAAGGTGATGGATTGGCATTTGGGTATGTTAAGTTCCAAACAATTTTTGAAACACCAGACCGAAAAACTATCAAGGTCTTGTTGAAGAAGTAGTCATGTGGGGAGGAAATGGTTTTCAAAAATTTGGTATCTTCGGCGTAAAGTTAGACAGACGAGTGTTTGATGATCCTATCGAGATCATTTATGGTTAATATAAAAAGAAGGGGATCGAGATGGCTGCCAAAGGTGGCCAAAAATGAAGCCGAGTGGGCTGACCTAAAACGTACACTGTAAAAACAGTTCTCGAGGTAAGGGCATATCCATTTTAACAGTATGGGCTCAAAGCCGAGAGCAGACAATTTGAAGAGTATTAATCAATGAGAGATTTTAACGAAAGCCTTGCTAAAATCGGTTGCAACTACATCCACTTCGTTGGTATTCTCTAGGGTACAGAGGGCAAAGAATACGAATTCAACGAGATTTGTGGTGGTTGACCTGCCATGTGATTTGCATTGGAAACTTAGAGCTTCATACAAAGTACTTTCGAAGAGTTTGGGTATATGGGAGAGATAAGCGATTGGGCGATAGTTTGTTATTTTGTTCTTTGATCCTTTTTTATGGTTGGGGGTATGAAGGAGGTTTTCAAAGCATGAGGAAATTCTCCTTGTGAAAGGGATAGACGAAAAAGATTAGAAAGGGCAGCGGAAAGAGAAGAAGAACCTTTTTTTGGGGAGGCCATCTGGGCCGGGTGTAAATTTGTCATTAAGTTGGTGTAACTTATATTCGATATAAGACGCGTCCAGTGTGTTAGAAATTCAGTAGGTAATTGAAATAGGATGGCTAGCAGCCGTTGGTGAAGGATTTTTTGAAAAGGGTGGCAAATAAGTTGGCAAAAGTGAGTGGATCGGTTGATGACTTGTTGTTAAAAGAGAAGGAAGTAGGGTAACCATCGGAGTGTCTTTTGTAGTTAACAAATTGGAAAAAGGACTTAATGTCGTTTATAAGGTTGACTTGCGCATTGCCAAAGTAGCGCCAAGATAGTTGGAATAGACCAAAAAGGATCTGGTGTGAAGGAAAACAGCCCATAGCTTGTTTCTCTTATTTCGTAAGGAACGAAGCTTGCGATTATGTCAGGGAGGACTGGTAAATGATGTTTTAAGGGGGGAAAACGGAACGTAAAGGGAAAAAGAATTAAATTTTTCACTATAAAAATTGAATAATTCATCATTAATGCTTAGGTTGTGAAAGTTAAAGAGGGATCTGCTGAGATAGTCACTGATTTTGTGAAAGTTTGCTTTATAAAATCGTAGGCTGAGAGGATGGACTGGCTAGAAGAGTTATGGAAAAACGAGAGAAGAAGGGGAGGATGGTAGTTATACAATAGATTGCTAAGACAGACAGGGGACAAAGCGAGGAGTTAATTAAATCTGTTGTGAAAATAAGATCTAATTGCCTGCCCATGTAGTTGGATATACCGCTGACTTGGCATAGACTTGGTCAGTTGAACGATCTAAGTAGAGGCATTCCTTAGCTGAGTTAACATTTGAAGCGATGAAAAACGATTGATCATCTGATGGAGTCCACTGTAGCTGAAGAAGATTAAAGTCGCCGGAAATAAGGATATTGTCAATAGAGTTATAACCTGTCTCCGCTTGCACGGAGTTAGGTTAGCTTAAAGAGTGAAATCCCGGTATGTTATCAATGCCCAGTAGTTCTTCAATTAATTAATGCAGTACAGTGAATTATGATGGCTTAAATAATGATAGAGCTCTCCGGGGTAACACTTTAACACTATAGGTAACACAAAACTGGTATATTATTTCTATAACAAATTCTTCCCAGTTTGTGGTTAAATTTAGATGGCCTGGTGGGTTTCATTTAAGTGAAGGTATCTCCGAGACATAAGTCGGGCATAAGATGAATAAATTCGAAAGGAAATTACTGTAAATTACTTTACGTTGTTGTTACTGTCAAAAGAGGTTCAAGCGTTTCTGTGAGGTACGCGAGTCATATGGAATGAAATCAATAAAAATTAATTTGACATTCAAAATGTAACTTAACATTGGTTATACTAACCTCGATTCAGATGCTCCAAGTATCATAATTACGGATGATAGCAAACTTTGCCTTATAAATTTTGAAGCACCTTGTGTGATGTAACATAGAGGCTATTCTAATAGCCGCTCAAGTCAAACAGATAATTGGACCCTAAAAGAGAGTTAAGAATTCTAGTCTATACAGAATGTTGGCGTTTTCAATATGCGTTCATATTTTGTTGGCACCCTGTAATTTTCGATTTCATTAAAATACACCAGCTATTATGCTCATCATCATTAGCCAGAAAATGTGACGGCATTATGCTAATTAATTTTCAATATTTCCCGACGTCATTCTATGATAAATGTCCAGCACTTATGTATCAACATCCATTAATAAGAATTAAAGAGACAAACAAATTTACATATTGTACATAGAAAAAAGCCGCTTTATTCATCTATGCCTAAGAAATACATACATAAGTAGATGCGTACAAAGCAAATGCAATATTAGTAGCATATTTAGGAATATTTGCTTCACATTCAAATAAACCCAATGTCCTTTGTGTTAAAATTGTATCCAAAAAAGTGCGTTTGTGTGGTTCAATCGTACTTTGTTAATCTTTAAACTACATAAAGACAGTCGAGTTGTTCTTTATTTATTTGTTCACAATGTGCAAAGTTCAAATACAAATACATATGTAAGTACAAGTATAGACAGTAATCCAAAAAGATATAATAAGTACTAGTATAAAAATTGAAAAAAAAAATATATAAAACTCTTGATATCTTTGTTATGGATATGATATAGTAGTAATGATGTATTCCTTATGTTTCATAAACACCAATAAACGTTTTACATGAAGGGCAGTAGTGTTCCACATTGCGCGCACATCCTGTACAATACAAACAGCATGCGCATGGGCAGCACCTAAATAAAATGTCGGTTAATAATTTTTAAAGAATTTTTAAAGAATCTTCTTACCCAATGACACAGAGTAATAGAGCTAATAGATGCGTTTTAGTAGATGACTTATATTGTATATCGGTTAGAACTTGATGCCCGCAACCATGGCAAGTAACCTGGCATGGCTTTGAGCTTACACGCGCGGCTGAAATAAGAAAAAATGTAAAATTGTAGCAAAATTTCGAGACTTTAAAGACTTAGACTCACATGACATATTTCCTGTTAACTAAAATAATACTGAAAATAGAAACAGAGGAATTGTTATATGAATTAATCGATTTAAAGATACGAAATTTAGACATTAGGATTTAGTATCTTATGAGCAATTTGGTAGTAGTGATAAGATTTTTTATAAAATTTCTCCTGCTCATGTTTTCTCTTCCTGCATTGGGGCAAACAAATATGAGAATCACGAAGAAAGAACTTTTCTTTTATCTTCGAAAGGAAATCGTTAGAATCACTTTGCTCGATTGATCTAGGTATCATATTTTTGAATAAAGTATTGTGAGTTGTTTTACAAACAAATATTCGTTTTGATTGATTCGGTGATTTTTTCTCAATGAAAACCGAGTAGATTGAGTTTGATAGTTAAAAGAATCGTGTAGCTGCAGAAATAGTACTTTTTTTCTTGAAGAAGTGCCTTTCGTTTTGTGTGTTAACGAATTCGTTACAATTGATTTCTCACATTTATTGTTATTGGAAGACGAAGACTTCTTCTTCTTCTTTGCGTTCCCATTGCTATCCAATCCACGTTTGAAGTTTAGCCCGTTGAAACTTTTCAAGCCCCATAGAAGGCTGTGGGAGAACTTTTAATACACCCTGAATGACTCGAACTGCAACCAACTTCAGACTGCTATAATTTCCAAACCGTTCATGACAGTGAGCTCAAATTTTGACACATGACAGATAATTTTATTATTTACAAGCTTTTAAACGATTTGCGTCTCAGTTGTGTTGAAAAATTTTTATCCGCGATGGAATTCAAACGTGGTAGTGTGATTGCTTTATATTTGGCTTTAAAACCACAAGTAGCTATCGTTAGAGCCCTCCAGCACCTCAACGTGAATAAATCATTTGTGTCTCGAACCATAACTCCTTACCGTGATACTGGCAGCGTTGCAAAACGCTGGTCATAAAAAACAGCAACATCGGCAGAAATGGTTCGGAAGTGAAGGCTCGAATTGAGCGAAATCCGCGTCAAATTGGAAGAAAAATGGCTCGTGAGCTCAACATATCGTTGGAACGGATGCAACTGAAAAATGAGCTCGGGCTCAAGCCATTGAAGTTCCAAAAAGCGCACGATCTTGCACCGCAATAGAAAAAAGTTAGAGTCGAAAGAGTGAAGGAGTTGATACGCTTGCACGAAAGTTTTATATGGGACATTAAACAGGGGTATTGATAGTTCTAACAGAACATAGGATCATATTTCTTGAAAATGGGGCACAGACACCAGATATTCCATATTCACCTTGCTTGATACCTAATTGATAATTTGGCGCTTGCAAACTACCAAAACACCACGCGAATGCTTAAAAAGCTACGCTGGTAGACCATCGGAATCAGTGCCCCTATTGTACCCGGTGCCCATTAAGTAACTTTTGGAAGTGTTATTTAAACACATCTACTATTCCCTGCATACTTAACTACTTCGAAGAGCCATATCCTTGAGCTGGGAAGTTCCATAGGCCCTGCACGAAAGTGGTGAGTTGCCGAATTTGGTTTTTTCCGATGAGTCGCCATTTGTTATCGAGCAAATGTCAACAAAGAAAATGACCGAGTTTACTTGCCAGAGAGGTCCTTCGAAAATTTACACCTTCGGACGGCCACCAGAAAGCAGGGAGCACCGATGGTGATGGTTTGGGCCACCATAACCGCCGATGGTCGCCCTCTGCTCGTATTTTTGGACCGTGGCGTCAAAATTAATGCGATTGTATACCTTGAAACTGTCTTAGAGGCAGTATTGAAGTCTTGGGCAAACAATCATTTCGGCCGGAGACTGTGCCATACTTTATTTCTTCGACACAATGGATTGCAAATTCTCCGGATGCACATGCCAAAGTTTGGACCACCTTAAACAAGCACTTCGCCTGGAATGGGCCAAAATACCGCAGAGCCACTTGCGTGTAGCGATGCGATACTCTCTTCGGCCGTCTCAAGGCCATTATTCGCGCCAAAGGTGGCCATATTGAAAACTACTGATACAATTTGAAAATTGATGTATTTTCCAACATTTTTTGCTTTGTCACAATAAAATTTATCAAAAAATAAAAAAAATTATATCATTTTAAAAAGTTGGAGTTCGAGTCATTCACCCTGTACATATGTAGTTAGAGTGTAGCTTTAGAGTATCCAGAGGTCATTCTTTCTCTCAATATGCAGCATGTAGTTGGAAGTACCATTCGGCTATTGAAAGATCCTTTTGAGGGAGTAGCGAAATTTTTCCACAACTTCGAAGCAACAATAACCATGACAGCGGTATGAAATATTTTCTGTTTTGGGATATGGGTTACTTATTTATTTTTAATGCAGCGACCCCAGGTTGATGAAAGTGCACGTTTAGCTTGAGAAGATTTGGCCGTAAGGTGTTTCTTCATACTTAAATTAGACGTGATCAAAATTCCCAAATATTTGTATTCTCTTACGACTTCGATATGATCACTTTGGTAAGATCATTTTTCATTTCGAGAATATCTCCGACCGCCCCTTCTGAATATCACTATCTTCGACTTCTACAAGCTGGCAAACAAGTTCCACGTTTTGCAATACTCCTGGAGTCTATTAATCATCAACTTCAGACCTCCTATTGTATCGGCAAGAAAGACAATATCAAAGCAGCAATCTGCTTTCGGCTAAAGTCAAGTCTTCATCTACAGCTGCCGCTGATGAATAAATTGAATAGAGGGCACTTAAGATGCATTCCTGTTTTACTCCCATTGCAGTTGTAAATTCCTCGGATACAAAATCTCCATCCGAAACATATGCCACGTTTTTATCGTAAATTGAGCTCATGTATGTTAATAATTTTACTGCAGAGTCCTATCGTATACAATTTGTAGAAGAGCTCTTTACAGGTTATAGAGTGAAATGCTGCTCGAAAGTCCACAAAAAGACATAGAATTTTTTGTCTTTCTTTTTACAAAACTCGCCTATATTAACTAGCGTAAATATTTGGTCGATAGTAGAGTAATTCTTCCCAAGTCCTGCTTGGAATTCATGCAACATCGTATTATTTGTGACCAAACGTGTTAGCCTTTTGTAAATTAGAGCACTAAACAGGATATAGAGGATACCTTAGTTTGATGGGCTATTATAACATATTCTCCTTTTTTGTGTAGTGGAAAAGTAATTGCTCTTCTGAAACTTTTCGAGATATCTGAGCTACCGAAGATTCGATAAAATTCAGACGTGAGCGCTAATAAGAACTCCCTCGTGTATTTTTTATATGTACTCTAGTCTATACAGGCTAAGCAGCCTTAAAAAAGCAAACGACTTATTCCTGGCTTTAGAGCACTAGTACTGAACCATCTCTCTTTGTATGCTCTCTTATACTTCGTTGGTTTTTTGGGGGATTGTGCTTTTTTAATGATTTCCTTTGGTATTTAAGGGTTTGGAAGGGTTTTCGCATCATATAGTGTTTGAAGTTCCGATGTTTCTCCGTCTTTATATTTTATCCTGAGCTATTCTTACTTTGCAGACCTATTAGAAAATACTAGGTACTTGTAGCAGCTGTTTTGTTCAATATTTGTTGGCCTTGCTATTGCCTTCGGTTTATATCCAGTAATGGAGTGCCTTAGCTTTCAGGCAGTTATTGATGCAGTTTTTTATGGAACCCATGGTATTCCCGCAGAACGCTATTATCATCATGAATATTGACTTAGATCCATTCCTGGCTAGTTCATCTGCTCTTTCGTTGCCATCATAGTCCCTGTATCCTGGCACCTAGATTAAATGAACTCTATTGGTGCTGGCTAGTTTTGGAGGCAGTTTATTACAGTTGTAGATTATTTTTGAAATTACAAGTATTTCAAATACGTTGAAAAGAAGGCGGGTAGCTTTACTGTCACTACAGCTTTGTGAGTCGTTTTATACACTCTTTCCCGCTCCAACTGCTTCCTCTGATTTAGGTTCAGCTGGTTTATTGAATTAAGACCCCCAAAAACTTAAATACTAAACTTGGAACCTGTCAATTTTGCAAAGTGCTATAGAACGGAAATTACGGGCGAGATGTATATTAGGAGTTAAGGTCAGTCTTGAGAGTCACTTCGCGTAGGATTCTGGACATTTCGTGGGCTAACGTTAAGAGTTTGAAACCAAAATTGCCCTTGGCTTACTTCTGTCGTGATTAATTTATTCAAGATGGAAACGAAGATCTACTAATGTAAATTGGGAAGCATTCAAGAAGGCACATATGTTCATCTTAAAAGAACTATTATTCTTAAAACCTCAGTAATTCCCGACGAGCCAAAAGAAACTCCGAAGCAAATTAAGCAGGATCGGTGTTTCCAGTAGCAATGATCACTATGTGACTTCGATCCTGAAATATTAAATAATTTTTTCGTATCCAATGAACTACCTGTAGGTGATTTTGATGCCAACCAAATTTTGAACCCAGTGAATTTTGTGCATAAATTAGTGAAGTTGAGGTTACGGCTATTAGGTCGAATTCTACTGGTAAGGATGGTATACCTATTCGTTTTGTTAGACTTATTATACACCAAATTATTACCCATCTGACCCATAACTTTTACATAACACTACTGCGATGTTAGAAAATCGCAAGAGTTCTCTCTATCGCTAAAAAAACAGATCCTACTAAAAAACATTTAAATCTTATTGTACATCCAATTTTTATTCAAAAATAAATAAACAGTGAGTAGTAATAGAACAGGACAATCAATATTACTAGTTAAAAGCTGATAAACAAAGATTATGTCACTACCTTACCAGTTTCAGGCCATCGAGATAGGGTGGTAGGTTGAAACTGCCAGTCCAGGGCAGGCCTCGTGACACGAAATGGATGAATCAGCCTTGTACAGATTCTAAACGCAATAAATGGATTCTATAATAGGGGGACCAGTCTTGATTAGAGTATTCGAGATCTGGCCGAATAAGGTCATACTCGTATACGAATAAAGAGATTTAGTAACATGTTGATCGAAAAACTCCTTACACCCGCGATTGACGAAAATGGAAACAGGAAACAGTATGAGGGAGACGAAATGTGCCGAAAGAATTTGACGTAATCTGCATTCGTACCATATATTGCTATAAGCGAGTTGACAATGATTCAGTAAACATCAATTGTCAGGATGAATAAGAATAAGAAGACGTTGATATCTTCCGTATGAGTAAAGATAGGTTTGAGCTTAAGAAGACGCTATAGTGTCCTCCTTTTAAATAGAAATTATTCCACATAATGAATTCAGATTGAAAACCAATAGCCTTTAGATCGAGGAGAATAACTTTACCCGAAATTTTGCTGAAAGGTTTGCTGAACTCCTTAGTAACTACACCATCTTCTTTGGCATTTTCTAGAGGAAACAGGGTATTTGACACAAATTTCGTCAGATTTGTGGTTATTAATCAACCCTTTAAGAAACAGTGTTGGTTTTTCGAAAGAATGGACGTGGAACGAAAAAGCATTGAGTTGTATACAATATGGCTCTTCAGCTTCATGGCTGACAGCTTCGACTTTTCTTATCAAGAGCCGTTATTTATACGTTTTTCTAGGAATTAGGAAATCAATGGTGATTGTGGACAACTGTCTAAGTAGGAGAAGTAGAGTTGATTAGGACCTTCGAAATGGTTTGCGGACGACTGGCCAAAGAATTGCTCAAATGCGATTATATGATGATTATCAGAGCTTTAATGTGTATTACAAAATATAATTTAGATAATTTCTTTATTGTTCATATAGTGAGTTGTTTTAGAGAAAACATAGAACAGATTGTAAGAGATAGTTGAAAATTTTGTATAAAAATATCAAGAGCATCATCTATAGAAAAGCAAGAGTTATCTTAGAGACAGTTTAAATTTGCCTAAATAAAGCTAGCACATTAGTAAATACTACACTAGTAAAATTTGAGGCAAATGTCTGTAAGGATCTACACCCTTGTTTCGTTTAACATATGTGCTATAATTCCTCTTATTGTTTTCTCTGTAACTTTCACAGTGACATTTTGAGACTGCAACCGCAGGTTCTCCGAAGGGGACCTTTGGTGGTCCATTGTGAAGTTATTTCTCTATGTTTATGGTGGTATTCTATCTCCATAATAGAATGGCCTTTCTCCGTTTGATTCGTAGCTCATAATTGTAAAAAACCACATTTCGTAACTACTTATAAAATGTGACTGAAAGTAAATCCTATACATAAACCAACTGGCGGTCGGCCATCATATGACGGATATATCGTAGATAACAGTTGATGTCATTTCTCTCTTAAGCATCCTCTAAAAAATTAGAAACCATGAAGGTACCCAACGTGATTTCTTACCCCTTATCCAACAGCCAAGTCAAAACAGGTAAACCAATAATGCGCCAAGACTAAGAGCATTTGCTCACAGGAGAATGCGAACTGAATGGGCTTGGGTTTTCGTGTAGCACCAGAAGTCGTGTGCCTACATTTCACATAAATTTCTGCAAATAGTATTTATTATGTGAACGTTCGTGGTCTTGATCCAGTACAAAAGAATCAATATCCTTGGTCGATTTTAAATTTGGGTTATCATTAAGGAAATGACACAACCATTGCGCTGGAAGACTACTTCCAAAAGCAACACTTCTATCTAAGCAATGCTAATGAAATACAAACACTGCGAATAATCTACAGGGTGAATGACTCGAACTAAAACTTTTTAAAATGCTATAATTTTTTGATAAATTTTATTGTGACAAAGCAAAAAATGTTGGAAAACACGTCAATTTTCAAATTGTATCAGCAGTTTTCAATATGTCTAGATTTGGCGCGAATAATGGCCTTGAGACGGCCGAAGAAAGCATCGCACGCTGCACGCAAGTGGCCCATTCCCCGCGAAGTGCTTGTTTGAGGTGGTCCAAACTTTGGTATTTTTTAGTCTTCAAAACACCCCAGACAGAGAAATCCAACGGATTTGCATCCGGAGAATTTGCAATCCATTGTGTCGAAGAAATGAAGTGTGGAACATTGTTTTTTAACCAATCTTGGTTGACGCGCACTTTGTGAGAGGCTTCAATACTGCCTCTAAGACAGTTTCACGGTATACGATCGCATTAATTTTGACGCCACGGTCCAAAAATACGAGCGGAGAGCGACCATCGGCGGTTATGGCGGCCCAAACCATCACCATCGGTGCTGCTTGCTTTCTGGTGGCCGTCCGAAGGTGTAAATTTTCCAAGGACCTCTCTGGCAAGTAAACTCGGTCATTTTGTTTGTGGACATATTGCTCGATAACAAATAGCGACTCATCAGAAAAAAACAAATTCGGCAACTCACCACTTTCGTGCAAGCGTCGCAACTCCTTCGTTCTTTCGACTCTAACTTTTTTCTGTTGCGGTGTAAGATCGTGTGCTTTTTGGAACTTCAATGGCTTGAGCCCAAGCTTATTTTTCAGTATGTGTTGCATCCGTTCCAACGATATGTTGAGCTTACGAGCCATTTTTCTTCCACTTCGACGCGGATTTCGCTCAATTCGAGCCTTCACTTTCCGAACCATTTCTGCCGATGTTGCTGTTTTTTTATGACCACCTCCATAGCCTTTTGCAACGTTGCCAGTATCACGGTAAGGAGCTATGGTTCGAGACACAAATGATTTATTCACGTTGAGGTGCTGGAGTGCTCTAACGATAGCTACTTGTGGTTTTCCAGCCAAATATAAAGCAATCACACTATCACGTTTGAATTCCATCGCGGATAAAAATTTTTCAACACAACTGAGACGCAAATCGTTTAAAAGGCTTGTAAATAATAAAATTATCTGTCATGTGTCAAAATTTGAGTTCACTGTCATGAACGGTTTGGAAATTATAGCAGTCTGAAGTTGGTTGCAGTTCGAGTCATTCAGGGTATAGTTCAAGTTCTGGCCTAGAAATGGGGGAGATTCCCGAAACTAGTACTTTCGCATGATCTATTACCAGGAGGAAACCTCGTTTAAGAGTGGGGGAGACCAGCGTCCAACTGCGGGTTGAATTTTTCTTTTACATCCGATGAGAAGTCTACATTTTCAAGAATGATGTACCATATAATACTGAAGGAAACAAGCTGTACCGTGTTTCACAAATTAAGGTGTGGAGCGGAAGAATCACAATATAGAACGCCCTTAGAAGAAGAAAATTAGGAAAAACCCGAAGGAAAAGCCGGAAAATCGTAATTTGCGTTTTGTAACATCATCAATGAGTGTTGTATTTTGGCAATTTATATACCCACTTCGAATCACTTTCAATAGATGGCGCTGTTGGCGAGTTTATCGTTTGACAGCTGGGCCATGCGAGCCGAAGCGGGCCATTATCGAAGAATTGCAAACGTTTCTTCATCAGAACAATGAATTGATTCAATTTTTCAAAATTGCATCTGATGCAATCTGATGCAATCTGAGAGCCTTAACATCGTCATCAGGGCTGACAAAACGCCAACTGGTGAGCACGGAAGAAAATTCATTTCACCGACATTCGGCGATATGGCTGTTGTAATTGTCACAGAAAATTTGCAATCTAGAGATATTGTACTTCATCGTCAGAGCAATAAATTGAAACACGTTCCCGAAACGTACAGAACTTACGGTGCGCTACAATATCGATTGATCTTTTGGCAGGGCCAATCCATTAACAGGTAAATGTTACAATTTCAATAATTCATTCGTTGATTTGCTTACATCAAACCGGATGCCGATTGCGATTGCAGGCGCCGAAACTAATAAAAAATTCAGTGCTATGAATTTTTATTCATACAGACTTATGATCTGCGAAAGTCAAGAAAATCACATTTCGAAGTGTCGCCGTCTTTTTTATCACTTCACAGTTGGGTCAAAATTGAGACTCAACAACTCACATGTATTCATTTGAACCAAAAGCAGCTCCGATCCGAAGAATACATCCATCTCCGGCGATGGGATTCATGCCGATGGCGATGCAAACAATGTGAGAAGAGTGACAATTTTACAGGAGTCCTCGTCACATGCACGAGTACGTGCTAGATTCGATGTCGTATGCTAGACAATTTGGCCACCCAGACCTATTCATAACATTCACCTGTAACCCTCAATGGATCGAAATCAAGACAGAACTGCTGCCCAGCCAAACACCAGGTGGCAGGCATCACTGCCTGAATTTTAAATAAAAATTAAAATCTCTCTATGGATAAGTTTGTTGTTGGATGTACTCCGTTGAATGGCTAAAACGTGGTCTGCTTCATGCTCACATTTTGGTTTGGTTCATTGACAAAATCAGACCGGATAAAATCGATTCTATCATCTGAAGTGATAAAGGTACAAGGTCTTATTTCTGAGGTAATCTAATCTAATCGAGCTTGCTTTGCCTTTAATTCAGTTTAGGCTTTAGAGCACTCGCTATTGAACCATCTTTACTACTGTCCCCACCCAAGGATGTGGAGACGTCAGATAAAATTTAGACACACGTGGCCTGGAATAATGGGGAATCAGATCGTCTGCAGTAAATTAGTATTAAGGTTCAACATTTTCTCGATTATTCACGTAGAGGGAGACTGGAATCTGGATTGATAATGATAGCAAACATTATAATGATCGAAATCTAAAGAGGATGTTTGCTACAAATGTTTGCTACAAACTGGCTTATATCCTAACATTGGCGAATTTTTTTTCTCCGTTGCAAAGAAGCTGTTTTTGACTACTGTCTCTATGCACGTTAATGAGCGAAATTTTCCCTTCGTTCGTAATTAGAATTGGGAAATGAATATCTAGTTAAAAATTTGTAGGCATTCTCGTTGAATCTCAATACTTAATTCCTCACGATCCTAATGGCCACGAACGGTTATCTTTATGAATAGGAGGAAAGAGTTCAATACTGGCATTTGCAGCAACAGTCAAACAACATCTAAGACACCGTGCAACTATTATATTTAACTTCTTCTTAACTAGCTTCAGAATGCAAGACTTCTCTGAACATAGTCATAAGGTTGGAAACACCGATCTTTGTCGCAAATTTGGTTTCGACTGCAAGACAGGCTATTCTTTCAGAATTTGACCCTGCGTTTGGACACCCTGTCTCTAACCTTAAGAGGCTGCGGAGAGTTTGCTGGTTCCCTAATGAAGCTCTGGTAAGCAGATTGATGTCATAGTCACAAATGGTAACGACACACCGGATTACATTCTGCTTGACTGCCAACTCGCATCAAGCAAGAGATACTAGTCCCTGATGAAATGTGTGTTTATCCTGAAAAAAACTGTGATTTAATTTTATATTGGGGAATTGGGGAATGCATAAAGAAAACATAGCTTTAGTGCAGGCAGTCATCATTAAGCTGTGACAATGAGTGCATCTACAGGTTATACTCACTTCTCAATCTTATAACACATTTAGCTCAATTTTATTTAGCTCAATAATACCTAAGATTCTAGCGATCAGAACAATATCGAACAGTCAAAGAAAGAAATCAAGCAACCTGAAGCCCGATGAAAAACTAGTCAAGAAAATGAATATTTCACTAGGTTGTGTAGGTTCCAAATGACTTAAGGAGAAGAGAAACCATAAATAGTTAATTAAGTCCACTTTCTAGTGTTAAGGAAGTTGACGAAACTATTTAAAACTATTTTATTGTTTCGGATCCATCATTTGTAACATGTTTTTGACCAGCTTCTCTGGAATATATTTCTGACCATGATCTCCTGTTTTGTACCTACAATATTGACTTTTCTCATTCCTCTTTACCTCTCTCCTTCACATTCAAAGATTTTAACGCTGTCGAGATCCCAGCTTTACTAAACGCAACCCGTTCAGCTCCTAATCCTATCGAGAGCAGAACTACTTTCAATACCTTATATGTACTCGTAAACCTTATGATACATGTGTACCCACTAAATCTGTAATTGTTTGTAATAAAAGTTGTCCTTGGTTTATGAGTGAAGTTGTTGCCCAAATTAAAAATGGAAGCATCACCCCTCCCATCCTAAATTGGCTGCATATAAAAGATTACATGAAATTTCTGGTCCACTTATATGTCGGGTGATTTTAAAGTGGTTAAGGAAGGTGAAGTTGTTGACTGTGTTATGGCTATTAAATCTAACTCTACTGGCGTGAACGGCGTACCCATTCGCTTCATTAAGCTGTTACTACCGAAAATTATAACCCAGCTGATTCATATTCTTAACCACTGTATAATAACATCCACATTTCCACAGCCCTGGAAAATTGCAAAGATTATACCAATTGCCAAAAACCGAATGCAAACTCCGCCAGCGACTTTAGGCCCATCAGCATTTTACAGCGTCTATCAAAGGTTTTTGAGAAACTTTTTTTTTTTATAATTTGCACGCGCTCAAGGGATTTAAGTACGCTTAAAAAGCGTACACACAGCGCGGGCAAAGGAAAATCAGGGAGGACGGAAAGAGAGGTACCGGTGAACGTTGGTCTTAAATGTTTGAAGGTAATCACAGTCGTTCATTGATCTCCGCAGAATATAGACGTGTTTCGGCTTTCGGTTGTGTAGTGATACCAACAGAAAAGAATTAGACAAAATTCATATAGGGCTCCAATTAGCCCAGAGGTAGTGTGCCCGGTTACCAAGTTGAAGGTTGCGGGTTCGACTCCGGGTCGAATAGACTTTTTTTTTTTTTTTTTTTTTTTGTTTTTTGTTCAGTTAAAAAAAAACAAACAAAATAAATTGATAGTGAGTGTTAAGAATCATCACGCGATGGATTGTGAGGAGCGGTCCGTTATGCCAGTAACAGACAAATCAGGCGAGGCGTCAAGCGGTTCAAGCCAAACAGAACCGAAGACGAAGAGAAGGAGGGCGCTAAGACCAACTTCCACCTTAGCACAACGTCCCTCCCTACCAACTTCCACCGTAAAGCTGCTTGGTGGAGTGAGGGAAGGGGCGCACTCAACGTCATCAACTGCAGCAAATAATTGTCCCGAGAAAGTTACTGACGGTAACCCATTTTTCTCAGATCTACACCTGAGAGAGAACAGATTTGCTTCCTTGGTGCCAACCGAATCGGAAGATGAAGAAGAAGAAATGGCGTCTATAAGTAGCAGCATAAAAATGCTGCAACAAAGGGTACTTGCCATAAAAGAAAAACAAATGGTAAGAAGGAAGAGGGAAGAGCAACAGCAATCCCAGCAGCAACAGCAGACGCAGCTAGCTCAAAATCAGAGCCAACAACACCAAGCAAACACGATAGCACAGGTGCTACACAAACAACAACAACAACTTAAAAACCACCAACAAAAACAACAAGAGCAACCACAACAACGGCAACAGCAACAGCAAAAGCAGCAGCAGAAACAACAACAGCAGCAGCAAAAACAACAGCAGCAGCAACAACAACAGCAACAGAAACAGCAACTTTCAAAACAAAGGGTTCCACCTATAAATACATTTAAGATGGAACTAAAGGAAACAATAGAACTATGTAAGTCGGCCATAGGCAATAATTTTTATATTAAAAGACTTAGCTTAGATAGGCACGCGATCCACTGTAATACAGTGGAGCGCTACCATAAAATTAAAACTTTATTGAAGGATTCGACGACGGAGTTCTTCTCCTACACCCCGAAGGGGGAGAAGCGGCAGACAATGCTGCTGAGGGGGTTAGAACCGTCGACTGATCCGGAGGAGCTCCTTGCACTGCTGAAAGAGAAGGAGTGCGAAGGGCTCAAATTCGTGGGGGTCAAGCCATTTGTCACGGCTAGAGCCAAAAGGGAGAAGCGGAAACTGCCGTTCTTCCTGGTCCAGCTAAGTCCCAACAGCAAACTGGATGGTCTAAGGAGTATAAAAGTCCTAGACTACCAGGTTGTTCACTGGGAAAAATTAAAGAGGAGCGAAAACATTTTACAATGTGTTCGCTGCCAAAGGTTCGGGCACGCCGCGTCGAACTGCGAAATGCAGCCTCGATGCGTGAAGTGTGGAAAGAACCACAAGTCAGAGGAATGTGCTCTAGGTAAGGACGGAGCGTCTGAAAAAAGCCAACTCTCTTGTGCTTTATGTAGGAACACGGGACACACCGCAAATTATCGGGGTTGTCCCAAATTCCAATACATCAAAAGAGTAAATCTGGCTCGGCAGCAGAAAGTGGAAGTTAAACGTCCACTCGTGCAGGCACAAACACCAGCCGTTACTCCCCAAGTTACCTACGCCCAAATGGCGGCAGGTAGGGGAACTACGGTACAACAAGCAAAGGTAGCTTCTCAGGCCCCAGCGCCTAGAGCACCTGAACCTGTACCTGACATGCTATCTTGCTCTCTATTCAGGGGCAGATGGCTCAGCTTCAGCGTCAAATACAGGAACAGGCTAAGCGGGTAGATCAAATATACGCGCTGCTGCCGGGCCTAACGCACCTCCAGTCGTAATGGGTACGTACATGGCGGAGCAAACCCTGAAGGTCCTTGCAGTGAATGTTAATTCACTGATTAGGTTCGAACGAAGAGCCGCACTGTTTAAGTTGCTTAAAGACCAAGCCCCTGATGTGCTTTTGGTTAGCGAAACTAAGCTTACCAAAAGACACAAAATGAGACACAGAAGATATGAAATATTACGAAGAAACCGACCCAATTCCATTCAAGGAGGAGGTGTTGCGATCTTTTTAAGAAAGGGACTGCGTTTCAAAAGAGTATATAGTCGTGTGGTACGTAGGTTTCAGGTGCTGAAAGCATGCATCATGTACATCCCTCTCCGTAGTGGAAAGCGGTTATACATGGTGTCTGTCTATGCACCTAAGGCTACTCAATCCACCTTATTCATCTCAGAGCTCGAGACACTTTTTCGATTTCTGAGGCTGGAATTGGAAGACAACTATTTTATTATCGGCGGAGATTTCAACGCCAAACATAGTAATTGGGGAAATAATACACCAAATACTAGAGGGAACCTACTATTCAATTGGTGGGGTCAGCACAGCGTGATGTATCGACTCGACCTCAAAGCCACGGATAGTCCGTCGTTTCCGAGACACGGGTCCTATCTGGATCTTCTGCTGTTCGATTCACGAATACAACTGACATGCACTAACCAACAAACTACAAACTGTCTACGCACTTTCGTGTATGACAGTGACCATTGCGGTCTCAGCACCGAAATAACTGTTCCCAACGAAATTGCGGAATTGGATGAGTTTGTGCAAAGGCATTCCTACAATTATAGTAGGGTGCGTTGGACACACTTCACCAGAACACTGACTAGAGCACTCTCCTCGAATTCGCTCTACCCACCGTCCAACAGAAATCTGTCAAACGAGGAGATTGACAGATATCTAAAACTAATGGACGAGACAATTAAACGAACTATGGACAAAACGATACCTCGGTATCAACACACTGACGAAGAAGACTTATTCCGCAACGGAACTATTGACGCACTGCACCGACAAAAAAGTAGGCTGCTGTCAAGACTAAAAACCTTGTACAGACAGTTTACTGACAGACATAACCCGGAGATCATGACATTGAAGTCGTCGATTAAAAACCTCCAAACATTAATAAAAGAAAATTACAGAAATTCTGTAAGTTTGTATTGGAACAACAAAATTCGGGCTGTAAACACCAGCAACCCGAATATGTTCCCGCAAATAAATAAGATATTTCGGAGAAATAATCAAAACGACCTTCCATGTCTTAAAATCGCTCGAACGACGAACAACGAACAAATACTTGTAGCAGCAGGCATTGATCCAAATGAGGCCGTTGATGATGACAACTTCTTTGCGGTCGAGGATCCGCAGGAGAAGGTAGAGGCTATAGGAGCGACTTTCCAGGAAGTGTACAAGGCGAATGACATCATTGGCCCGAACCACGACCTGGAAAGTCGAGTCCTTAAGCACAATGCCTGCCTTCGAAATGAAATTGTGAATTGGCGATTCGAGAGCTCGGGTTTCACCCAGTTCAGTGACGAGAATATGGCAAATAATGTCATCACCAACGAAAGGGTATTACCACCTTTCATTGCGAAGGAAGAGCTCCAAACGATCTTCGAATCACTTAGAAGTAAGAAATCAGTGGGAACCGATGAAATACCGAACATTGTGCTTCGACATCTCCCACTAGTAGCGGTGGACATTTATACCACCCTGTTTAATAATGCAATGAATAATGCACATTATCCAGCGCATTGGAAAACTGCGGTGGTACATCCCATCCCCAAAAGGGATAAAGATACTTCCAATCCGGCGAATCTCCGCTCGATCAGTCTTCTTCCAAACATCAGTAAGGTTTTCGAGAAGGTAATCAATAGAGTCCTGACCAAGTGGGTTGAGGACAAACATATAGTTCCGGATAATCAATTCGGTTTCAAGGCGGGGCATGATATCATTCATGCTGCGTCTAAACTGGTTTCCGATATCCAATGGAACAAAGGCAAGAAACAGTGCACTGGTGCCTGCCTGATTGACTTGGAAAAAGCCTTCGATACCGTATGGTTAGAGGGACTCTTTTTCAAGCTGCACAGGTTGGGCATTAGTAAACCACTGCTGTACATTCTTTTTGATATGCTCTCCAGTAGACAGTTCATCGTGAAGAATGGCGATGTGACTTCTGCTGGAATATTTAACATTAAAAACGGTCTGCAACAGGGTGCGGTAAATTCGCCGATCCTATTCAACATTTACACAAGTGATCTGATAGGTTCACTTCCCCATGCCATAGCGTACGCAGACGACTTAATTGCGTACAGATCAGGTCCAAAAATCGAGGTCATTAATATGCTTTTGCAACGTGACTTCGACAAAATTAAGCAATATTGCGATGACTGGAAGTTGAAAATCAACTTTCAGAAGTCGGAAACCATTCTGTTTAGGACGCCTTTGTCTGGGGCCTCTAGGGATACCAGAAAGAATTGGCGAAAGTTCTCTATCGTCGGACAACATGGACAGCCACTTGCTTGTCGAAATGTAGTCAGATACTTTGGGATCTGGCTAGATCAATATCTATATTTTAACAAACATATAGATGTTGCTCTGGCCAGAGCCAGAGGTGCTTTTGCCCTTACAAGGAGACTGTTTTACAACAGCCAACTCGATGCGAGGGTGAAGGTGATCTGCTACATGGCCCTTATCCGGCCTATGCTTGTGTTTGGATGTCCCGTGTAGTTCAACGTGAGAGCAAGTTTATTGGAAAAGATTCGGGTGTTTGAGAGGGCTTGCCTTAGGGCTTGTCTTCGGTTATACAGAACACCAGAGTCTGAGTACATAAAATTCTATCGCAATGAGGTCTTGTACAATAGGGCGAACCTAATAAGAGTGGACAATTTTGTTATTAAGTTGACTCGAAGGCACATTGCAAGAGCAATGACCTCATCGAACAACCTGATCTCCGGGGCTTACTACCCTAATTATATGTATCACGAGAGAGTTCGCTTAGACGGCTATGTTCCTCCAGAAGCGTTTCTCTACCTTGATAGCAAAGGTCTGATCCAGGACAGATTGGCTGTGCCGCTAATCTTCCACGTTGCTCGAACAGCTGCGGACAGGCGACTCAACTACGACAGAGACGTCGCACACGGCAGTGCGGAGCGTCTCCGGTTCAGTAGAGCGGTAGGGAATCGCGACATGAGGGATGTTGCTCAGCAGCACCAACAATTTTGGTGGCTTTTAGAAGGAGGGGATGCTTCGTCGTCGAATTCCTCCAATTCTTAGTAGCTTCATGTGAGGCAAAGTGGGTCGCCTAATTTTTCTTTTAGCCATGGCCGGCTTACATAGTTTTAAGTAGGAGTAAGTTAGATTTAAGAAAAAAAAATATATAAAAACCAAAAAAAAAATTAATAAAAATAAAAAATTCAAAAAAAAACATACATCTATATATATATACATATATTTATATATCAAGTATATATATATTGTGTATATATATATATATGTATGTACTAGATGTAAGTAGTTTAAGTAGATTAAGACTTATTTTTAGGTAGTTTTTAGGATTTTAGTTTTAAGTTTTATAATAAAATATAAAAAAAAGTCATGTTACTAAGTTTTTTTTTTGAAAAAATGTTTTCTTAGTTTTAATTATAAGGAATAGAAATAGTATAGTATAGCAGTAAGGTACGTCGAAAGACATAATTTAAGTGTTAGGTTTAACTTAGAGTGCCCGCATGGGGTCAGTAAGCTAGAATAAGATAATTTTAAGTTAATTAAGCTAATTTTTAAGCATTTTTTGTCTAGAAAGTAAGAGTGAATTAAGTAATACAATAAAAATGCATATAAACTGAAAAAAAACTGACTGTTTGAAGGTAATAATGACTAGGAAATAAAGAGCTAGGCAGGGCATTCCATAAGCGAGTTGTACGACTTAGGAATGAATCACGATATTTTAGAGTACGTCCAAAAGTGGGCTTGAGGGTGTACTGATCAGCATTCAAAGCAAGGCGGGTGTTACGGTTAAAAGTTTGATTGGGCGGAATGCTATTGGCGATTTCTATGGAGCACTGTTGGTGAAAATAGCGATAAAACAGAGTGAGACACGAGACATTACGTCGGTGTTCGAGGGAGTCCATTGTCTGAGTGACATTAGTATCCCCTATGAGTTTTATCGCACTGTTTTGAATCCTATCTAGCAGGGGCAGAGATGTTTTAGGAGCACCCAACCAGATGTGGGAATTGTACTCCAATTTTTGACGGATGAACGCCTTATATATTGTGGCCAGATCAAAGCGGGTAAAATATTTCTTACATCGCTTGAGGAAACCTAGATATTTCGCAGCATTTTTGACGACATCAAATATGCGATCATTCCAACGTAGGTTGCTATTGACACATATGGAAACAGGAAAGTTTCTCGGTTTCAACGATGCATGTGCCATTCATGACTGGGTGTTTAAATTTCGTTTTAACGACAGCATTGTATTTTGGAAGCATTAAATTCTACTCTATTAGTGGTTCCCCAATTAGATGTGCTGTTAATATTAGAACTTAATAAGCTGAACATATGCTGGAGTTCTGTTTCTACAGCCTAAGCGTAGGGACGTGAGTCCGGGAACGAGTATGAAATGCAGAGAGTACTGTCATCAGCAAAGGGATAAGTGTATTAGAAGTAGCAGACAATAAGGGATAAGTGGATTAGAAGTAGCAGACAAGCGATCGTTGATGAAAATTAAAAGAGGAGACAGAATGTAACCCTGGGGCACAGCAGCATTTATTTTGTAAATTCAGACTTGAAACCATCCAAGACAAAATAAGTTGAGCGTTCCGAAAGGTAATTTCTAATCCATTGAAGAAGAGAGTCATTGATGCCAAAAGACCGCATTTTCGACAAAAGAGCCTGATGCCAACCTTTGTCTAATACCTTAGAAACATCAAGTGCAACTATCTTGCTTTCGCGAGATTGATGTACGCTTTGGTTCCACTTTTCGGTAAGACATGCCATCAGATCACCAGTGGACCTGTTGCTACGAAAACCATATTGCCGGTCATTAAGAAGTTTTCGTGTTTCGAAATATGAGCTGACGGTTTATCAGCGTTTCCATGATCTTGGAAAGAAGGGACGTAAGTGCAATGGGCCTCTAGGGGGAGAGAGAGGAAGATTCGCCTTTTTCAGGGACGGGCTGGACAAATGCTGTTTTCTATCTTCTCGGAAAGTGTCCTAAAGAGTAAGATTGATGAAAAAGCTTACGCAGTGGTTTTGCCAACGTCGAAGAACACAACTTCAGAAGAAGGGGAGATATACCATCTGGACTAGCGGATTTGTGAATATTAAGATCTTTGAGTGTTCTTGCTACTGCTCGAGTGCGAAAGTGGATTTGTCCCACTGAAGATTCGACGCACTCAAGTGTGGGAGGAGATAAAGCACAATCTGGGAGTGTTGAGCTGGCAGCTGGAATATCATTGTAAATGAGCGTTGGGATGGAGGATGAGGCAGAATTTCTAATATTTATGACGAACGACCGAACATTTTTACTACCTTTGGGACATTGTAGTATTTTTCGCTTCAGATTTTGGTCGTGTTGGAGTTTTACACGCTAAGTTGCAGTCATTCCTGGCTTGTTTAAACTTTTTTCGGTTTTCCTCTGTCGGACTGGTCTTGTAGGACCGAAAAAAACATTTCTCTAACCCTGGCTGCCTTTTTACAGCTCGAGCCGTACCATGCCTTTTCTTTTGGTTTGATACTCTTCATCCGATGAGGGATAAAGTTTTTCATTCCAAAGAGAATGGTGTCTGTGATCATATCAGCAGCGGGATCCACATCGTTAATGAGGAAACATAACGACCACTTAAAATTCCTAAAGAAACTGTTAAGACCTCTCCAGTTGGCTTTCTCGTATTGCCATACGGTTCTTTTGGGAATCTTTTCTCTAACTGTGTCGGTGTATGAGAAATTAGCTGATATAACACAATGGTCCGACGTGCTAAAAGGGGTGTGCTCTCCCCTCTCGAAGCAAATAATAAGTCATCTTTCTTCTAATAACCTCCTTTCCAATCTGGGTTCAGTAATCATAGCCGAGATTAATGTCATAGATGATATTGGACATGATTTTGGTAGTTGATACGTAACACTTCTTTGCTTACTTGGTTTCTCAAAAGCCTTCGATAAGGTAAATAATGACATTCTATGCTGGAAATTACATAACTTGTTTGGCTTCAGTGAACAATCTGTTCAGCTTCTTAGAAGTTATCTTTCCAATGGATCGCAAAAAGTTGTTATTGGTGGTAAATCCTCAGCCTTGAAAATAATTACACAAGGTGTACCACAAGGGTCAATTCTCGGTCCTGTCTTATTCTGTGCATTCATTAACGACTTGCCATCGGTATGCCAGCATGCAACGTTCCATTTATATGCTGATGACGTTCAGCTATATCTGCCTCATCCCATGAATTTGATCGATGAACCTGCGTTAAAATTAAATGAAGACTTATTAAAAATATGTGATTCGTGGGTGGCTAACGGATTGTTGCTTAACCCAGAGAAATCAAAAGTTCTCCTGATATTTAGTTGGAAATTTGGCATTCACATCATACCAGACTTATGGCTCTCTAACACTAGGATTAAACGTGTAGAGTCAGCGGTTTTGTAGAAAACGTATCCGGGTACGATCATACAAACTTTGTCATAGGTCGTATTTACGGATATCTATGAAAGCTCTGGCTAACTGCTAGCCTTACCCCAATGGCGACTCGACAGAAATTGGTAATGACTTCAATTATACCTTTAATAAGCTATTTCGAGGTGGTATATAGTGACCTTGATTCGTTATCTCAGCGGAAACTTCAAGTAGCTTTCAATTACTCAATGCGATATATACACGGGCTTCGTAGACATGACCATATTTCTGCGTATTTAAAAAGCTTGCTCAAATGTACCTTGAAACAATATCTCAGTACACGAAACTGCGTTTACCTACATCAGGTCATTAATATTAAATCCCCATCGTACCTACAGTTGTGGCGAACTAATTAAGAACGATCCTAAGTACTGGCAACACCATCGCTCCAATAATAAGACAGATAGCAACCAAAATTAAAAGTACCAGTATGTATTCAGTCATGTCTCTTTTCATGTTAAACTGTAACTATCGTTGTTATTGCACATTACTCATATTTACCAGCTTAAATCGGTTTTTAAGCATATTGGTCCAGTATTCGTTTGACGATATGATTAAGAACGTATCTCTAAAACAGGTTTGTTTGTAGAATTTCGCTGCCCACGGAAAAAGTTTTTGGTAAACATACTAATTCATTTGAATTTAAAGGGATATTATTAGTTTTTGTTGGGTTTAGAGATATTTTGAGCGTGATATGGCGAAAAAAAGGGCTGCACAGCAGGCATGAGGGAAGCCATACTAAAACTTCGCAATATTGAAAGATTGTCCTACAATGATATCGCAAAAAAACTTGATTACACGAAATAGTTCGCACGGCAAAAAAAAAAATCCTTTTTTGAGCTCGAACGGTATTCGAAAGTAGTTTTCGGCGAGGACCCAAATGCACTTTCTGCACGCTCTATTAAAGAGCGATTGAATGAAAGTCAGCTTTTTAGGAGGTCAGCCAGAAAAAAATCATTGCTTTCGCTAAAAAAACCGAAAGGCTAGGTTAGCTAGGCTAGGTTAGCTTTCGGGCCATCTCACAATGGAAAAAAATACTCTGGAGTGATGAGACTAAAATCAATAGAATGAGTTCAGATGGTAAACAGTATGTTAGAAGACCAAACAATTGAGCATTCAATCTTAAGTACACCACACCCTCAAACATGGAGGAGGGAGTATTATGCTATGGGGTTGCATGTCTTTTTAAAAGTACCGTACCGTTACACCGAGTGGAAGGTATAATAAACGCTCAAAGCTACATAGGATTACTTCAAAATGTAATACTGCCCTATACAGAGGCAGAATTGCCAGTAACTTGTAAATTTATGCAGGTCAACGATCCGAAACATACTGCGAGGTCAACAAAAGCATGCTTTCAGAATAGTTCTGTGGATGTCATCGACTAGCCGCCATGCAGTCCGGTTCTAAATCCAATCGAAAACCCCTGCTACGAGTTAAAAAAAAAGTTAAAAACCCAAGATGAATAAAAATTTGAATAAAAATGTTCGAAAAACATGATTCCAGTGTATCGTTTTAATTAGTTCGACACAACTGTAACATAAATAATAAAATACAATATGCGCGATCTCAAATAAATAAAAACCTTATACAACCTGTCTATAATTATTTAAATTCGTCACGTCTGTTTTTGGAATTCCCTTCGCCAATACATCAGGGGTATTAAAAATGTCATATACTCGTACTTTAAAAATGCAATCTCCTTACATTTTTCTCTTTAATCTTAACTTTATATCTTTTATTTCCTCAATTCCTTGTGGGTTCTCTACAAACTATTTTTTCTTTTTTTCCTCTATTTTGTATTGCTTTTAGTATTTTTTTGAATTTTTTATTAACAATGAATATTATAGTTTCTGACATTTGTAATTGGTGAGCTTTATGCTACGAGTAATTGTTTCTATGCTTAGATATGTTCTGAAAACTACATATAAAAGAAAATGTTCTTAATGTATATTTCAAATATGCCAATAACAATAAATTGAATTGAATTGAAACTAAAAAAAAACAACTGTAAGTTCGATGGCCCTATCCAAAAAAAAAAATAGTCTTTGCCTTTCAAAAAGCATCAGAGCGAATTTATGTCAAATGGCGTATTACCCTTTCAAACATATCTTGTGGACGTCTAAAGCCGTGCTGCAATATCTTAACCCGTCACATACCAGTGTGATTTATGCTCTCACCAGTGGACGATAGAGCATTGAAACCTAATGACTTAATGATCAACGAATTTCGAGGCGATTCCCGTAGTAGTCTCATTAGCTATAAATCTGCGCACAATTACAATTGGCGCTCTAAAAGGCGATAACCAAATTTGGCATCTGTACCACCTGTCGCTAGAAAATCCCGATACAATAAAAATTTGGAAAGAACTCTATGTAAATAACGTGCTGGCATGATCCCTTAAATTGTTTAACAGATGGACAATATCGACGAATCGCTCAATTCCAGGTGATATCGGCAATCAGTTATGATCTTTAGAGCCACTGATTCCCAATCAATAGCCTTAAAAATCAAAGTGTGTCTCTGAAACTAAGCTGGGGCTCTGGAAAGTGTCTGAATAATTTGCTGAAGTTGAAACGACAATTATGGCCTACAAATTTATTTGATGTGGCATCAGAACTCAAAACACATTCATGTACAATACGAAATAATGTTGCTGCTAGATTTGGCGCAAGGTAAGCTTAGGCTGCATATTCACAGTATTTTTTTTTGCTCAACTATGTAAGATGGTGTGGAGAATTACGTCATTAGGAAGATAACTCTTCAATTTCACAAGGCGTTGAAAATGTCCTACCAAATCATTACAAAAATGTTCAGTTAAGTGCTTATTTGGACGAGATAATATTATACAACGCAGTAATATTTATTTTTTGAAAATCGACTTTTCAAAGTGCTACTGCCAATCAGGTAGTAATACCAGTAAAGTAGGTCAAGTTCATACCGCCTTCATCAACTTAATGCAGTAATATGCACCCAGGCATGCACATCTGGCCCCTTGCCTGTCCTAATGCAAACACTTTCGAAAGAAATTTCATTACTAAAGCTAATCGAAAATAGATAGTGTCCAAATTGTTCCCTATATTTATAACTAATTACCCCTGTGTTCCAGTGAACTCAATATACGCCCCAATGTCAGTTTGTACTAGAAAGTACTCGTGAAAACATGTATGACTGTCACTTAATAATCTCTAAACATGCAAATACAATGCTCACTGACAGTTATCGATTAAATAATTGCACTCAGTGATAGCCCAAACACTGACATTCAATTAAAGCCATTAAAATGGACTTCTAACAGCCCTCTGGTCTATCAAGTAACTCGGAGCGCATAACAAAAAATTATCAGATAAAGATATGAATGAATTTACTGATGAATAGCATTAAGGGGACTTTGCAGAAAAACACAATAAGGAAGTGAATTACGAAAATTGCGTGGGAGCTTACACAGAAATGTAGTGCATGCAACGCAAACAAATGAAAGCTATATATGCTTATTGTTTTCGCCATTCAAAACTGGATAAGAGAAAATGACCGAAATGTCCTTGACAGTGATGCAATGCTCTGACGCAAACGGAAATTACAAATAAAATGAAAAAAAATCCGTTTTCATTCGTTGAATTTATAGCTGTGACTTTAAAGGACACTGCCTAAGTCGATGCTGTATGAAATCAATAACAAAAATGACTTCTTGTGAATCATACTTGTGAAATAATTTGCCTTCTGAGCCAAAACGTCGCTGTAAGGGAAAGGGAAATTATTTTACGGAAGTGGCAGATAAATTTTACAGCAATGTCTTGAAGAATGCGAAAGGATTTCATGGTATTGACTAAACGAACCAGATGGGAACACAGAACGTAGAAATTGGAAAGAATAAGAGTCAATCATAGACATGGATATTCGCATCTCTGCTTCTCATTGATTTCAAATTAATATTAATTCCATCTTGAATTTAAGGTGAGTATTAACTATAGGATTGTTATAGTCGGTGTTCCTTTAAGACTTAGCAGCGTATGTAGTTAAAATCCTGACAATTCGAGCGTAAAACGAACTGAAGTGTAATGTCACGTTAAGATCTCAGTAAGTAGTTCTTAGTCCTTTCTGCTAAAACACAGAAATAAGGTCGCTAATCTTACAAAACCAAATACCAGTGTTAACACCTGAGTGGAAAAACTATAATCCGAAAACAAATCGCCGAATTCAGGATCCCGACAGAAAAGGAGATTAAACAGTGAGTTGCTTCTCTAGAGAGCAAAACTCTCGAAAGCCAACTTTAACTTGGAAGAATATTGTAAATGATAATGTACTCCGTTCTATTAATCCTTAGCAAATAAAACTGCAGAAAAGCTATATTTGTGCTTTCCAGATTCCATCACTATTTTTTTCTTTTATTAATGGCATTCCAATGGTACCAAGATCTTGTGGTTCAAATCCTTATATTGCTAAGTACAAGGTGGAGCAAAAGTAATGCCATAATGTGAATGTGCACTAATATTTGCAAATGGCGTCAAGTGTCATTGTGCTTTGACATTTATGTTGTAGACAGATAGATAACTAGTTGACAACAAGCAATACACACACCTGAAGAACGCGGAAATATTGTTACGGCTCATTTGATCAATTTCCGGTCTGTTGCTTTAACGCAGAGTGGATTTCGTCGTCATTTTCCTCGTCGTCCTGCACCATGTGCATCTCGTGCAAACTGAGTGCTAGAAATGTCCCATGAAGTAGTCGTCCCCGTATTGCACGTTCGTCCGAGAATATCACTACTGTGGCCGAGGATGTCCGAGAGTGTCCACGAGAATCGACAACACAACGAAGCATAAAATTTGGTATCAGGAGACGTTCGTTGCGTCTAATTTTGGTGAAAGACCTGAACATGTTCCCTTGTAAAGTGCATACCATTCATCAATCGCTGCCTGCTGACGGTCAAGTGAGATCAACTTCTCCCGTGCTCTTTTAAACCTGGTGCAATAAGAGTATGATTTCATATCCAAAATCAGAAAGAGCGACGAAGCCCAGTTCCACTTAAGTCGTTATGTGAATAAATAAAATTTGAGGACACGGAGAATCCACGGGGTATGCACGAAGAGTCATTGGATCCCCTCATTTGGTGCTGCATTTGCAGTGAAAAAGTGATTAGCCCTTATTTTTTTGAGGAAGCCGACGGCACCATAGCAACCGTAACTGGTGAGTGCTACGAGCAGATGTTAAACGAGTTTTTTTTTTCCTGCAAGTTGCTGAATTGGGTCTTGAGCATTGTTGGTTCCAGCAAGACGGAGCAACCGCTCACACAGCCCGGCTAACGATAGAGATTTTGAATCACCAATTTCCTGTTTTGGCAAATTTGATCTGCCAAATTGTCGGATCTGACGGCGCTGGACTTCTTCCTTCCGCGATCGCAGATATCTATATTATTGAGAGGCTGTACGCCGGGAATAACGTATGGTAGTCTTGTGGATATGAAGAAGGAAACCTTATAGCAGATTCAGTGCTGAAAATATGGAAAAACATTTTCTGCAGACCGTATATGCCCGCCGTGAGGCATAATAGACCATTCAACTGAGATGATGAAAACCAAAACTTCTGTCCACTTGACCAGAACGAAGTAAGGATTGAAATATCTAAGCTAAAATCCAAAAAATCGGCTGGATTAGACGGTTTCCGTGCCGAGGCATTGAAGATGTTGGAAATGAGTTTGTGGAGAGTATACCCCAACTCAGATCTGGTCAGAAGAGTATTTGCCTGATGAATGAAATCTCAGCAACGTTTCTACAAAAAAGGAGACACCCTCAACTGCTCTAACTATAGAAGCGTAAGCCTTTATTATGTAAACGTGTGAAACCCCCGATTGACCCCTATCAGTGCGGTTTCAAACCAGGAAAGTTCACAGTCTTCACACTCCGATGGATCCTGGGGAAACCTAAAGAAGTCCAAATCGATACCCACCATCTTTTGATCGATTTTTAGGTCGCATATGACAGTATTTGTAGAGACTAGCTATATAAAGCCATGTGTAGTTTGGGCATCCCTGCCGAGCTCGTCCATCTGTGCAAAATAACGATTGAGAACGCTCGGTGTACCGTGAATATCGGTAATGACTTCACGAGAGCTTTCATGTCAAAATAGATTTTTGACAAGGTGACGTGATGTCATGTGACTTCTTTAACGTCATTCTTAAAATAATTGTGCGGAACTCTCAAATGAATACTGGAGGCACAATCTTTCCAAAGTCTACGCTGTTGGAATCGACATAATTGGGAGAACACAGTGGGCTAGCACCGATGCGATCGTTAGTATTGAAACGGAATCTTTCAAAATGGGTTTAGTGATAAATGAGGGGAAATCAAAGGATATGCTGTTGACAAAAACGGACGCGCAACATCGACGAATTGGATCTGATATCACAATCTATAGCTATAATTTAGAGGTAGTAAAGGACTTTGTCTACCTCGGTTCTGCTAATTCTGCCAGTAATACCTCAGCAGAAATAGGACGAGTTATCATTCTTGCCAATCGTTGTTTCCTTGGGCTAAGAAGGCGAGTAAGGCAATATCCCTAAAACTAAGGAGACACTATATGCACAAGAACCTGGTAAATGCAGCCTTATTTTATGGCGCGGGGGCATGGACTCTATCGAACGATAAATCCTTCGACAAATTTCTCTCCCGTTTGTACGAGCCGTACAGCTACATCGACCTAATCCGAAAACTGCACATCGGTCGCCTAAGATAACTAGGACATATAGAGCAAATGAACACCAATGTTTACTCAAAGAAGCCAGAAGCACTTGATGATTTCAAATTGGCTTAATTTATGTCATAAATTCATTGAAAATTGATTCAATGAATTCTGGTAACACATAATGTACTTCCAAATAAAAATGAATCGATTTCATTAAAAACTGCGCATCATAAATCCAGTGAGCTGCTTTCAAGGAGCTCTCCGCCAAATAATTGAAAAATTAAAAATAATATTCGACGCATTGAAATATACGGTCCTTCGGGCTTATGCTTACCACACTCAATTCGTTCCAACTAACAGAAACAGAATCAGTTCAACACATAATTGTTTTTGTTTTTTTTAGGACAATTAGTATTCTCCAATGATAGCGCACAAATGAATTGGAAGCCAAATAAACGTAATTATGTTGGGGCCACAACTGAAGTTCCCACCCTACATCCTCGTCGATGCTCGAACAAGTGTAAGTATCTATTGTAATTTTTAAAATAGATAGTTCCATACTAGATACATGCAAACATCCATGTGTCAGTACTTCGAAATGCTTCAAAGAAATCTGCTCCAGTATTGCCCTGTTTGTATCTGTATACATGACCGAGACCATTTGCAACATGTGCTGAGTTGGCCCATCATCGATTTGTTCCCATGACAATAAATTGAATTCGACAATTTTATAGCTAAGCTGTAAAGTGTCAAATAGAATTCCATCTAAGCATATCTGCTTATGTGGAGTGGTTAGCAGTTAATTCGACGATCTCTTAAAGGGACCCTATTATAAATCGTAAACATAGACAAAAGTCTCAAGCAAGCCAGACTACCGTGAAGCCAGCACTCCCTGTTTTTCTTCTTAATAGCAAGGGAGCAATATTCAATCGTAATATCCAATTTGTTTTATTTTCTCCTTGTCGTATGGTTGTCAGTGCATGGTGTGTGTATCTGGAGAAGGAGAACCGTATCTCCCATTGGAGTATTATTCTTCCTAGCCTGCGTCGCGCGTCAAATGATGACATCATTCCGGTGTAGTATCTACTAAGATTATATTTTTTCGCTTTATGAAGTTGGGTGGAGATTTATACATATACAATATATTGTAAATACAAGTCCATACGTGTATCTATTGTATAAGCATTCAACATAGCTACATGTTGGTAGTAAAGGATATGAAGTACATAGTGGTATTCGCTTGAAACAGCAGGACATGGGAGAGCTTAATTTGGGTGTGATTTTAGTAATAAAGGTATTTCTGAGGGACGCAAAAACAAAGAGAATACAAATATCGAAAATATATTGCGTAAATACTCGTAAGGTATTCTGTTTATGAATAAAACACCTACCTACACATGTATGCAAATAAAATTAAGGGGGAGATCAAAATAGGTGTGTATGCTAGTAGCAATTTTGGTATAAAATCCCGACCTCGTTCAGGCAGAGCTTTGAGATATTTCACTGGCAAAAAGAGTTCTGGAGCCATTTTTACTTATCGAATGAATTACTCGTACATGTCTTTTAGTCCTTTGGACTTTTGGTTTCGAGGGACACAACTCAGTAGCTTAATTATGAACTATAGTACTATGTGGAGCAAAATTAATCACCCTATCGGAAGATGGTATAATTTTTGCAAATGACGTCGCGGTCGTACGTCAATCATATTTGACATTTGTGAACTAGACAGCTGCAGTATATAAACAGACAAGCAATGGAGTGCTATACTCCGCAAGAGCGTGGAATAATTGTGTCGATGTTTTTAACCAATAATCGGTGAGTGGTGTTAGCGCAGCGTGAATTTCGACGTCAATTTCCTAACATTCCGGCCCTTAGTTACTCGACTCGACCGAGAATATCACGGCTGCGGCTGCGAATGTCCCTGAGAACGAAGACACATCAACCAGATGACCAGGACCCTACAACGAATTTTAGTGAAAGCTTTAGTGAATCAGTTAATGCCTCCTGACCGTCAGTCACGTGTGAATTACTGTAAAGCCATCCTCAATTTCAATAACGAAGAGGACGATTTTGTGTCGAAAATTATCATGAGCGACGAGGCGCATTTCCACTTAAGCTGTAACGTCAATAAGCAAAATCTTCGTTTCTGGG
Source organism: Volucella zonaria (assembly GCA_963966105.1). Taxonomy (NCBI): domain Eukaryota; kingdom Metazoa; phylum Arthropoda; class Insecta; order Diptera; family Syrphidae; genus Volucella; species Volucella zonaria. The sequence continues at coordinate 175,066,678 of OZ014531.1, read as the reverse complement.
GCACTGAAAATCCGTGTGTGATGCACGAAGAGCCATTACATCCACTCAATGCCACTGTATTGTGCGGCCTTCACGGGGGGAGTGACTGAGCCGTATTTTTTTGAGGACGCCATCGACAATACGGTCGCTATTACTGACGAACGCTACAGGGCCATAATAAACGACTTCTTACTGCCGGAATTGGATGAGCGGGGCCTGTTAAACATGTGGTTTCAATAAGACGGTGCAACCGCACATACACTACGAGCCTCAATGGATATTGTGAAGGAAGCGTTTCCTGGTCGCGTAATCTCCGGTTTTGGCGATTTGGCATGGGCAGCAAGATCGCCCGATTTAACCATCCCAGACTTCTTTCTTTGGGCTACTTGAAGTCGAGGGCTTATGCCAACAAGCCTCAGACAATCGTAGCCCTTAAGAAGAATATTGGGCAGGAATGCGAACAGTTATCACCGGAAATCTTGCGGAAAGCAATGTGTATCAATACTTGCGACAGCCACTTGGCTGATATCATCTTTTCTCCTTAAAAATAATTGTAAAGGTCCAAATAAAGATCTCCATCACTCAAATTAATTTTTTTTATTCAGTAAAAAGTAATTCAAAATGAAAATTGTATGATTAATTTTGCTCCACCTTGTATACGATACTCTAGACCTCCAAATGCAGCACGATACGCCTTCGTCCAAATTGTATTAAAAAATTGGGAGTTTGGTGAATAAATTCGATTTATCCACACGATATGTTGCCATGCCAATGGGGAAAAAAGTGAAATGATTATTCAATTGATTGCGCAACGTAGTCAAGAGCTGGCTATCTCTCGAACGTCTGTGTGATGTACGTTACGAAGGAAAATTGATTGAAAATTCAATCGTATTGAACCAAGAGCTAAAGCCAAATGACCATTGGCCTCTACTGAAGATGGAAGAAGATCCGGATTTTTCATTCTCAGTGGCCAAATAACGTTATCAATTAACAAAACTGCTGCATTTGGTCAGGCAGACAGCCGGAGGTATTCCGTATACAGTAGCCATTGTATACGGAAAAATTCTCTGTTCAGTATGGTTTATGCCGAAGTTGTTCTTGGGCCGTACTTCTTCGGAGATGACGCTGGCGAGTCGGTTAGAATTACTGGCGACCACTATATCTCCATGTAAACCAATTTTTTTGTGATAAATTGAAACTGGAAGGATAGAGGATATATGGTTTCAACAGGACGGTGGCAGTTGTCACACAGCACGTGCCACAAATGACGTATTGGCGACGAGCTTAGGCAAAAGTGGATCTTTCAATTAGCCGAACCGCTCGTACTACATACCACTTTTCTTTGGGCGTATATGAGGTATCTGACCTGTGCCAACAAGTCAGAAATTTTAGACGACGTGTAGGTAAACATTCGACGTAAAGTTGCTGGAATATCGGTTGCGAAAAAGTTATGGAGAATTACACCAAGCGCGTCCGCACATGCAACATTTGAATGATGTTACTCGTATGCGAGTACTTTATAGCTAATTGTATTGTGGTGAGGAAATTCTCAAGGGCCTTAATTACTTTGTCTTACTTGCATCTAAATTGACAATTTATTTAGGATGCACTGCACTGCATTGACAGTATGGATGACGCCAATGTTGAAAGACAGTTCCTGGAGCAAGTGTCTGACATCTTGCTGTAATCACCAGCTACGAGGAAATGTCCAAAAGGGAAATTCAATCAGATTTGATTATCACGCTTACCTTCAAATGTGGAGGGTGTTCTACCTATGTCGTCAGTCATCAATGTAGTTCCAGCAAACTACCGATGACATAAAAGTCAATGTATCACCACCTGCCTTGATAGTTATGTTGGAACTAGTGTTCCAAAACGATAATACATCGGCGGAGGAAGTCATCAAAACGATAATACATCCTTCGAAGGCTCATCATGCTCCAAAGCAACCTTTCTCTCAGAGCGGCCAGTTCAGTCACTTGATAACAAATATGATAACTGAATATGCTGCTAACAAGCATTTGGAAAGACGATGATCGGTTTAGATTTTGACTCTGATTTACGTCGGAATCACATACTTAATTTTGAGCCCAGAACTCCTTCCGCTCACTAGTTGATATCAGCTATCGCTTCTTGTATCAATGTTCCAACCCCATCTCGTCCAATGCAGACACGGTGAGCTCTCTATATCACCATGACGTTGACATTAACCGGTTTCATCACTCATTAGAACGGTACAACTCCTAACCAATAAAATGCGAGTTCAGTAATCAGTCACTTATATTCTAGAGACATCAAGACGAAGGAGCTAGCATTCAACCACCGCAGGACCCCATTCAAACAATGTCAGAATTTTCAAAGCGAAATATTGTATCCCTTCTTACGGTGCGCTACGAGACCTCAAAATACATTTAAGGACCGACTCTTCCGTTGGCGCAGTTCTTCCCCGGTACCCAGTGGGAAATCCGATCCTCTCGGATTTTTCTCAAATGCGTTAAAAACACAGTTGCGATCAACAAGGCAATCGAACATTTTCAGAGCTCTTCGAGTCAATTGTCATGAATACGGACCACAAGCCGCTAAGAGTTACTTTCCCAATTCTCCACAGGTATTCGTCATTTCTGAAGATGTAGAAACGCAGTAGCTACAAACAGTCCCCGGATCTATATTACTAAAGACTATAGCAGGGCATATAAAGCAGATACAGAGCTCGAGAAATTGAGGTTGGTAAGTCATAGACTTAATATCTGTTCTGCTTGGAATCGAGTCTACGGACACGTTTGAAACGTCTCAGGAAGACATTGGGTATAAAACCAACACGCTCAAACGAATAACATGCGAAGTTGTACACAATCTCATTCTCAAAATTCTCCGTAGTGCTAGCATTTATATCACGGCTTACCACCCGATGGTACCGCTCAATAAAATTCTAACCAGATTTGTTACGAAGAGTTTTCTCACTTAACTGCCTGCCGCATTTCTAGAACTGGGCTGCATGGTTAATAAGTCGGAGACTCCGCCCGCATAGTTATTTTACCGCACTTAGATATGCTTTTCGAGAGATTTTTTTCGAAGCATACATAAGCCCAAATGAGTCTGCAGATTCTATGCAAGAACTGAGGAGGCATTTCAGCGATTATCGCACAAAATTCGGCAGATGCTATTTGACACACGCTTACGTTCAGAACGACCACTAACTTTTAGTGTCCTCCACAACCGGTTTATTTTAATATTTAAAGTAAACTAAAGCAAAGTAAGACTAGCCAATGTGAAAAATAATTTACTTCACTGAAGACGTGCGGACCTCTGACACCTCCTTTCCGTGGTTTTAAATCCTTAATGGTGACGGAATTTAAATTCAATCTTATGAGCTGTAAACGAAAAGAAAGAAACTCTGAGTGATATATTCTCATGTGTTGTACTTATACACATGAACTAGGATGAATTCTCAATACAATATTCCACTTATCGATACTTGCACTTTTTGCTTTCTGTCCACTTCAAACGAGAAACTGGTTAATAGGGCCAGAAAGATTAATGTGTTAAAGCTCTTAGCCTCCTGCCTAATGTGAACTTAACACATTGGATTCGCATAACTTACGGCGAATTCGTCTTACCAAAAAACCGAAGAAGGACGTTCACTCTCATAAGTAACAGGTCAAGGAAAGGGACACCCCCGAGTATACAACACTTAATCTCATGTTAAAGAAATGATCTCATTTTTACCGATTGTAGAAAACATGTTAAGGGCAATCATTTAAGGACTTGAGTATGGATAATTAGAAAATTAAAAGTGAGACAACTTTCCTTGTAAAAACAGGGCTAACAGCTGCTATTAGAGTTTAAATTTTGATAAGTACGTAAGACATAGCAATTATATGCACTTATGGGCCTGACAGATTATAGCATCAGATATAACACGATATTGAGAACAAGCACGATGTAAGCATCATCCTCATTGACCTGAATGTAAATCTGATTCAGACTAATCGATCTCGTAGTAGGTGGTCATACTTTCAACATTCCAAGTCTGCTACTGCATCCCTGTGTAGGGGGCTCTCCATGTTGAATACGACACATGACAGGAACCATGGGTGTGGGATAACCGCATTTGTGGTTTCGGGTGTTCAAGATGTGTCACACCACTATATGACGAGCCATCGGATAGACCGAGAATTGGTCTTTATGTGCCGAACTCACTCTCACCATCTAAACTTGGTAAAATTTTGCAACCAAGATTTAGTTGCTGCAGATATAACCCATGAAACGAACGGAAAATGACACAAATTTGTAGCTGCGTCTTTATATTTTCCCTATGATTCATTGTTACCACCAAAACCGAACAGCGTTAACCAAACTTATTGACTATTACGATTCCAGCAAGATGGGACTTATCATATGCCGCAATGCTAATACTCAGAACACATTTTGGGCCTGTAGCAAATGCAATTAACCTCCAACCAACATTTGTTATGAAATAAGACAGCCGACAATCGACTTAAGAGATTACCGGCTGCAAAGTTATATACTATCGGTGGCTTCCATGTTTGATCATATATGCAATACATCGAAGTTAGAATTGGATGCGAGGTTTCGATCAGCGGAAAACCAACTGGACACGAATTACGGAGGAGTTTGGCAAGCCCGACAAAAGCTAGAGTAAACTGTGCAGAACTTGAACGGTACCCTCACTAAGTGTCTTGAACTGACATATCCAGCCAGAAAACAATATAAGAAACCAATTCGGTGCTCAAGGAGTGCCTCTTGCAAAGACTTTTACGAACAAATCAGTACTCTGCCCGAGATACCACCAAGCTCGTCAAAGTTGAATAAAAGTACTCAAAATGGAAAATCAACCAGGCTGGAATCTCTCAGAAAATCAAATGGCACCTACTCTGAGTTGAAAGCAGAGTTTTTAAATCTCATGCCTGAGAGTCACTTCCCAGGTAGCCTAATCAGAACCAGCTCATAGCCAGTTCCTATTCACGAAGCTGCTATTATATTGTAGTAAGGTGAATAACACAATACGCCGCAGCTTGTAACACTATGTATTGTATCTCATCGGTTGTGGTGATAGATGGGGACATCTAATAAGTTTTTCTTTACATTTTATCTTCAAGTCGCCTGGCACGGATAATATATACCTGGTTATGTTTCAAAAAGGTATAGACCAGCTGAGTGTGTTGGTGGCTCTGAAGATTACCTACGCTGCTAGCCTCGCACTGACATACGAGTACATACCGAATCCCTGGCAAACAGTGAGGTTAGACTACCGAAAGTCGGAAAAGGGGACTACACGCTCGCTAAGAGCGTGTCTGAGCTATAAGTCTGACTTCCTTCGTGTTGCAGAGCATAGAAAGAGTGGTTGAGATTCATGTTCGCAAAGACCTTGCAAGAGGACGCCTTAAAACGTGGTAGGCTTTTGACTGCATTTGTAACTAGGCCAGACAACACGGCGTAGACGAATAACTAGTTTTGTGGATCAGAACAATGGTAGTGAATAGGACACTGATTGCGGAAGCTGACTGTGGCCAAGATGTGATGGCGTGGGTAAACCGGTGTTGCCCGCAAGGCGACGACGTCTTGTCATCATTGGTGCGTGCTGGCCGACTGATTGCTTGACGCTCTGAAGTCTATGCACAAGCATATGCGAATAATGTATCTGTACTGGCGTGGAAGTGATGGCTTTCAATTAATCCTTTCACAACTGAGGTTCTGGTAAGGAGAAACGAGAAGGAGAAAGCTGACTGGTCTGAATCTGCATTGCCGATTTTCTGAAACAACAAACCGTACTCCTAACATACTCGTATGTTGTGTCAAAGTTTGAAAAATTCAAATACTTTAGGTCTCTTCTCAACTACCAAGGAAATTGCAATGGTGATGCCGCACAAAGGGTCAGTGTGAAGTGGCTTAAATTACACGAAAACTCCGTTGTATTTTGTGACAGAAAACTTAAAGGTTGGTTGTAACTAAACGACAGTTGTTCGTTTAGTTTTCATAAACGCGTCCAAATGTTGGACGATGTTCGAAAATTATAAAGGAAAAATTACTGCCACGGAAATGAAAATGTTACGAATGTCAGCGGATGTAACAAAACATGATCTTATAAGAAGAACGCGCATTTGCGGAAGTACTCGTATGTATAGACGAGAAAAACTTAAGGCTGAGCAAATCAGCTGGTATTACCGTGTCCAACAAGATACAATAGAGTTTCAAATTCCAGGCGAGGTTCAAAGAAAAGGCCAAAAGAACAAATAGTTGTATCACTCAATTGCGCAAACAACAGTAAACTCTTGGCCTCACTAACTAGATGATCAAAAATTTGAACGTGTCTATCCAGATAGATATTTCGGTTATTGTGTCGGGCCGGCATTGAGGCTGACCGGCGACTATATTAACGAGGTCTTCCAATAAAATAGTTTTACCTCATCGATTGCAGGAATTTTTCGATAAAATTTTAAGAGATTACAGTTCAAAATAGAATACGAAAATACATATGTTTAAAAGTGCGTACCTAATTAAGAAAGAAACCTAGTAATAGAAATAAATGTTCCGAAAACAAGGTGTGGAAAGTTGATAATCAAAAGGTAAGCGTAGAACCGAAGTGTAAGCCCGTTGTGCTTGTGGTTACAATGTACAATAGCTATGAATTCTCAACGAATGAAGCGTTGCCAATTTTCATATAGAGAGAATACTTAGTTGCAAAATGCAAATAAATGACGTAAATGTGTCTTTAATGGAAAACGATAATATGTAGTTTATGCATTTTATTTATTATAGAAATATCAGAAGATGTTTCCGTTGTACATCTTAAAATAAAATATACCTACGAGTACATAGTTATGGGATAGGTAATTTCCTTAGTTTGCTATTCTCTAGCTGCATTATTGTAGGTATTCAGAAATATCGTTTCTATTTTTAACTTTACGAATTCAAGGCCATTCTAATGCAGTTCATTTTACGGATATTTCGCTTCAGATATTTAAGAATATTTATATGTTAGTATATATCACAAAGTTATATAACTAATTTCAAAAGGACTTCAATAAAAATTTTACATAATAATTCTGGTTTTGTTTGAAAAAAAAAAAAAAAAAAATTTAAAACCACTTTGTTTGCTTTTTGGAATCACAAAATTTATATAAACTTCCTCAGAAGAATGGAAACATAAATAAACGGCCGTCTGTTTACTTTCTACATTTCAACGTCATTCAACTTGAACTTCACTATGTACAATCACTGCTTCAAGGTTCAGTTTTGTTTGTAAGGAATCATCAATTTTCACCCAAAAACGTTCATTTCAAAACATATGTTTTATTTATTATTTTATTTTTTCTATTTTTTTTTGAAACAGCTATATTCTTTTCACTTATTTACGTGTACTAACAATGCAGTTTGGATATTCCGATTTCGAAAATATTGTAGTAATCGGGAATTTAGCAAATTCAAGTTGAAAGTTCCTTATATTGAATATCTAATACTCGTATACTTAAAATTTATGGATTTTTTCTTTTTGACGGAAATTGTGTTTAAATTTCAAATTAAAAGAAAAACTTACAACGAAAGAAATAAATGGAGGAGACTGTTAACAGCGCGATATCTAAGACAGTTGTGTGATAAAATCTGAAGCATCTTTAGCATTAAAATAGGCATTAAGTTCGGTTTTTGAAATGTAAAACGAAAGCACAAATTTGAATGGTTGGGAAAAGCTTTAAAATGTTGCAGAGCTTTTTCTATGTCCATAGGTACATGTTGATAGAATTTCACTTGCTGGTTGAGCAGAGTAAAATTATTCGAATGATGTTTCGGTTGATGTACGAGTATCTCGGTTTAGATTTATTCTGTGAAATATATGATTCTACATATTGTAGTTAGGTTTGCTTTGTGATTGATTGGGTTTCATTTTTATCAAAGCTAATTTTACAGGGTTTTTTTTTTCTTGATGCATTTTATTTATTAAATTTATTATTACTTGTTATGGCTGTAATACAATGGCATTGGCAAGGTTTTCGCATGACAGAAGTGACGTACGCTTAATTGAGTTCAGCAGCCCCAACAGCCTAGAGTAGCATTCTTAGTTCAAACGCAAGGACTAACGAATCACTTGTTCTGTTTTGTAGTTTTCCCCTTCAAGCTAGGGCATTAGACTGAGCGTTAAAGGCATAGTTAGCTGGGGTCAGTTGTTTTGATCGTGGATGGGGTGCTAAAATAAGTGACCACCAAACGGGAGAAAATAAAATAGGACTAGCTCTTGCAAGTGAGATACAAATCGGGGCAGTCAATCGAGAGCTAAGAAATAGGTCGGTCGGGATGGAAAAAAAAATTCACAACGCCAAAACGAGGAGATTGAAGTGAGGTCGAGTGAGTGTCGCGTGTTTTTTTTTTCTTTTTTGAAAAGAAAGGGCGTATGGATTTGAACTGAAACGAACAAAAAAAATAAGATTAAAGTCGATAAAGAAAAGACAAGTGCTAGCACCAAAAGAACAGTGCGTGCAAAAAATTGAAGAAAACATGATCGGTTCTGTTAAACCGAAATTTTCTTTTTCTAATCTTTTATCCCATTTTTGTTTGGTAAATTTTCCACATAGGCCTTCTACTCGAAACCTAACTCTTTCTGAGAACTTTTAAGGAACAGGGTAAGAAAATGAGGGTTTTGACACGAGCACGCTTTAGAACTTTTTAATACGAGGGTTGACTGAAAAATTTCCAACCGAACAGTGATACAAGACATTTTTTCTCAAAATTTTTTGTTATTTTTCTACATAGTCTAATTGTAACTCTACACACTTCTCCCAGCGATGCTCCCATCTCTCTAACCCGTCCAAATATGTAGTACTTGGCGTTTTTCTCTGCAAAATAATTGTTCACGAAGGTGATTGCCTCCTCATTTTACGAAAATCTCTGTCGGCTAGATCTGGTGAATAAGGCGGTTGGTCAATCAGTTCAAACCGTAATTCATTGATTCTCGCCATGGCAACCGCTGAGGTGGAGACGGCGCATTGTCTTGGTGAAACAGAATTTTCTTTTTCTGCAAATGTGGCCGTTTTTCCGCAATTTCTGTCTTCAGCTTGGCAAGTAATGATGCGTAGTATGCTCCTGTAATGGTTTTTCCTTTTTGAAGATAATCGATGAAGATAACTCCTTTACTATCCAAAAAAAAAACAGTCGCCATCACTTTCCCAGCCGAAAAAACAGTTTTTGCTTTTTTTGGGAGCCGGCTCGCCCTTTGCAGTCCACTGTTTTGACCGAATTTTTGTTTCGGGGGTATAATGGTGTATCCAAGTTTCATCTACAGAACGTCTCTTGATTTTTACGTAAACCACCTGTCATATAGACCTTATGTTTACGGAATGCTCATACAACCATAGGGAGCAAGGATACGCCTGGCCATCGCTCTCCGTCAATTCTTTGATACCAATTCGGAACTGTGTTGGAGGCACAAATTCCACCCTTGGTATGAGTCGAGGCCGACTTAAAAGCTCTTACTGTTCTTAGGGTCACAGCACCCAGTACTTATTTGCTACTCTACAATGGGTCAAACCAAAAGGAAAACCCTTCCTGCGTCCTGCGGACCGAAATCTGAGGAGTTCCTGACTGGCATGATACCATGATTTAAGTCCTGGTATGGACTACCTGTAGTCCAGCCGCCAACAAGACCTATGATCGGCAACTTGTTACTGGTCAAATCGTTGCAACCTTCAGACTCGTTATCTGAAGATGTTTACGATAAGACCAGTAATATGCTCTGCCCCCGCTTTTTATTAGACAACGTCATTGATGGGCGAAGCCTTGATAATTGGGCGGGGGCCCAATTCAGTCAGTAATTAATCTGATTTATTGCTCCTAAACTGCGCCAACAGAACGTTGGAAATGTTGGAAATGTAAGCAAACGCGGCACCCAATGCGCGGACAGCTTTCTCATGCCTAAATCTTGATTTAATATGTAACGAACACGTTCTTTGGACATTTTCATAATCTGTACTATCTCTCTCACTTCAATTCGGCGGTCGTCTAACACCATTTGGTGAACTTTAGCAATGTTATCGTCAGTGGTTGCAGTTTTTGGACGTCCCGAACGTTCATCATCTCCCTAGCTCTTACGGCCACGTTTAAATTCAGCTGCCCAAAATTTCACTGTGGCAAATGATGGCGCAGGGTCCCCATACACAGAGTCCAACTCATTTTTGATTTGCGTGGGCGTATTGCCTTTCAAAAACAAGAATTTAATAACAACTCGATACTCAATTTTTTCCATTTTCACAAAAAACACTCACATCGACTCACTCAAACGACTGTCAACTAAAAACTGCGCATCCAAAATGACTGAAACTTCGGTAAGTAACTGTCAAAAGATGCACAACTAGCATTCACTTGCTTTTATTGACGAGTTCCGCTATCTTTACGTTGCGGTCGTAGCTATTGTAAAATTAGTAATTCTTGGAAAACCACTCTTACGAGTATTGTCAAATTTTGTTAGAAACGTCGGTAAAAAATCATAAATTAATTTTTTTATCTGCTGCAGGTTTTTCCAAGTATCATAAAATCTATGGGTTTTTGTGCAAACTTATTTGTGATTTGTTTTTTACTATTGGTACTTTCATAAGAAAAAAATTGTAAAATGTTGTGTTAATTAGGCATTTTCTGGAGAAAAATGACCTCAAAGTCAAAAATTAGCATGGGCAATAAAAATGGAATAGGTTTAGAAATTGGATATCTAAAGACTCAAATAAGATAACAACTTTATTTAAACGCAATTGGAAAGGCTCTTATTTCTTCTAAAAACAAAGTCAGAAACGAATTTTCTACCACTAGTACTAAAAGAACAATTTCCGTTGACATGGGCAGGGTACACCAAAGTAAGCCTTTTCTTAAATCCTCGATAAATGCTGTCAACATTGGAGATTGACCCTTACAGTAGAACGATTTTTTTCTTACAATATGCCCAGGAATCATTGACGAATTAGGGGACAGCCTGTATATTTTTTCTTTCCTTTTTTTATTTTTATACTTTTTTTTTCTTTTGAATAAAAAGGGATTGTGTTTAAGTTAAGGTAAATAGTGATTTTATTCTTGCGCCTTTAAGTTGGAAGCGGCGCGGGGGGGGGCGTCTTCCGTTTTCCCAGTGTGGCGATAAGGTTTGGTAGTCTGGCTTTTCTCTTGTTTTGTTTTAGACCTAGGAAAGGGGATCGCGGATTTTATTGCCAGAGTCGCGATTTGATGTCGTAGAGCTTTTGGGGACAAAGGAAAATCGCGTGGCGCCCTTACAATACATACCCACGACTACTACTCCATCGAGCAGTCGGCAACCTTTGTTCCTGGTACGCGGAGGACGAAACGACGGTGACATACTTACATATGTCATATTAATTAATTAATCTTGCTATAACTTACTGGCCCAATGCGGGCACTCTAAGCTAAAACTAAAACTTAATCTATGTCTTTCGACAAACCTTATAATCTGCAATACTATTTAATTTGAAAATATTAATACTAATAAAATAGTTTTTTTTAATTTTGAAACAACTTAGATTTGAAATTCCTTTGATTTTAGGTATATAACTAAAACTTATAAACTAGAATGAGATCCTTTATATCTCATCGGATGGAGAGTATCAAACCAAAATAAAACGCGTGGTACGACTCGAACTGTAAAGAGGCTGTCAGGGTTAGAGAAATGTTTTTTTTTATCCTGCAAGACCGACCCTATAAAGGAAAACGAAAAAAAGTAACAATACAACCAAAAACTGAGGCAACGAATACTACAATGTCCCAACAGGTCCACTGGTGATTTGATGGTATGTCTCAACGAAAAGGGGAACCAAAGCGAACATCAATCTGGCGAAAGCAAAATAGTTCCACTTGATATTTCTTTGACAGAATTTGGCATCAGGCTCTTTTTTCGAAAATGACTCTTTTCTTCAATGGATTAGAAATTACCTTTCCGAACGATCAACGCTCACAAAATAAATGCTAGTGTGCCCCAGGGCTCCGTTCTGTCTCCGACACTGTTTTTAGTCTTAATCAAGGATTTATTGGCTGCTGCTTCTAATCGAATATATTCCTTTGTTGACGACAGTACTGTCTACGTCCCTGCTCTGCGGCATTAAATTCCGATATAAACAGCATCTCTAAATGGGGAACCACCAGCAGAGTGAAATTTAATGCTTCTAAAACACAATACTGTCTGCAAGCCAAATTCCAAAAAAAAAATCAACAAAATGGATGTGACTGATGGGTCACCCCAAGGATTTACTGATAAATGGAACTTGTAGTATTTTCTAATCGTTTTTTATATTTCGTATCTTATTAGAATTTAGGAAACCTATTACTCATACAATTTCGACCGATCTAACCTGAGGATCCCTGTATTAACAAAATCGTTGTTAGTACTGCATTGACGGTTCTAAAACCTTGGCTATTCCTTGAAAAACTCAGATAATTCTTGCCGGATTTTTTTTTCAAACTTTCACTAAATGTGTGTTATGTTAATAGGTTTCGATTAGCCGTGCAAAAATTTCGTAAGAGTCCTCTATATTTGCGAAGAAATGTGCTGTATTTGTTTCATCAGTATATTTGTTTCAAAATCTAATGGCCGCGATTCGTAATTAAGGCACACGTTCTGACAAAAATTCAAATTCATAGTCCTCTTCGTTCGCGAGTTATAGTGGGCCGAAAAATTTACACCTGCGGACATACATGCACACACATACAGCCATTCCCTTAAAAACTATCTGAAAACACCTTAAAGATATCACAAAATTCTCATTTCAGATTTTCTAGGTGAATACAAGAATTTCGCTATCAGGAAGTTAACAAAAATTTTACCACTAAACCCATCTTTGCTGCTTCTGCTTCAATAGTCGCACAGGATACATTGACAGCTATGTCTTCAGATGTGGGTAACTGAACAGAATTTTGAAAGATGATGCCTCTGGAAATGACTTGTTAGTTTGCCACAATCCTTTCCAGACCGATGTTGAAAGAAATCACATGACAGCGCACTACCCAGTTTAAATCGTTTCCTGACATTGATGGTCCGGATTTTGTCATGATTGACCTTGGCGAAGCAGCATGTCAAAACTTGGCATACCTCTTTATAGTTCCTCTGTGTAGGTTTGAAGTCGATAAAGAGGTGCTGTGCTTTGATTTGGAACTTTTGGGTTGAAGAGACTTATTTCCCCTGTAGTTTGCGCAGTTCCGCGGATCTCCCTTCTCTAGCATAGCACAAACAACGCCGTGGTTCCATCCCACGGGCATAACTTCGTCGACCCTGCGATTGACGTGGAAGAAATATATTCAATGCAAATATACGAATTACATCCTTCAACGGTTATTAAATGATAAAGCAGTTAGCAACACAAAGTTTACAGTCTCCGTAAAAAACCGCATTCATTTTATAAATAAAAAAAAAAATCAAATATTTATTCAATACATTTAAATACTTATTTGCTATTTTACGCATTTTTGTTTTCATTTGCATTTTTATCTTTCTGGACTCGTTATAGATACAAAATTAATAAAAGCCTTCACTATAAGTACTTTTTGTTATATGAATGGAAAATTTACAATAATACAATCGATTTGTTTTTAGCTAAGTGACAGACGTAAGAAGGAGTTGGTTTTGGTGTTGTTTTCATTTTCGTTTTTTAACTTAATTCTGATAAGTTCCAATGAATGCATTACAATTGGGACAATAGTGATTAGCATTCTGGCAAGAATCCATACAGTATGGCAAGCAAACACATGGCCAGCATCTGAAATGAAAAAAAAAAGTAAATAAATAAAAGGATCAGTAAATGTTGACAGTATTGGGAGGAAAAATATCAGATATTATAAGATAACTCCATAGTGTAACATGCAGGCAAAGTGAAAGTACACCACATCTTCTGGCCTTCACTGTTGTTATCTAATACCTACACACTATTTACACTAGTCATTAAATACACTTTGCAAACAAACTGAACAATATGTTTTATCAGAAAGTTTTCCATCTTTCACTAAGCCAGGCAGGCCATTTTATCGATGATACATATGTTGATAAGAATTACCTAGAGACACGCATTCGAATTGTATTTAGAAATACGAGTACGAGTACATAAGAAGGCAATGACTGACGTTTCAACGTTTCAACAAATGTATCATCAAAGCTGTCTCATACGAGTATATAATTACAATTCACTGAACATTTAAGCAGAAACCAGTCTCAACCACGTCAAACGCCAATAAACACATTAAACTCTGTTAACACTACATTGTCACTAATTTCTACTGTCAATAAACTTTTTCCCCTCCTCCATTTTGAAACGACATTGGGAATAGTCTTTGTCACTTGTCTTTGGAATCAAGCCGTGACCAATCTGTCATCGATAAGCGCTTTTACGATAAGAGAATATCCATGAAAGAGGAACTAAAATATAATTCTTACACAAAACAGAATAGGCACAGTGCAACCAAATGTGTTTTAGAACTTGGCTCATATTTCACAGTTGTCAAAATGTCAGCCCGACAGGATGGACAGGTCACTCTAGATGGCGTTTGGCCAATTGGTGTATATGTTGTTCCAGGTGTCGGTTGCGTTATGATCACAGTTGATGTTCCAGGTGGTGGTGGGCCATAATTGTAACCACCACTATTGAAACCACCACCTTGCGGTTGATAATATTGTGCTGGAATTGGTTGTGAGTATCCAGGTGTTTGCACGTAGACCGGCGGTTGTGACATTCTTGTTAAAAGTTTAAGGGAAAATTAAAATAAAAGTCACGTCACGTCACGTGAATCTACTTAGAATGACAACGAACGATCACTTGGTGATACGAACATCAACTGAATGGGGCTTCACATTAAGTAGAGCGCTGGTGCCTTGCTATTGTATTGTAGTTCGCTTTTTTTTCTTTCAATTTTCCCACTTTTGCAGTTGAAATCGATAGCGGTGCAGATATGAGTGCTAACTGAGTTATAAAGTTATCGTTATCGTTGAACGAAAGGGGTATTATTAGACCATGATTAAGTTTATCTGTGGCTGCGAATGTGATCCATATCTGTTAGGATCGAAAGGGTATTTGGAAAATGCAGTGTTTATTCCATTCCAGTGGAGCGCTGACGCATGATTAGATAAACAATTAAGGGCGATGTTAGTTACGATTTGTTTAGTTTTCCGATCATTAACGATAGAATCGTTTTAGGCTGAATTGTTGTTGATGGTGAAAAGAAAACCTGTGAAATGTGGCAATGATTGGTTGCGTTTTGTGTCATTAATTTATGACATTTTGACAGTCAATGGGAATCGATCATAGTTTCAAACTAACGACGGAATATTCCAGCGAATATTCTTCTTAAACGATATCTTAGCACAGCGTTACAGTGTCAATAAAGGTTTCTGTTCCAAATGTCAAATTCAAAGTCTGGACAATAAATTTTTGACACATATCTGGCCTTGATTTTAGGCTAGTGACAGCTAGTTGACAGGAGTTGTGAGGTTCAATTGAAGGGAATGATATAATTACTGTGAACTGGCTCACATGTTATTCGTATCTTTCAAAAAAAATCCCAAAATTCTTATCAACGTAAAATGAAACGAACGATGAGTCGTAAATTTTTCAATAAAGTTTATCGGAGTGTGATGTGATCAAGCTGGAAACCTTTCAAAATATGGAGGAACTATCAAAATTTGTTTATTGTAGATTATTCCAGCATCGAGTGATGTCATGTAAAATACCATAATCGCTGATTTGCTTACGTCGATTAAATCGCAAGTAGATGGAATGTCACCTGAAATTCATTAATTGGTTCAGGATTGTTTGAAGAGTGGTTCAAGGACACGATATAGGTTATAGGTTAATGGTCTAAGGGGGCCGCAATTGGTATATAATACATCTGATTTCCTTATTTGGTTTTTGTGATATAAGATCGAAAGGTTGAGACTTGTGTCCTTTTGCTTAAGAGCATATAAAAAAGTGAGCAAGAACCAGCAAATCAAGTACTGCTCTTCTATCACTGTGTGCTATGACAAACTTTCTCTCGAAAGTATTAGGTAAATTTATGGTTCACGTTAATATTCTTGCCTGGCCACGATTACCACGCTAACCTAGTTATCATCTCTGATCTTTGGTATCTGCAGGGTTTTATTTCACTCTATGATAAGTTATAAGTCATGAACTGGGCCTATTGTGCTGGCATCAGTCTGAGCACGAAGGCCTGTATAATTCTAAAAGCAAGACCTGGTTAATGTAGTCATAAAATACGAGACAAGCAAAGAATGATATCCATATTATTTCTTTTTTTTTTTACTAAGACTCGGTACTACTACCGCCTAAGAAAGACACAACCTTCGCTTTCTGGCAAACATTTTTCCAACATTGAGACGGCAAGCAATTAACACACCTTCGTCTTACCGGTATGGGAAGGAGATTCTCGGCTGAGAAGTCTTATCCGAAGTCGGACTACTCATTGACAACAGGACTGGGTAAAGTCTTTAAAGTGGTGAAATCAGCAGAATTGTTGGCTGTGAAACTCATGTTTAGAGCTCACTTTCCAGGAGTTCAAAGCCGGTTCAAAACCAACTCCGTTTATTAGGCCTCAAGTGAGCCAGGTTCATCCGCCATAGATGGTACCTGTTAGCATCTGTGGTGGTGACGGATCAGGCAATGAAATATTCATTTTATAGCTTTATATATCTAGATCGGATGCTGTTGACCCTTCATTGATAGCTTATCTTAGTCCTGATGCACGGTGAAATCAGCATTTGAAACTAAGTTGATATAGATGACCATTCCTTAACTCTTCACAAGACCCATACATCCGATATCCTTCCTTATTAGCTGAGAAATAGGTAAAGACTTATGTGCTGAAATTTGGCCTGCGAATGGATCCTCTGTGCGAAATTATTATCGCGGGATTGTGATTTATAATTCAGAAGATAGAAGCTTGAATTGAATGGGTACTAGACAGAAGAGCACGATTCAGTAAATCATGTTAGGTGTACAACTAAGTTCTCTTGTCAATAGATGGCTCCATCAGTAAGTGCTTGTCGATTTTGACATATTCAAAACGTCATGAACCAAGCTTAGACATATGGTAAACAATACGTTTTGACACATTAGTGATTTTGTTTTGGCGTCATATACTTTCGATTGTGTGAAAATGTCTGATTTTGTGGCAAATAATCGTCATTTGCGGGAAGTGTTGATTTTCTTCTTTCATTAGAAGAAAACAGCGACTGAAGCGCATCAAGAGCTCCAAAAAGTTTACGGAGATGCTGCTCTAAGTGAAACAACGTGCCATGATTGGTTTCGTCGCTTCAAAGACGGTGATTTCGATGTTGACGACCGTCTGAGTGAAGGAAGGCCAAAATCCTTCGAAGACGCTGAATTGAAGGTATTGCTGGATGAGGATCCATGCCAAACGCAAGAAGAGCTTTCTTCAGCATTAGGAGTTACCCGCCAAACCATTTCCAAGCGTTTGCATGCGTTAGAAGTGATTCAAAAACAAGGAACTTGGGTTCCTTATGATTTGAGGCCAAGTGACGTTGAGCGTCGTTTTTTCGCTTGTGAATAACTGCTCCAGCGGCAAAAAAGGAGGGGTTTTCTTCATCACATCGAGAAAGTCATGGGGACTGCCCGGTCACGCTTCGACGTTGTCGACTCGGCCGAATATTAACACTGCGAAGGTTATACTGTTGAAACCCAACGAAACCATCAACGGTATCGACTTCAACTGATGCGACTGAGGCGAGCATTGCACAGAAAACGGTCACAATACCAGTAGATGCAATAAACGTGATTCTTCAGCATGACAATGCTCGGCCTCACGTTGCCAAACCCGTTAAAACCACCCTGAAGACGCTCATATTCCCCAGATATAGCGTCGTTCGATTATTACTTGTTCCGTTCGATGCCACATGGTCTGGCTGATCAGCAGTTCCGCTCATATGAACACATCAAAAAAATGGATTGATTCGTGGATAGCCTCAAAAGATGAACACTTCTACCGTAACTGTATTCGAGTTTTGCCAGAAAGATGGGACATTATTGTAGCCAGATGGGCAATATTTTGAATGATTCATTTGCAACCATTTTTAGCAAAAAAGATATTTACAACTTATTTAACGTTAAGTCAAGAAAATTAGACCGAACGAGGATTGACATATTAATCGTGGTGTGAGATCAGAATGCTGAATCAGGAATCGAACACCTGGAGCTCAGACTTGTGTTGTATAAACAAGTATCTACTTGAAGAATAGATTAAAAATGGTGAACGATTTGTTTTTGACTACGTAATACCACATTCATAGTTTGGCGGTTAGTTGCAGTTCTGGAAGGTGCCTATTAGACAACCAAAACAAATGCGAACGATGCATAGCTCTAAACCACTAACTGAAGGCCTAACTAACTAACTAACTAACTAGACCATTACGTAAACTAGGGACAGCATCAAGCGGAAAAAGAATATTCCAGTTCGATTATATTCAAGGAAAAACCTCTTATAAGGCGTATTATAAATAGAAGCACTACATACATCCTTCAAGGGATTTGATTACCCTTAAAATGCTTGCACACCGCGTGGGGGAAGGAAAGTCCGCGATGATGGAAAGAGAGATACCGACGTTGGTTTTAAATGTTTGAAGGTTATGATGACTAGGAAATAAAGAGCTAGTCAGGGCATTCCATAAGGGAATTGTAGGGCTTAGGAACGAATCACGATATTTTAGAGTAGGTCCGAAAGTGGGCTTGAGGGTTTACTGATGAACATTCATAGCGAGACGGGTGATATGGTTAAAGGTTTGAAGGACGGAATACTACCGGCGATTTCTATGAAGCACTGGTGGTGGATATAGCGATAAAACAGAGTGACACACGAAACTTTGCGTCGGTAATGTCGGTAGAGTGGGCACTCTACAGGAATGAGGTAATTGCCACTGCACGTCGTTGATTAACTAGCGCCGGTTTTTGCCTCGACGATCATAAAACTAAAGCAGTGCTTATGACGAGTAAAAAAGTTTCCGAATCGATAATGCTAGAATGGCATGGGGTGTCTTCTTAAATACCCCGGAGTTAATATTAAACTTCGTCTATTTTTAAAACATCACCTAGAGCAGATATAAGGAAAATCATTGAAAATTATCAGCGCACTTTCAAGGATGATGGGTAGTATCTGACGCAGCCCAAAACTAAATAAAAAGTCCCTTCACAGCTCAGAGAACTGCGAATATGAACAAATGAATATTCGCAAATTTTGGCATTTGACATTTGACATTTGACAAAAAAAAATAAACATATTTGAGATTAAATTCGCGCGAATGTTTTGATCGTGCGAATGTAGATTAGGTTCCACATTTGTGGAATGTGAGTAAAATCTGACAGTTCGTAAAGGGGATTTGCTTATTCGCGTTGTTGAATAGTTGTTTCTTCGCATAAAATTGAACTTGAGTCATTTGTTCTACTAATCCACAGATAAATTAAGTTCTGTGCTTTTGGAATAGTAAAATTGTAATATACGAGTGAGTAATAAAATTGTAAAATAGTAATACGAGTATTGTGACTTGTCTTTCTTTAAATGTACTAAGAATGGTCCACAATTCGCTGAGCTGTGAACGACTTAAAGACATCCTTCCTGGAGCTTTAAGTATAATCATGTACCCAACGGAAATATGCTCAAGCTCTATGAAAGTTAATTCTTACATGCCGGGAGTTAAGTTCGTCCATCAGCTTAGCGGAATAAGAGTCACTAGTGCATTTCAAATTCTTTCTCACTGTGGTTTACTAGTCGTATGTTAGCTATCTGCACATTCGCTGAAGAAAAAGGAAGGCTTAAAGCGAGAGAGTGTTGTTGGCAACAACACTATGATTTATCCTCAAAAGGACTCATCGTCATCTTCATCAACAGCGATAGAAGTATGGATTAAACGGAGTCATGGAGGAGCGAAAACTTAACTAACCCACACTCGACGGGACATGCTTGTTTCAGAAAATATCTGCTTAAAAGCAATAATGAAAGCGTCCCAACATGTTCATTTTGCAAATCTGCTTCGGGGAGCGCGGAACATGTTTGTTTTCATTGTTTGCGACAGAAAACCAAGAGGGTCGCCCTACGCGATTAATTTGGAGAGCGGTCTATTCCCAATAAAATCGTAAGATAAATGCTAATGGTAACACTGCAGCGATCTACGACACTCAGAGTGCCAACGCTTGGCGGATCGGTTAAATAATTGAATCGAATGGAGCACGATTGACTTATTTCCACTGAACTCAGCTTACAATACGTGTGCAACAAGTTTTTGCAAAAGCCTCCACTGAACATTTTTCGAAAAGTACTAATTACAAAAAATTTATCTTCCTTATCTGACAGAGCACGGTTCACAAACGTTCATACTGTTGACTTTCTAAGCGGCGGATGTTTGCAATCTGAGAATGCGCGTTCTTGTTTACCAAAGATCTACTTAAATACACTGACATTATGGGTGGGGCACTGTTCTTAAGCTGCAAGCACAAGATACTCATACACATGCGTGATACATGGGTAATACTCGAAATGACACACTCTAGACACTGGCAAACAAAGAAAATCTTAACTGACATACCGGACAGAACAATAAAAGTATCTTTCAAAACTTTTTTTTTGCAAAATAAACAAAAAATTCACTTAAAAACTCACAGAAATAGACATAAACCCAATGCCATTAAATGTGTCTTCGTTGTGGATTCATGCTTAAGTTTGGTCTTGATTTCGGCGTGACATGAAGGACAGGTGACACGTGTCGGCTTAGGACCAACAGCAGTATGATGTACTTGAGCTGGAGCTGTTATAATGACAGCAGGTCCTGACGATGGCTGCTGTGGATGATAGTTTTGTGCTGGAGTGTATCCAGGCTGAGACCAACCGGCTTGTTGGTTCGAATAAGCTGGTGGAGGAGCTTGTCTACTCATCTTGATTTCTTAAGAATCTCGTTCTGACAATAACGATAGTTTAATTAAGACTGATACAGATTGTTGTACGGGGACTTGCGTTATATTATTACAACCAACGAATGATATTATCTTATCTCATCTTGGAATTGTACGTTTCTCGCGTCCAAGCTTTAAAGCTTATCTTGTTGTTTGTTTTATGAGGAAAGATAATATTTTGTATGAGTAAAGTATTCATTGCAACTGAGTCACTATTATCTGTGTGGTTGACCTGAGGGGGCAGAGAGATATATAATATTACTTTTCCTGTTTGGAATTGCAAATGAGTCATGAAGTTGAAAAAGGTAGTAATTTACTCGCGTATACACAGAAGCACACCACCGGGTTAAGGTCACAAAGTATTGTGATCACGCTAAATCGATGAAACACGTGTTAGACATATATGTATTGACAAATTGGAGAATAACCGGAGAAAAATGAAGTCTGATGACTGCGGAATGATGGAGTGTCATATGGATACATTGTAAGGGCAGTTTTCTTTTTACATAGAGGAATAAGTGGAATATAGCTCATTTAAGGGGATGACAGTTCAAAGATAAATCGGTTTTGTCTCCTCATCTTAACGACAAGGTGCGGGCTATATTGGCATCAGTTTTAATTAGTACGACTGGAAGGCCTTCACTTACATGAAACAGAGGAGTAATTTAAAGTAAAGACGTAATTGAGAGGATCTTACTCATATTACGAGTGAGCGAATTGAAAGAATTGTATCAATAATATAGGAAAAAAAAAACAAGAATCCCTTTGAATGACTCATCATAATTCAAGCGTAGGAAAAGTGGTCTAGCCTATAAAGATAAGCTAGTTATAAATGAGTCACCTTAGCGGGACTACTTAACTTGTCGTGGTGCTGAAACTTAAGTAGGGCTGACGTCTTGATGTACCAGATGGCTAGTTGTTTCACTTAACCTGGTTGGGACTCTCTAAAACTAACTGATGGCCACGCCAATTTCGGTGGTCGTGTGAATTAGTTGTCCACTAACGTGACCACGCAGCAATTTGAATAAATTGCTTTAGTCCGACACCGTGGTTTTATCAATTCTTGACCGTTATTTCCGTCCCCTCTTGTCGAATTCACAATCCATAACATGAAGGGTGGCAAACTTTCGTAAGTACCTGTATATCGTACCTGTATAGTGATGAGCATGCCGAAAGTAGAGCAGAAGCAACTATGACACTTGCAGAGGAACGTCTCGCCATGTCGAATGGTTCGTGAGTTATTTTACAAAACAGTGGAGTTCAGAAAGTTCTTCGTCCACAAGAAAAAATCCACTACCTGTAGTGAAGAGATAATAAGCAAAGATGCGCTGTTAAAGACTGCGATCAGACAGAGTAATGTTACCATCAAGAATAATCGCGATATCGTTGCCGGTAAGGAAAACCGTGTTAATTGATAAAGTCAGCTGTAGCTGGGGCAGATCTTATCCGTAAAAGACAATCTAACCCAAAAGCTAAAGTTACGATAAAGATCGGTGGCACGAAAGCAGATCTCAACACCAAGCAGCCAATGACACTGAGATCTTCCACCATAACCCCCGTCTCGCAACGTACATCGGTGTTTCTTTTTCTTACCTCCCTAATTTTCGCATTATGTGCAAACATTATAAGGGTCCGCACAATTCCTTGAGCTCGTGCCAACTATAAAACAAAAATCAGCTGAACAGCATAGGTTGTTTAAACCTCATGGAAGGGATGCGACTAAGAGGGTGAGATCGTCGGAGGAAGAAAGTTGACTAGGGGCTGCGCTATAATGAGGCAGCGCGAACTGTGCTTCAACTTGGTGTGGTATTTCTCAGTTAATCAGTACATATAGCAGCTCATACAACACCGATTTGTTATCTTCTCACGGATTTCAGAAACAAATAGTTGAATATGAGGAAATCGACTAAATACAGCAAATCAAAATAAAATTGATGGTATTTTGTAACTCCGAAAATTTGCTCTACAGACAGTTCTCAGAGATCTTCTTCATTTTGGTGACAAGGGGCCTCGATGAAATTTCCTTGCTTGTCAATAAACATAAGACCATGATGGCACTTGGTGATTTTGAGTCGGCAAAACAGATGCCAACATAATTAGCCTGACATGTTGGCAGCAACATACATGGGACCCAACAGGATATAAATGGAATTCAATTGGCCAACCCTGACCCGAAACATTGAACTTTAAGTATTAACATAAAGACAAGAGTGGTCAAACATAAGATTTGTCATTGTTTTCAGCATCACGCTGGTAGTTTTATTCAGTATCCAATGATTGGTTTGTAAAGTATGAAAAGAAATTCATTGTGGGTTCGTGTATTTGCTAAAACCTTAATTTTATTTTTATGTTTTCAGATAGAACGCCTTCACTCAAAACAGTAAAAGTGATGAAATCTATTTCGCTGATGCTTTCTCCATCATAATTTAAGAAAATAAAACCATTTCCTTCTCTAACACACCCGCACAAGAGCTCCAAAAATTCATGGGTTTATGTCTCTGCTGAAGTGCATGCGAACGTTGTCATTATTTCCGTAGTAGTCATTGAAGGAATTAAGAAATTTATCAGAAATAAGCTACTGCAATGCCTCGTTTCGGTATCTTATCTTTTATTTTGAAGTCTTTGGTTATATCGGTGTATGCTTAACTGTGCGATAAGAGCCTTGTTTACAATGTTATTTGTAGATAGCAAAACGTTGACATAGATTTATTTAATTTTTTATTTAGTGTTTTTATTTTATTCAAAAACAAAATTAATTTGTCTTCTTTTATTTAGAGTCTCTTAAGGTCTGACTACGTTATCGAGGGCGTTGTGTGCCTGCATATCATGCAACTACGTAGAATCTGAATTGTTTCAATTCTCAACAGTAACAATCTTATCTTTTTTTCCTGAACTGTCCTCAACACCAATTCAATTGTTATCAAAATTATCGCTTAGTTCCTGCACTTATTAGTATATGAAATTCACGGAAAAGTAATCCATACATATGTATCCACTCGAAGTTAGGGATTTTTTGGGTTTTTATGTAACCGATTACACTCAGTCCACTTATGAACGTTCAGTATAAGGAATAGATTATTATCATTGGCTTTGAGTTTGCTGATGGGAATGAAAATGTTCTAAATCTCTTATTCCTCAATAAAAATTATCATTGGACTGGGCTAGCCTTTTCGATTTTATTCTTATATAACCACTGTATTATCTGGCCCAACCCAAGTGGGTTTTACTAACGTGACTACATTGGATTCAAAACTAAAAAAATACGATATACTACTTCCTTTAAATCTGCAAGTGGAAGAGTGACCAACAAAGGTATGTATCCATAAATTTTATACACAAGATTTCTTACGAAATAAAACACGTATGGATATTTGTAAGTCATTGCAGAAAGCAGCAATGCCCGGCAGATCTACTATAAAAATTTATGTTAAGAAAAGACCTGAAGTTGATTAATAAATACCAGCCTTTTAGTGACTTAAAAGCATTCCAGGATAGTACGCATGGTAATGAGCTTCATGACTGTTTTTGGGAAAATTGTTTTAAACGAAAATAAAGGTTATATCGAAGATACTCGTATTTAAAACCAGCATCGAATTGAGACAAAAAGACTCGAAGTCATGCAAATTGTTTTATCTTGTCGTGTTAATAGGCAGTCCATCCAGCTGGAGATGCAGATGCTAAGAATTTTATAGGTCTACAAATAAGTTTCCCATGTTGTTTTTATCAAAAATTGGGCATTTATTGCGAAAAAACGGTAAAATGTAAGACTTCCTAGTTCAGTGTGTGCAAGTAGGTTTTGATCGGTCGTGGAATATGTGCACGAGTGTTCAGCTCAGTCTCATCAATTGATCGGCTTGAGCATCTCATAGTACACGACACCAAGCTGATCTCACCAAATACACAGATGAGTTTTGTGCCTTGAATATGTTGAAGCATAGCCAGGTGATCCCCGTGATTTCAGCCTTTTTGGATTATCGCAGTGGATCTATTTTTTATCACCAGTGATGATACGATGCAAGAAAACTCTTTGGTTAGTGCCTGACATGCAACATTTCACATGCCAAAAATCGGCGTCCAACGACCCTTGGCTTCAGTTCATATGGAATATAATTTCCTTACTTTTGAATCATTACCAATGCTTTTAAACAATATGAAATTGCCTGTTGGCTTACTCCAAATGTATCGGCAAGTCCACGTTGCGTTTGGTAGGAATCTTTATCCAATATATATTTATTACTTTATGTCGTACACTTTGAGCCTTCCGGTACGGTCTTTGTCTTCCACATTAAAATTATCGCCCATAAACGGCAACTTCTGTTACTTATGTCAGCCTCACCATATGTATCTACAAGGAGGCTGCGTTAGCAGCGGTTATTTGGCTGAAGGCTCGGCATTTTCTCTAGAAAAGATATATTTATTGATATTGACAGATGCCCAAGCTAGCTTATCATACGATGTTTTACATATGTGCCACTTTTAACCATAACTGACGGGAGCAGCCATCTTTTGAAAAACGGCGTTAAACTAATTTGTAGTCCAGTATTTATACAGTTATTGTTTTCGGAATTGTGAAAATATGCCTCAACAAGATGAGCAACACCTTAAGAATCTTGGACTTTCAGTCTTCGGGTCAGAGACGATAAATTTGAGAAACTTACTATGGAACGCTACACAGTGAAAGAAAAAATGCGGATCGTTGAATTTTATTACAAAAATTCACCTTCAATCGCGGCAACGATGCCAAAAATTCGTGCCAATTTTCCATGAAATCATTCGCCAGATGGGCTCAGTACAAGAAGTGAAGATGCCGAAAGGTATTCGCCCCGGAGATTCAATGTAAAATATCGCCTCTGAGAATCAAAGTATAGAAAACGACCAAAACACATCCACTCGTCACCCTTCTCAGAGAATTAACCTATGCGTAGCCACACTGCACAGAATTTTGGCGAAAGATCTAGGTTTCCATGCGCACAAGGTCCAATTAACGCATGAACTGAAGCTGGCCGACTACCATCATCGCCATACATTCTCGCATGCTGACATTGATCTTTGCAAAATAAATTGCATTTTCGGATGAGGTCCATTTACACATTGACGGCTACGTTAATAAGCAAATTGACACAGAAAATCGAAGAGTAATTCAGGAGATTACAACGCACCGAGAACAAGTAACTGTTTGGTGGAGTTTATGGACCGGAAATGCCATAGCGTCATACGTTTTCGAAAATAAGGCGGTAAAATCCATTACGGTCAATTTTTGTTGCCAGAGCTCGGGTATATGGTTACGGACGACCTTTACTTTCAACAGGGTGGTGCTACTTACCATACAAGTCGCGAGACAATCGAGTTATTGCGCACAAAGTTTCCTAACCGCGGTATCTTGCGTTTCGGAAACACCCCTTGGCCGTCAAGATCGTGCGACTTAACATCGTTAGATTAATTTTTCGGGGCACGCTTAAAAAAAGGTCTATGCCAATCATCCGCAAACAATTCCAACTCTGGAACCGAAAAGCGAATCCGCGATAGAGCCTCAATTATGTGAAAGCGTAATTGAAAATTTCGAGAAAAGGATGAGGGTCTGCAAGCTGAGACGTGGCTGCCATTTGTAAGATATTGTATTCCATAAATAATTCCCATGTGTGAGAAATCTCAACAAATATTTGTCTTATTCAAAAACAAATCATACGCCTTTTTTGTTTTTTTTTTTTATAATCGGCGCGCGCTAAAGGGGTTTTTGTACCCTTAAAATGTTCGTACACAGCGCGGGCGAAGGAAATTTAGGGAGGAAGAAAAGACAGGTACCGATGTACATTGTTTTTAAACGTTTGCAAGTTATAACGACCAGGAAACACAGAGGTCGGCAGGGCATTCCATAAGCGAGTTGTACGGCTTAGAAAAGAATCACGATATTTTAGAGTACGTCCGAAAATGGGCTTGAGGGTATACTGATGAGCATTCATAGCGAGACGGGTGTTACGGTTGAAAGTTTGAATGGGCGGAATGCTACTGGCAATTTCTGTTTCTGTCTCTTGTTTGAAATACCCTTTACCATGTTTAAGGTAGCCCTTAAGGCGGCAGTCTGGATTGTACTGAACCTATGTGTATTTGTGAATACTCACTGCAGTCTACGTGGATAAAACAAAGTTTATTAAGGAGATTGATTAGCTCGCTGTCTTCTTGTTGATTGGACATATTGTGAACATATTGGATTGAAAGTAGATTTAAGAGCAACGATAAAGTGTATGTCCAGAGAAGCTGTCGATGATGAAAGCTTCTTTGTGGTCGAGGGCCTGTGGTAGAAGTAATTTGAGTGGGCGTAGAAGCGATTTTTAGGAAGTGTGTGGCCCTCACGTGGTAGTGTATTGGCTTCTAAAAGACATCCTTTTTTTTGGCAACTAAAACCACATAAGATGAGTGCTTGCTTCGAATACAACAATAAGTCCAACTACTCTAATAATGTAGCCTCTACATTGAATGGTGGATGCTGCCCGTGGCCTCTGGCCACATCTTTCTTTCTCTTTCTGTATCATTTCCACCTACTCAGGCATTTTAAGAGTAGTCGTATTGTTATGGGCGTTAAGTTCTTTTTATAAAAAAAAAAACAAAAACAAGGCGAATGATGTCAGTAGCTCATACCATGATCTGAAAAATCGACGCCTTTTGACGCCTTTTAAGTGCAGGCGGTTGACTGAGTTCAATGACGAATATTTAGCAAATTACGTCATCGCCGTTCACTTCGAAGGGAATCTTCGAATCAGTGGGAAATAAGAAATCAGTGGAACCGACGACACGCCGAAATTGGTGCCTCAACATCTCACACTTGAAGTGGTGGGCACACTTGAAGTGGTGGGCACACTTTATTTTTTCAAGGTGAACAGGCTGGGAATAAGTAATCCACTCCTGTACAGTCTGCTAATTTGCACATTAGTAGACATTTTATTAAAAAGAATGGCAATGTGACTTCTGCTGGAATATTTGGCATTAAAAAAACTGCAACAAAATGCGGTTTATACGACGATTCACCATGCCATAGCGTATGCAAACTACTTGTTCGCGTACAGATCAGGATCATAAATTGTGGTCATTAATATGATCCTGCAAAATAAATTCGACAAGATTAGACGATATTACGATGACGGGAAGTTATAGATCAACATTCGGAAGTTGGAAACCATTCTTTTTAAAACGCCTTTATCTGAGACTTCTGCGGATACCAGAAAAAAGGGCGAGCGTTTTTGATCATCACATGGGATAACATGGCCAACAAATTGCTTGTCGAAACTAAAAATGTGTTTAAATACCTTGGGATCTGGCTAGATCAACAGAGATCCGTTTTATAGTAGCTAACTCATTGCGTATATAAGTGTAATCTGCCACATGGCCCTAATTCGGTATATCTTTGAATTTAAATCTCTCGTGTTGTTCAGCGTGCGAGCTGGTTTATTGGCAAAGAATCGGATGTTTGAGAAGACTACAGAATCGGAGTATATACAATTAAATATGTATTTTACAACGGAGAGAATCTCATCAGAGTAGACAATTTGGTCAATAAGTTGACTCGAAGGCATATTACGAGACACATCGTCATTGGCGAACAACCTGATGTCCGCTTTGACACGCTTTCCCCAAGAGGTATTCCACTTTTTTTATTAGTAGGCTTGATCCAGGACAAATTAGTGGTGCCGCGAATCTTACAAGTTGCTCGAACAGCTACGACTCAACTACGTCTGGGACATCACACACGGTGATGCGGGGAGTTTACGCTACATTTTAAAAATGTTTTTTTGTCTAACAAGTATCAATGACTTGTAAAAAATAAGACGGCAGTTCCATTAAAAAAAGAAAAAAAAAAAACAATAAATCTCAACATGAGTATAGCTGTGTAGCTGTGATGTACTGGAAGTCAAAAAGTTTTCAGTTAAAGATTTAGTGTTTCATATAAAAGAGTGGTTTGTACACCCGCTAAATAGCAAAAGGTTCAAATCCGAGGCATACACCGAAAAAGTTAAAATAGAATTTTATACGTCGCTGTCGTGTCAAATTTTCTCAACTTCAAAGCAGTAAACACTTATCGTTGCCCCTAATTGTAAAATGAACAGCACAGTGCGTGGGGGACTACTCGTATTTATTTATTTTTTTATTTACTGAAAGAAAGCAACTATGTCGTGGGCGGTTCCACTTGAACCGTCATCGTCTTCAATTTATTTTTTATTTTCAAAGTTTTGGCACTACACAGTAAACACATTTGACTTTGCAAAAAACATCAGAAGTTTATGAATCGAGAAAATCCGATTTTACAGGGTTAGCCTGTCAAAAGCTCTATAGGAATACCATTGACTGCTATCGGATTGATAATCTCTTATGAAAAATTCTACATCCAACTTCGAAATAAAAAAAGCGCAGGTCCTAAAATATTTTCAACATACATATACGAGTAGGTTTATTATGTTTCGCCCTTGAAGAAATTAGCTTGATCCAATTATATTTATAGTTTAAGATAAGAGGTCTGAAGCATTTGTATCTCCTTCTGATTATCCGCCGTCTAAGCGCTTAGAAGCTACATTTTTCAAGACTCTACCGGAAATAATTTAAAATTCGTATAAGCCTTTTTCAGAGCAAAGTTTTTCATAGGTCCCAAGCCATTTTGATTGAATTAGTTTTTTTTCAAATGTATTGGATATCAGTCTTTACAAAAGTGTAAGAAATCCTTTTATATTTCAAGAGAATGGGGAGATTTTTGTTATAGATTCCACAAAATCGACATACGTTCCACAAGTTGGATTTTCCTTGTATTCGGTAAAAAATACACAAAAAAGTGTTTAAGATGCAGAATTACGTATATCCATCAAATCACATTTTGTTTTATAAATACCGCAACACACTGAATGTATTTTAAAGGAAACCAACCAAGCCAAGCCCTGTCCGCACAATGAATGTGTCATTCCTTGTTTATGTTGTTGCTAACGGTTGATAAAAAAGGCGTTTTTTAATTTACAATTAGATCTGTTATATTTGATCAATTCAATCAAAACGGTCTTTGATAAGGTAGTTCCCATTGAAATAACATTAACTCACGTTCCACAATATCGTCTGAAGCAATAATTTTTAAATAGATTCATATGCTCATTGCACAGTTTGCCCTCGATAACACAGCTTATCTTGAAGTTAATCATTTTCATTTTCCCCATAAGTTACACTTGCACAAATAACACTTCACATTAACTAAATATGTACTCCAGTCCAGATAAAGAAATAAATGTATAAATAGATTGATCCACAACCCTTTTAAAATTGAACTTACATGAACAAGCAAAGGCACAACGCCCACATATGAGTCCTTGTAGTAGGCTGCTTTTTCATCGTAGTCAGGACATCTGCATGGCAGCTTGGGCATATTAATCGGACTGGATCTGGACCAACTGCAGGACCTGGATTTCCTGCTGGAAGGGTTACAATAATTGCATGACCAGGTTGTTGTCGTGGTGGCTCATAGGTCTGAGCTGGTGTATATGGTGGTGGATTTTTTGACATGTTTTAGGTTTTTTTTAAGCCTTTCGATCTGGTTAACTTGAGCAGCAATACTCGACTAGTAGATGGTTTTGCTGCGAGCTGAGAAGGTTTCTGTTGTTGAGTAATCTTATCACAACAGCAAAGTCGTAGTCGATTTTGTTAACTTTTTGTTGGTTTGTTTGCTTTTTTTTTCGTTCGATATGAGAAATGATTTGTCGTTCAGCTCTGTGTGACACAATATGAGTTATATTTACCTGTGTTCTGTTTTAAGTATTTCTAGTGTGAATCATGGTAGAGTTTTGAGCATTTTTATATTGATAATTGATTGAAAATATAAGCGACTTTATCAGCGTTTATCAGTGCGTTTTGAAGGGTTATGTAGAAGTGTTGAATGATTCATGGGTTAAGATGAGGTTATTCGATTGGAAAAAAATTAAGAT
This sequence comes from Volucella zonaria, assembly GCA_963966105.1. Lineage (NCBI taxonomy): Eukaryota > Metazoa > Arthropoda > Insecta > Diptera > Syrphidae > Volucella > Volucella zonaria. The sequence continues at coordinate 175,035,810 of OZ014531.1, read as the reverse complement.
TAAGAACAGGAAACACTTTAGTTTTTGAATTACCAATATCACTTGCGACTGGATAATGTTCTTAGAACAGATAACTGATAACTGATAACTCTGGGAACAACTTAATCGCCGTGTTTCATAAAACATTATCCATACATTATTTACAAGAATTTTTGAGAAAATGGCTTTTTGAGTTCATTGGTTTCTTGAGACATATTATCTGAAGTGGTGTAGAGTTTAACAACGTGGTACCAAGAATACGGCCGGCATTCTATAAACGATATTTTTCACGTGAGCTGATGATATCGTAGCTCTAGTAACAAACTCCCTGAGTGCTCTGAAAACAGATTTAGATAACCATCTTTGAATATGATTTCTTATGTTTAAGAGAACATTGCTTAAGTGAGCATAAATACAACAGTGACATTATAAATACACAGGTTCTTACTAACTCAAATTCAGTTTATTCTGTAGAAGATACACTTCACATAAGAAATTTTTCGAGAAATGGCTTTTGTACTTTATCACAAAGAACAAAATGCAATAAACAGTGTCTTCTACCTATCTATTGATATCGAAATTGAGTTCACAATTTCCATTGAATTAATTTCCAATTGAAACTGAATTGCTCATCTTTCACATGAAATACAGAATCGAATGATTTTTTCTGCAATCCAACTAGTTCTTCTCAGAGGAAAAAAGTATTTCCTGGAACGATTATAGAAAATTATTTGAATTGGCAGCAGAATATGAGGTTAGGATAGTTCTATTCACTACCAAAAAATCCTTTAGGAAAAAATTCAAACGAAATTTCTGGGTGACGAGATAAGAAGGATAGGAAAAACAATTTAAATGAAACCACAACGGTGTGAGATATAAAATTAATTCTGGCTTTATTTTGAAGCTACGCTCATACCATTATATGTGGAATAGCACATCAGTTAAATGGCTGCCTCGGCTTCCCTGGCAGTAGTTCAAACGGTCGGTCCAATTTTTGTGACTCGGTCCAATATGTGCGGCGTTATTCCGGCAATAGCATGTCGAATGTTGGCCTCGATCTCGTTCGACTAAGGACTTGACATAGCCCCAGAAAAAAAAATCGAGTGGTGTCAAATCGCATGATCGCGGCGGCCAATTGATGAACGCTTGCCGTGAGATGACCCACTCGTCAAATTTCTCTTTCACAGCGTTGCGTCGCTGGTATGGTATGTAGCGCCATCTTGCTGGAACCACAGCTTGGATATATCGATGTTGTCGAGCTCTGACCATAGAAAGTCGGTTAACATCGCTCTGAGTATACCTGAGACCATTGACGGTAACGGTGTCTCCTTCCTCATTTCGAAAGAAATAAGGTCCGATGATACCGCCATGCCATAAACCGCAGTAAACAGCAATTCTTTGTGGATGCATTGCTGCTTGGTCGAAAACTGTTTTTCTTTTTTTTTTATAAAAAAACTTAACACTCAAGTGGGTATGAATACACTTATAATGCTTCAACATGTGTTACGTTTTTTGGAAAATGGGATAGAGACAGGGGTGACATCCAAGATTTAATGGGGAGACTAAATTCTTAGTGGAAGTTGGCTTGTTGTTGATTTCTAGTCAGCTACTCATCTTATTTGATTTTTGTTAACTGAAAAAATGAATATGACTTTCAGGCGCAGCTGATGTGAAAATGGGACTTGTCCTAGAAGATGATTTTTTAGTCAAAATCCGGATCTCCGGCCAACATGTCCAGTACCCAATTACCAAATTCACGGCATTGTCTATGATCGCCCGGCTGCAATTCCTGCGTCAATACAATCTTATACGGATGTAAGCCCAAATCCAACCGCAAAATAAGTCGGGTTGGCTCTCTGACGATGCGCAATTCAGCTGATCGGCACCGAATCGACATTTCTGGGTTTTCTTCGATACTGGTGGCTTAAAATCCAAAAGGGTGTACTCACGCTTAAACTTTTTCACGTTGCGACGGACGGCATGATGACGACCGACCTCACGACGAAATTCACTTTGCGTATTTACAACTGAGCCGGAATTTCGATATTTTTTAATAATTTCCGGACGTTCGACAAGCGTAAAATGATGCATTATGAAATGACAAACCCTGCGGAATATTTTGACAGCTGGATATCATTGGTAACTTTGACAGCCGCTGAAACATAGCAATTGGAAAAGTTATCATTGGTATCTGGTCACCCTTTACATATCACTAGTAAATGTGTAAAGATCGGTTAGTTTATGTTTCAGCGATGCTTTCAGATTTTTAGCGTGCGCTCATGGGGTTATTATAGCCTTAAAATGTTTGCATACAGCGCCGATGAAGGAAACTTAGGGAGAAGGAAGGAGAGGTACCGATCTACGTTAGTTTTAAATATCTGAGTGTTGTAATGACTTAGAAATAGAGAACTTGGGAGGGCATTTCATAAGGCTTTGGAAAGAATCACGATATTTCAGAGTACGTCCGAAAGTGGGCTTGAGGGTGATGACAGCGAGATGAAGGTTACGGTAGAAGGCTTGAAGAGGTGGAATTCTAATGGCGATTTCTATGGAGTACTGGTGGGAGAAATAACGAAAGAATAAAGTAAGATACGAAGGACATGGGTCCGGGAACGAATATGAAAAGAGAGAGAGTACTGTCATCAGCACAGCAATACTCGTATATTGGATTACAAGCAGCAGATAAGGGATCATTGCTGAAAATTATAAGGAGTGTCGGAGACAGAACGAAGCCCTCAGCGTGAATATCAGACTTGAAACCATCCAAGATAACATAAATTGAACGTTCCGAAATGTAATTTCTAATCCATTGAAAAAAAGAGTCATCGATCCCAAAAGCACGCATTTTCGGCAAAAGAGCCAGATGCCAAACCCTGTCAAATAAAAATGATTGACGTACGCTTTGTTCCACTTTTCGATAAGACATGCCATCAGATCACAAGTAGACCTATTGCTACGGAAACGGCCGGTCATTGAGAAGTTTTCGTGTTTCGAGATATTTCATGAGCTGATGGTTTATCAGCGTTTTCATGACCTTGGAAACAAGGGAAGTAATTGCAATAGGTCTGTAGGAAGAGAGAAAGGAAGATTCGCATTCCTTAGGGACGGGCTGGACAAATGCTGTTTTCTATCTGCTCGGAAAGAGTCCTAAAGAGTAGGATTGATGAAAAGGTTTACGCAGTGGTTTTGCCATGATGAAGAACACTTCTTCAGAAGGAGGGGAGATATACCATCTGGATCAGCGGATTTGTGAAAATTAAGATCTTTAAGTGTTCTTGCTACTGCTCGAGTGCGAAAGTGGATTTGTCCCACTGAAGATTCGACGCACTCAAGTGTAGACCAAAGAGTTGACAGCTGGAATGTCCTTGTAAGTGAGCGTTGGGATGGAGTATGAGGCAGAATTTCTAATATTTTTCACGAACTACCAAAAATGTTTACTATCTTATGGACATTGTAGTATTTTCTGACCAAGCTTTTGGTCGTATTGAAATTTCACACGCTTGAGAAAGATATTGCAGTCGTTTTTGTCTCGTTTGAACTACTCGTATCTTCGGTTTTTCTCTGAAGGGTCTTTACGGCTCAAGTCGTACCACGCCTTTTCTTTTGGTTTGATTCCCCGATGAGAGATAAAGAATCTGATTCCAAAGCAGCATGACGACCAGTCAAAATCCCTAAAGAAAGTGTTAACGCCGCTCCAATTGTCTTTCTCGCATTACCATAGGTTCTTTTATGAATCTTTTCTCTAACCGTGTGGTCAGTATCCGAGATATTAGCAGATAAGACATAGTGGTTCGGCGAGCCTAAAGGTGATAGCATATCGACCTTGTACTTATCAGGGTGAGAGGTTAAAAACAAGTCGAGTGTGTTGGCTGTATGACTATGAATGTCTGATATACGCGTGGTGTCATTTGCCAGCTGGATCAAGTTGTTTTCCCCAGAAAAGGTCTCAACACATCGTCTTTCGGGTGTTGTCTGTCCAGAATGTCGAGGCCACCCAGAATTGTGTATATTAAAGTCGCCCGTAAGAACGATTTCACAAGGATACCATTCTTTGTATAGAGTTAGACAGTGCATCAAACTCGTTGATGGAATTTTAACCCCATTAAATTGAATTCCTGATTGGAACAGGGATTACATTGTGATGGAGTTCAGTAAGCTAGCTCACTATGCACATAAATAGCAAGACCGCGGTGAGAGAAGACTAATGGCACTAATTCGTAACCAGGTATCTTCAGATCGGAGTGATCTGAGAGGTGTGGGCGGGGATCCACCTATGTTTCACTAAGTGCCGAAACAGCTGGCCTGTATTAACAGTCGTGGGCGTACGCAAAAAAGTGATTACTGCTTAGCCCGCGTATATTTGCTATGTTTAAAAATCAAACACAAAAAACACAAACACCGACAAACTCAGCAAGACTGCGAAGTGAAAATTCTGATATTGGTTTACCAAATCACGTTGTTGTAGGTGTTCTGCGGTTTTACATCTCCAGCTTCTGGATATCTATGGCAATATTTATTCTAAACTGTTAATGGCTCATACTGCTAGTCGTCTAAGAGTTACCAGTATCTAAGGCCACTCGCCCATTAAAAAAAAATATATATATATGGTATATAAAATCAGCCACGACATTGACTACATCATGCCTTTCCTCATATTTGAAAGCACAACATTGATGCTGTTATACAATTCTAAATACAATATATTCACGGAAACATTCTGCTATTGCAGGACGAGCGCAACGAGTGGAATTACAAAGATCAAGATCATCCCATTTTATTTCGCCCTGAACTCAATCGTAAAAATAGTTACAAACGGGCGGCTCTTTAAAAGGAAAAGACGACCAAATAGGGACAGGGATGCCAGTCATTAAATTGAAATTCATGCTCAAACCAGATGTTATATACGAGGTAAGTAATGAGCGAGCAATTGGCTAAGCCTGCAACTTAATCAAGCAAACAAACTTGATCAAAGCTGTATTGTAAGGATCTCTTATACGTGAAGTGATCACGTACCACAATCCTAGTGGACGCTGTCTGCACCACAATACAGGATAAATGTTCGTTGTTTTATGGTCCAGCGAGGCACAATCGTAAAGAACCCTATTACTCCAAAACAGAATACGAGGTCTCGGATACGGAGGAAGTGACAACACGTTGCTTAAGCGTGGGATAAGAAATAACGGTTTTGGAGACCGGAATGGCAAAAATGACCGGTTTATTCACTTATGTATTGCCAACCGCCTTGTAACCCCCTGGGGGTACACTATGTAAGCAGTAAGACTCAACTGAAAAATTGCGTATATCTATCCACATCAATCCCAATGCGATAAGCTACGGATGAATAAGCGTCCCAGACATTCAAAACAAAAGTTGAACCGATATGGGACAAGAACGCCATCTCCATCTCATGTTAGCTTTTGAACGCTTTCGTACTACATCCATCAACAGCAGCGCACTCAAACTTGCTCAGGTTCAACACTAACAGGCCTAGAGGTCTCTAAGTGCAATAAAAATGTGGATAACCCACCAGCCATCACTGGTGTGATTTTAGTTGCATCAACAGTAGAGACAACCGAACAAGAAGCCATATATTGCCTAAAAGAAGGAAGTGTAGTGTAGCGCGGGACATGGCAAATGGCAGTATATCGACTCATATACTTCACGTGCTGAAGAAGAAGGAAACAAGTGTGTCAGTAGGACTATCATTCATAACAGCCACCCATTAGTAGTTAGACCCCACTAAACAATATCCAGTGAAGGGATTGGATAGTAAACTTTTAATTTTGGCTGCGAACCAGTTCACCTACGGAGAATTCTTCTGAAGCAATACATTTCAAATTTTGCATCGGACCTACCATTAAAACCGAAATTACAACAGAAGTCAAGTTTCTGAAGAAAATCAAAGCCGTGGGTGTTGAAGGCAACCCTATTGAACCATTTAAAGCAAAGAGCTAAGGAAAATGAGCAATCTCCGCAGCTATAGAAGAGAGACATGATAATCAAGCTTTCGAAGAAAGGGAAATCTGATGAATTGTGGAAACTGAAGAGGTACACATACTCGTATGTACCTCCTCGCTGTAGCGAAGATAAACTCTAGAATTATATTAATCGTAGAATGGATTGAGAAACTTTTCGATATAATTCTCGACTAAATAACATATGTACAAAACATTTTACGGATCGTAATAGAGCAATGCATCAAGTACAGGCTGCCAACTTCATGAGGGCTTTTAACTGTTTGAATAGAGATCCTTTCTGGCCAGCCTAGCACATGGAGCATCGCAGAAAAACTCATAGTTATCATGAAGGATACATAAAAGTGCATGTCTTACACAATGGCAAGGTATCGAAAAATGTTGAAATGGACAACGCCGGGAATGCGTACTATCACCGCCGTTGTTTCTAGCTGCCATCAGGTAACATATGGACTCCGGTCGGCATTGAAGGTGACAATGGAATTCAATGGATTATGACATCTAACCTTAAGTACATGGGCTACACTGATGATTTCGGAACTGATTGCATGTTCACCCTACGGGCCAAAAAATAGAAGCTGAGAACGAAGTACTCAACTCAACATTGCTGGGCAGGTAGTGAAGAAAGTGTATCTCCTTAGTATGGGGTCAAAAGTTGCGTTCGGTAAGCTGTCCAAAGTCTAGAGAAGCAATGCTTTCTGCACAAGAGCCAGGCTGTCGCGATTCCGTTTCAACATGAAATAAGAACCACTGTATGAACGCAGTACTTCAAAGGTGGATACCACTAACACATGCAAGCAGCAGATCTTATATGAATCATCTTGGATATTTGTTGGCATGATCGTGTTTCTAAGGGACGACTTTATAAGAAAACAGACCCAGACTTTAGCTATATGCAAAACAGTTGAGGAGAAATCGGGTCTTTCAAAACGAGTTGGAAATATCTCAAAAGCGTTGTAGTACTTGGGACAAAATTGCACACTGCTGTGCCTTTATTCTTAGACTCTCATCATAGTCCTTTTTGTCAGTATAATAACTTTTAAAGATGAAGGTACATATTGTAGATAGGGCTAGGCATTAATTTGGATTTTTATGTGTTCAGCTTACATACCATTATGCATAAGTTGAAAGTTTCATTCCATAAGTCGTGTAGCCTATACGAGACCAGATTGATATTTTTACTGAAGTGGCGATATTACAGGAGTTATTAACATTTCGAGATGAAACAGCTGAATGTGCGGTTTTTTGTGCGCCGTACTGCTGGAGAATAGAAGGCGTTCACACAATTTATTCAAATGCTGCTTAATCGTCAATAGTCGTAAATGCGAGAAAGGCTACACATGATGAATGTCTTGTGAGCACAGATTAAAAAAAAAACACATATTCAGTTGCACAGCTTACTCTTATTCCAGTTTTCAGATGCTGTTGTAAGACTAACTATTAATCAGTGTCGGGTTTGAACTTCTTGACATCAGGGTCATCTTCCTCTTCAGTTGCGTTTATAGGTCGCTTCACAGCACCATTTCTATCAGCATTAGATTCATTCGCTTCTTCAGGTGTTGGTTTCTCGAAAATGTTCTTATCTGTCTCGTTCTTGTTACCATCTGGTTCGTCTACTGATACAATCGGGCGTTTCTGAGCAGTTTCTCCTTTTTTTCCATTTCTGCAGTCTTCTCTTCAAATTTTTTCATTTGCGCTCGCCCTATCTCAGCTTGGTTTGTTGGCGAAATATCAGATTTAAGAATTTCCCTCAGAAGCATAGTCGCATATACAGAAGTGGGCAAGCAGGAATCCAGAACCAACGCTGTATATTTTCCTTCCCCTTCAGACAGATGTTTTTCATCGTTGGCCTTCTCGAAATGCGTTGGTATCACATCTTCCTCCGGAGTGTTGTATTTATTAAAGTACCACGACATGTTTTGCGGCTGTACAAGCAGTTTTCTATATGCTCCAGCCAATGAGGAAGTTTTCACACAGTGTTTCAACTTTTCAGAAGTTAAATCGTTTTCGGCCAAGATCTCCTCATACCACTGTGCTACTTCATTGGCTGAGTAGGTGATATCATGTCCAGGAAGCGGGAGAACCACGTCAAAAATTGTGTACTTTCCACTGGAAATATCTTCCTCGGTTAATGATTTGACTTTCTGTTTAAATGCAGATTCTTCTGGTTTAGAAGGATCGTCTTTTTCAACATCCTCTGGATCAGCCCCAGCAAGGTCATCATCGGCATCCAAATTCAGTATCTTATCGAGCTCGTCTTGGTTTCGATACACCAGATAACCCACAATTGGTTTCAGGCCGTGTTTCTTAATCCTTCTCGAAGCGATACGGTTACAAATCAAACCATGATATGCGTGCGTGTATAAAAGTAGCATGTTCCTAGGAATCTCGCGCAATACATTGGCGTAGTCATTTTCTTCACATTGAGCGAGACCGACCAGGAGCTTCTTCTCGATAAATTTATCGTTGCGAAACATTGATGCTGCTACCGCTGAGTCGCGATCTTTCCACCATGTACAGCGAATGCTCTTCATGAAGGGAATGTCGTTGTCTCGTGGCTTCAAAATCAACTCGCATACCAATTTGTAGTCGCTTTTTAAGAGAGCTATTCCCACTTCGTAGGTCGGCATGCCTGCATTATTTCCAAACCTTTGGAGACCATAGTAGTTGATGAATCCTTTTTCCTTTACACTCTGCACGGGTTTTCCAATTTCCGCCCTATCGCCATCCACATGATGAAGAGCTATGCGAAATCTATTTCCCTTAAGATCTCCTCAATTCAGAACTTTATCGTGGAAGCTAAAGTCTCCAAATTTAATCGCCGGTATTTGTTGAATAGACCTTGCAATTTGATGTGGACATCTTTTCTTTATGCAGAATTTTTGCGTTGTCTTTCCACGTTTGTCCTTTGTGCCGCAATAGTTCACCTGCGATGCTTTCAATTTAATACTACATATTTGCTATAATGGCAGCAACCTCCGATGTGTCCGTGTTCTCTTTGTAGACCAAAAAGTGCACATGCTCGCCCGGAAATCTCGCTTTGACCACTACGGTGAAGCCTTTGCCAGGGTTTATATATTCGGTTATTCCAACTTGATTCTCTTTAAGGGTTACTTTAACTATTGTATCGTCGAATTTCATAGTCCGTGGACGATGATCCGGTGCGTTATGATGCCTTGGCGAATGGTGATTTCGTTGGAATTTTTGGGAGCGGTTGTTCTTGTAGTAATTTCCACTATTCGCTCTATGACCTCTGTTGTTTCTACCATTTCTTACCACGGTTTCCAAAATTACGAGGTGGTTTTCCCATTTTTTGGTTTAAAATTGGGGTTTTGAAGATGAAATGACATTTGCACAGTTTAGGTGTAGGTTAAGGTTTTATTTAGCGAGGAGCTTTGCCTGCTGAGAGAGTGGTGACGTCAGAAAATTTTATTTTTCTGCTGGGATGTATTTTCAACCCATGCCACTTGCGGTAGATGTCGAAAGAAAGTAACCACTGGGCCGCGCTGCCACACATTAATATTGTATAAATATTAAATAAATATTAAATAAATAGTGTATGCATTCAGCTACGTACTGATATCAGTACAAAGCACTGGCCTCTGGCAACCGCTTCTAGGTAAGGCTGCTTGTGATCACTTTTATTGATTTTTTTTATTTATTAAATTTTAGTTTAAGATGCCAATTGGGAATAATTTAACACTTAAAGCATTTCCTTCCTACCCTTTATTGGTAAACCAACTTTTTTAGTTTTAATTTCTTTACTATCTGTATTATACCATATACATGTTGCTAATCCATAGCCCAGATATCTATTTTTTTTTTTAATTTATTTATTTTATTTTCTAAAAGCTAATTACAATTTACTTCAGAATATAACAGAAAATAATAGTGATCAATCCGTAACTTCAAAATTAGTGTGGACTGACACAGTGATTTAATGAACAATATATTGTATTGTACATAAATATAAATTTGATGTTGGGGAGACATCGGTTTTCGCAAAAATTATTGTTCTTGGACTTCATAAATAATATGCGTATAAAATTTCAAAGAAATGCGAATAGCAATTTAGATAAGATAAATACAATTCGAAAATTAATTTAACAATTAGAAAAATTTATTAGTTAATTAATAAAATGACATTAAACTTAGACATCGACTTGTGCTGGATGATTAAGATATCGGATTACTTTTAAATAACTCTTCAACGACTTCAAAACTGATAGTGAATAACCAGCCTTTAACTTTTTTCAAGAATTAATTAAAATATATGGCCGCCCGAAGAGAAAGTGGTAACTTATTGAACATTAAAGGGGCTCAAACGGTGTAGAAGTGAGTAAAATGGGTTTTGTACGCGATTGGAATATTGACAAAATGCATGGTACTCGTATTTACAGGAAGATCATGAAACTGCCAAGTTCTACTAGGAATATGGTATATCGCTTTGTTTAAAAAATCCTTTTAGTACTTTGAAAACCTAAAGGTGTCTCATTGGTAGAATATAGAGCTCTCTTAATAAAGGCTAGGTCTGAGTGAAACGATTTTTGTTACAAATAATTCTAATTAAATATTTCTGAGCTATTAACCATGGACTGAAAGAGTCCATTGCAACTTGGAGTGAGCAAGGCCGTAACAGATTAACTTTCTGTAACTGCGCGTTACAAGAAACATATGCGATTTAACAGTTTGAATATGTTCTTTCCAATTTAAATTATGGTCAATTAATGCTCCAAGGTTTTTAAAGCGATGCACATATTCAATCTTAAAACAATTATTAGAATAAGGTCAACTACCAACAAAATTACATTTTCCACAACTATGTAAAGGTAGACAGAATTTTCTACAATCATAAGCATGAAAGCCTGAATTAAAATCAATTAAGACGCTATTTGATATTTTGAAAGAAATAAATTTTGTCTTCTCGCTAATAATTTAATTTAATTTTGATAGGGGCAAATGCCCCCATTTATTCGACTTAATACAAGCTATAACATAAAATTAAACTTAAACTAAAACTTAAAACTAAGGTTGGTTAGAGTGGTGAAGGAGAACGGATTTGAGGTAGGAAGTGGTGCGGTGGAAGTCAAAGACGCTAGGGTTTGAATTAATTTTTCGTAGCATACGGGATATTGGTTCGTTCGCGCCATAGGAGGTGTGGTGGGTTGGGAGATAGAAGAGACGAGGGGTACGTAGATTACGAGGGTTAGTGTTGAGGAAAATAGAGTTGTGAAGGGATTCAACACGAACTAAAAGGAGTCGATGAATGAAGAGAAAGTCGGTTGCATCTGTGCGTTCTTCAAGTGTGTTTCAGTTGATAAGGTTGAGACGGTTTTGATAGGGAGGCAGAATAAAAGAATCGTTCTAGGGCATACCTCGAAGAGCAAATCGAAGAAAACGGCGCTGGATGCTTTTGATTCTGGAGATATAAACACGATGGGGACCACACTTGACTGGCGTACTCTAGGAGGGGGCGAACAAAGGTAATAAAGAGGGACCTGGTCACGTATGGGTTGGTGGATTCTTTGGACCACCGTTTTACAAAACCTAGTGCAGAGTTGGTTTTAAGGATTATCCCATCCATATGTAAACGGAAGTTGAGCTCGCTATCACACAAAATGCCGAGGTCGCGAAGACATTCAACGGAGGAGATAGGTTGGTTGTGGAGAAGGTAGAGTCGGGGAGGGGATTGGTGCCGCTTATGTGAAAAGGTGATGGATTGGCATTTGGCGATATTAAGTTCCAAACAATTTTTGAGGCACCAGATCAAAAACTATCAAAGTCCTGTTGAAGGAGGAAGGAGTCATGGGGAGAGGAAATGGTTTTGAAAAATTTGGTATCGTCGGCGTAAAGGGAGACGGACGAGTGTTTGATGATCCTATCGAGATCATTTATGGTTAATATAAAGAGAAGGGGACCGAGATGGCTACCTTAAGGAACTCCAGAGGTGGCCAGAAATGGAGCGGAGTGGGCTGACCTAAAACGAACACTGTAAAAACGGTTTTCGAGGTAAGAGGATATCCATTTTAACAGTATGGGTTCAAAGCCGAGGGCAGACAATTTGAAGAGTATTAATCGATGAGAGATTTTATCGAAGGCTTTGCTAAAATCGGTTGCAACTACATCGACTTCGTTGCCGTTCTCTATGGCAGAGATGGCAAAGGATACGAATTCAACGAGATTTGTGGTGGTTGACCTACCCTTTAGGAAGCCATGTTATTATTATTATTATTATCAAGGGAACGATACAAATTAATTTGTAGGGTTCGGGATTTTTTAACGCCGGGGTACTATGCCCATGCGGCGCGTTTTGTCAACAGCACGGGGAGTACTGAGTTCCCATGTGGTCACCCACCTACGTACTTACCGCGCCCAACACTGCTTAATATCGGGAAGCCATGTTGTCTAGGCGAAATAAGTGATTTGCACTGGAAGCTAAGAGCTTCATACAAAATACTTTCGAAGAGTTTGTGTATATGAGAGAGTTTAGCGATTGGGTGATAGTTTATTATTTCGGTCTTTGATCCTTTTTTGTGGATCGGGGTTATGAAGGAGGTTCTCCAAACCTGAGGAAATTCTCCTTGTGAAAGGGACAGATGAAAGAGATCAGAAAGGGCAAGGGAGAGAGACGAAGAAAATTTTTTAAGAAATATGGCAGGGAGGCCATCTGGATCGGGTGTAAATTCATTATTGAGTTGGTGTAATTTATATTCGATTTAAGGGGGGTCCAAGATGTGAGAGAGAAGTGGGCCATTGAAGAAGTTCAGTAGGTAACTAAAATAGGATGGATCTGGTACAAAGGAGTCGTTGGTGAAGGATTGCTTAAAAAAGGTGGCAAATAGGTTGGCAATGGTGAGTGGATCGGTTGTTGACTTGTTGTTGAAGAAGAGGGAAGTTTATATTACGTAAACCAAAGTCTCAATGTTTCTAGATCTTCCGAGATTCTTGCAATACTTTCGTATCTTGTATCAAATTAGTAAGTGAAGGCTACAAATGCAGTTGTTAGTCCATTTAGATTTAGTGCAAAGAGAGAGTGAAGGCAAATTAAGAACAGCACAGAGCCAAGAACTGAACCCTGTGGTACACCATTTTTTAAAATACGAGAGTCACTAAAGCTCCCATTTACGAGTATATTCACTTTTTGATCCCTACCTTTTAGATAAGAAGTAAACCAATTGTGAATTTTTGTTCTAGAACCAGCATTGTACAATTTTTTTAGAAGCTTAGTAACGGTCAACCATATCAAAGGCTTTTGTCATACGGCAAACGGAGGTATGGCGGATTTATTATAGTTAATACCTTCATACAACTGGCTGCATTCAGTGAAGATAGCATCTTCGGTTTACATTCCTCTTCTATAACCAAACTAATGACTGCTAAAAAAAATTGTTTCTGTCTAAAAAAGCTAATATGCGTGATCGCATAAGTTTTTCAAAAATCTTACAAAATATTGGTAGTAGGGAAATAGATCTGTAGTTTGACATATAATTTTTGTTACCTTTTTTAAAAAGTGGTATAACCTCAGCACTTTTTAGGTGCTTCAACACTTGATATACCATTACTAGTACAAGATTTTTTTGGTTTTTAACGACAATATTGCCTTATAAATTTGTTTGCCTTATAAATTGAAAAACAAAACTGTTTGGTTGTGTATTTACTGTGGTTCTTATAGTGCAATTGCAGATAGTTTCAATTTTTCTGAAATTTTGGTAAAGTACTCATTGGAAATGCTGACTGAATCAATGACGCTTTTACCATGTATCTTCCATATCTATCTCCTATTGGTTGTCTATTTCTTCCCAAAATGCTATCAACAACCTTCCATTCATCTTTTACATTACCTCTGGCTCGTTTAAAAGAATCTGAATAAAATTTGTTACCCATATCTTCAACATACGAGTATTTGTGCACGGATTGGCACAGATATCCATAGTATTTTTTAAGTTGCATGTTATATGGGTAACTTCTGCATGTTTTTTCCTCTTTATCTGTTGCAAGAGATTGTACGAGTATGTCATCCACTGCATTAAAAACTTATTTTTGCTCTAGATCAGAGGGGAATAAGAAATTGGCCTCTGTATTTTCAAGATTAATTTTACTGTATTTTGGAACTCAATTCTTATCAAAAAGATACGATTGGGTTGTGGTTTTGATTAAATATTTTAAACAAATACAAATACAAAGTCTTGTGTCTAGAGGCTCTATCCATTTTTTCTAAAGTCAAATTTGGATTTTCAATATCATTTTCGTTGCAATGCCTCCGCTTCGCAGACTTAAGTCAGCAAGTGTTATTTTTTTTTGTATTTTTATGGTTTTTTCATGATTATAGTCTTATCATGAATATGGTCTTACCAGTGCAAAATAAAGCAATTAAATGACGCATATTCTGTTTAGCGACTGAATCACCTCTAAGGTACCATTACGATATTTTATTGTGAAACAACAGACCATTGAGTCAAGGTTTTTGAAGTGTATGCACTTAAATTTATCCATTCCACAATAGATAAAAGTGAATTATTTTTCCGAGAATCTGAGAATCTGAAATCAAGTGTTTTTCTTTGTAAGAAAAAGGCAGATTAAGTTTGTTTGGCACTAGACATCCTAGCTCGACTGTCTGAGCCGATGAATTTGTATGCAAAGTAAGTTCCTTCATGTTGGTGAGCAATCATTTGAACAACTTTTGACGAATTTTTAGTTGCCTCCCAGAAAGTGAGTATGAAGTTCAGCGGCCTAACACTTCTAAATTATAAATCCAGCGGAATAGGACTGATCATGGTCTGATCATTCCATCCAAAATAATGGACTCTATGTAAGAATGGGTCTGACGTGGGTCAACAAGGCCTTGTAAGGACTCAAAGTTGTGAAGCAACCATTGGCCTCCGATTAGGGGAAATATACTGTTGACGATCTTATGAAACGGAAAAAGGTAAGTGACATTCGGATCTGTATGGACCTGGAGCAGCCCACACGAATTTGAATAACTTGGAGACCCTTAGGATACCCTTCGCCACCATCCAGGAAATGCGGTAGTTGGGCGGATGAAAGTTAGGATGGAAAGGTGTGATACTTATTACTGCAAACAGGTTTAAAAGCCATCTTAGATGTGGATCTGCTGGAAAACGTAAACTAAGACAAGAAATATTACGAATTTTGTTCGTGAGGGATAGCAGTTTCCATCTAGGCTAAGCTCGTTAAAATCAGCCTTTTATGCGCACACGATCTACGATGAGGGTTCTATGTATGACGTTCAAATTTTTTTGGCTGATTTAGACTCCAAAATAAGAAACGAAGACGTCTTTGGTAGAACAGACGGAAAGAATATTTTACATGACTCCACGTCTGGAAACCGTCCAAAGGTAATTGCCTTTGTTGCGGGGTGGAATATCGTTATAGCGGTTTTCTCCCCTTAATACATTCTTCTTCTTCACTTTGTCATTAAACAATCACGTATTACACAACTCATCGACATCTATCACCCTACATTCTATCTTACCTGCAAAAAGTGCTGAAGCTCAGTGGTATCAATGTCAAACAGCCATCAGGAAGGCTGCAACTTATGAAATAGGTTTTTCCCTACCATTCCCGCAAAACTCATCGTTTGATGAATAGTGCGGCCAAGAGCATCTACCAAAACACGTCACCTACGAAGCGGCGCCATTTCTAAGGACCAGAGCGATTCGTGAGATTTTTCCTCTTCAAATCAAAAAGAAAAAGTATAATAAGGGCGCTATAGAGAGGTTCGGAAATTGCTCTTGGAATTTTTAAATGTTTAACCAAATGATAAGCCAACAAGACCCGAATAGAAACCTGTTGTAGAAATGAACTAGGGAAATTTAGTAGTAGGGATAAAACAAGTACTGAGGATATGGAAAGACTACAATATTATGTAGACTGATAAACGGTATGTACGACCCAATCGACAATCCTGTTAGGCAGGATGAAAAATTCAACCAAAATGACGCGGATAGATCAATATATTAGTTTAAGTAATATCAAGGCTGCCGATACATCATCGACCTATTTAAGGCAGCGAGAGATCACTTGGTAAGGAGCTTACTTACTTATTTACAAAAGATATTCATCTTCGACAAAAACCAAAATTTTTCTCCCATCAATTATTTCTGAGTTAAGTTATCAACTGAGTTTTCTTTGTTTTCCAAATTCAATCGAACGCAATTCGATAAAACTTTCAAAAAAATTTCAATCGAAGAAGAATCAGCCAGCAAAATGTTCGGTCGTCAAAGCGGTTTAAGTGGGTCATCCACTGGTACAGGTTCATCTTTGGTGGAATTTCGGGCTGGACGCATGACTATGATTGGGAAAATGGTTCACCCCGATATGTGAGGAAAGGTTTGGTCTACCTAGACCAAAGTGAGGATGGTTTGATGCACTTTTGCTGGAAGGATCGCATCACCGGAAAGGTGGAGGATGATTTAATTATGTTTCCCGATGACTTCGAATTCATACGCGTTGAACAGTGCAAAACCGGACGGGTTTATGTTTTGAAGTTCAAAACATCTTCATGAAGGATGTTCTTTTGGATGCATGAACCAGAGACTGGCAAGGATGATGAAAATTGTCGCAGGGTGAATGAGTTGATGAATAATTCACCATCGGCAAATCGTGCAATACATGCTAAAAAATATGTCGCAACAGCAGTTGATGCAATTGTTTGGCGGTGTAGGACAGATGGGAGGATTAACCTCACTATTAGACTCAATGAATCGCGCATCGGAAAACAGTTCCTCATTGCGTTCATCAACCACACCAACATCGAACCGACTAAGCGGTGGTTATTATCAAACACAACAGGACCCCGTACTGCGTCCGCTCCAAAGGGCGCTAAGGGTTCCAAGGGTGGCTCGAAAAAATCAACGGAATCATCAGGTAACCTTCCTGAAATCAGTCTTCCAGAGTTGCAATCTTATCTCTCAGGGCTTCACCGAACTATGCTGGCTCAACAACTGCAACCACTGGCCGGACTATCAATATTGACCTCTCAACAGCTATTGGCTCATCGGATGCTATCAATCAAATCATCCCCAATCCAAATCGTGCTAATACTCTCGCCGTTCACTTACCCGAAACAGATTACTCCGATGAAAGCAAACGACCACAAATCAAGGATACTTTGTCTTCACCACAGTTTCAGTAAGCATTGTCATTATTTTCAGATGCTCTACAATCGGCCCAACTAGGACCAGTCGCGTCCCAATTCGAGTTATCCCCAGAAGCTGTTACTGCTGCATACTGCAGCGACTTGGAGCAATTTTATCAAGGCGTTGGAGAAATCCAAGCCGAAACCGGAGGTGAAGGAGGAACCTGCCGCCGAAAAGAAAAAGTAATACTTTATGTGTTATTTCCGTTAAGAGTTTGTTTCTTTTCTTGCACTTTTTCGTTTGTTTTTTTTTTCGTTTTTTCCCTGTGTTTTGGCAAATTTGTAACTTCATGTAGCGTAACTGGGCTTCTATGCATTTCTCTTCTGAACTCCTAAAGCCTCACGCACTTTACAGCGTTTTAAACAAATGAAATTACTAAAAAATTAAAGAAGTGGTTACCAATGATGCATTCAACTTAAATAAATAAATTAATCGCATACTTATTTAAGCTGGAGCTACAGTCCGGAGGGGACCTGGTTCGCAACCAACAAGCGTCTCTAGCCAGCTCGATCTGTAGCTTCTTCAGTTTCGCATACTACGTTGGTTGAGGTCCCCATCCATTTGAGTCCACCACTTGAATCGCGGCCTTCCTCTACTGCGCTGTCCCTCGGGGGCGGATTCGAAGATTTTTCGGGGCGGAGCATTATTGTCCGTACGCTCTAAGTGAGCCAGCCAACTCAGTCGTTGGACCTTCAGTCTTCTGGCTAAGCCGATGTTGCTGAACAGCCCGTACACTTCGTTATTGTATCTCCTCCTCCACTCACAGTCTACGCAGACGGGACCAAAAATCACCCGAAGAATTTTCCTCGTAAAGCAGCCAAGAGCACCCTCATACTCATGCCTTTGCCCCATAGAGCAGGACTGGGATTATTAATCTCTTATATGTGGCCACATTTGTTCTTCGACAGAGGTCTTTGCCAGCCAATTGCATTCTTAGCTCAAAGAAGCAGCGATTGGCAAGAGTTATGCGCCGGTGTGGTTATATGAATTAATAGCGGAGTCTAGGTAGAAAAAGTCCTAAATTACCTCAAAGTTATATTTGTCGAAGGTGAAGTTCTTTCCGAGACGTCGGTTTTGGGTGTCCTTTCTTGGATAACGGTCTTGCCTTCATTGGCCGCTAAACCCACCTTCGCCGCTTCCGGCTCAATACTTCGCTGAAACGCCATTGACATTCCGCGGCTTTCTTCCGATTATGTCAATATCATCGGCGTATGTAAGTGATTTGACGGACTTTTAAAACATTGTGCCTGTTGTAATGGCGCGAGGATTCCGCACTTTCTTTAAAGAGATCGCATGACAGCGCATCGACTTGTCTAAATCTTTTTTTTTGACATCGAAGGTCTCGGTGAGTTCTTACCGACTTTAATGGAGCAGCGTGGATTCTCCATCGTCATCCAAGTCCTAGTCCAAAGCTAGACATTGCATTATATAGCTCATCTCTATAAATGCTGTCGCACGCTGCCTTAAAATCGATAAGTAGGTCTGTATCGATTTGGAGCTCCTGGGTTTTTTCCAAGATCTGCGTATTGTCAATATTTGGTTAATGGTGGACGTCCCTAGTCTAAAGCCACGCTGATATGGACAAATCAGGTTGTTGTGGACGGCTTCAGGTGTTCACATAATACGGGATCTTGTAGGTGATGTTAGGAAGACTGATGCCTCTGTAGTTGGCACAGTTCAGAGAGTCTCCGTTTTTGAGGATCGGACAAGTAATGCTGAGTTTCCATTCATCGGGAACACTATCGTCCGACCATATTTTACAGATGAGTTGGTGTGTGCTCTTGAAAAGCGCAGCAGTCAGGCTGTCCGCTCCAACAGCTTTGTTGGGTTTAAGCCTAGATATGGTTATCTTCACTTCACTGGACGGAATTTTTGGTCTACATCGCCCAGGTTGGAACGTTCATTCTGCCTGATAGGGATATTTGGTTCGTCATCTCCGTTATACAGTCTACAGAAATGCTCTTTCCAAATCGTCAACATCGAATGCGACTCTAATACTATTCTCCCGTATTTGTCTCTAAAGGCTTCGCCTCAGGGTTTGTGTCCGTGGCATATTTTTTTTTACCTTTTGGTAAAACTTCTCAATCACATTTCTGGAGTAGCATCTTTCAATTTCATTGACCGTGCGCTCCTCTTGCTCCTTCTTTTCTTCCTGAGAAGCCACGTTCGTTTCTCCTCTTATGCTCGTAGAGCTCGTGTCCTTCTATGAAGCGCCGCTTTGTATGTTATGCTGCATGTGTTTTCCGGCACTCGTCGTCAAAATCAGTGTTTCGTTGTGGTGTCCAAATAAAACTCAGAACCTCAGAGGGGGCATCTCGGATGGCTTTTTGGCAATGTTGCCACTAATCTTCGATACTGGATGCTGGCCGCACAGGACTTCTTAAGAGATTCAGAAGGAAATTATCGAAAAACGATTGTAGCCGTCCGACATCGAACTTCCCCACAGTATTAGCTTGCCTTTGTATCTTGGCTGCAACAAAGTAGTGGTCCGAGTTGATGTCGGCCCCTCGGAACGTTCGGACATCCACAATACTAGAGGAGTATCTTGCTTCGATCGAAACGAGCTCAATCTGGTTGACAATTGATTGATCAGGAGTTCTTCTAGATATTTCTTCCTGCTGCCATCTTTTAACGGATGTGGGGTCATGCAGTCAACACTTTCCGACAGTACAACTAAAGATGACCACTCTTCCTAGCTCTGCATTAAAATTTCTGAGAACAATTTTAATGTTATAGATAGGGCACTGCTCGTAAGTTGTTTCCAAGGGCCCGAAGAAGCCATCTTTGGTGTCATCAACTTTATCCTCTGTAGGGGTGTGCGCGCATATCAGACAAATATTGACAAATTTAGCCTTAATACGGATTTTTACGAGGAGTCGCTGTAATAAATCATCCTCTTTTGGTCCGGAGCTTACATAAACCATTTCCAACAATAACTCAGAATAACTTCTGGGATAGCACCGATTGCCTCATCCACAAGAAAAATGTCCCTCTTAATTTAAGAGGCGTCAAAGTCTTATTCACATGGCATCAAGAATCTTATCTGTCATATTATGCCTAAAGACATTCGCCAATGACCTGATTAGTTTACAATTTCCAATACAAAATTGATCAAATATTCACGCTACGGTGGATCCTAGGGAAAACCCAAGAAGTCCTAAATTATATTCGCTATCCGTATTCGAAGTCAAGAATGTATATGATAGCCTCTATAGAGACGAGCAACACTAAGCATGGCTAGCAGAACGCGACCAGCTGTCACTGAAATTATTGAAACCGAATCGGCAAAACTGGATTTAGCTGTGAATGAGGGCAAGACAAGGCTTATGCTGTAAAAAGAAGAGTCAAACAATCAGAAATAAAACTTAGGATTTCATTTGCCGAGTACTATTTCTGTGGTCTTAGAAGGCTCTATACACGACTCTATTGATGGTTTTCAGCATATGATTCTTCGAGTGATGTTAGTTTCCGTTTGCGTTGAGGGGTTTCGAAGAAGAAGATATGACAGCGAACTCTAGAAAAGTGCTCGTCAATAGTTTGAGATGGTTAGTATAGCGAATGAATATAAACTCGACGCCCGTTAGAATATTTGATTCCTACCCGGAGGAGCAAACTCGTCTGAGGTGGCACGCAAAACGCACAAGTGATAAGCGACCTACAACATCTCAGAGTGCGCTACTTGGAGTTAAAAGTCACGTTAACTGGAGAGGTTTACTGGTTACGTTTAGGCCCAGGTCCACACCTAACCTTAGGGATATGTAAGTAAGTAAGTAACTATTCTCAGGTGCACTCATACGTAACTGGTCCGTTCTATACTGCGAAGAACAATGAAAAAAATGTTAAGTGATGAAGCATGATACTAAGGCCAAACAGGGCTTTAACTCTTTATCTCTCAGGCGACGGTTTGCGTCACTAAGAAAGCCCATTAGAACTCGTGGAGCTACTAGTTTTACCCTCCTCACCGATTCTTGCTTTGGGCTTGGCGATCTTGGAGTAAAACTTTTGTCGCGAGGTATGTCGGATATCCCCTGCTATGAAACTACTTATTCGCATACCTTTATTCATGACTATTACATATTATTGTACATAACCTTTTTCTGATCAAATGTCCTTTCAAAGTCGAAAACATAGATGTATAGCCGATATCAGCTAGCTTTGTCCAAGAAGGAAAACCCTCACCAGCTGAATCTGACCGGAAATCCTTCTCCGATATGCTTAATTGCGACGCACTTGTGCTCATTTTTATTTCGGAGACAGAGACCATGAAGATTAGCTTGAAATATTTTTTTTTAAGGGACGAGAAGGGCCTCACGAGACACGGCATACAATAGAATAATCCACGTCATTGGCGGACGAAAATGCGAAGCACATTTTTTAGAAATTCTTTCAAATGTGCTCTAATCGGATTAAGATTTTCCTCTTATTTTGTTTTTTTCACATTTTTCTCACACTGGAGACAAATGATGTCATTCACAGACCGACGCGTACAAGGCGAACAAAACCAAATCCATCTGCTCTAAGCTTTAAAGCTCCAAATCACAAAACTCTCAGTCTCTCTCGCCAATTTGCCTCTCAGATGAAATTCAAGAAAAAAAAAATGTATCTACAATGGACATCTACTCATTAAACTGACTGCCACAGTCCGTCCAGATCGGTACATTGAATCGGCGCGCGCACGAAATGACTGACGAAATAGACCTGGTCGAAGTAAACCTAAATCCACCTACAACGCCCGAAGAAAAAAGCAACAATATCATCGGCAATATTCGTTTGGTAAAAGGTGCCAATCTACCATTTATTGACAATGCTGATGACGTTCTAGAAGCTAAACAAGCAAACCAACTCTACTGGGCACCTAAAGCAGGCCATCAAGATGACAAGCCACGTCTCAGATATTTTGCCGTTGGGCCGAGTTCTTATCAAGTCAAATGTGTCCTTTGCGGTGCTCGAGCCGATACCGAAACCGTGCAGATGTCAGGCCTTGTAGGACAGCTCAGCTCGTTGCTGTCATTATTGTCATGGTATGCCATCAATCGGATGTGTTCGTCATTTGAAATATTTCTATAAATGTCAACTTCCTTTCCAGCTGTTTCCCGATTTTCTCACTGTCGTTCCTGTATTGCTGTCTGTCAAATCAATACAAAAGCAAGCGTATGTTCTGTAACAAGTGCGGCGGCCACTTGGGCTTCTACGACCGACCTGTGTGACGTTTTTAACTTCTATGTATTTTGTATTGTTATGATTCTAATAAAAGTGTCGCTTCTATGTTTGACAACTCAGAAATACTCAGACAAATTCTCGATTGTTTGCTTCTAAATGTAAATGGGTCGCTTTGCGGTAGCTTTCTATTCAACAAGTCGTAATGAGATATTTTTTTTTGAATTTTTAAATTTTTTAGGTCTTCATGATTTACGACTCGGGGAAAGGTGTAGTGGAGAAAGGTTTGTAAGCAAACAGTGTGCAAGTATCTAAAATGAAAGTGAAAGCAAATAAATTTCGTAATCCAACTGTGTCAAGTAGTTAACTTGAGTGTACTGGCGGAATTGTGTTGAGGCCGTGTTTCGTGTGCGGGGATAATTAGTTTACGCTTTGCGGCTCTAACAATAAAGTGCTCGCTTGATTGATTCACTCTTACAATTAGCTCTATTGTATTAGAATGCGAAACGAATTACAATGGAGACTTTGTTAGAATAACTAAATTGTGGGCCAATGCAACGAGATAACCTATTTATTCAAGAATCAGTCCCTGTTTTATAGTTCTGATGATGTTTTGCCTACAGATCTATAGAATATGTACCCCCAAACCTGATTTATCCTTGTCTTTTTACAGGTACCCGTTGGCAACTTTTGAAATGAAGAATTTTTACTGCATTTAAACTCTATTAGCGTCACGGCTGAAAGGTCCTCGTTTTGTCCTCTTTGCTGTGAAAATGATCTAGAAATTTTGAAGGAGGAATTGTAGTACACCACTTTGCCTTGAATGAGTGGCCTTTCAAGGCTTTGAATGTAATATTTCTGTGTAGTCATTAAGTCATTAGTTTGGTGTATGACCCTAGTATTATCCAATTGACAAATTTGAGCGTTGACAATCGGTTTAATTTTTTTAAATGTGACCAAAGAGTTATTCTTTTTAGGTGAGGCCTCGCCGTTTGGAACATTACTTTTTAACATTGCGTTATCGTCTTACTGAAAAAAGCGCTCACTTACCCATTGTGGAAGGGACTAGGCCTTTCTATTGTCAATTCCTTTAAGCAGCTCAATTTACCCTTTTGAGACGGTACATCCTTAAATGAAGAAACTAATTTATGTTACTTCTCTTGTCATTGAAGCGTCTACTATAGTTTAAACCTTGAACATTTCTTTACCGGAAGTATTGTCTTCCATACAGTGATGTGGCCAATCCGTTGTTTTCATATCTGAACTTTTTACTTCACGATTCATAGAGCTCGTGATTGTGGCTTTTTTTCTGGCACTAGTATAGCATACCTTCGGATACTTGGATCTGAAGATCTTTAGAATTGAGTTGTTAAAGTCGAGTATTCTGAATACAACTGCTTTGCCAAATCAAGCAATGGCTTACTTAATTCGATCTCCAATGGGCTTCCACTCGCGCTTCTTTAACTGCATATTGGGTACGATCAATGATATTGATGTTATCAGAAAAGTCCAGATGATAGTGCCCTTGGAGCTAACACAAATCTTTTTACTCCAACACTAGATTGGAGCACCCGTATGCTATACACAATCTTGCCGAAAACCCGTAAATGTCTATAAGAATTCAGAGATGGCATAGATGCCCGGCGTTTATGGCTTAAGGCCGTATTGGTCGCCATGGTATTATGTACCTTTCAAAGACCCAAGTACAACTTTTACTACCAAATCGAAGGCATATCTTCCCCTTTAGTGAAGCATTGAGGCCTATTGGCCTTCGTGCCAATAGACAGGGTGCAATACGCCTGTCAAGAAGATCTTGCGAGACAACGCTTGAAAATCGGGTGCAGAATTTATGGAACCCTTAACAAGAATGAGTGCGCAAGGGGCATTTTTCCGATATTCAAAATGCTCAACTTTAGAAGACGAATCACTGGATAAGAAAAATGCTAGTGAACAGAACCTTGCTTGCAAGTGCTGACCGTGCCAATTGCGGGGTAAACAGCGCTTGTCCGTAGGGCAGCGGTTCGACTTAAAGCGCAGGCAGCCTGAAATATGTTTGCCGATCGTTCTATATGACACGGACTTTTAGCTATTTCTCATATAAATTGCGGTTTTTCTCTTCACAAGAAGGCGGAAGCTAATTGGCCTGATTCTTTTAGGCCATCACCAACGAAACTTGCACAGTAGATTGTTTTAGACTAAACAATTCGTGTAGAGAATCAATAAACCCAAGGTTGTAGATATGGGATTTGTCACTGAGGATGTTCCTCCGGATATAGACTTCTTTCTAAGACCGATTATGTCATATGCATCGGTTGTTTGAATGCGTCATTGACCTACCTCAACAAGTCAGACTAAAACCGAGGCTCCAGGGGCTTTTCAGCTTTTTCTTCCAAATGTGTAGTTAGTCTAGTACAATCTATTATTTATGGACGTTTAGCCGTGATAAGCTGAGGCGCAATAATTCAAAATTTATTTACATGGCTGCTGCTGTATCTGGACATGCTTTGTAAAAATATTTAATTTTATTATAGTGAAAGATTAATGCGTGCAGCTCTTGTTCTATGATCCTATAATTCACTTTTTTGATTACTGAACGGCTAGTTTTTGAATTACAGAGGTTGAAGTTTTACACAGAGCAGAACATTTCCATTCGCCAGAAATGTACGAGTAAAAAGTCTAGCCCTAAGAATTTATATTATTTTCTATAGCCATATAGAGCAACAGCGAGATGTTTATTCAAATCGAAGATCAATTTAGCCGATTACACCTTGACCTCTATAATAGCAGTAAGATCACTGTCAGCTGGGTAGTACTATCCGAGGTTTGCATGTCAGACCATAGGTACATCGAATTCAGAATCAGATATGAGGTTTCAATCTCATTGAAAAGGTGGAATCCAACGAAAACCAATTGGATACGATTTACGGACGAGCTTGGCAAGTCTGACAGTGCTCCACTAAGTCCAACTCCTATTAACGAAGCTGTTAGTGAGCTGAGTAACATAACACGCCGTAGCTGGTATCATCGGTTATGGTGATGGATGAGGACATTAGACATGTTGTTGCTTCCTTTGATGGCTTCAAGTCGCCTGACCCCGATGGCATATACCCAGTTATGTTACAAAAAGATATAGGCTGCTGGTAACTCTGAGTGGATCCTCACAGCTGACCTGGTAGTGGCATACATAGCGAAATACCCGCGTAGCCTTTATATCAAAAACCGGAGAAGAGGATTTTACATTGGCCAATAGCTTCAGATCTATTAGTCTAGCTTCTTTTATCTTGAAGAGCATGGAATGGTTAGTCGAACTCCATGTGCGCAAAACTATTTGGCGAATGCATCCCCTGCATGTGTTGCAACACGCTTACCAACGGGGAAGATTTTGCGAGAGTGAGCTTAAAAATCTGGTCGGCAGAATTGACGGCGCACTCGACAAGAAGGAACACGTGCTGGGTATTTTCATCGACATTGAGGATGCTTTCGACAATGAAACATTTGATGGCATGCGGCATTCTGTCTCCACTGTTATGGTGTACTATATGCTGATCGACTCTCTGCTCAATGCGCTCATCTATGCAGAAGCATACGCGTATTATGTAGTTATACTGTATGATGGATCATGTCTAATGACAGTCTGTTCTAAAGCGCAGACAGCCCTAAATATGATCAACGATTTCAGTAAATCCACCCAAAATTGAGATTGTTCTCCTTACGAGCAGGAAGAAGCTGACTGGTCTGACTCATCCAGTGCTCAAAGGCATCAGTGCACTTTCATCGTCGAAACCAATAATCTTTTCATTCTCGGTATGCTTGTCAATGATAATTTAAGTTGGAATGACCACATATTCGGTGCGGTCTAAAATGCTGCGAAATGTCTAGGTTTCCTCAAGCGATGTAAGAAATACTTAACCCCCTCTAATCTGTCCTCAATATATGGTATAAGGCATTTATCCGCCCGAAATCGGAGTACAATGCCCACATCTGGTCGAACGCGCCTAAAACATCTCTACACCTGCTAGATAGGATTCAAAACCGTGTTATAAAACTCGTAGGTGATACTAATATCACTCAAATAATGGGCACCCTCGAACACCGACGTAATGCCTCGTCACTCACTCTGTTTTATCGCTATTTCCACCACCTGTGCTCCATAGAGTCGGCAGTAGCATTCCGACCCTTCAAACTTTTAACCATAACACCCGTCTCGCTATGAATGCTCATCAGTATACCCTCAAGCCCACTTTCGGACGTACTCTAAAATATCGTGATTCGTTCCTAAGCCGTACAATTCGCTTATGGAATGCCCTGCCTAGCTCTTTATTTTCTAGTCATTATAACCTTCAAACATTTAAAACCAACGTTCATCGGTACCACTC
Organism: Volucella zonaria; assembly: GCA_963966105.1. Classification (NCBI taxonomy): domain Eukaryota; kingdom Metazoa; phylum Arthropoda; class Insecta; order Diptera; family Syrphidae; genus Volucella; species Volucella zonaria. Next base: position 175,009,164 of record OZ014531.1, on the reverse strand, counting down.
TTTCCATCCTCCCTGATTTTCCTTCGCCCGCGCTGTGTCCAAATATTTTAAGGGTACTTAAATCCCTTAAGCGCGCGTAAATTATAAGAAAAAAAAACATAAAAAACACCCAATCCTTCAAAGAAGCTAAGTATTTGAGTGTCATCCCGGAGAACAAAATTCTGTGGACCAAACATTTTACGTCGAAAGCCTCTAAGGCACTGTCGACCATTTGGTAATTCAACGGAAGACGTGGGGTTTGTCACTGAGATTATTCTTTGGATCTACACAACTATGATGAAGCCAACAATATCCTATGGGTTGGTTGTCTGCCGGAAATACGAAAATACAGGAAAATACGTCATTGCTGTTTTTACCAGTCTCCAAAGAACGGTCTGTCTCGGCTGCCAGGGGGCCTTCCCAAGTACGCCTGGCTCCGCTCTAAATGCATTGATGTATCTCCCTTCGCTTGATATTTATGGGCTGCACTCTCAAAGCCATCTTCCGTTTAAAAAGAAGTGGTCTTTGATACAATGTGCACTGGAACTTTAATGACCTTGCGTGCCGACCCTGGTATTATCGACATGCCGTCTGACACCAGAGTCCCTGCTGCAGAGAAAAATAAGAAATCGCCTTTCCCTGTGCACAAGACTGAATTCGGGCAGAATCTGATCCAGGAAAGGAATGCAGTCGGGTCTGCATGCATAGCCCAAAAATCGGTATAGGACGCGGCGGTGGTGTCTTTCTGTAGGACGACAACGTTAGATTTCACTCCTCGTTAGGAAAGCTTGCGCCTGTCTCCCTAGCTGAGATATACCACCTTGATCAAAAAGAATAACCACCGGGTGGCGCTCGCATTGTTCCGATTTGAGTTCTATTTTTTTGGTTTAGTTGGTAAATCTGTTGTTGACATTCCCTCTAAATCTTAGTGTCATAGCTTGATATTGGCAAAAGTTACGTAGCCAAGAGTACATCTATCTCTGTGTGTGTTGGCGATTTTTTACAATTTTAGAAATAGATTTAAATTTGCAACAACGAACTTGTACGAGTATTAAATTTTGCGTAAAAAACGGATTTAATGGTGCGCCAACGTTGGAAATGTTGGAAAAGTGTTTCGGCAACGATTCCCTAAAGAAAACGGTCGTTTACCAGTGGCACGAGCGGTTCAAAAGTGCTCGTGAGTTAATCGAAGATGATGAACGCAGTGGCAGACCATCCACATCGACATCGAAAACCGACGAAAACGTTAATGAAGTAAAGGAAATGTTGGTCAATAACCGCAAATTAACCATCAGAGAGATAGCGGAGGACTTGAACATTGCCTATGGATCCGTCCAAGACATTTTGGTTAATGATTTGGGTTTCCGTCGTGTAGCAGCAAAGTTGACGTCGCAAAAGAGATGATTTGCGAGGTTCATTACTGGAGACGGGACGTGGGCTTATGAGTACGACACGCAATCCAGACATCAGGCAAGTGAATGGCGTTCACCAAATGAGCCGAGACCAAAAACCACGTCGTTTTCAGTCAAAAAGGAAGGCAATGCTCACGGTTTTCACGGATTACAACGGTGTAGTGCATCATGAATTTTTGCCAGAAGGTCAGACAGTAAACAAAGAGTACGAGTATTATTTGGGCATTATGAGACGTTTGCGTGGAGCAATTCGCCGAAAGAGACCAGAATTGTGGGCAGAAAACTCGTGAATTTTGCACCATGATAACGCACCGTGGCGGTCGCACAGTGCCATCATTATCCGTAATTTTTTGACGAAAAATGCAACAAATACCATCCAACAGCCACCGAATTCACTTGATTTGGCTCCCTGTGACTTCTTTCTGTTCAATCGAGTTAAAAAACCATTACGGGGAACGCGTTTCAGCAGCCGCGGGGAAGTAATGGAAAAATCGCGGGAAGCACTGATGGACATACCGAAAACCGAATATAAAAAATGTTTCGAGGATTGGATCAAGCGCTGGCATAAGTGTGTTGTAGTCGATGGGGATTACTTTAAAGGGGACAATATAGATTTAGATGAATAAAATTGTATTTTTAATTTTTTGAATGAATTCCTTTTTGATCAACCTAGTTCGAGAATACAAAACATCACTGAACGCAGTTGGAAGGTTAAGTTCACCGAGTCTTGTCTGAGTCACAATAGGATCACGGGAAATGAAATCGCCGATGAACTTGTTAAGCATGGCTCTGAGAAGAGCCTACTCGTAACAGGACCCGAAACTACGTTAGGTCTGCCTGTGTCCTCGGTTATGGCTTCCATTGACAGTTGGGTTTCATATTAGCACAACCAAACGAATGCTTTTCGACGTCTCTAAGAACTCGGCGGCCTTCCTGCTGTCCCTCAGTAGAAAAGACTGGCGTCGTGACAGGATGTTACATTTTTGCTAAGCACTCAAATGTGCTGGGCATAAGTGATACAACATCCTTCGACGCTTGATGAAAAAGTGATGACGTAATCGCGGAGCTACAGGTACTCGGCGTTTTGGTGGGTGCTTGTACTGTAGTAAGCGCTTACTTAGGCGTTTACTCATCTTTCTTCAAAAGATTGAGAAATTACATTTAAAGGAACTTACAGGGAGTAAAAAAAAAACAAAGATCACTCGTTACTAGATAATTTTGCTTTAAAACATCTCGAATATGATTGCAGCTTGTAACCCTGTATGACTCCAAAACGTGCCCAAACTGATCATACTATTTACTGCAAAGGCTGGTGTTGTGCTTAAATGTCTCATGACAATCGTTTTGTCTTTATGTATATGTGTTTCAATAAATATCAACTGGCAAACAGTGTTTATTACATTCTGACAATGTTTTTGGTTTTACAGTAAATACGAAAATAATTCTGCGAGACCTTGTCTATTTTAAATTTGTTTATCTGTTTAGAAGCCCCTAGTGACCATCATTTATCTTCATGCCATTATGTGAGCGGTATGTGATTTTTGTGGTAAGCTTCATACGAGTAAATGATTCAAGCCAGCAGATTTTCTTGCTTTATAATATTTTCTCAGAAGTGGCGTTGCGCATTAAACAAGAATTTGAGATAAATTTATACATAAAGGCGTGAAGATTAGTACGGAATGTGTCGCAATTACTTTTGGGATTCCCATTAATATTCAGATTGCAAGTTGAACGCTGCATTTTTAAACAAATTTGCTACTCCCTCAAGGACTGAGTCCAAATTGTAAGTGAAACTTAGTCAGTAAATACGCATTTGTTCCAACAAATGATTCATAATTTACATGTCTAGCGTTGCAAATGAAGCCTTTCCTTTATTTTAGTAGGCGTAACCGACTAAATCGAATTCGGTTCTATTTTCGTTACAAAATGAACTTAACATAGAATTTATCTTGCTGAAAGTTGATGTTATAGTCTGTCTACCGTACGAATACATCTTATTTTGTATAAAGATACATCTTGATCGACAGAGGCACTTACTCGTAAAATCTGAAGATTTAATTAAGATAAAAGTTTTAATTTCCACGCAAATCAATGCTAACTTTCTATGCCAAATTGATACTTACTGCTAGATGCATGGAATATAAATAAACTCTCTCAATAACAAATTAACAAAGAAAAATATCTTTTAGCCAATATACGAGTACAAGTAAGTGCTATACTCCATGCCCCGAAGAACAATACACATCAACGAAAAGCTCACATGATCAGAGAGAGAGATCTCTCTCGAATCCGAAAGCTCGTCGGTGTTATATTGTTGAACTAACTAAACATTACTGCCCAGCTGATTTTTATTCTGTGATGGAGAGTATTCGTAGCTGATCTTAGTGACGAACGCAGTCGATCGTGTAGTTTTAGTGTGATTTTGTTTACGTTCTGGGCTTGGTTCCTTGAGCGTCTCTCCATCAAACTGGACCATGTCTCAAACGCCAGCTCCAGCCGAACCAGTTGCACCTAACAAGATCCCTGATCAAACGATCTTCGACAACTATGCGACTCCATTGGTGGGACAATTTCTAAATCTACCCAGAGAACCGGTGAAAATAACCTGCCCGGCATGTCACATCAACGCCGAATCGGAGGTGACGCATGACCTTAAATGGTACACCAGCACGATCAATGGCTTATATTCGTGTGTCTTTGTGTAAGTTTCAACAAAAATCCATCGAAAAATCGAATCCGATGGAACACAATTATTTTTCCACCCACAGCCCACCGAGTGGGATGAAATTGAAATGATGTCATGCTGTACGAATACGAGTGTTCATAGTTCGGGGCAGGCGGTGAAAGTTGCGTCACTGTAGCCAACAAAATTTGGCGTATCCCCTGCTGGGAAAGGAATTTCCCTACATATGAATACACGTAGTCGTATATCCTCGGCTGTTTATTTTCAATTTTCCAATTCTATCCATCAGATCGATATTTAGTTTGTTTTACATTTATATATGTATATACTAGTAGATAGATATTTAACACGTGGATTGTCTTTTTGTTTACTTGTAGAATGTTTTGCTGTTGCTTCTGTCGGAGTTTCTCGCATCCATGCAAACACACTGACAGAAACCATTATTGTCGAAATTGTGGCTGCTACTTTGGACGCGTAATGAAACCGAAAAAGTATCTGAAGAAAACCAAGGCGAAGTGAATATGCAAGTGATTATTAGAGATACTCGTACATATATTATTCGTATATCTAATTTTCCTTTTCTTTTATTTTTTATCGAGAGCAAATAAATCTATTTTTGGAAACATTTCTTGGTTTTGTGTAATTTATTTTCTCTTTTTCGTTTTTTTTTTTGCTTTGTTTTTGCATTTTTGAGGCACTTTCTGTGGGTTTTTGAACGGAATGTTGATGTTGGTGTTTCGGAAAATGTTTCAAGATCGACAGTGTAATTTGGTTGGTTTTGAAATCTGTCGAATGGAGTATGCGGTTTGGCCGTTTTGGTTAGAGCCATCTCAAGATCTACCGGCTGATGTGAGTTCCTATGTCAATCAATTCGGGAAAGATCGGGGTTGGCGCGTTAGATGTTTTGTAGAAACCATTAATAGTGGATGTTGTTTTTGGGTCTGTTCTTTTGATAGATTTATTGCTTAAAATTTCGAGTGAGGAAGAGATTAGTTTTCGACTTACTGAAGGGTGAACGCCTAGAGAACGATGAGTAATTTGCGGTGAAGGTTTTGTTCCCTCCAACAAATGTGTTGGAATGATGTATTACAGAGGCGTTGGAGATTTTTTTGATGTTTACATTTTTGTATTTTTGTTGTATTTTAGAAGATTTGTCCTATTTAGAGAAGTTCCGAGGTGCTTCGGTTTTGTTTGCCAAGCCTTAGATCATGTAATGAATGCGTACATTATCCTTGAACCACAAACCGTTCACAATTTTCAAACTTCGGCTTTTTTATTATTTCCCAAAGTTTTTTTTAGCTCCACTGATTAAAAGAAGATTTAGAAAAAAATGGGATTTTGCGTGGTGATTGATCGGGAATGTCCCACAATTTGGATTGTGTTAGCAGTGCAACAAACAAGTTCGTACCGAGGTGCTTGCTTTACTTCCTAGTCGTAGTTCCTGGTAATTGCATGAATGAACTCATATTCATGCAGGCTAAAATGGCAAAGGCATGCTTGGTCAGTAGCATAATACTGGCCTACGCCCTCATAGGGCTCAGAACGCGACGAATCAACTAATGGCCTATAATGGAAATGGATTCAGTGTTGACGGCCTTTGCAAACAACGACCTCCGGATCTGCACATGAAATGTTCGGACCCTTAACAGCTCACGTGCAGTCGAGCAATTAGCAGATGAATATCATATTACCGCTATCCAGGAAGTGCGATGGGATGGGCTTGAAAAAAGGGGGATGGAAAACTATGATATACTCTAGTGATTGCTATAGGGGGAAAAAATAGTGCTAATTCGGATGCAGATTTGCCATATGCGGCAGACGTAACATAAGCTTAGTATGTGCACACGCCCCTAAAGAAGACAAAGACGACACCACCAATGAATGTTTGTATGAGATCCTCGACAAGAAAAAAGAGCAACGTCCGAAGTATGACGTTAAAATCGTATTTTCTACTTTTAACGCCAGTTGGCAGTCATAACCTACACGACACCACGTCTGGCAATGGACTTATGCTGATTGACTTTGCGGCGGGATGAAATACCATTATAGCAAGGACAACAAAAAGCTAAGAATTGACCACATTGCGATAGACGTAAAGCATGCCTCCAGTATTCTGGACATCCGAACTTTCCTGGCAGTTAAATTTGACGCGATTACCAAGCCCGTATCCTGAAACCCATTAGCAACTCCAATGCCGCCAGTATTAAGCATCAAAAACCAGTGGTAATACTGGCCATATGCCGTAAGAGACACCGCAACTCATATGATGGGTTTCAACCGACCGCAACCAAGAAATCCGTGGTTCGATGAAGAATGCCGACAAGCACATGCAGCTACACAAGAAGCGGCCCTGCAAGGAAGAACGAAAGCCGCTCGTGAGCCCTATGAGCAGAAGAGTCAGGAAGAACATCGGCTTCTCCAGAAGAAGAAAAAAGAGCATGAGAAGCATGCGATAGAAGATATCGAGACTTTTGTACTCCAAGAATAACGTACGGAAACGAAAGCAAAAAGAACATGTCAAGGCAAGAAGACCCGTATAGAAACTGGCTGAGTGGAAGATGGACACCTTGTAGTAGCAGTTACAATCAGTGCAGAAAATACGGAAAAACCTTTCTGCAGATGCCCAACATCTCGGAGTCAGACAGAGTAAACCATTCAACTTAGACAATGAAAGTCAAAACTTCCGTCCATCTGACCAAAATGAAGTAAGGATAGCAAAATCTAAGCTGAAAACCAACAAAGCAGGTGAACCTGACGGCTTACCGAGCTAATTTCTCAGATCTGGTCAAAAGAGTGTATGCTTGACGAATGGAATCTCAGTACTCTGTAACCGATACACAAAAAAGGTGACTTCCTCAATTGCGCCACCTATAGAGTTATATAGTAAGTCTCCTCAACATCGCATACAAGATCTTATCTGCAATATTGTGCAACAACCTTACGGATCCCTACCAGTGGGGTCTCAGACCAGGGAGAGACCACAATCTATCAAGTCTCACACCCACTGATTCTGGAAAAAAACTCCAAATCGATACAAAAGATCTTTTCATCAATTTTAAGAGCGCATATGACAGCGTTTATAGGGACGAGTTGTATGGAGCCATGTCTAGGTTTGGCATCCCTACCAAGCTCATCCGTTTGTGCAGAATGACGATTGAGAACGCTCACAAGACGATGAGCTGTCATTTGACTTCTTTACCATCATACTTGAAAGAATTGCGCGGAACTCACAAAAGAACACGGGAGGTACAATCTGTCAAAAGTCTGTGTAACTATTATACTGGCGTACGTCCATGATATCGAAATAATTGCTAAAACTCAGTGGGCTGTCACTGGTGCGTTTGCTAGTATTGAAACGGAAGCTACCAAAATGGCTTTTGAGGTAAATGAGTGCAAAATCAGGTATACGCTGTCAACAAGAAGGGACAGTATCGAGGAACTAGACACAACGTCGCAGTTAATATTTCGATGTCCAAGGACTGCGTCAACCTTGACTCTGCTATCCGTTTTGCCAACAAGACCTCAGCAGAAATAAAACAAAGAATCACTCTTGTCAATCGCTTGTTTTTGAGGATAAGAAGGCAATTGGGTAGTTAGGCGCTATCCCGAAAAATTAAGGAGACTCTATATAAGACCTTGATCATCCTAGTCCTACTTTATGGCGCTGAATCATTGCCTCTATCGAAACCTGATGAAGATATCCTCAGTTTTTTCGAGAGCGAAATCCTTCGAAAAATATTCGGTCCCGTTTGCATTGACGTTAACCTAGTCAGAAAATTGCGCATTGCCGCAGAGTCTTCGAATCTAACCTCATCGTAGGTGAGGGACTTGTTAATTGAGACCCAGGTTCACCTCCATCTGTAGCGCCACCTAAATAAATAAAGTAAAAAAAAAAAAACCGTAAAACAGTTTTAGTAATTCCATATATGTACAAAAATCATGAGAATCACAAAGAAGGAAATTGTTTGTGGAGTAGATTTTTAATGAAGAGGTTGCGAAGGGATTCAGTACCGCCATGTGAGCTCTGTCAAGATAAAGCATCAAGAAATCTGGTGAATATATGTATAAACAATGAAAAGGTTGCAAACAAGGGTTTTGAAAATTTTCGACAACATTCATCTTAAAATCTTTCAAGACTTGTTGCTGCAAGAATGGCATCAATATTCTATGACGAATTAAGCTGTTTACCAACACGCTACTCGACTTATTGTCTGCTAATGTCCAATTTCGAGCTGTTAATGCCGGGTGGTTTTAATTTTTTTTTATGGCGGTATTGACCTGCTAATTACGGCTATTTTAAAGATCTATTGTTGCACAAAAAGTAGGTTTAAGATGCCTGATGGAACTCAACTTTCTTATTGATCTTGAAAGATACTGGTTGAGATATTTTGCATTCACTAAGATTTCTCCGAGAAAGTAGAGCCACGCATTCCCTAGTATGTGTTCCGGCTTTCATCGCCTTCCATAAATTCAGTTTTCTGGCTCCTTCTAAATTTGTATAAGCGATATCAAAGCTGACAGTGTTCCATTAGGAAACTGATAAGTTTCTTGATACAATCCCTTTTGAAGTTAAGAGACAATTTCGATTTATTTTGTACAGCTTTAAAGCTGTTTTAGTCTCGAAGAGCCGGTATAATCTCCCAATAGTATAAACAGACTTTATTCTCCCAACTTTTGATCGATGAATTTGTTGCTGAATACGAGATGACGCAAGAAGACTTTGGGCCATTGGAAAGGATCAGCTGAACCCTTTATTTCCAGGTTATGGGCCTTTTCATTGATTTCAATACCCTTGTGCTCTGTTACTCACTAGAACTTGACTTTGTTCATTTTTGAATAGTCTAGAAGTGTGTTGAAGTAGTGTTGCACCAACTAAGAGTCAAATAAATTTGAGCTTAAGGATTTCAGTACTAGCATATTCTTTGATAGCACCAAGCTCAGCCTGAATCCATTTTGAGATCACAAAAAGCACCTACACACGGGGCAAGCTTTGACACAATTTCCAATTACAACTTTCAACCCACAGGAAAATTGCCTCGTGTGGAGGCCAATAAATTGGCAGATTGCGTCGGGCAATATTACAAGCTCTGTTCTACACTCGATAACGTCCTAAGAATTGTGTCGTGTACAGGCAAATTGCCACAATTTTATTCTCAATATTCATCTGGCATTCATTGGGTGAAGATCGGTTGTTAAAAAAAGCGGAATTGTCCTTAGTCTTCATCAGGGGTTTAGGATATACATAGCTCAAGTTATCACTAAAGATTCTCTTCAGATTTGGTTAGCCTGAATTTGGCCTATACGTTTGTTTTTTTTTTTTCAGAAAAGTCGTGTATATTGCATGGACCACAGGCAATTTCAGGAAACTGGAGTACGGAGCAACGCATTAAACTGCCTCATCACAATTGGTGTCAGATATCACTTATGGAGGGTTGTATGCATTTTTCCACTCGCTTGCAACATCCGTAAGTTAGGAGCCTTTTTTCTTCCTATCGCCTGAGAATGAGTTTGGACTATGAGAATGTAACTTTAACTTCGGCCCTGTCTTCCAATCTGTTAAATGAAGCAGGTTTCGATATTCTAATAAGCCCCTTGTATTCTCTTCGCCTTGGCTGATAAGGACTTTAGATATTTCTAAAATGAGTTTAAAGTGTCCTATTGACCTATGAATGCGTTTTCGAAAAGCAAATTCACCTAGCTGGCTGGATTCACATGGTCTAACACGGAGCCTTCGGATAATTTTCGGCTGATGTTTGCTTGATGTCACTGTTAGACGAATCACAATCGATTATTTCATTGATGTTCGTTTATTTTATACAAAATTTAGCAGGGAACCAATTTTGCTAATGGCCAAAATGAAGGCAGGATATTCTTAGGCACAACTTGGCACTTTCATAATGCTTCAATACACTTTATAAAAATTATTGATGTATCTGTACACCCTGAGAAATTACACAAAAAGATCATTCGCAACATTCCAAGTGATTTCTCTGAAAAAAAAAAAAAAAAATAAACACGCAGTTCCTATTTTCGAAACAATATGATCTCTGTTCATACTTGAAAAGCGTATCGCAATTAATCTTTTGTATAATACTCGTATGATGTAATAGCCGCACTACAACATTTGCCTCTTAATCCAATTAAGTACCGGGCCGTTCTTGATTGTCTGACCTCATTGTGTCGAATTGTGTGTTCACCATTACATACCGAATCACTCAAAAAATTCCAAACAATATAATTGCTCAAACAGCAAGTAGTGTGAAGAAAAAAAATATATTCAAATGTGCCATTTCCAATTCTCCTCATCTAGACCCAGCAAAGTATCTAGAAAATATAATTGAAAAAAAAAGCTTCACATCTATGAGAACAAATATAGCCGCTCAAACAATTCTGTATACAATCACCAGCCGTCTGTGAAGTTCAGTGTTGTGGGGTATTTTACTGCATTCGTACCGACCTAACCGGACTGGGATTATAATAATCACGTTCTCACTCTTGGCCACAACAGGTTCTAGTCGAAATTTGAAGATTGCGCCCCCAGCTATCACACAAGACCCTAACACTCCAAAGAGATGGTTGAAGTGCAAACGACAGTCATAGTGGATGAGCCGGTACCAATTCCGGCCGCAGTTCCCCCAAAAGTTTTCTACTTCGCTGTCGGTCCAAGTGCTCATGACGTCACTTGTCCATTCTGCAAAACCGAAGGTAAAACTAGACTAAAACGAAAATGGCTACGTTGTTACCGGCAGCATTATTGCTCCAGTTGCGGCGAGTATCTAGGAACATATCGACGACCACAGCTTTAGATTTGAAACTCTAGTGATGATTCAATTGTTCCATTGTACTCGTATCTTTTGATTCATTCTTTCATTGATGATGTATCTAAATATAAAAAAAAAAAACCCAAATAAAACAAATTTGAAAATTGAGATTGTTATTTTTCACTTCTCAGTATTTCAACTCTAGAAGATCTTTCATTTTTCAGAGAGACCGATCGTGAGCTAGCCTAATGAAAGCTCTACTGCAAGATCTATGCTCACTTGTCGGATTGTGTTTAGTTGATTCTTGACTAAGTTCAGTTGTGGATGGGTTAGCTTGTTGCATGACGTCGAATCCGTGGAGTTTGTGGCGAAAACAAAAGTGAATTTATTATTATTTTGTTTTTGGTTTTTTTTTTTTTTGTGACGACGACGATCAATTTGGGAGCGAGAAAGCTTTTTTTGGAAAATGGAAGAGTCTGTTCCGATCTCTAAAAATATTGGCCATCTTAAGAAGGAGCCGACAGAAATTACCTGCCCCGCCTGCAATGCTGCTGGATTGAGTGTATTACGTGAAGAAGTTGTTACCTGTACTCAGAAGATTGTTGCTGTCATTAATTTTTGTTGCTGTTGGTAAGTAGTCACTTGAATTGGACCCTTGAGTGCGGGACATTAATCTGGTTCTTAGTGGTTGTGCTGTATGTGGATTTTTTAAATAGGTCAATGTTTGTGTTTTTAGTGAACAACAAGAATTTGAACACAACATTTATTCTGTGCAAAAGTTGTGACAGACAGATCTTCGAACAGAGCGTGCTGCTGTTTTTTACACTAATATTCTGCTTTGTCTGTAGAATTTGCAGTAGAAGAAGGTTTCCGTATTATTCAAAGTTATTTTGAAAATTGTTTGTTGGTTTATCATAACCGGACATCTTAGCTCACAATTTGCCATATTTTGGATAAATTTCAGAAGAAACTCTAGGCCGCTGTGAGTAAAAGTTTCGGCGTCGATCGCAACACTTTGAGCTTGGTATGTCCAAAGTAAGATCTCGGTCTACACCCGTAAAAGGTCTAGCTGGTGCAGGATTTCAGGTCACTAGATGATTAATTGTTGCGGGAGCTTGTAGATTTAGCTTTTGAGCAGTTTGAAGTTGACCCCTTCTTTTTAGACAAGGCGCACTTTTGTCTCATTGGGTTTTGAACGAGCAAAATTGCCCTTTCTGGAGTGAGATAAATCGATAAGAGACTAATACGACTCAGCTACATAACGAAAGTGCATTGTTCGGTGTGATCTGCACGTAAAAATGAGGCCAGAGCCAGCGTTTCAGTCAACGGCAAACTTTACCGGACATTGATTGGGAATTTCTTTCTTCGAAAATATGAATGACATTGACCAGAACGATATTTGGCCACAACAAGGTGGAGCTATTTGCCATATTGCCCATGACTTATTGAGAACTCGATTCAAGGAAAATTTTGTAATTCGAAATGGACCAGTGGATTGGTCACCGAAATCATGCTATTTGACGCCAGTCGATTAGCTCAGTTTGGTGTGTGCTGCTGATAAACCACAAATCATTTGGGCCTTCGAAGTCGATATTCAGCGCGTTATCAGTGCGATAGAGCCCTAAGCGCTCGAAAAAGTAGAGCGGCATGGTTTACGACACTTGTATAGCTCTTAAAGTGCATCCTGAAACACATTCATTTAATCATCAGATAGTGAGATGATCTTTTGCATTGTCTCGGTTTTGTCTTCTAACATAAAGATATGTGTACGAGTATATCACAGTAACTCATATGTAAGGCTTTGTACTCGTATGTGATTCAATAAAAATGGATGCGTAAGCACCGAGCCCTGTGGCAAATCTTGGTAAGCAGTTTTAGAGATAAGTTCATGCCACATCGCCATAAGGCAATCGAAACTTTTAAATTGGAGTGATCAGTCATTTTTGCACAGGCCTAAGATTATGTCTGTAACTGAGATCATTTCGACTGTTGCGGTACCCTTTTGGACAGAGATATTCTATTCCTCGTATTAGCATATTGAAAGTGTAAATCATGGAATTGGTCCTTGTAACTCTGCTTTTTAAATTGGCTAAGTACTCGTATATCGTTCTTCCAATACCTACACGGGTTATTGTGTAACTGTCTTCTTATTTAAAGTTATGTTCTGTTTTCACGGCAGGCAGAAAACGCAGTTGATAAGTCTACAGCAGTGATAAGGCAAGCTTCATATTGGATACAAGGATATAAGCAATCTTGCAGCAGAATCGGGATCCGTTTTAGTTAAGTTTTTCGTAGATGAGTTCACTTTGATTGTTTGACGCCGAAGTTGAAGATTGCTAGTGTTACCGATTATCGTAGTAAGTTCCACGTTCTTTTCATGATTTGTCTTCAAGTGTTCTCCAATCATAACCACTTTTTTTGTTCAGTGATGGTACGTGTGTCATTAACTCTTCCTTTCGTTGCAATACTTACAAACTTGTTATGTGGTTAGGGGATGCTCGCAAGGCAATCGACAAAGTACAGGCCTGTTCTATTCAGTTTTGCATAATGAAAGCTTGTGAGAGTCATTCTCTGTGCAAAATGAAAAATCAAATACAAGTATGGTGCAACTGAAGTATATCAAACACAGGCCACAACGATTTTGTTTTGCCGGATTCTTACCAATTTAAGTCACCTTTATAAAGCAATCCTTGTCTGTATATTTTCTGCCTGACGAACTGGCAAAACTCGAGCTGAGTGTCGATAAACAGCCGTTGTCGTGTCACATTGCTTCCCCTATCTGTTGTTTCAAGCTTAAAAAGTTGCACAGAATTCTTGCCGCAGTCTGGCTTACCCTTTTCCTTAGATGCTAGTCATAAAGTTTTCTTTAGTTTTGGGAGAAGGAAATTCACAGAATTTGGTTGTCTTACTTTATTTTTATTTATTCTATTTTCATCGATTGCAAATTAATACACTAAGATTCAGTGATAAGGTGCCTAGAGTACCAGAACCCACCACGTCAGTGCCGAGTACCTGCAGCCTGATACGAGCGTAAGCCGGACATTCACAGAGATTGTGCTCCGCGGTGGCGTCATCACTTCGCAGGATGTTTTGTCACTTATGCCCAGCACATTTAAGTGCTTTGCAAAAGTGATCAACCTGCAGTCTTTCCTACTGAGGGACAGCAGAAAGGCTGTCTTCCTAGAGATCTCGGCAAGCATTCGTTTGGTCTGCCTGCAGCCCCGGGAGCTATGTCATCTGCAGTTGTGCTAACATGAGACCAAACTATCAAAGGAAGCCTTAACCGAGGACGCAGGCAGACCCAACGTAGGTTAGGGTCCTGAAAAACTCTCCTACGAACCTAATCTGGCAAGTTCATCGGCGATTCCATTTCCCGAAAATCCATGGTGCCCTGAATTTAGTCTTCCGACTACTTTCGGTGATCGCTTACATTCTTAAATTAGCTTGAAGGTCGTAAGAGGGTTCAGCAAGGTGCTAAGCGAAGCTTGGCTTTTACTGCAGGTGCAAATGCTTCGCCCGATCCAGTTGTTTTCCGCAATATAGTTCGCTGTAATCAAGATTGCTTAAATCTCCGCTTGGAAGACGGGTACGAGCTTGCCTAGTGTGAAGTGAAATCTAATGTTGCGTCCTCCTGAAAGACACCAGCGCCAAAACCTACATTGGTCCGTGAAGACCCAACTACATTTCTTTCCTGGCTCAGATTCAGGCCGAAACCAGTCCCGGGCACAGAGAAAGTCGATTTCGTATTTTTTTCGCAACATGAGTTCTGGTGTCATTGCATCGGACGGCATGTCCGTAAGACCAGAGTCGTAAGACAGCCGACGCGCAAAGTCATCAAATCAAGTTGTACACAAAGACCACTTCACTTTAAATGGAAGATGGCTTTGACAGTGCAGCCCATGATACGAATATCAAGGGGAGGGAGATTCATCAATGCATCTAGAGCGGAGTCAGTAGTGCTGGGGAAAGCCCCCATGCATTCGAGGCTTTAGAGTCTGGTAAAAGCAGCAATCACATATTTCCGCGAGAGTTTATTCCACAAGACAACCGACGCATAGGATATAATTGGCCTTATCATAGCCGTGTAGATCCAAAGAACCCTTCTCGGTGACAAGCCCCATGTCTTGCCGACAGCTCCTTTGCACTGCCAGAAGGCCGACAGCGTCTTTGATGCATTCGACGTAACATGTTTAGTCCAGAGAAGTTGTTATCTAGGAGGACACCCAAATACTTCTTTGGAGAATTGGATGGTGATGTCTTTAAGCACTAGATGCGTCAGACCAAACAGCCTCGTCCTTCTCGTAAAAAGAACAACTTCAGTCTTGAAAGGATTGACTTAAAGACCATTACTAGTGCACCAGTCGTCGATCACTTCTAGGGCATCTATTTTGACAGATGAGTCCAAAATTCTCTCTGGAAACATCGTTTATTCTAATAGGACTTGCTAACGAGTTCCACAACCGGATAACATTGATAAAAAAAACTGGCGTTTGGATATACGACAAGAATATCTCGAATGCAAAAAGGTATCGCGATCTCATTGATAAGGACATTTGTAATCTATCAAACCAGGTCCATGTGCTTGCATGATGCTGAAGAGCATTATTAATGTGTGATACTGCATGAGGTTATTGAAAGGTAGATTGAGAATTTATCTGAAAAAGGTAGATGTCCGGCCATATACTCTCATCGTGCTGTACTATTATATGCAAGATTGAGTTTTCTTCTGCTAGAGTCACTACAATTTCCGCACACATCACAACCATATGTTAAAATTGGGACAATAAGTGTTTTACCTAACATTAATCGTTGTGTGTCCCACGAGCTTCGAAGTGCACCGTACGGTTTACCAACAATTAGTGTTATCAAACACTATTTTTTAGAGACTAAACATACTCTATTAGGGAGTCTTGAAGTAGAACTTGCGTAAAATACGAAGTTTCTAAAGCCTTCTGGGATATTATTATGCATTCTGACTTAAGAAGATTTAAGAAAAGTTCGTTTTCTGCTAACCACTGTGAGATTTTTCTTCAGCCTCCACTCCATAAGTAAATCCACATTGTCCTGGACTTGACCAAGTGGGCAGATTTTATACAATTGGACATCGTCCCCATACATTTGGGTAAATGACTATGTTATTGTCGACGGAAGCTCATTTATTTACAATGAGAACAGAAGTGGCCAGAGAATTGATCCCTGAGGAACACCTCTAAATATGGGAAGGAATTCTCAAATACAATGATTAACCTTCACAGCATGGTGCCTCTTGCATAGGTAGGGAGATATTAACTTGACGGAAGCGGGCGAAAAACTTAACAGCGTTGAGAGTATCCCACACAAATTGCCTTGGTCTAATTTGCTAAAGGCCTTTGAGTGCTAAAAGAGTGACTTTACCCATATCTTAAGCTCTCCTTATATCTTCAATAACATATTTTATAAGTGCTGTTATGGAGCAGTTTGTTGTTATACGTACGAGTATAACACTTCCAACCATTCTAGAGAAATCAAAGGATATTCCCGTAGAGCTCATAGGATCCGTACCCGAATACCTATCTATATATGTATACTTGCATCGTGGATGCTCCTGCAAGAGCTGGGAATAGTAAGCTTAAAAAGTTCTGGTTAAGTGCATTGCAATCAACATTTTCAAGTCTGTTTTTGTTCATTTTTCCCAATATCAATTGGCGTAAATTTTTCCACAATTGTCGTCCGCTTATGAGTTGATTTAATGAGTTTCAGAGGTTTGTAGTAGTTTCGACCATGCGCATTCTACCTAGTGTGTTTCCAGCGATTGCAAGTTTGGATCAAACCAGGGTTTGAAAAATAGCGCAAGAGTTGTTTTTATTTGGTCTGTACACATTTCCCGCGATAAGTTTGTCGTCGTCGCACACTATATCAACAAACACATATTCAATGTCACTACCTTACCTACTTACTTAAGTGGCGCTACAGTTTGGCGTAAATCTGGGCCTCAACTAATAAGCCCCTCCAGTTAATTCGGTCTTCAGCTACCTGCCTCTGGTTGCACACTTCAAGTCGGTTGAGGTCCCCTTCTACTTGTGCGCGCCACCTATGGTGAGGTCTTCCTCTACTGCGTTGTTAGATTCGAAAACTCTGCGGGCTGGAACATTTGTGTCCATTCGTTCTACATGTCGCAGGCATCACAGATGACTGATACATAGTTCTCTAACTAGGTCGATGGCGGCGTAGACCTCATATAGTTCGTCGTTGAATCCAAAACCCGACAACGCAAACGGGACCGGATATTTTTCGAAGGATTTTTTTCTCGAAACGACTGAGAATATCTTCATGCCCTTTCCGTACGGTCCATTCTTTTGCACCATACAGTGGTGATCAAGTTATTCGCCCTCTTGGCGCAAAGAAACAGCAAGAGTGATTCCTCGTTTTATTTCTGCTGAGGTGTTGTAGGCAGAATTTATAGCAGAGCCAAGGTAGACTATTTCACTACCTCGAAATTATAGCCGTCGATTCGTCGATGTTGTATGTCCCTTCTTATTGACAGCATATACTCGTACTTGGTCTTACCGTCATTTACTGCTAAACCCGTGTTGACAGCTTCCGTTCCAATACTAGCGGATGCAGCGGTGACAGCTGATCGAGTTCTTCCAATTATATCGATATTACGGCATACGCTAGTAGTTGCAAAGGCTTTTGAATGATTGTGCGTCCACTGCTCGAGTGAGTTCCGCACAATTTTTCAAGAAGAGCGGGTCACCTTGTCTAAAACCTATTTTGACATCAAAGCTCTCTGTTAAGTCGTTAGCTATCATCACGGAACAGCTAGCGTTCTCAATCATCCTCCTGCACAGACGAACGAGTGTCCTTAATGGCTGAAATGATCGTGGGCATCGATTTTGTCTTTTGTCTTTTGTCCAGGATCTGCCGGACTGTGAAGAGTTGGTCGATTGTGGACCTTCGTGGTCTGAAACCCCACTGATAGGAACCAATTAGGTTGTTTGCGAATAGTTTCGGACGTTTACACAATGTGGCAGATAAGAGCTAGTATCCGATGGCGAGAAAACTTATACATTCCTCTATAGTTGTAGCAGTGGAGGGGTCTGTATTTGCCTGGATCGGACATATGGTGTTGAGATTCCATTCTTCAGGAGTACTTCAAAGCAGATGTGAGAAATGCATTCTCACCACAAAGCCATTCCCAGAGGCTTTGAATACCTCGGTCGGTTAGCCTTCTCGTCCAGCTGCTTTGTCGGATTTCGCTTAGATATAGCTATCCTTACTTCGTTTTGGTCAAATAGATGGGAGTTTTGACTATCATTGTCTAAGTTGACTGGTCTATTCTACCTGACCGGGGAACCGACTGTGTCTCAAGTACAAGGTTTCCTTCTTTATCTTGGGGTGGCCGTGGTGTAGTAGTACTAGCAATCGCTTCTCCGTTCCTCTATCTAGATAGCAAAGGTCTAATCCAGGACAGATTGGCGGTGCCGCTAATCTTCCACGTCGCTCGAACAGCTGCGGACAGGCGACTCAACTACGAGAGAGACGTCGCACATGGCAGTGCGGAGCTTCTCCGGTTCAGTAGGTCGGTAGGGTGTCGCGACAGGAGGGATGTTGCTCAGCAGCACCAGCAGTTTTGGTGGCTTAATGAAGGCGAGGATGCTTCGTCGTCGAACCCCTCCAGCAATAGATAGCTTCATGTGAAGAAGAGTGGTCCAGCCTAAGTTTTGTTTTTTTTAGCCATGGCCGGCTTACATAGTTTTAGGTAGGTTTAAGTTAGATTGTAAGAAAAAAATATAAAAAATCAAAAAAAAAAAAATAAAAATAAAAATAAAAAAAATTAAAAAAAAAAAAAATGTACATATTAGATGTAAGTAGGTTAAGTAGATTAAGATATATCTTTTAGGTAGTATGTAGGTTTTTAGGTTTAAGTTTTATAAAAAAATAAAATGTCCATATACTAAGTTTTTACTTAAAATTGATTTTCTTAGTTTTAGTTTCATTAAATATAAAAATAAATATAGACTGTAAGATCCGTCGAAAGACATAGTTTAAGTGTTAGGATTAATTTAGAGTGCCCGCATGGGGCCAGTAAGTTAGTATAAGAATATTTGTAAGTTATTTAAGCTAATTTTTAAGCGTTTTTTTGTCTAGCATGTAAGAGTAAATTAAGGAATCAAATAAAAATGCATATAAATTGTAAAAAAAAAAAGCAATCGCTTCTCAGTCGGAGGGTCAAGGTTCGAATCCTAGCCACGACAAGCTTTCCTTTGTGTAATTGGAACTCAGTCAGAAAAATCTGCGTGTGAAGGCATAACACTGACATGTTGATTTGGCTGTTGTAGGGTTTTCAAGCACAAAAGAACCGTTAAAATTCACAACCTCACCATTCCGAGTGAAGAAAATCTCTCCGTCCTATTCGGACTCCCACCCCTGGAGAGTCAATATCGAAACCAAACACACCTGAGTTTCAAACCACTACATCACAAACTTTCCTTTCTCCTCCTTCTACCTTTCCGCCCGCGCCTTGGCAACAGTGTAAGGGTATTCATAACCCCTTTGGCGCGCGTAAATTATAAAAAAAAAAAAAAAAAAAAAAAAAAATCTCGACAGGCTTCCGTACGGGTCTTCTCGCCTTGACACGTTCTTTTTACCTTCTTGATAGTACAACCTTTTAATATCTTCAATCGCGCGCTTTTCGTGCTCCTTTCTCTTTTTCTGGAGAAACCGATGTTCTTCCCGTCTCTTCTGATCGTATAGGTCACGAGTGGCTCTATGTTAGTCCTTTATTACAGCGCCTCCTTACTCGCTGGCTATTTAGCTGCATGTGCTTGCCGGCTATTCTTCATCAATCCAGGAATTTATTGGTAGTGGTCCGATGAAACTCAGTTCATCAGTTGCGGCGTCTCTTACGGCATGTTGCTAGAGTTACCACTGGTCTTCGGTGCTTGATGCTGACTGCATAGGAGTTGTTAGGAGATTTCGCCGAACGCGTAGATCCTGGCGGTCTCTTGCGACTACAGCTTTCTACGTTATATCTTCTCACTGTAGTTCTTCTTTGTTGTGACGGTTGGGAAGTCCGCATTCGCACCTTGGCCGCAATAAGGGGGTGATCCGTGTCAATGTGTTGGCTGCCTGGATCGTTCGGACATCCAGAATACTAGAAGCCTTACGTCTATCGCAATGCGATCAATTTGATTTCATGAATGTATACTGAGATGAGGAATCACTACACGGCAAGTAGTGATATTTCGTCCAGTCGCAAAGTCAATAAGCCTAAGTCCATTTCTAAACATAATATGGTGTTGGCTATGCTTACCAATTGTCTTATCAAAGATGACCTTCTATCCTACGAGTATGTTATTCGAAATTTGTCATATTTAGGACATTGATCATATGCTTTATGGACGAAGAATGTTGCTAATTCGTTGGTGGCGTCACTCTTGTCTTCGGTAGTGATATGGGCGCATATTAGGTGTTTCATACCTTCGATATTATCTCTAACATTTGTGTATTGTTCAATCAGTCGTATAATAGTTGCGTCACGTAAAAATTGCTTTGCCGTAATTTTGATTTATTTAGGTGTACATACATATATTGTTGACGCGTCTGTTTTCATTTGCCAGATGCATGCCACAGATGAGGAAAAGCCCCTTTTTTTGGTTTCATATGGATGTCTTCCTTGCAAATTGTAACCTGATCCTTGAAAACATACTCCTTTCGGATGGTGTTGTTTTGTAAAGGCTTAATTAAACCTTTTCTAGCAATTTTCCAGCAATCATAACTACGATGTCATCACCGAAAGCTCTTCTTTTTGGCACGGAAGAAAGTATAAAACTCTCGTACTCTATATAGCAGATCACGTGCATAAGACTGAACCTTGCGGTATACCATCAGTTGTCTGAAACCTCTCTGTATTATCTTATGACTTATAGAAAGGGAAGCTATCTATTGCATTCATAGCAGACTGAAATCCATAAAATGTTGCCAAGATTTTTCCGGACATATAAAAACGGAGTAAGTTTAGGCACAGTGTTTAAGGCGTTTGTAATCACGTGATAAAAGTCCTATGCTTGCTATTTTATTGTGGATCCTAAGTGCCTGACCAGTTTATTAGCGGCGTAGTGACATCTTGTGTTGCTTAGTCATGTCGGTGCAATATGCGCTGCAGTCTCTAACCTTTCTTGGATTTATGGTGCTTGAAGTTAGATATCTGAGCGGTACTTGACTGTTTAAATATTGGGTATAGTCGACCCGGGCTGAGCCACGTAGCGTAAACTAAAGTGTATTTGACTGAAGAATTGGTGTATGCAGAGTTCCTTACGCCAACACCATCGTCTTTTTTGAAGCCAACCGGGAATGGGGTGGTTAAAATCAACGTTGAAGTCAATTTCAGTTAATTGAAGATATGTGCTACATTTAGCTCTTCCCATTGTTGAGTGACTCTCAGTCTGAGGGCAGAGTTAATTATTCGAGAACGTTCATATCGAGAAAGTGTATAGATAGCAGATGGAGCAAAATATAAACAGGTTGACGTTAGTCCGTCTTTCCAATGCAGGCCACCAAAGAGCTTTGTAGTTATGTCTTCGATGAGCTTAAGGACTCATTGAAAAGTGAGCTGAATGACTTAATGAGTTACATATTCTTATCTGGAACGTTTTAAGTCAGCGGTATCTTTATTTGCACCTAGCCTAAAATGCCCACAATATACGGAAACATTGCACGTGCCTGATAAATAATTGAGTCCTTGCCTACCTAACCTAACCTGACGTAATTCTTTACTGTACTTTGATACTGAACTACTATACTTTCAAGACCTTTTTGCTTTAAACTGACGTTACTCCTGTCTTCTTTGCTTCAAGTCTGTCCTGACTGCTAGCGATATTATCACCATCTTCGCTGTGTTACAGTCTACAAAAGAGGTTCTTCCAAATTTCAGCACTAACCGTGTCTTTCCCTCCCTGGTGATTTTTACTTTGTGGTAAAATTTCCGAACCTCATTCCTGCAGGACCATCTTTCTATAACCCCAACGTGGCGTTCTCCGAAATGGCTCTTTTTTATTCGGAGAAGTTTACGCTTGATTTTTCCCTTCCACTGGTATGTACCGATAGCAGGTCTCAACGCAGCCATCGTCCTTGAGTGCAGTGTTGTTTAATTAAGCGTGCTTAATAGATTTAGCCTTGTGGACTTGGTTTTGTTTCTTATATTCATATATATATTTTATTTATTGTAATTCATTTATACATAGTATCTTGATCTTCATCTCCTTGCAGCACACCGATTAAATGGCAAGGCCGGCACGATTTCAATCACTACTGTTCCAAATGCGGATGCTTCATTGGACGTAACATTCAACTTAGCTGGTATAAGCGTCAGATGTTTAAGGCACGACGATCAGCACTCGAAGAAGATATGCAATGGCGAAATTTCCAAAGGCAGCGAAGTGCTGCAGAAGGTGAAAAACAAAACGAACCACCACAACAATGACGATTTCAGGACATAAGCTGAAGGCAATATAGTTTTACAAAAAGAGTTACAAAAACTATTGTAAATGCAGACATATGGTGTAGTATATTTCTATGAAAGTGTTATGGACGTGTACGTTTTGAAGTTTCCAATAAAAGTTCTAGCACACTCAGTTGCTATGGTTTAAGTCATGACAAATTCAGAGTCAAAGACTATATGTGGGGAGGCTCAAAGGCTAGCAGTGTTTGACACGTAAGTTTTTGTATCACAAGACGTCATCGGTCTTAATGTCCGTTTTTCTAATTTCAGATTGTGTACATTTTGTTCTACGACAACGCACATATTTTCCCTGGTATTGATATTACATACATACAAGTGCTTATGTAGATCCAAAATATCCATCTGGTATCGAATTATGTATTTCGTTCTCTTGTTTAAGAAATCGGACGGCCTCTATGTTTTTCACAGAAGGGGCTTCTCAGAGGCGTGTCGTTGTTCTAATTCTTTTACGGTTGCACTCGATCCATCACGTACTTACTTAGGTGGTGCTACAGTTATGGGTGAACCTGAGCCTCAACAAACAGACCTCTCCAGTTAGTCCGGTCTTTAGTTAACTGGCTCCAGTTGCGCATTGTACATCGGTTGAGGTCCCCTTCTACTTATACGCGCAACCTAAGTTGAGGTGTTCCTCTACTATATAGTTCTCCTGAGGTAGGTTCAAAGATTCTTCGGGACGGAGCACTGATGTCCATTCGGTCTACGTGGCTTTTCCATCTCAGGCGACTGATGCTCCATTTTTGACCAGGGCGATGTCGCTGAACAGCTTGTATCGATCGTCGTTGAATCTTCTCCTCCAAGGGCCATTAACCCAAGCGGGACCGAATATTTTTCGAAGGATCTTTCTCTCAAAACGACTGAGATGGAGTTCATGTTTGAGTGCCGTAAAGTAATACTGGGATATCTTATATAGAGTCTCTTTAGTTTTTCGGAATAGCGCCTTACTACTCAATTGCCATCTTGGCATAAAGAAACAATGGCAATAGTGATTCTTCGTTTTATTTCTTCTGAAGTGTTGTTGGCAGAATTCATTGCAGAGCCAAAGTAGATAAAGTCCTTTACTACCTCGAAATTAAGCCGTCGATTGTGACATTCTGTTCAATTCATCGATGTTGGGTGCGCCTTTTTATTGACAGCTTAACCCATTTTGCTAGCTTCCGTTTCAATACTAGCTAACGCACCATTGACACTCCGCTGAGTTCTCCTAACTACCATCAAAAAGTTCCCGGAATTTATTCAGAAAATTACAAATACAAGTTTATTCATCTAAATCTATATTGTCCCCTTCCAAGTAATCCCCATCGACTGCAACACACTTATGCCGGCGCTTGATCCAATCCTCGAAACATTTTTTATATTCGGTTTTCGATATGTCCATCAGTGCTTCCTGCGATTTTTCCATTACTTCCTCTCGGCTGCTGAAACGCGTTCCCCGTAGTGGTTTTCTAACTCGATTGAACAGAAAGAAGCCACAGGGAGCCAAATCAGGTGAATTCGGTGGCTGTTGGATGGTATTCGTCTTTGTTGCATTTTTCGTCAAAAAATTACGAATAATGATGGCACTGTGCGACGGTGCGTTATCATGGCGCAAAATCCACGAGTTTTCTGCCTATTGCTTCACGCAAACGTCTCATAACGCCCAAATAATACTCCTTGTTTACTGTCTGGTCTTCTGGCAAAAATTCATGATGCACCGTTGTAATCCATGAAAACCGTGAGCATTGCCTTCTTTGTTCACTGGAAACGAGGCTCATTTGGAGAACGCCATTCACTTGCCTGATGTCTGGATTGCGTGTCGCACTCATAAACCCACATCTCGTCTCCAGTAATAATCCTTTTGATGAATGTGGGATCGGATTCAGCCTCGCAAATCTTCTCTTTTTCGCCGTCAACACGGTCTCTTTTTTGCATGAAATTGAGGTCTTTTGGCACCAACTTTGCTGCTACACGACGGAAACCCAAATCATTAACCAAAATATCTTGGACGGATCCATAGGCAATGTTCAAGTTCTCCGCTACTCTGTGATGGTTAATTTGCGGTTATTGATCAACATTTCTTTTACTCAGTGTTTTCGTCGGTTTTCGATGTCGATGGTCTGCCACTGCGTTGATCATATTCGATTGACTCACGGCCACTTTTGAACAGCTCGTGCCACTGGTAAACGACCGTTTTCTTTAGAGAATCGTTGCCGAAACACTTTTCCAATATTTCCAACGTTCGCGCACCATTAAATCCGTTTTTTACGCAAAATTGAATACAAGTTCGTTGTCGTCATTGTCATTCTGCACTGACGAACGTATTTGGTAGGAATGCCAAAACTAGAAATGGCTCTATGTACCTATAGCTCGTCTGTTAAATGCTGTCATATGCGGCCTTAAAATCGCTGAAAAGATCGTGGGTATCGATTTTGACTTTTTGAGTTTTTTCTAGGGTCTATCCGAGTGTACGGTGTACGGATAGGGACCAATCAGGTTATTGGCGAAGTATTTCAGACGTTCATGCAATATGGCAGATAAGACGTTGTATCCGATGTAGTTTGCGCAGTTGAGATGTCTCCTTTTTTTAGCAGACGGTGCTGAGATTCCGTAGAGCTCACGAGCATCTTTCATTTATCATTGCAGCACAGCTATGTAGGCTTCTTTTTTTAGCTGCATGTACTTGCCCACATTCCTCGTCGAATCAGGGATTACTTGGTGGTGGTCCGGTGATGGTACGATGGCAGCATTGACAATGGTTTCGGTACTTGATGCAGGGTGCGTAGGAATTGTTGAGCTATTTCGGGATACGCGTTCTACGAGGATTCTGGAGTTCTCTTGCGATTGCAGCTTTTCTACGTTATGTCTTCTCACAGTAGTTCTTCTTTTTTGTGGCGCTTGGGAAATCCGCATTCGCACTAATCTTAGTCGCTCCGAATGTTCGGACGTTCAGAATACTGGAGGCATGGCTTACGTCTATTGCGGAATGATCAATTTGATATAGCGTTTGATGATCCGTAGACCGCCCTGTCCCCTTATGTACGAGTATATTGACATGAGGAAACCGTGTGCTTGCTATAGTTATATTTTGTGGCGCGCAAAGTCAATGAAGTTAATTCCGTTGCCAGACGTGGTTTCGTGTAGGCTATTCTTACCAACTGTCCTACAAAGATGTCCTTCTTTTCTATCCCGGCGTTAAAATCGCCGACTATGATTCTAATGTCATTCTTCGGACATTGCTCATATGTCTTGTTGAGGAGCTCGTAGAAACATTCCTTGGTGGAGTCGTCCTTGTCTTCCGTAAGGGCATGGGCGCATATTAGGCTTACGTTATGGAATTTAGCCTTGATGCGGATTGCCATAAGTCGTTCGTTCACGTGTCGAAAGCATGCGAATAAGCGCTTTTTCTTTTCCCTATAGCAATCATTATATACGAGTATCACAGTTTTTTCTCCTCCTTATGTCCGGCCCATCCCATCGCACTTGATGGATGGCGGTGATATCTCCGTGATAGCGAACATTCCACGTTCAAATCCGAAGGTCGTTTTCTTTTAAAAGTTTGCTAGGGTCGTCTGCAGTGTGTGTATTTTTATCCGAGGCCTTACCTTACCCTTCGGTATGGATTTGTGAGCCCTATGACAGCATAGGCTACTCTAACGCTACTAGTCAGTCACGCCCTTGCTATTTTAGCCTGGATAAGTAAGGGCGTAGTCATGCAGTTACCGGGACCACCACTAGGAGGTAAGGCAAGTACTTCGCTATAATGAAGATAATAAGCCCTTCTCTTCTTCTTATGGCTTGTTGTATGCAGAGCGTCTCAAACTCTGTAACTCACTTACTCGGACTTTTAGTTAGAGGCATAATAGCCTTGGATCATTGGCAAGCTATTCATTTTGAGCATGCCACTTAAGGTGAGCTCTTTCTCCTTTATTGTCGTCCCTCCAAATAGAAATCGAAGTCTCGATGGGCCAGAGCGTAAATTTGCATTCGCCCTGGATGTTCTAGCTAGTTCATGCGAGAGATGTACCAGGTCGAAGTGGCCGAACATTTCTAACAATTCTGTTCTATCTCCTCCTCTAAAACTGGTCAATACAAATGGGATCAACAGCAGTTCGGAGAATCTTGCGCACATCATCCGCATTCGCTAGCGTC
The DNA here is from genome assembly GCA_963966105.1 of Volucella zonaria. Lineage (NCBI taxonomy): Eukaryota > Metazoa > Arthropoda > Insecta > Diptera > Syrphidae > Volucella > Volucella zonaria. The sequence continues at coordinate 174,982,701 of OZ014531.1, read as the reverse complement.
CAGGACTCTGTGTCACAAAGCAGGAATGATAGGATATGTATAAAATATAGAATCTCTTAGCGTTTCTTGGAAAGGGCTTATTTCACATTTGCCTTCTAAGCCAGGAAAACGGCGAACTGTCATTATCAGAGTTAATAACGGAGGTGAGGTATACAAAATCCCTTGGTTTCGACCTTAGTTACAGCTAAGCCCGTTTCCGTCGCTTGTATTCCAACACGCCCAAGCACAGATCAGTGATATCAATGTCATCAGCGTATGCAAGTGGTTGCAGTTTTGGAAAATTGTACCTCTGATACTGGCCTGCGAGTGTTTTCTCTTCTCAAGTCACTGTCTTCACTAAGATCTTAGTGAGATTGCTTCTGAGCTTCTCCTCACCCTCATATGTGTAATCTGACAAGTTTGGCAGGGTTGGCATGCCTATACTGTCGGCTGTCGTTGCGGCTCGGGTCTATATTCAGATGCTGTCGTATGCGGCTTTGAAATTTATAAAGAGGTGGAGTGTATCGATCTGGATTTCTGAGGTTTTCTCTATGAATTTTTGTAGTGCAAATAATTGGTCACCTATGGACTTAGCCAGTCTGAAACGGCGCTAATAGACGCCAACCAGATCGTTGACAAACCATTCACCCAATACAGAATCGACGGCGACCTCCATAGGTAGTAAATATTCTTCATTTCTTCGATCGCTCGCTCCTCATAGCCGCATTGTTTTTTCTCCGAAGACGCCAATGTCCTTTGTTCCTTGTTGTGCGAAATCTGATTTCTGATGGCTTCCTACATCGCTGCCACTTATCTACAGCAACTAATGCAGGTTGTAAGGGTGTTGACTAGAGATAGAATGAGGCATACGGCATGACGAAGGTTCAGGGGGTTTATAGCCATTGAAGCTGTTGAATTTTAAATCTACTCTCCGTTGTTCTCCGTTGTTGTTGCGCCTTGGCTGCACCTGGATAGTGGTCCAAGTTTACTTTTATCGCTCGGAATGTTCGCACATCTAAAATACTGAAAGGGTGCCTTGCGTCAATCACAAGATGAACAATTTGATTGACTGTATTATGATCTGGTGGGCGAAATGCTCTTTTGTGTTAGGCTGCAACTTAAAACAAATCCGCACCTAAATGGACTACGAGTACGTATGCTTTTGTCGGCACAATTTACGATCGTTTGGTCCTTAAAATAAAGGTTCGGTCGAGATATTGTTGTCTATTAGCTTGATGTAGTCGAGCCAGTGTAGTCGATGCGTTTTGGCTTTATATGTAGACTACGCCAAAAGGTTGATATTGTTCGTGGTTATATTTTCTTCTCCGCGAACTCTCCTTGCATACGGGAATTTACTCCCGACACGACAGAAAAGGTGTTTAATTGTTAATTGTTAAATTTCCGGTCTGGCTAATGCCCGTGACCGGCGTGTTTTGTACAGAATTCATTTCGTTTTCCAAGTTAGAAGCTTTGAACCACACAGAAGCAAGGATAGCTGTTATCGAATCTCCACTAGGGATTCATTCTAAGAATTTGAGTTTGCGCTGAAGTAGGCAGACTACTTACGAGTAACTAATTTAATTTTGGTGGGGCTGAAGCCCCCATTTATCAGGCTTAATACAAGCTTGATCTAACTTAGAAGCTAGAACTTAAAAACTAACAAAAGATAAGAGTTAGGAACCAAGGCAATGGTGGAGGAGATTTAATTTGAGACGAGATGTGCTCAGGTTGTAATTCAAAACGGAGATGTTTGAGCTGACCTTTCGTTGGAACCATAAGAGGTGGCTTGGGTTGGATTGGAATATAGAAGGGGACATCATAAATTACCAGGGTTAGTGTTTTAAAGGGAGGCGCAATCCACAGAACCAGCGAACAGTCCATGATTGGAGAGGTTAAGGAGTTTGAGGCGGTCTGGATAGGGATGTAAAATAAAAGAGCCATTCCAAGGTAGTCTGCGAAGATCAAATCGAAGGAATCGAATTCGCTGAAAGGCGGACCACACTTGGATGGCATATTCGAGAAGAGTATGTAAAGCGACCTTGTCATATGGGAGTTACGCAATTCTTTGGGCCAGCGTTAGATAAAGCCAAGTGTTGAGTTGGCTTTAAGAAAACGAAAGTTTAACTCTCTATCGTATAATATTCCAAGGTCGCGAACGGATTGAACCTGGGGTGTAGGTTGGCCATGCAGAAAATAAAGTCAAGGAGGGGGTTGATTGGACTTACGTGAGAAAAGTCATAGATTGACATTTGGAGACATTAGGCTCTATGGAATTGTTTAGACAGCGCAACCTTTTGGGAAGGTGGTAAGTGGTACATTTTGTAAAGATTCTTGAGACTAGTTATATCAGTAGAAAGGCCTTCTTGTTGGATGGAGACCCTGACGTCTGTTTTGGTTTTTCCCTCAAAGCAATCAGAATCGGATTTGTCGTAAAGATAGGCAAGAAAGAGACGTATATTTTCGTATATTTTTTATACGGCATTCCGTGGCAGCTATATTTTGGTGGGGACAATTTGATGTTAGGTGGCGAAAGGCGGATCGAAAATAAGGTAAGAGGCCTCTATTGCGTGTTTCAAAGCGAACGATGAGACGAAAATGGCCGTAGGCACAAAAAACAAGCCTTAAGCATAAACTTGGTACATCCGATATAGCGAAACCCGTAAAGCAGGACTTGAGTTAGACTTGGAATGTCTGAAAAGACAAGTAAAAAAGCGGTGGCACATGCGGCAAAAGCAATGTATATGGAATCAAAAGAGGGTCTCACAACTTACATATAAGAAGACGACAAGCAATATAAGAAGTGCAACATTGAAGCACGTGTAAACGGAGCTTATATTTTTGTGGCTGCGGCACAAGGGGGAGAAAACAGCAAAATACGAGCAGAAACACCTACTAAGGAACGACAACATTTCCAATAGATGGAAAAAATACTTTAACGCTTAATTTAAGAAAGAATTTCCGCGCAGTATCATTACTTGGTTAATAAAGCCCTAAAAAGAATGAATCGTGGGGATGTAGTCGGATCGAATCCTCTGAAATATAAGCGATAATCGGAAATCTTGCAGTTATATGGATTGTGATTTTGGATAGTAAAACGATAAAAGGCGGTCAAATGCCTAACCAGTATAGGTAGAGCTTTCTATTCCGCTTTATAAAGACAGATGCGACACGAAGAATTACACTAACTTCCGAACTTATGCATGTCGCATACCACGAAAATATACGAGTGAGTTCTAAAAAGTTGACAAGGAAATATTATTAAATTCCATTGTGCGAGGCAGTGCGGCAAACAACGTAGTTCAAAGATTCCGGAAGGAAAAACATCAGGATATTTTGAAAGATCATATTTTCTTCATCGATTTAGAAAAGGCGCCCCATCGAGCTCCATATATGTACATACGTGTAAGAAAGTTTGAGGAAAGTTGAATGCACAGCGGGAATAACCGGTCAAAATTGGCATACACCGAGGTAGTGCTCAAATTGCTTTGCTTTTCAACATCAGGCAAGAGTTTCTTTATTTTCGCCAATGACAATTGCTGTTATGCAATTACCAGACAACTCTTGGTAATTGCATAACAGCGCTTAAAAGTAATGAGGTACGAAACAGTCGTCCTAAGGCCGAATATTTGCATTGTTGCGTTTTGGAAGCCATAAACGCAAGTCGTAGAATCTACATATCTAGAAGGAGTTATGATACAAAAAAGTTAAATCTTTGTCGTTAACCACCAAGGAAAGTGCGATGAAGATATCGCCCATAAAGTCAGTGTGGGGTGGTTTTAATATCACGAAAATTTCGCATTATTTTTTGAAAACAAACATACGCAACGCAATGCAAGATTGCGACAGCTGCGGGAATGAATGTGAAAGTGATCTAATAAGAAGCACGCGCATTCACAGTAATGTGAATTGGCAAACCTAGAGTGGACAGACTTCAGGCCGCACAAGTTAGCTGGTTTTGGCAGGTTCAACGAAGGTCTTCAGAAAATTTGGCCCTAAAGGCAATTAAGGCTGAAGTTCCAGTCGAGGTCCGAAGAAGGAAGAGTGCAAAAACATCATGAAACTCTTGCTCTCATTAATGAGGCGATCCAAAATAGAGCGGGTTGTAGAATGGTTATAAGGTCTGCAAATTAAACCACGCCACAAGCGGCGCAGCAACAATGTAGATGTATGTACGTGGAGTTGATAGAGTTTGTTATTCATCTATTGAAGAACAGATTAATCGATCGCAAGATTACGCATTTTGACAGGAGCGAATGATGCCAAAATATGTCAACTGGCTTCGAAATAACAAATCCAGCTATCATCCTTTCCTCAGATTCATATAGAATTTGGTTCGCTTTTCGGTGGGCCATGCCATCAAACGGCCAGTGGGCCATTAGCTACAAAACAAAAGAGTAAGTTTGATGAAGAACTTCTCGCTGTGGTTTTGTCGCCCTAGTTCTACTAGGGATTGCGGATTACCTTAAGGTAGTCTTCTTGCTACATCGAATTGATTGATTTTGACTTCTTTTTCTAACACATGTAGAAATTCCGGATTTTGTCTAACGACTTCTGCCTATGACCACTAAAGGGTGACAAGATAAGGACGATGGGGAAACAAATGTGTGGAATAGCACATCATTCAAATGGCCGCCTCGGCTTTACTGGCAGTGTTTCAAGCGGTCGGTCTAATTTTTGATAACTCGGTATGATAACTCCATACGGCCTCGCGCTCATCCAAAGTGGTTGGCTTGTTAATGTAGACTAAAGACTTGATGTAGCCTCAGAGAAAATGACTGAGTGGTGTCAAATCGTATGATCGCGTCGGCCAATCGATGAACGTCTTGATGGAACCACAGCTCGGATAAATCGATGTTGTCGGGCTCTAACTACTGAAAGTCGGCTGACATCGCTCTATACTTGAGACCATTGAAGGTAACGGTGTCTCCTTCCTCATTTCGAAAGAAATAAGGTCCGATGATAACGCCATGCCATAAACCGCAGTAAACAATCATTCTTTGTGAATGCATTGATGCTTGCCCGAAAACTTGTGGATTGTGTTCGTTCCAATAACGTGAATTTCGCTTGTGGACATAGCCGCTGAGCCAAAAATGGGCCTCGTCTGAGAAGGTGATTTTTTGGCCAAAATCCGGATCTCCGACCAACATTTCAAGCGCCCAACTACCGAACTCACAGCGTTGTCTATGGTCATCCGGCTTCAATTCTTGCGTCAGCACAATCTTATACGAATGTAGGCCTAAAATAAGCCGGGTTGACTCTCTGACCATGCTCAATTCAGCTCATCGGCGCCGAATCGACATTTCTGGGTCTTCTTCGATACTGGCCGCTACGGTGGCTATGTTATCTTCATTTCGTACCAATCTCGGTCTGGTTGCTGGCCTAAGATCCAAAAGAGTGTACACACGCTCATACTTTTCCACGGTGCGACGAATTGCCTTCAAACCATGATGACGACCATCCTCACGACGAAATTCACGTTGCGTATTTACAATTGAGCCGGAATTTATATATTTTTTAATAATTTCCGCACGTTCGCCAAGCGTAAAACCATGCATGACGGAATGTCAAACCTTATTGACAGCTGGATGTCATTGGTAGCTTTGGCAGCTGCTGAAACATAACAATTAGGAAAACTATCATTGCTATCTTGTCATCTGTTATAAGAGCTGTTTAATGGTGTTACTATCCGGCTATTCTTTCCAATCAGCTCTAAGGAAGAACAATTTGTTGACACTTGGAATCTGTGTCAACTAGAAAGCTGCTAAAAACGCCTACGGTGTCTAAGGGAAAATGCTGATGCACAAGTTAAACAATATATATATTAAAATACCAGACCTTTCAAATTCTTTAAGTCTTCTAGTAAAAGCTCATCCTTTCATCAACTTTCAAAGTCAAACTTTTCGTAGCAAATACAAATTTTTAATGTTCAAAGCCTTAGATCCAACAGCTTTATCCGAATAAAGGTTCGTGCAATCACTTACTTAAACTTTTTATACCATTCACGCTTGTGTCATTAATAAATCCCATTTGGCCTAAAATGCCGGTTTATTCATCATAAAATCGTCGTTTCCATCCTCTTTCGCAGATGGATTTGCATCTGTTGATTCATTCGGCTGCTGTTCCCTGTTCTCAACCACATCAGCAAACTCCCTATTTGGTCTGACGCAGTTCCTCCCTTTGTCGTACATTCCAAGGAAATAATTGCACTCGGCACAATACAGATAGTGCCTTTGTGGTGCCGGAAATAGGCAGGGCAGGAAGCACAATGGCCAGCATGCCAACGTGCAGGCAGCTCCAACTGTGGAATATGACATCTGCACATCAAAGAAACAAATTGACTCGGATAACTTATTTGTGTGTCAAAGAATTACCCTTTCTGATCTGGATCTGATGGTAGGCCCTTTGCTCGCTCCACATTTTGGGCAGTATATGGTGCCCTTCGCCGACCGCCACTTTTCTATGGACGTTTTATATAAGCGTCGCTTCTGCGGACTTTTTGGTGTAAGTGGAGTGTAAATTTTGTATCTTCGAGTAAATACTGGCTTCTGTCCTGGAGTTCCTATTGTTTTCTCCTCCATGGTTAATGCTATAGGTGGCAGTTCCATTACTGGAGGCTCTGGGACAGGGTCTTCTGGTATAATACTTGACCGTCTTGATTCAATAGGTTCACTATTTGGTGGAGGAGCCGCTGGATTAAAATCAGTTTCAACATTTGCTAAAATCTCTGGGTGATCTGTCCGTAAGTGGTCAAGCAGAATGGCTCTGTCGTATGGTGCACACTCAATAATTTTTAAACATTTCAGACAACGAAAACGAACCGGCATGCTATGGCATCTTTGGAAGAAGTTCTAGTCATAGAAAAAACTGAAATTTTTGAAAAGAGAAAAAAATGTAAACAATAGGAGTGAGTTGGAAGTTGCTGAATTGATGGAATTGACAGCGATTGCTTAGGAAATTTTTAAAATGACCGGATTTTTTGATGGAGTAACATGCCAGCAGTGTAGACTTCAAGAGCTGCTGCTTTATAAAGACTCTGAGACAAAACTTTCAGTGAGACCTTTTATTGAAGGTGGAACAATATACCTGGTAGGATGGATGACATACGACCTTGGACATGCATTCCAACCTTCTTGTCAAGCAAACTATCTCTGATGACTGATGACTTTCTATGCTCGGAGGAATCAAAATTGTCCCGTCAAGTAAAGCATTGGTTAGAGAATACTAACTTTATGAAACTATCAATTTATAGGGACAACGCTATGCTTCTTCTGGGCTATTTCAGAATACGTCCGACAGTGGGGTTGAGGATATACTGTTTAGCATTCATAGCGAGACGGGTGTTATGGTTCAGTTCAGGAGGTCAGCTCAGTACTGCTTGCCAAAACCAGAGTGATAAGGGTAAGAGTCCGCAAGTACATAGATGTGATAGTAGAATCGTCTACAGAATTACCAAAGAGCTCACAGGTGTCCAAAGCTCTAAATAACACCTGTTAAAAGACACAGATTGGTTGCTGCTAGTTTCGAATGAGAACCAGCTCAAAAGGTGGACAGAGCACTTTTCTGCGGTTTTAAACCCCGTTTGAGTGAGTGAGCTCCAGCATTGAGAGAGCCTGAAGACTATAAAAAACGAACGATTGTCAAGTTTTTAAAGAAAGGAGACCTAACGCAGTGCAAAAAACTGGAGAGGAACTCGCGTGCTGTCTGCAGTAGCCAAGGTAATAGCAAAAATCGTCCTTTAGCGAATAAAAGACCAACTCGAAGACACACTCGATGCCGAACAAGCAGGATTCCACGCTGGATCTTCCTGTGTGGACCACATCAACAGCTTGCTGATCAGTGCGTTGAATATCTATCACCACTTCACCTGCTGTTCATCGACTTCGGAAAGGCGTTCGACAGTGTCTATAGAGAATTTATCTGGCTTGCTTTGCGCAGGAGGGGCATGTATGTATCAAGGATACATATGATGGAATCACGTTCTGCATAAAGGAAGGTTGTCAGAGGAGTGTGAAGTCCAAAGTGGGGTTAGACAGGGCTGTGTACTGTCACCAATACTATTCCTGGTGGTGATAAGTGATGTACTGCATGCAGCTTTGTCGACTGCAAATGGAGGAATTCAGTGGACTCTGCAATCACACCTCAAACATCTGAACTACGCGGATGACTTATGACAACTTGGGTGGAAAGAGAAGCTGAAATCGTTGGACTAAAGACCAATACGGCAAAAACAAAAAGGATCACCCTTGGAACTTCCTCATCTAATCAAATAGAGATTTCTGGACAACCAGTAGAAACGGTCAATATCGTGGGAGTATTGTCTCTGCTGATAGCGGGACCGAAGTAAATAAAATCAATTGAATCGGGAATGCAAAAGCTGCGTTCGGAATGCTGTCCAAAATATGGAGAAACAACTCTATCAGCCTAAAGACCAAGCTACGGCTGTTCCGCTCCAATGCTGAATCCGTGCTTCTTTATGAATGCAGCATCTGGAAAATCACAACCGCTGTCACAAGAAAGCTGCAAACGTTCGTGAATAGATATCTGCGAAATATCTTTAGAATTTTCTAGCCCAACCGTATCGCTAATGATGGCTTGACCGTCTGCCTTATTCACCAGATCTATCCCCAAGCGACTTCTTTTTGTTCCCTCATCTAAAATCTGCGCTCGGAGAGATTTTCATCAAATGAGGAGGCAATCACCTTCGTGAACAATTATTTTGCAGAGAAAAAGGCCAAGTACTATTTGGACGGGTTAGAGATACGGAAGCATCGCTGGGAGAAGTGTGTAGAGTTACAAGGAGGCTATGTAGAAAAATAAAAAAAAATTTGAGAAAAAATGTCTTGTATCATTGTTCGGTCGGAATTGTGCTTACACTTCTAACGAAAATAACTTTAAGTAAACGAAACGAGGGTATTTTCGCTGATTGAAATAGGGGCAGTGAAGGCAGTGTCGCCAACAATTGAAATTTTTCCCCCCCAAAAGTGATGCCAAAACCCCCTAAATTCAAGGCAAAACCCCCTAAATTGGCATTTATAAAATTTGTAGGTTTTTTAAGCGTAGATTCTGTAATTTTAAATAAATTAAAATACCTTCATTAAAAACTTAAATAAACTTTAATTTATGTACTTCATTTGGCTAATTATTACACATAGGTAGTATTAAAAGAATTTAAAAATTAATTATTTTATATTTAAATAAAAAATTACATGTTTTCTAATATTTCTTCCATCACAACACAATCATTTTCAGCCTCATTGCTATTTTTAAAATCATACATTTTGGAATTGAACTTTTGTATCATTGCTGGCGTCGGGTTCAAATTAACACAAGAACCTTGTCTTAATAGAGTCTATCTTACCATCATTGAACTCTGTAACATTTCTGGTGATAATTTGTTTCTCAATTTATTTTTTACTATTGCGTAGTCGTAGATTGAAAACGCGCGCTCAACACTTGCATTTGAAAAAGGCAAACAAAGTAAGGCTGGAAATTGTTGAGAGACTTTCTTTAAGTCCAGGTTTTACTTGAGACGTTGCAATTTTCGGATCAAGATTCGCCATCATTTTTAAAGTAGATAAATTTTCCGTTAATCTGGTTTGAATTTCTCGAGCCAAGGTAACTAAAAAGGTTTTACACCTCTCTCTCATGTCAAGTAAATCTGTTGGATGGATTTGTCGTGCTACAGATTCAAAATCAAAACCTAAGTAAATCGATGAAGTGTGCATCAAGTAAGAGTTGAAATTAAAATTAACCAGCTCATTGTCATCTACCTTTTGCAACTGAGCTGGAACTACGATTTTCTGGAGTAAATTTTTATAAAGCAAAAATAAATCCTCGAATAATTTAACTGGTTCCACTTGGTCACATTGAAATAGCTGATTCAATTGAGTAATAGTTTTCAATTCGTTTTTCAAAAAAGTCAAATAAGCCTTAAATGGTAACGTTATCATTATATCATGTAATTGGGCAGCCATATACTCGTAGCATTTGTCTCGATTTTTAGCTATTGAAAATAATTGTTCTAATTCTTCCCATTGATCTAGTATTGTAATTATGGCGCTGATACGACCAAGTCAGCGAGTTCCACTCAGCCCTTGCACTTTTTTAACATTACGGTTATTATTCATTGTTTCGTACAAATTTCTCTACTCTTCAATACGCTTAGAACTACTCGTATAAGAGAACCAGTTGTGAACTTCTCGAACCGGGAATTCTAATTGTCTCGGCAGTGTCTTGGCTGCATTCTCTGCACATAAATGCAAAGAGTGAGAGATACATTTTACGACAACAAGATCCGGCAAGTCATTTTTCAGAAGAACAGCCACAGATTTACGTACACCTACTATTACACTTGCACCACCCATACCTATTCCAACCAAATTTTGAAGATGTAGGCCACCAAATTCTAATTGAGCTTTTAAAGCACCATATATGGCATTTGCATCACAGTCAGTTAATTTAATAATTCGATAAAAAGTAGTTACTACTTTTTTATGCGAAACTGAGAAAAAACGTATCATTACACAAAGAATCTTCAGGGTCGAGACATCTGTACTCTCATCAACAATGATGGAAAAAGCCGAGTCGCTTACCTCTTTTAATAGATCTTTTAGCATACAAGGACTGAGCACATTTTTTATGATCATTGCACACTTTGATTTATGAAGATTTAATTTAGATAAAGTTTCAGAATTGTTGTCCAAACACGGTAAAAGTTCAGTCAAGTGATTCACAGTTTGTATAGAAGAATGTTTTGTAATAAAAGTCGCTATTTTCAACTCTGCAATTTTGGTTTTTACCGAACAGAACGGTATGAATGAAGATGTTATTTTTTTACATGATTCTGCCCTCTTATCTGCTTCAACTGCTTTTTTATGCTTCTCAGTCCTAGCGTGAGATATCAAGTCCTTTCTGTGAGCTGTTAAATTTGCTCTACAATTCTTGCATATTGCCATGGTGTCGATTGTTGAATTTGGCGATATCCAATCTGTAAACGATATACATAGGTACGAGGGCGGGTCAATAAGTCCGTGATTAAAACACAGATTTTTTGATAAAAAAATAATTTTATTTTTCAACGTAGTCTCCCTTGAGCTCTATACACTTTGTCCAACGCTTCTCCAATTTTTTTATCCCTTCCAAAAAAAATGATTTGTCGAGGTCCTCAAAATAAGCCTTTGTTTGCGAGATGACTTCATCATTGGAGTCAAATCTTTTTCCACCAAGCCATTTCTTCAGGTTTGGGAACAAGAAGTAGTCGCTCGGAGCCAAATCTGGAGAATAGGGTGGATGAGGGAGCAATTCATAGCCCAATTCATGGATTTTTGCCATGGCAATTGCACTGTCTTGGTGGAAAAGAACTTTTTTCTTGGCCAAATGAGGTCGTTTTTTTTTTCAAATCGTCATTGAATCGGTCCAATAAGTTGGCATAATATTCCCCATTGATTGTTCTTCCCTTTTGAAGGTAGTCAATGTGGATTATCCCGCGTGCATCCCAAAAAACAGTCGCCATAACTTTATTGGCTGACAAACCCACCTTGGCCTTCTTTAGCGCCGATTCACCCTTAGAAACCCACTGTTTTGACTGTTGTTAGTTCTCTGGTGTGTTGTGATGGATCCATGTTTCGTCCACGGTTACAAAACGGCGCAAAAACTCCTCCATATTGCGATTAAACAACGCCAAACCTTCCTGTGAAGTTGTTACACGATTGCGTTTGTGGTCGACTGTGAGCAAACGCGGCACCCATCTTGCGGAAAGCTTTCTCATGCCCAAGTGATCATTTAAAATTGAAACCACTGAGCCATGCGAGATCCCTACGGCTTCCACAATCTCTCGCACTTTCAATCTTCGGTCGGCCAACACCATATCGTGAATTTTTTCGATTGTTTCGGGTGTAGAGACCTCAACTGGGCGTCCAGGAGGTTCGGCATCTTCAGTGCTTGTACGGCCACAACGAAATTCAGTAAACCACTTTTTTACCATTGAAATCGATGGTGCAGAGTCCCCATAGTATTTATCAAGCTTAGCCTTGGTCTCGGTAATGGTTTTTTTTCGCAAGAAATAATGCTTAATAAGCACACGAAATTCACTTTTTTCCATTTTCTCCTCAAATTAGTGAGTAGTCTGATAAAAATAGCTGTCAAACACAAACTAACTGACGCAGCAAGTTTAAATTTTGACAGGAGTCAACTGACAGATGCCTGTTGACAGGAGCAGTGTTGCTGTTTCAGTAAAAAGGTCAGAAATTCAAAAGTCAGTATTGACCCGCCCTCGTACTTCCTTATAAAATAATTTAGTAAAAATGTAAGACAAACCTTTCAATAAAACATCGCACTCCTATACTTTGGTGTGTTATTGATAATACTTTTTTTCTTTTTCTTTCGGCATTTTGGCCATTTGGATTTGTTCTGGACAAATTAATTTATGAGATGAACAGCTGATTAGCTGTCAGATGTTCTGGTGTTGCAGTAATTACATGCTTACCACCAGATGTTGTAACTATCATTAAATTTAGGCGAGGTACACACTAAGCAGATCTATTGGTGTTCAATTTAAAAAAAATATTATACCCCTAAGAAACCCGATAAACTATTTTTCCCCCTAAAAAACTTTTTACCCTATACACTTTTTTCACGCTAAATTTAGGGGGAAAACCCCTAAGTTGGCTACACTGAGTGAAGGCGCAAATCTACTTTTTGCAACCGAAATATTTTTTCCTGTGCTATAATAATAGATCTCAGTTTAGTTACATGGGTACAACCCCAGAATACAAGACCATACTCAATCCTTGATTAAACCAATGCATCAATCAGTCTACATTGCCGAAAGTACACTTTATGAACTAAGTGTACGCAAGTTGTACGTTCTGTTATATGATGTACACAGTATTTTCATTAGAGCCATCATATGTTGCTTCCAGTTCAATTTGTTATCTAAGTATAATAACATCTAAATACGAGTTCCTGAAGTCCTTTATAAACTCAATAGCAAAACGTGTACAATATTTGTTCAATTTATTTTTTTGCAGCTAGCGTAATTGGTAGTAGTAGCAGTAAGTAAGTAAGTAAGTAAGTTTGGATTAGACAAAGAAAAGCTTGAGACTTCTTACTTAGTATAATTTATCAAAAATATTGCAAATTCCGCCTCAGCCTCCATCGCAACGTTCATTTATAATGACAATCCAGCTGTCAGCCGGACAAGGCCAAGTTACTTGCTGCGCACTTTGCGACCGGCTCAAAATGTTCAGATTGTGCTTTGTCTCCGCCTACACTTGAGTGCGTCGATCCTTCAGTAGGACGAATTGCACTAGAACCGTAGCAAGAATACTTAAAGATCTTAACATACACAAATCCGTTAGTCCATATGGTGTATCTCCCCTTCTTCTGAAGTTGTGTACTTCGACGTTGGCAAAACGGCTGCGTTAGATTTTTCATCAATCCTACACCTTAGGACTCTTTGCGAATACATGAAAACTGCATTTGCCCAGCCCGACCCTAAAAAGGCGAGTCTTCTTCAGCCAGCTTATGATATATCTCGAAATAGGAAAACTTGTCAATGACTGGCAGTACGACTATTGTTGCAACAGGTCCACTGGTGATTTGATAGCATGCCTCACCGGAAAGTGGAACCAAAGTGTACATCAACATATTTAGTTGCATTTGATATTTCTAAGGCATTTGACTGAGTTTGGCATTAGGTCCTTTTGTCGAAAATATGTGCATTTGAGACCGACTACTCTCTTCTTCAATGGATTAGAAATTACCTTTCGGAACGTTCAATTCAAGTTGCCTTGGATGGCTTCAAGTCTAATATACTCAAAATAGCTGTTGCTTTGCCCCAGGACTGGGTTCTGTCTCCGACACTCTTTTTAATTTTCATCAACGACCTCTTGTCTGCTACTTCTGATCCAATATATTCCCATGGTGATGACAGTACTCTTTGCATTTCATATTCTAAGCTGTCTGCTGTCATGGCACTAGCATCGTCGAAACCAAAAAGCTTTCCATTCTCGGTATGTGTGTCCAGTGGTGAATGTCTAGGTTTGCTCCAGCGATGTAAGAAATATTTCACACCCTCTGATCTGGCCTCAAGATATAAGGCATTAATACGCCCGAAATTGGAGAACAATGCTTTCATCCGGTCATGTGCTCCTAAAACCTCATTGAACTTGCTAGATAGGATCCAAAACCGTGCGGTAAAACTCATAGGTGATGACAATATCACACAGTCATTCAGCACCCTCGAACACCGACAAAATGTCTCGTGTCTCACTTTGTTTTATCGGTATTTCCACCACCAGTGCTCCTCCGAAATTGCCAGTAGCATTCCACCCCTTCTAACTTTTAACCGTAACACCCGCTTCGCTATGAATGCACATCAGTATATCCTCAAGCCCACCTTCGGACGTACTCTGAAATATCGTGATTCGTTCCTAAGCCGTACAACTCGCTTATGGAATGTCCTGCCGAGCTCTTTATTCTCTAGTCACTATAACTTGCAAACATTTAAGACCAACCCACATCGGTATCTCTCTCTCTTTTCCCTCCCCAACTTCCCCTCGTCAGCGCTATGTGCAAACATCTTAAGGGTACCCAAAATACCTTGTGCGCGTGCCAATTATATATAAAAAAAAAAAAGAATCACCTCGCACACTACAGTTAACTTCTCTCATCTTGATACAATACGCAGACTCTAGCTCGATTCTTCCTGTTGCTGGAGTAGCTGCAATGCGAGCTTTGAGGTGTTTCCTTTCTTCGATCCCAGCCTAAGTTTCTTCGGAAGGGCAAGCACTGTTTCTTCCTTGCGACCGACCGACTATATTTCAGTACCAGATATGAAGACATTTTCCACAGCACACCAATGGTTTTCGATGGAGGTATGTCCCATGCTACTGATTGCTCTCAATCCTAGTGAAAGGACAAGACCCAGTTGTTGGCGGACTGCGGGATCCCTTAGTCTATCGGTACTAAACTTAGGCAATTGGTTGTTTTCTTGGGATCTCCGAACTGCTGCCGTACGTAATCTTACGGTAGCAACCATTGGATGGTGGTCCCGAGCCATTCCCATGTCTGCACCCTTTCTGTTACGAAGCTCCTGGAGACTGCTTCTAAATTACTGACTCATCGCGAAGTGATCAATTTGGTTGGAAGTTGCTTGTCTTTCCGTCGATACCCAACTGAATTTGTTGTACATCCTGTGCTCTAACAAGGCGGTTGGCGTTGTAAAAATCGATAAAACGCTCGCCATTTTCGCTGCGGTCGCCAACATCATGCTTTCCCATAATATGCCTTAGCCCATCATTGTCAATGCCAACCTTGGAATTGAAGCCTCCCATTTCTACTATGCCATTATGGTGTCCCCGCACGCGTGGTACACTATTAGAAGCAACATTCAGCCGGTTATAAAAGGCCTCCTTCTCCACGACAGTAGAGAGCTCCGTTGGAGCGTAGCACTGTTTGATGCTGACGCAACGTACTCTAGTACGGAACCTGGCTTTAAGAATCCTGCCGTCTAAGGGCTCCTAGGAAATTAAGCTTTTGAGAGCTGTTTTGGAGAGCAGCAATCCAACACCAGATTCGCGATAGCCTCCAGTTGCCTATCCGGAGTAGAGCAGACTTAAACTTCCCCGAGCACAACCATCTAACTTCACTAATCGCTAAGATGACCATCTTATACCGCATGAATTCCTTCCTTATCGGTTTCGGTAGCGGTTTTGATATCAGTTACGAAGAATCCCAACCTCTGTAACCTATCCTAAAAAACTAGGTCTTCCACACTTGTAATTTTAGCCTATTTACGTATATAGGGATACGCAAATAGTTGCCCGGAGACCACCACAGGAAGTAAAACAAGCACTTCATCGTGACTGATTATTACGCTACTGGCCCAGACCACGTTCTGAACAATCAATAGCTTCCCGATCAGGTCATCAGAGGTGCTGTAGAAATACGCGTTATCTCTCTCAGGACTGCCTTAATATAAATAATATTCCCACCTAAGCTGTTTTCTCTTTTCACACTATCTACGAATTTCTATGTAACGTGCTTTGTCGAATGATACTTTCACTTCTACAGATTTGTGCCCTTTGTGTTACTTTGTTCGTGTGTTTATTTGAAGCACCATCTATGGTACATACGAGCGTACGAATACTCGTATGTGCAGCAGATTCAATCATTCACCCATCATGACATCCTTTAAGTACCTTTCCAAATTTCTGTGAAGGTTTGATTGGCATACTTGCTGGTAACAATAAAGCAGCAAATGTCGATGTTCGAAATAGCATTTGAGGTTATATCAAGCGGCACACCATCCATTACTTAGAGAAGCAATAAATGTATCAATCTCCTGTCGATAAAAATGGTAAAAAAATGGTAAAGTCGTAAACGTAGATAAACGTGTCATTCACACGTTTACCCAAAGGAGTGCTACATGCTCGTAGATACGAGTACGAGTGCGAATGAGTACGAGTACTTCCACTCGTACATAATTCTCCTCGAATTAATCTGTGGCTTTGTCAAATCTGGCGTTAAGTTTGCACGAGATCTACCCGATGGTCCCATTGTCGTAGTTGGATCCTCCGATGGGTTGAATGAAGTTTCATTTGGAATCAGTCTATTGATATTTGGTCGATTGGCTGAGTAGTCATGGCCATGGTCGGGGTTGGAATCGTGATTCGTGGTCTTCATCGTGGTCGTGGTCGATTGGCTTTATTCAAATTTATTCGCTTGATGAAGCGAGTGGTAAAGATTTATGTTGGGTTCGATGATTTTGGCTAACGCCTAATGAAAGCAATTAATTTCTGGAAACGTCTCCTGTCTGGTGAGGCACCCATTTCTCTTGCTTGTTCTATCTTTTCGGTTTTTCTTTGGAATGTGGAGATGCCTTGAACTGCAAATGAAGTACCTCGATATGTAGTCAAAGTGTTCAACAACCTCTGACCTATGAACCGAAAGCTGTTGAATGTTGAAATTGTTATTGAGTTTATAATTTGGGTTTGCTGCTGCTGCTTGAGTGTGGTTTGATGTAAGTGACATTTTAAGGGTAATTGCCCGAGAGAATTTACAATATATTGGACAAGAGTTCCGTTTTTGGAAAAAGTTCTTGCCACAGGTTAAATCTGAGTTAAGGTTGACTTTGTGCCTCCATGAGCGTATAAACATTTATGTTGACTCTCATGGAAATGAAAGGAAGGGGTTTACAAAATAAAGGGGTGTATTCCACGAATATTTCTTAACTTTTGAGTTACTTAACTGATTTGATCGCTATCTATTTGTCTTTACTTTTAACAACGCTACAGCTCGGGGCGAAACTGCGTTTCAACAAACATACTTCTTCATTTACATAGCTCGGTCATGGTCGATTTGTCTCCAGTTGCGAACACTATGGTGGCTGAGGTCTCTTTAAATTTAAGCGCGCACCTAAAGCGAGTTTTTCGTTTGTCACGTTGTCCCTCCGGAATGAATTTGAAGCACCACGCGCCATACAGTAAGACTGGGAACAGAAGTGTGGTATACAGTGATGTCTTCGTTGATTTTCCAGTTGCCTTATTAGTGCAATAAAACAGTGATTGGCAAGAGTGATTCTTAGGTTATTTCTACGTTGGTTTCATTGCTTGGATTTACAGCAGAGCCAAGAAAAGCAAAGTATTTTACTAACTCAAAGCAATAGATTACCTTTGGGCATGCTGTCTGAGCCGATGGTGCTGGGCATCCTTTTTGTGGATAGCATGTGCTTTGCTTTACACTCATCGACCGCTTAACCCATCTTCTATTATCTGTTTCCATTCACTCAACATGGCCCTGCCATTTCAGATGTTGAATCTGTAGAGGCTTGACTAGACCGATGTCGCCGTAAAGTTCGTGGTTTAATCTCCTTCTCCAATTCCTCCTACAATATCGTTCACTCGAGATGGCCAGGGCCTTCTTCATTCGCTAAAGATCCAACCATCAATTGCCTCCTGGGTGCAATAAACAGCGTTTGGCGAGATTAATTCTGCATCTGATTTCCTTCCTGAAGTCCTCACCTAGATATTGTAGCTGGCAATGGTTACATTTTGGCTAAGCCGTCAGTGGGGTGAGTCCTTTTCTAATGACAGCATGTATTTTGTTTGTCCTCGTTTAAAATCAGTTCCATTTTGGCCGATTCCTCCTCAATATTCATGAAAGCTAGCGGGTCGCCGTGTTCGTCCAATCACATCAATGCCATCTGTAATGTAAGTAAGTAATTGTGCAGACTTAAAAAAGATTGCGTCAAGTTTTTTGGCCGGTCAGTTTCGCAAGATTATTTCTACGGGGATGTTAAAAATGTCATACAGGGCGTCGCCTCCTTGACATTGCTGATCTTGATAGAGCAGCAAGAATTCTGCATAGTCATCCTGTACAAATTGACTATGCACGCTGTCACACAATTATGCGGCTTTGAAGTCGGCAAATAGGTGGTGAGTATCGATTTTAAATTCTCAATTCCTTTCCAAGATCTGTCATTGTGTGCGATGTTTAGGTGACTTATTCGCCTATAGTTGGCGAAGTCAAAGAGGTTTCCTTTCTTGTGAATCGGACAAACAATGGTGGAATTTCACGTTCATCTCAAGTCTGTGGCAGTCCATCCGCGCTAAAGGCTTTAATAGACTTTAGCTTCGATATTGCTTCCTTAAATTCGTCTAGTGTAGCGGGATGGAATTGTCTAAGTATCGTCTTCGTTCAGAGTGAATGGTTTATTATGCCTGACAGCGATATTATGAGCATCATCGCCGTCATCCAGTCTGCAGAAATATTCTTTCCATATTCTCAGCGCCTCTACTACTAGTTCTCCATGTTCATCTTTGCAGGCTTCCACTCTGATAAAACTTTCGAACGCCATTCTTGTTCTTTCTTTTTCCTTTCAAGAAACACGTGCTCTTCCTTGTTCTTCTCCTTTTCCACTCATATATTATAGTTTACCTGCCTACATTCCTGGAAACCTTTCACATCAGAAGCAGTTTCTCGGATATCTCATTGACAACATTCCCCTAAGAGTCCTAGGGTTTGTGTATGGGGGCTAGGATCTTGAGAGAGCTTGAGGCAAACGCGAGGGGGAAAGATTCTAGCGATCTCTTGCGATTGCAGCTTTTCGACGTCGAACTTTGGTGGTCTTATTTGACTCCGTTGGGTCTGTGATATCTGCGTTCGTACCCTGGCTGCAACAAGGTAATTGGTGCATGCAGCATGTTAGACGGGTATCTGGTGTCGATCCCAATGTGATCAATTTGGTAGGCAGTAGTTTGATCAATCCCTCTATGAATGTAGAGATATGGAAACCCTGCGCTGGTTACTACAGGGCCTTCCAATAGGGACTTCCGCATTTTGACAGTTGATAGTGGCCATATTGTTGAAGCTGCATCTGTCAAATTGACTGTCATTTATTCAGTCTGTTTTTCCAAATCACCATGGACGGACATAGCGTTCAACAACATGTGCAAATGATAAAATTGTTTTATCAAATTGGGTGTTCCCTTCTGGCT
The DNA here is from genome assembly GCA_963966105.1 of Volucella zonaria. Lineage (NCBI taxonomy): Eukaryota > Metazoa > Arthropoda > Insecta > Diptera > Syrphidae > Volucella > Volucella zonaria. The sequence goes on along the minus strand of OZ014531.1, from coordinate 174,963,223 downwards.
CCGCGCGCTTCGCCCATTTTACGGTCGCCATAATTGTCCTACCGAAAGGACTATTCGCAGTGTGGTGGATAAATTTGAGTCCACTAGTTCAGTAAACGATAAACCTACACCCGTACGTCGATGAAACGCAAGAACTGCCGAAAACATCGCCGCTGTCAGTGAGAGTGTACAGGAGAATCCGAGGCACTCGATTTCACGTCGCTCACAAAAACTCGGCCTTTCGCAAACCGCAACCGCCTGAACCCGCACAAAATTCAACTGACCCAGGAGCTGAAGGCAAACGACCATAGACAACGATGTGTTCGCTGAATGGGCTCTGCAGCAGTTGGAAACTGACCTTAATTTTCATCGAAAAATCATCTTCAGCGATGAGGCCCATTTCTGGAAAAATGGTACGTCAACAAACAATTTTGTCGAGTTTGGGACGATACCAATCCACATGAGATCCAATAACGTCCAATGCATCCCGAAAGTCACTGTTTGGTGTGGATATTGGGCTGGCTGGTCCATATTTCTTTGAGAACGACGTTGGCCAGGCCATCACCTTAAACGGCGAGCGCTATAGGTCAATGATTACCAACTTCTTTTGGCCTGAATTGGACCAACGACATGTGATTTCACAGCTCACGACACAATGGAAATTCTACACGAGTGATTCGAGGGTATGGTCATCTCACGTGGAGGTGATGTGAACTTAGAATTTTTCTTGGCTATGGCCAAGAGGTCCATGTGAATAAGCTATAAACCAAATCGGCCCTCAAAGCCAACATAACCCATGCCATCGGTCAAATTTAGCCTAATTTAGGCGCCAGCGTCATGGAAAATTGGACATTTTGGACGCGAGCCATCCAGAGAAGACGCGGCGGATATTTGAACTATGTTATATTCCATACATAATGGCATCGATAAGCTTTTCAAACGCATAAAAACTTTCCATGATATCTCGCACACACTTTGTTTTATTTAAATTTAAAGATAGGAAGCGCTTAATGAAAGACCCTTTTTAAGGTTATGCCCATTCTAAAAACTTGAATCTATTCAGGATATGTTTTCCGATGCTTAGCTCAAAGACGGCTTCTTTACCCATCTTTGAGCTAAGATATCCTGGCACAATTATTGTGTCATAACTAGTGCAATGAGCATGTGTTCGATTTAGGAGGTCATAGAACTAGTCTTTGATACTGTCATCCTTATGTTTTGTAGGGCCATGAATGCAAATCGGGGTAATATTAAGGGTCCTAACATTCCCTGTGCAAAGGCGAAAATCTAAATTCGAGGCTCTTGATTGTCACTTTATCCAGGGTAGGAAGTTTCCCCCACGCACCATTCGCAACTTGGAGGGCGAGTCCTTAGTAAACTCTCCAAATAAAGGGTCTGGCTAAACAGTCCGGTGTCAATGACCTCGCTGAGGTCACTTTGTCGTGCCATCTACTCTAAAGCCCTGAAACAACCACGGAACTCCGTTTAGACCTAAGGCCCACATACGCCAAGGTAAAGTGGACCAAGTAGCACCAAATCCGTACACGGGATTCCTTCGCCTCTGCCTTAGGTCGCGCATAAATACAAACAAATACCGTGTAACTGTGGTTCCAAAAAAGTCTCTTATAATGTTGATTAGGTTCCCAATGCGATGGAGTGCTCTCGTAAAGCAAAGGTCGCCAGACGACATCGTTCCGCCTTCTTGGTTATCATGAACTTACAGAAGATAAAAAAGACATTACCGATACAGGATAAATGTGCATATCTGCTTTTACGGCCACTTACTGGTATTTCGAGTTTCGTATGAAGGTTTTTTCATATTTTCACATTTTGTCACGTCCACCAAAGCCAGCGTCCCTTTAAAATTGCCCATATTACCCCTTGTCAACCTCTGTGCCGCACGGCCACAAGCTACAATAAATCCTAGCACACCACTTTTGATCCCCTGCTCCTACTGATTCTTGGTAATCAAAACAAATTCACATTACATGCCACATGAATGTTGAGTAAAAATCGAATTAAAACTGAAAACGACGTGATTCCGATACACGCTTGGCAGCTTCATTCCAGCTAACTTGTAATCGTATTTTCAGGAATTTTACCCAAGGTCTCGTGCGTGCTTACGACGGGAGTTTTATTTTACAGTATGCAAAAAAAAAATAATTTTTTTTTAAGAAAAAAAAAAGGTTAACGCACTTAACGAACCAAGGTTTTGCTCCTATGCAACACATAATGAACAAGGAAGCCAAGCACCACCATTTAGCTGGTCTGGCTTTGGATTTGGATGTGGGTCTGAATCTATCCCAATTTCACCCCGTTTCAGAGACACACCCAGCTACGTGTACATTCGCATCCTTTACGTCTAAGGCTTAAATCGGTGCACAAGCATTTGTCTGGGGCACGTTCACCCTCTCAACAGTGTATCCTTAAATTGAAAACCAATTTCCATAACAAATGTGAAAAGTTGCAAAGAGAAATTTGCTCCTCATCGTTCAATTGACGAGAACGTCCTCGTCGTCATTATATTGTAGTCGGTCCTGGCGCTATTCGAATTTGTAGGTTATACTCGTATATGTACGAGTATCTGTTCATTGTTGCGGCATAAATTGTTGCATGTGTCGCACTAATTTAAAGACAAAGGAGACAATTTATCGAGAGCAAAAGTGTATGCACATACTCTCGAAGTATACGAATATACCTACTCGTATATGACGACGTTAGAATAGGGATTTATGGATACACATGTCACTGGGGTTTGGAAGGAGATGGTTTTCCCAGGCTTATTGATTGAAATTGTGGTATCCTGCGTTGCGGTCGGATAGAAATAATTTGTCTATTGCTTAGATGAATAGCTACAATTCGGCTGGGTGGTTGGATGGTATACACGCATACATTAATTTGGTTTTTTAGAGTAAACATTTGTGCAAGTTGCCAGGGATAGAATTCTTCATGGGGGTTACAGTGGAGCACATGCTGGTGTGTTGAACTTGAGCTCTTTGGAAAGGTGACATTTTTAATAGCTGATGCTTAGTCTAGTCTATCTAGGGTTGGGTTATCACGTATTAAGATGCAAAATGACACTTTTGTGCATGCCACATATAAGTACTAAGCTAAGCACTAACGATTTAACTACAGTAGTAGGGCTTGATAAGGTCTACTGAATAAAAAAGCCCATTGACGTGAACGGGATGGAAAATCATCTGAAGAATCTTGTGATCGAAAGAACTTCTTCGCTAAAGTTCATGCTTCTATGCCACAGAATAGAAGTGATAGAGTCATTGTCTTGCATAACGTCTTCTTTTTCTCTGCCAGAACAGAGCTTCAGAAACAAAGACCTAGCACTGATTACTCCATTTCATTTTCTTTTACTGAAATGTCTCAGTCTTTCAAAGAAAGATTTGTAAGCTTTTAAGTACCAACATCCACTACATTAGTACCTGCAGCATGCTACGAGCGTATGTCGAACTCTCCCGTCATCACTTTCACAGCATGCGTAGCAGAATGTTGTATCACTTATGCCCACCAAATTTAAGGGCTTGGTGAAAGAGTAGTTCGTCACGTCGCCAGTAGGCAGCCTGCAGGCTTTAGTGCACAGCCGAAAAGCCGTTGACCTCTTAGAGACATTGGGAAGCATTCATTTGGTTTGCCGAAAACCTGGAGAGTCATGCCAACTGCAGGTATGCTCATATGAAACCTGTAACTGAAAAACTCTCCTCTGAGCCTTGACTAACAAGTTTATCGGCCATCCATTTCCCGTGATCATATTGTGACTTGGAACCCAAATAAGATCCAGTGAATTCGAATTAGCTTACAAGTCGTGAGAGGGTTTATGAAGGTTTTAAGCGGAGCTTGGCTATTACTACAGACGTAACAGCCTCACTATCTCCACCGTTTCTTCACAAAATAGTTCGTTGCCATCAGGATTGCGTATAAATTCGCTTGGAAGACAGATGTTAGTTTTCCTAAAGAGAAGTGAAATCTAAAGTTGTCGTCCTCCGCAGAGCCCCAGCGCCATATCCTAAATCGGCTTTGGAGTCATCCATAAAGACATTCCGGCCCAGGCCCAGATTCTGGCCGAAGGTAATTTCGATTTCGTATTTTTTCGATCATTGACCATAAGACCGAGGTCAAAAGACAGCCGGCACGCAAGGTTATCAAAACACCAGTGCGTGTTGTTCCAAAGACCATATCTCTTTAAACGAAATATGGCTGTGAGAGTATCAAGGGGAAGAAAATTTATCAGTGCTTCTAGAATGAAGTCAAGCGTGCTAGATAAAGCCACCATGCAGCCGAGGGCAGTGGTGGAAAGCGGCAGCATTTTTGTGGAAGCTTGTTCACCCAAATAACCGATGAGTAGGATATAATTGGCCTTATCATAGCCGTGTAGATCCAGAGGACCCTGCTCTACACTGCCAGAAGGCCGACAGCGGCTTGGATGTTTTCGACACAACATGTTTATTATCCAGAATGACACCCAAATACTAAGCTTTGTTGCAGAAACGAATGGTGACTGAACGCCCATTTCTAGTGCATCAGTCGCCGATAAGGTCGCCTGCGCTTTAGAGCAGACAATCGCTAGATACGATCCAACAGACTGTACACAGCTGCATCAACTGCATATGTTTGAGCATTCCTTCTGTCGAGTCCGCCTTCAATTCTGCCCACCAGATTTTGATTCGAAGGCAGGATCTTCAGCGTTGGTAGACATGTTACATCAAGAAAGAAGGTGCATTCGCAAAGCAGTTTTCCGTACATGGACATCGACCTTTCTTCCAGTGCTCTTCAACATGAGGGAAATCAGACTAATAAGTCTGGATAAAGTCTTCTTAGTGCTTCTTAACATTACATTTAAGCATTAGGCTCGGCAAGGCGACTGCTTGGGTCGACTTTAGTTTAGATATTGCTATCTCCACTTGTCCGTTTACCTGTCTTAACTACAATACATATTTGCGGAAGTGAATGTTTCATCATCTCAGTTTTTGCTCATCTCAGTTTGGGTCTCTTATCGTGTCTTTTTGGCTTGATTTGCGGTAGAATTTCTGAATCTCGTTGCCTGAGATGTGCCCCTCCGTTTTCTCGATCGCATTTTCGTGGATGTGGTCGAATGAAACCAGGACATTAGTTCTAACAATCTTGACGGCTTCTTTGCATCAAATCTACTGATCTACATGACTTGTAGGTTGGAAAGGGCTAATCGATTGGTTCTGTACTTTTTTCTAGTTACGTCACACACTTATTCGAATCGGATTTTCCATTAAGGACTATACAATTTGGGTTTTTTCATTAAAACACAAACTATTTGAGATACTGAAAAAATTGTTTATTTCACATTAAAGTGCATCTGATACCATTATGAATAAAACTCGATTTCTAAAAAGACGCAAATGGCTCTGAGCACGTCTAATGTCTCTGGCTTGTTGGCATAGACGAATGAATTGACGTAGCCCCAAAGAAAAACGTCCAGAGGTGTCAAATCGCACGAGCGAGGCAGACCAACTGAGCAGTCTATTTCTTGAGATACCACGCTTTGTGTTTGAGTTCAATGGCAAGATAGCCGCTGTATAGCAAGTTCCACCGTCCTGTTGAAACCACAGCTCACTCAACATAACGACATGTTGACCGACCGCCTAATAGCTCATATTTTGCCATTAGCCAGAAATGAGCTTTATCGCTGAAGATGATTTTACGATGAAATTCCGAATCAGTTGCACCCATTTCTAGAGTTCGACGCTACAAATAGTCATCTGTCTTTAGTTCTTGAGTCAATTTGATCTTATACAGAAGTAGACCGTGATCCTTTTGCCAATTTCGTCACAATGTTATTTGAGCGATGTCCAATTCCTGCGAATGGCACGGAATAGATTGACTTTGGTCGCTGTCAATAGATAAAGTTACGCCCTCAGTATCGAAGTATTTATTGACCTCAGATTTCCACTGGTCATAACGAGATATATTGACATCGAAGTGGATAAATTAATTGCCAATGTATTTACAATAAGTAGCAGAAGATAGTACATCGACTTAGCAACAAGAAAAAAAAACAAGAATCTGGAAAATATGCCACAGAAATCAGTGAACTTATATTAGAAAACAAAAGGGCCTGCAGGAAATGGCAAATGATAAGATATCATGGCGATAAAACTATATTCATGCCCATTGACGCGTTAACGCAACAAAAACATAGTAAGCCTTTTCGATTTTTAAATTGTTGAATATGGTATATCAAGAGATTAAATTTTTGATGTGCTCTTACATTAGGGCTGCCATATTTTCCCGAGACCTCGTCGGGACATTTTGCTGACAGGTAATTTGTATGGGTAATCATGTAAAAACTGATGGCAACTTTTAAGTTATTCAATTTATTAATTATTTATTTAATATTGTAATTACAAGATACATACAGGGTGTCCCAAAAATCAACGTCAAGCCGGAAAGATAGATCACAGTACTGTTTTATCGGCCCATTCGAGTTGCCGCAGAATTTGAATGCCGAGGTTTATTTAGATTTTTTGGAGAACCACTTACCAAATTCATTGGAAGACGTGCTACTATATATTTATGCAACCATGTGGTATTAACAAGATGGCTGCCCAGCGCATTATGCTCGCACAGTACAAGAGTTCCTCGATCGGGAATACTCCAACAGGTGGATAGGGCGGTCTGGTACAATTTCGTGGCCAGCCCGTTCACCTGAGTTAAATCTACTCGATTTTTTTTACTGGGGAGCAGTAAAAGAAAAAGTTTATTCTAAGCCGAGAGAAAATTTAAACGAGCTGCGACAATAAATTGCAAAAGCCGTTGAAGACATCAACTCCAAAAGATATTCCCGCTTTATTACCAGATCATTTGTAAGAAGATGCAGAGCTTGCATTGCCGCTGAAGGCAAACAGTTTGAACATTGATAACACATGGGCTGAAAAGTCCGTGCCGTTTCTAAGAGAGGTCACCACTTGAATTAAATCCATACCATTTTCAGTTAGTACCAACCTTCAAAAGATACGTGTATACTGTCGGACGATTAGTTATCGAGATATAGCGTTGTGAGTGAAGCAACTTTTGTTATTATGAAAAAATGGATTCAAAGCAATTTCGTGTGTTGATTTATCATTGCTTTTTGATGGGAAAAAATGCAGCCGATGCAAAGAAATGGCTTGATAAGTGTTACCCGGACTCTGCACCAGCCGAACGAACCATTCGCAAGTGGATTGAAAAATTTAAAAGTGGTCATACAAGCACGGAAGATGATGCACGCAGTGGACGTCCAAAAGAGTCCACAAAATGATTACGAATGACCGTAAAGTGTAGTTGATCGAGATACCAGAGGTTCTGAAGATATCGAAAGAGCGTGTCGGATATATCATACACGAATATTTGGACATGCGAAAGCTCTGTTCAAAGTGGGTGCCGCGCTTGCTCACAGTCGACCAAAAACAACAACGTGTTGATGATTCAGAGGAGTGTTTAAAGTTGTTCAACCGCAATAAAGCCGAATTTTTGCGTCGGTATGTGACAATGGATGAAACTTGGCTCCATCACTTCACACCAGAGTCAAGTCGGCAGTCAATTGAGTGGCGAGCAGGCGACGAACCTCGTCCTCGGCTGGCAAGGTTATGGCATCCGTATTTTGGGATGTACATGGAATAATTTTCATTGACTGTCTCCAAAAGGGACAGACTATCAACAGCGACTATTACATTGCGTTGTTGGAGCTTTTGAAGGACGAAATCGCAGAAAAACGGACGCATTTGAAGAAAAAGAAAGTGCTGTTTCATCAAGACAATGCACCGTGTCACAAGTCGATGAAAACGATGGCAAAATTAAATGAATTCGGCTACGAATTGCTTTCCCACCCACCGTATTCTCAAGACTTGGCCCCCAGCGACTATTTCCTGTTCACAGACCTCAAAAGAATGCTCGCTGGAAAGAGATTTAAGACCGAATCGCCGAAACAGAGGCCTATTTTGAGGCCAAACCGAAATCGTACTACAAAACTGGTATCGAAAAATTGAAAAATCGTTTCAATCAGTGTATCGTTGAATTTTGCAAAAATTTTGTATTTTACTATAAAACGGCACGGAATTTTCAGCCCATGTGTTGCAAGATCGGTAGATGGCGATCCTGAGAGTATGCACCAAGAGAACGTAGTGTTCTGTGTGCTCTGTGATGGGAAAAAATTAAATGAAATGACAAGGGTGGCATTTCTATCTGTTTCACTTACACTAGTCGAAATGGTGTGTTTATCCGTCTCAATCACAGCGTCGCTGTCTGTCTCGCTCACACTCGGTACTCATTTTAACTTATTAAAAAGAATTAACTATGAATCGGGTTTCTTTAACAATTTTTTTTTGTCCTCAATTAAGCGTTAGTCTAGCAAGCGTCACACCATTTGGGAATCCAGACTAAATACGCCATCTTTTAAAGTTGCTTGCCAAAATTTTAGGTGATTAATGATTTTCAGATACATGGATGGACAAAAAAGCAATATTTTTGTTAAAACCGATATAGTTACAGTCACGTGCAGGTAATTAGAAACGCCAAATAAGTAAATTCTTATTTTCCCAAAAACATATACGTTTTCACCTTAAGGAACTGCAGTATCTTCATCAAATCTTAAGATGATTTTCCTCTTTTACTGTAGAATAGAGTACACTTATAAAAAAGTCAGGGAATTGACATTAAGTACCGTAATCTTAGCCATTGTGTATCACACAAGAAAAAGTTAATTAAAGTGGTCGTGCACTTAATTAGAAACGCTGACATTTTTGAAAGGAATATTGTTAATTTTTACAAAAATAATTAATATATTTCAATGTTTAGTTGCATAGCCATGATTTTCGACTACAGCTTGTAATCTATGGGGCATAGACTCCAACAAGTTTTGGCAAACGCTTTGTGGAACGTTTTCCCAGGAGCCTTCGTTTCTTCAACAAGAGTGTTAAAATTTCCAATTTTTTTGAAGAATATTTGTCTTTTAAAGTGTTGACATAAATTCTCAATTGGATTGAGATCAGGACTATATGACGGCTAATCCAAGGCCATCACCATTTGGTCTTCCAGCCAATTTTTTGTATATCTCGCTGTATGCTTTGGATCATTGTCCTGCTGAAATCTCCAAGTGATGGGAAGGTGGTCATCAGCGTATGGCAGTATTGTATTCTACAATATTTCACAATACTGTAATCTGTCCATACGCCCTTCTATTTTTTTAATTGGACCTATACCGCGCCACGACAGTGCACCCCAAATAAAAATACTTCCTCCACCATATTTAAACGTTGGGCGGGTATATTTTGGGTCATATGCCTTTGAACTGAGGCGGCGTACAATGGCTTTACCGTCAGATGTAATTCGGTTTATTTTTGTTTCATCACTGAATAAAACGTTTTTCCACTGAGCAACGGTCCAACGCCTGTATTTCTTAGCAAACTCTAACCTCTTCTTGCGATTTTGCTCGGTCAAAAGTGGCTTTTTCCTTGCTATACGCCCAAAGAGCCCAGCATCGCGCAACTTTCGCTTCACTGTATCTACCGATGGTCCGCTGTCATTTTCGCCAAATAAACTCGTTCGAATTTCCCTAGCGGTGGCATGAGGAAATTTTTTACTATTCCGAACAATGAGTTGGTCTTCTCGGTGGGTAGTCACTTTCACTCGAGGTTTACGGCCAACTTTTCGACGGTACCATCCTTTTTAAAATATTGTACCGCACTAAAAACCTTCTTTTTAGAACATTTAAACGCTTTCGCAATTTGACCATAACTTGTTCCTTGGTCGTACAAATTTAAAATGAGCACTCTGGTCTCGACGTTGCAATATGGATTTTTTCCCATTGCCTATTGCCCTAAAGTTTAATTATTCTACTTTATATTTAATAATAAAATATGGTAAATCTAAAATACCAGTTAATTTCTACCCGTCTTTGATGGAATTAAAGCAAGAACACAAATTATGCGCGCGTTTCTAATTATGTGCACGACCACTTTAATTAACTTTTTCTTGTGTGATACACAGTGGCTAAGATAACGGTACTTGATGCCAATTCCCTGACTTTTTTATAAGTGTACTCTATTCTACAGTAAAAGAGGAAAATCATCTTAAAATTTGATGAAGATACTGCTGTTCCTTAAGGTGAAAACGTATGTGTTTTTGGGAAAATAAGAATTTATTTATTTGGCGTTTCTAATTACCTGTACGTGACTGAATGTTTGAATTTTGGACCGTAATTTACAGAGCAGTTACTGAGGGTTACGTGACAACAAAAAAATCGGAGAAAAGTAAAGATTTGAGGTCACAGTACTTGAAAGATCGTCACAGGGTGTCAGATTTCTCGATTTGTTTTGAGTGTCAATAATTTTAAAAATACATGACTTAGATTTTCTTTTTATAATTTTGTGATAACCGACTTGACTTATCACCCGTTTCCGACTTGACGTTGACTTTTGGGATACCCTGTATATGTTAGAACCAAATACAATTATTCAGATGATTTCACCTGAGACAATAGCCGTTGATTTCCTTCACAAGTCATGTTAAAATTAAATTTACATTCAATAGCTTCCACCGTGTCGACTCCCAAGTGATTCCATTCGTACGTCCACTGCGCGGATATTAATGAAAATGTGCGCTTTACAGTTGCGTTATAGCCGGGAATACTGAAAACGTATTGAAAAATTTTCTTGAATTGATGAAGCTCGTGCGACGTTTCAGTCTCAAAAACCTTCACCCATCTTTCACTGATATTTTTTGTTTTCCATTCATCGCTTTCTATGTTTCTTGCAATAATGTCCTTCAAGGGAATAAATTCAGGAAAACAGTAATCACCGTCAATGGATACTGCCTTTTCGTTCAAATATAAAATGCTCTCCTCTATATTAATCCACTCCGGAACGACTAAATTCATCCAGTCGGATGAATTTGAAATGATCCAATTGTGACACCCATTTCTCAATATAATCGATGGTAATGTTGTAAAACTTTACCACCTCCTCTTAATTTTTTTTTTTCAGTTTCTATGTAGATCGGGATTTGTTGTTTTAAAACCATGTACTAATTGCTTAGCCAGCATATCAATAAAATTTGAGACTTTACTCAAAGCATACTCTTGGAGCATTTTTCTCATATTATCAATCAGCTCCTTCACCTCAATGATAGTGATGTCTGAATTTTACATTTTTAAAGTCTGCTTATGAAAGAGAAAAGACTGTTAATGTATCCGTATAAATGAAAAATAGACCTTCGCCAACTGGTTTCTAAGAAATTCAATTAACAGATTCGGTGCATTTGTCTCATTCTCAAATATTTCTTTCGGTGGTTGAGAATGAGAATGAATGAGACTTTTACAAATTCGCAAAAAGTTTTAAGCCTCTCTGTTCTGACTGTATAGATTGAGAAATATGTGAAAATCTTAATGACAATTTCTCAATCAATGGCTAGTGCACCAAATCAGGGACAGGACAGCCCACGCTGTTCTATTTCTCTTTTAAGTTCTGTCTTTAATTTGTAAAACACATTGCACAGCGCACTTCTTTGAGCTCCAAAAAAATTTGTATTAGTACTCGTATTATCGCCACAGAAAGCCACTAACTTCTCAGAGGAAATATTTACAAATCGACATTTCACAGTAAATTTTTTAAACCTTCTATCACACCAAATAAAAACAAATGAATATCGAATGATGTATTTAAGAGTATATTTTGAAATTCACAACCTTATAAGAAAATAGTAACACATGAAAATTAAAAAAAAAAAAACGAGAATCAAATATATAGCCAAATTCTGCTGTGCCAAACTTATGCAACTTTTTTAATATTTGGTGTAATATCCCTTATTTTGAATAACTTCGGCGCAACGACGACGCATAGAAGCAATTAGCTTTGAAATTGTAGCCTGGGATATATTTTCCCAATCACTTTTCAAAGCATTGTACAGCTCTATCTTGTTGGAAAAACTTTGTCCAGCTACCCGGCTTTTAAGAATGCCAAATAGGTTTTCGATGAGATTGCAGTCGGATGGACTTAAATCTCACTATCCTTTGTCCACTCCTTTATCAACTTCGATGTGTGTTTCGGATCGTTATCCTGTTGAAACATCCAACGAAGTGGCATTTCCCACTGTGCATGTGGTAGCATTACTGATTCTAGAATCGATTTGTATTTGAATCGGTCCATAATTCCTTTGGTTTCGTGGAATGGACATACACCTCCTGCCGAAAAACATGTCTATACCGTCAAACTACCACCGCCATGCTTAACAGTGGGTATGCAGAATGTAGGATTAAGTCGTTGGCCTTTACAATGTCTGACACGACACATCCCATCAGAAGTAAATAAATTAAACTTAGAATTATCGCTGAAAAGAACGGTTTTTCGTTTTTCAGGGGCCCAGAGTTGATGTTTTCTTGCAAAATTTAGCCTAATATGAAAAGAGTTAAGTTTGAATTATGTTTACATGATTCAATTGCACAACCTGTTCTTTAAATGTCTTTTTGTGAGCATCGGTTTCTTGCGCGGCCTATAGCTTTGAAGATTATTCTCAATAGCACGTCTACGCACCGTGCTAGCATCAATATTGAAATTTAGTAATTTTCAATTGCATTTTAACTCATAAATGGTTGTTTTTAATTACACCACAAATGTTTCTATTTGTTCGACTTGTCGTCTTACGCGGCCTACCACCGAAATTTAAATTTTCAACGACTCCCGTTGCAAGATATGTTTTTATTGGACGTGAAATAATGGATTTACACATTTTATATCTTTTAGCTAATATTGTCTGAGAGTCTCCAGACTTAAATTCTTCAATAATCTTTAGTTTAAAACAGGTGTCGCGACATTATTAAATCTCTTTAATTGCTCATCCAAGTTAATAGAAAACTGATCAAAGACAATGCGACAAGATCAAAGACAAAGAGCTTATAACATTTTATGTGTGACCTGGCCGGAAAAGAACTGTTAGCTCTTTCCTTTTTACATTGGATTACAAAGTTGCTTGGGTTTTACACAGCTAAATTTGGCTATTTTTTTTATTTTCGTGCTTTTTTTTAATTTTGAAGTACTATTATTTTCTCAAAAAGTTATAGATTTCAAAATATACTCTTATATACTCGTACATCATTCCACACTCATTTATTTTTATTTAGTGTAGCAGAAAGTTTAAAAAATTTACTGTGAAATATCGATTTCAGATGGTTGCTTAGGTTTTGCGCAACACTGTAGGTCGTTTAGCGGTTTCAGACAATAATTAGTTATATGTATGTAGTATCTGAAGTTACATCCGGTAGAGCTTGCAATCTAATTAATTTGGTTTTTATACCTTCTTTCACGTCAAAGAATTGAATCACTATCGGAAATAGGTTTTCTGCTTTGTGGTTACTTGCATCGGTGCCGATTTCCAAATGCGAAACACACTGAGTTAAAGAATAAGGTGCCAGAATATGCTTAATGGTAGCAGTTGCTTTTGTTCGGCCGTAGATTGTTTGGTTACTATTTTTGAATCTAACAAATGTTCACCTGAATCAGTTTTTACACAGAAACTGTCTATTTTGCGTGATGAGGATGCAGATGGTATTTTAGTTGTGTGTCCAGTTGCCTCATTATGATGCTTGATATCGCCTTTACCTCCGTGGCTCACGGAAATGTATATCTTACAAGTTTGCAATTTTGCACAGTTGTGCAAAATGCTTCCTCGTTTGTCCTTCCCTCCTTAATAAAAGACTACTCTTTAGTGTAGGCATTGCTTTTCATGTTTCGCGTTATTTCAAAGTTTTCGGTAAATGAAAAATGGACAAAGGAATTATTAATTTGGAAAAACAAAAGCCTCCAAGTCGATAAAAATGAGATGTACGAGGGGCGTTCAATATATTCTCGGTATCGATATGAAGGAAAAGGCGAATTCAATGTAAATTGTTTTTATTTTTCAATATAATCTCCCCTAACATCAATGCATTTGTTACATCTTGAGATAAGCTTTTTTAAACCCTCAAAAAAATAAATTTCCTCTTTCTCTGCAAAATAACGACTTGAGTTCTTCATCATCCGAAAATCTTTTTCCACGAAGACATTTTTTCAAATCCAAAAACAGAAAATAATCACTAGGGGCAAGGTCTGGACTATAGGGTGGGTGTTGGATTTCTTCGAAACCACAATCTCGCGCAGCAGCCTTGGAAACTCGCGCCGTGTGAACAGGAGCGTTGTCATGAAGAAGCAACACACCCGCTGCGAGTTTAGCCCGTCTTTTCTTTTTAATTTCCTCCCGCAAATTATGCAAAGTAGAAGCGTAGGATGTGGCGTTGATGGTTTCATCTTTTTTTTTTGTACTCAATGAGCAAGATTCCCTTTGAGTCCCAAAAAACTGTGGCCATGAGCTTCCCGGCAGACGGAGTGACTTTGAACTTCTTCGGGGGGTCTGTTCCTTTTTTATGCCACTGCATGGACTCTTGTTTGCTTTCAGGGTCATAGTGGTGAACCCATGTTTCGTCCCCAGTAACAATTCGATCCATAACACCGTCCGCGTTCTCACTACACATCTCCAAAAGCTCTCTACAGCATGCGATTCTCACTTTTTTCTGAGGCGCTGTGAGCATTTGTTCCACCCACCTTGCACTGACCTTTGAAAGGTTAGATGGTCATGAAGAATGGTGTGAATGGTACCAATTGAAAGCTTGGTGATCTCTGCCATCATTTTTACCTTTATTCGGGCATCCTCAAGAACAAGTTTTTCGACTTCTTTGATGCTTTCTCCCGTACAAGCAGTAGCCGGGGCGCCGGAGCGGGGGTCGTCTTCAATGCTCTCTCTGCCTCTCTTGAACTCACTTGACCACTTTTGCACAGTTGATAATGAAGGTGCGGAACCTTGGTAAGCAGCCACCATCTCTTCATGAATAGTTTTTTGACTTTTTCCTTGCTTAGTGAGAAATTGAATTACAGCGCGATGCTCAATTTTCACCATCATCGTCTCAGTTGCCATTATGATTCTGTTTAACTAGAGATAAAACGCGAATTAATAATCACATTTATGTGAAATGAATGCACTAAAATAATAGTATTACTTGATAAATAAGTCAATTTATATATACAACCACAGCTTCACCCCGATATCGAGAATATGTTGAACGCCCCTCGTATGTATACATTTATTGGAATCCTTATTTTTTAATAAGCGGATATATTCCCACACCAAGAAAGCGATTGTTTTGGGAGTTCCGCGATGATTCTCATAATGATTTATTTAAAGCTATGCCACGAAACAAATTTGAAGGCATTTTTTTCAAATCTTTACTTTATACAACCAAACCTTCCCCCTTCTTCAATGGACAGGGTTGGTAAGGTAACTGTGATAGGATGTAGTATTTATTTCTTCAAACATTTGTAATATCTTTACTTGATCACCTTGTATAAATGATAACCAAGCGTTTTTGATTATCTCTGATAATTGTATTTTTAATTTAAACTAACAAGTTAACAAGTACATATTGGACGAGTTCAAAGCTAGATATCTAGCGTTTGATACAAGTAATACTTTTTATAAATTTAATAATATTATTTGTGTGAAATATGTTGAACATTCTGCCCCTCTGAAAGAACTGGAGGTGCTTCAACTGGTAGCCGGCAGAGGTTTGCAATTGCTCGTTTATAGGTTGCACTAGTAGTTTTTAAGGTAACCACTCCAACAATCCCATCGGAGCCAGGATGCGTTTCGATTATTCTCCCATGCTTCCATTTCAAAGGAGGAGCATTGCCATCTTTGATAATTATGATGTCATTTAGCTGAAACCCGGGGCTATTATTTCGCCATTTGTTGCGTTGCTGCAAGTTGTCTAAGTACTCGTTTTTCCACCGATAACAAAAATGTTGCATAAGCCATTGAACTCGCTGCCACCGGCTCAGATAGGAGATATTCTTGTTACACAAGTCTGGTTCTGCAAGTCCGACCTGTTAAAAAATGGTCCGCGGTTAAAGGTTTAAGGTCATTGGGATCTTCGGAGAGAGGAGAAAGAGGACGGGAATTAAGAATACATTCTATCTGGACAATAAGTGTGTTGAGCTCTTCATAAGTCATAGCTGCTAGATGTAAAAGGCGTTTCATATGATATTTCGAAGACGTGGTTGCTTCCCATATACCACAAAAATGTGGTGATCTGGGTGGTATATGTTTCCACTCGATGCCGTCATCCAAACAAGCCTTCATGATTTCGGAAGTAGACTATTGGTTGTAGAACATTGTGCTTTTAACTCATTACGTGCTCCTATGTACATAGTTCGTAGCGTTATCGCTATAAATTGTGCGACATAGTCCTCGTCGGCTGATGAAGCGACGCAAGGCACCCAAGAGCGAAGCAGCAGTTAGGTCTCCAACTAATTCAAGGTGTACAGCTTTGGTGCTGAGGCATATGAATACAGCTACATATGCTTTCACAGCCGCAGTTCAACGAGGTCTAGAGTGCACCATAAAGGGTCCACAAAAGTCTGTTTCCAGTAATCGATAATCTGGTAGATTCCCTATTTGTGAATACTCAAAGAGAGGAAGCGTTCTAGCACACAGAACGCAGGGGCTGATAACTCGGCGAATAAGAGGTTTCCCATGCACTGGCCAAAATTGTTCGAGAATTATTGAAAGCAGTCCTTGTACTCCCACGTGATGATGTTTTTTAGGTTTGCCCATAATTAAAGCGATACGTCATCATTCGGCAGAAGTGCTGGATGTTTATAGTCATACTCTATATTTGCATTGCGTAAACGCCCACCAACTCTCAATGTTCCCTTGTTATCGAGGATTGGACTAAGGGAACAAATATGCGATCTAGGAGATATTGCCCTTTTTTGTTCCAAGTGTGTTATGTCGTTTGTGTATTTACGAGGGTTGCTGAAAAGTTTCCGACCGCAACGTAAAGATAACGACACTCGTCAATAAAAACTAGTGAATGCTAGTTGTGCATCTTTTGGCAGTTACTTTCCGAAGTTTCAGTCATTTTGGACTCGCAGTTTTTAGTTGACAGTCGTTTGATTGAGTCGATGTGAGTGTTTTTTGAGAAAATGGAAACAATTGAGTATCGAGCTGATATTAAATTCTTGTTTTTGAAAGGCAATACGCCTACGCAAATCAAAAATGAGTTGGACTCTGTGTATGAGGACTCCGCACCATCATTTACCACAGTGAAATTTTGGGCAGCTGAATTTAAACGTGGCCGTAAGAGCTTGGGAGATGATGAACGTTCGGGACGTCCAAAAACTGCAACCACTGACGATAACTTTGCTAAAGTTCACCAAATGATGTTAGACGACCGCCGAATTAAAATGAGAGAGATAGTAGAGGTTATGAAAATGTCCAAAGAACGTGTTTGTTACATATTAAATCAAGATTTAGGCATGAGAAAGCTGTCCGCGCGTTGGGTGCCGCGTTTGCTTACGTTAGACCAAAAACGTGTTCGAATGAACATTTCCAACGCTCTGTTGGCGCATTTCAGGCGCAATAAATCCAAGTTTTGGCGCCGATTAATTACTGTAGATGAAACTTGGATACGCCATTATACGTCCGAAACAAAAATTCAGTCAAAACAGTGGACTGCAAAGGGCGAGCCGGCTCCAAAAAAAGCAAAAACAGTTTTTTCGGCTGGGAAAGTGATGGCGACTGTTTTTTGGGATAGTAAAGGAGTTATCTTAATCGATTTTCTTCAAAAAGGAAAAACCATTACAGGAGCATACTACGCATCATTACTTGCCAAGCTGAAGGCAAAAATTGCGGAAAAACTGTCACATTTGCAGAAAGAGAAAATCCTGTTTCACCAAGACAAAGCGCCGTCTCGCACCTCAGCGGTTGCCATGGCGAAAATCCATGCATTACGGTTTGAACTGCTTGACCATCTGCCTTATTCATTAGATCTAGCCCCAAGCGACTTCTTTTTGTTCCCTCATCTAAAAACTGCGCTCGGAGGACAGAGATTTTCATCAAATGATTGTCACCTTCGTGAACAATTATTTTGCAGAGAAAAACGCCATGTACTATTTGGACGGGTTAGAGAGATGGGAGCATCGCTGGGAGAAGCGTGTAGAGTTACAAGGAGAAAAATAAAAAAAAAATTTCAGAAAAACTTGTCTTGTATCATTGTTCAGACAACCCTCGTAGACTATCGAAATTGGTTTTTCCAAAATTGCACTCTAGGTGTGCCCCTTAAATAGGCCTCAAGCGCAAGATCCCCCTTTAAAAACATCTAATGTGAAATGGATCGCCGACTCAAAGAACAAGTCAAACTTTTCTCGGAGTACCTGATAAATATTTTTAAGCCTCTGCCACCTAGTGTGGCAAACGAACGTCTTGAATTCCCTGATAGAGTAGACGAAGACGTAATCCCTTTTGTTTCGTTGGAGAAATCCGCAAGTGTATTCAGAAAATATCTTCAATAATAGAAAATCACCATGTATCGACCTAATAACTGCACGAACTACCCTTTAGAGCATTGGTACAACTCAAGCTTATAATTAATGCTTGTTTTGGACAAAGATATGTTCCACATCACGGGAACCTAGTAGAAATTATTGTTCTCCTTTAGCAATGTAAGCCTCAAAAAGGCAATTCTCATTTTTACCGGTGTCATAGAGCAAAGAAGACTTATTCCAACGCATCAGTTCGGGTTTAAACATAAACACTCTGCAATACGTAGACCAAGTGCGTCGTATAACTAATTTTAAAGAAAAATCAGTAACAGAAAAACAAGTTTGTTCTACACACATTATTCTACAGGCTTTTGATAAAGTTTGCCATAAGGGTATAGAATATAAACTTCAAAGGGATCTACTCGTACATAGGCAATACTATGAGATACTCAAATCTTACGTAGTAAATAAATTCTTCAGAGTTCGTTAAGTTCAGAGTTCGCGTATTCTGAACTTAAAGAAATACAAGCAGGAGTTCCACAGGGAAGTGTTCTAGGAGCAACCCTATATTTACTATCAATTGATGGATATGTAGCTAAAGCGACAGAAAAGCTACAAAATTCAGTTAACGAGATATGGGATTGGACGCAACGATGGCGAATTGAACTTAATGAGTCAAAGTCCACCCATTTCAATTTTATAAATAAAAAAATAACGAATGTTCCTGTAATGATGATAATAATCAAGTAGTTCCTATTCTAACACAACTAAGTATCAGATACTTATGAATGAATCTAGATAATAAACTGAAATGGAAGGAGCACGTGAAAGGGACAGTAGAATTATTATATTATTATACATATTAGATATACGAGTATGTAAATACATAGAACACTTTATTGGTTGATAGGATGTAATCCAGAAATCTCCTCTGAGAATAAAATCTCATTATACATATAATCAGATACTAAAACCCGTTTGGACATAGGGTATCCAATTATGGGGTTGTACAAAAAAAGATAAAAAAAAAAACGAATGTTCAAATTATACAAACGTTTCAAAACAAAGTCCTTCGGGGAATAGTAAAAGTCCCATGGTATGTTAGAAATAATGACTTGCATAGTGATTTGCAGATTGAACAGAAGTAAATTAAAAATAGGCAATTCGTCAGAACGAGCATATTAATCCTGGAATAAAAGACGATATAACACATGGGCTGGAAAGTCTGTGCCGTTTTATAGTAAAACACAAAATTTTTGCAAAATTCAACTTTATTTATCAATATAGTTGCCTTCGAGGGCGATATTGACTGATTGAAACGATTTTTCAATCTTTCGATACCAGTTTTGTAGTACGATTTCAGTTTAACCTCAAAATAGGCCTCTCTTTCGGCGATTCGGTCTTAAATCTCTTTCCGGCTAGCATTCTTTTGAGGTCTGCGAACAGGAAATAGTCGCTGGGGGCCAAATCTAGAGAATACGGTGGGTGGGAAAGCAATTCGTAGCCGAATTCTTTTAATTTTGCCATCGTTTTCATCGACTTGTGACACGGAGCAAACGCTCCAACAACGCAATGTAATAGTCGCTGTTGATAGTCTGTCCCTTTTGGAGACAGTCAATGAAAATTATCCCATGTACATCCCAAAATACGGATGCTATAACCTTGCCAGCCGAGGACGAGGTTCGTCGCCTGCTCGCCACTCAGCTGACTGCCGACTTGACTCTGGTGTGAAGTGATGGAGCCAAGTTTCATCCATTGTCACATACCGACGCAAAAATTCGGCTTTATTGCGGTTGAACAGCTTTAAACACTCCTCTGAATCATCAACACGTTGTTGTTTTTGGTCGACTGTGAGCAAGCGCAGCACCTACTTTGAACAGAACTTTCGCATATCCAAATATTCGTGTATGATATATCCAAAACGCTCTTTTGATATATTCACAGCCTCAGCTATCTCGATCAACTTCACTTTACGGTCATTCGTAATCATTTTGTGGACTTTTTTGATGTTTTCATCTGAAACAGCCTCTTTTGGACGTCCACTGCGTGCATCATCTTCGGTGCTTGTATGACCACTTTTAAATTTTTCAATCCACTTGCGAATGGTTCGTTCGGCCGGTGTAGAGTCCGGGTAACACTTATCCAGCCATTTCTTTGCATCGGCTGCATTTTTTCCCATCAAAAAGCAATGATAAATTGCTTTGAATCCATTTTTTTCACAATAACAAAAGTTGCTTCACTCACAACGCTATATCTCGAGAACTAATCGTCCGACAGCTGTCAAATTTATACACGTATCTTTTGAAGGTTGGTACTAACTGAAAATGGTATGGATTTAATTCAAGTGGTGCCCTCTCTTAGAAAATTTTCAGCCCGTGTGTTATACATATATAAAAGAATAAAGAGATGAGTGACAACTTTTCCTAAAAAGGAGTAATCTATATAAAAAAATAAGGAATGAGTATATTATATGTACAATACATCAATGCAAAAATTAATTTAAGTAAGCCAAGTAGGTTACGATTTATTTTTAACTAGTTTGTAAGCTGTAGTGTTAAGTTTTCTAAAAATTATTCCATTTAATAAGTTTTTTAAATACAAAAAATTGTTTTCTTAGTTTTAATCTTAATAAATATAAGAATATAAATAACTGTTTACGTCGAAAGACATAGTTTAAGTGTCAGGTGGAGCCAGTGACTTAGAATAAGTTAATTAAGCTAATTTTAAAACATTTTTTTGTCTAGCATATAAGAGTTAATGAATTAATTGAAAAAAAAATGCATTTAAAATGACAAGATCAGGACCTGTAATCTACTTCCTTATCAAAAACCAAATAAAGGCATTCTTTTTAGTAATTACAGCTCAGCAGATCTGACAGCGGTAATCAGCAAAAGGGAGTGTGGCAAACCACTCTGTCTGACCTCGGCCTACCTGTCCTATGACTCCGAGGTAGTGATCTCAGAGTAGCCAATGGACTTGGAAAAGCAGAAAAATTAGGTGCTGGTACTGGGCTATGACGCAAGCGCCCATCATATACAGGGAAACAGTGATATGAACCTAAGAGGTGAGTGTTTGTACGATTTTATCTCATCTTCCAACCCCAATATTTGTAACAGAGGGAATTCACCCACCTTTGTGGTCAAAAATAGGCAGGAGGTGATAGATATCACCCTTGCTACAAATACAGAAGGGTTAGAATGGAGACTAGTCGACGAATCGTCAATGCCGGATCATCGATGGATACACTTCAAGGTGAACTTTCAGAACAGGGTATGTAGTTTTCAAAGAAATCCTAGGAAGATTGATTGGATCAAGTATACCGGAAAGTGGTAAATATATACCTGAATACCCAATCAACCACCTACGATAATATTGTTAACTTAGATAGGGTGGTGGAAAATACTACTTAAAGCATTAACAATGGCGTTCGAAAAAGTTTGCCTTGCTAACAGAACTCCTAAAAGGTGGAATAGGGAAATACTAGGTAGAGCGAAAAGTAACCTCCTTGACCACCAGAATGCGCTGCTACTGCAAAACAGGTTACGGTGCCTTGAAATCCGTTCATATTTAGGCAGACATGCCAAATTTCAGTGCGATACTGTCTTTATTTTTGTTTTGACAGCTGATCGTTGTTGACGTGTTTGGCATCATTTTCAGTATGGACAAAAACGATTTTCGTTCTCCCATAAAACATTATTTTTTGAGAAGCAAAACGGCGAAGGAAACAAAAGAAAAGTCGAATTAATATCATGGGGCTAATACTCCGTAAGATTACACCGTCAAATATTGGTTTCGAGAGTTTCGTGGTGGCCGCAACTCCACTACCGACCAAGTCCGCAGCGGCAAGCCCTCCGATGCGGTTACAGAGAACAATGTCAAAAAAATACATGAAATGGTGTTGGCTGACCGGAAATTGAAGGTGCGCGAGCTAGCAGATACCACAAAGATTAGTACTGAGCGCACACGCCATATTTTGGGCAATATTCTGCATATGAAAAAGGTATCCTGCCGCTGGGTGCCGCGCATGACCGGACTATTATCTCTTCCCAAACCTCAAAAGATGGCTCATCAATAAAAAAATCAGCTCATCGTCGACGCCACGGGGGAGTATTTTGCAGACCTTCCGGAAAATTACTTTTCGGACGGGATCAAGAAGTTGGAAAATCGCTGGAATAAGTGTATCAAACTAAAAGGGACTATATTGAATAACATGAAAAACATTTAAAAAAAAATTTTTTTCATTCCCAAGGAGGTTACTTTACACTCCATCTAGTAGATTTAAAAAGGAAAGAGGTTGGGAAACTCTATAATAGGGCAAAGGTTTTCAGAAGCGACAGTACATGGAAAGAGTACTACAAATGTAAGAAAAAAATTCAAGTACGTACCTACTTAGAAAGTCAAAAAGGGGTTCATGGCAGAAGTACTGCGAATCTATCGCGGTAACAGACGAGGTTTCGAGATTACGCAAAATGATTTCAAAGAAAGCAAGCGTTCCTAGCTACCTAACCCACTTTCCGGCATCCAGAGTATCAGACGATCCTGGCATGCTACAGCACACTGAGAACATTGATCTCTCTCTCTCCGAAGAGAAAATAGGTGTTCTTATTAACACGAACAAATTACGGTGGGCAATTCAGTTCTTTAAGCCGTAGAAATCTCCCGGTCCGAATGGTATTCAACCGATTATGGCACAGAAAGCACCGGAGGTAGCAAACCAAAAATTATGGAAATTCCTAGACAGTCTAAAAATAGGGTACATACCAATAGCTTGGAGGGAAATTAAGGTGGTCTTTAAATCTAAAGCTGGCAAACAGGGGCATATAACAGCAAAAGATTTCAGACCAATAAGTCTGGCATCATTTATGCTTAAAACCCTGCAACGATTATTGGAGGTTCACATTAGGAATAGATGCAGTAATGGCTTTTTGAATGATACACAGCATGCATATATGGAAGGACCGACCTGCAGAGGTGGTCGGGAAAACAGAGACGAGTCTACACTTTGCAGAGTTTGTGAAGGCCGCTTTCTCGATATTGAAGGAGCCTTAAATAACTTGGAGTGCACCGCCATTAAAAATGCTCTAGTAGACGCTAACATTGAACAGGGCATTACAAACTAGATTTGCAACATGCTTGGAAGCAGGAAAATAAACTGTTCCATTGGGCAAAGCTCGGTCAGAATGTCCGTAACCAGGGGAACCTCTCAGGGGGGAGTCACATCTCCACCTCTGCGGTTAACAATGACATCCTCAAAAGGCTTAGTACAATGGGTATATGTTAAGTGCCACGACATATGCAGATGACGTGGTCATAATAGCACGAGGAAAATACTTAAATATTTTAAGGGACATTATGGAGGTTGCCTTAAATGCGATCAGAAATTGGGCAAAAAATTGTGGCCTCAATGTCAACCCATCCAAAACGGAACTGGTTCTTTTTACCAGAAAGTACCAGATACCGCAAATCATACTCCCATAACTCAACGGAGGTGAACTGTCCCTATCTGTGTGTGATTCTGGACAAAAAACTGAATTGGAATCTTAATGCAGGGGAGAGCAGTATGCTGGTAAGACCCATACATACATACGGCGCACTAGTATGGTGGAAAGCAACAAACAAGAAAACTATTTACGGAAAATTAGCGGCGGTTGAATGAACGGCTTCTATAGCCATTACAAGTGCGCCCCGTTCCACCAATACGGCAGCATTGGACACTTTGTTGCACCTAACTCCACTTGGTTTATAGATCAAAAAGCTTGCAACAGTGCGATACGACTCACTAATCTGGGTTACTTCAAGAGCAGTAGTTTCGGACATTGCACGGTCCTAACGGAGCTACTGCCAGGCAATCCAATTCTAACGGATGTAATTCTTTCCTTGTTCGACTTCGACATCCCGTATGATATAATATATCTGGAGAGAGAGGACTGGGAAAAAATGCAACAATCAGGTCAAATGAAATTCCAATTTTCACAGATGGCTCAATAACAGAGGAAGGAACAGGTTCTGGTATCTTCTCAGAAGACCCAGAGCAAAGAGTGTGTATAAGACTACTGGACGCAAGCAGTGTCTTACAATCAGAGGATCTGGCTGTCCTCAGGGGGTCTGAGCTAAAGCAGATGATATCGGTATACGAAAGAGATATCGCTACCTAATTGATAGCCATGGGAAGTCGCACAGCGCTCAAGGCACTATCCATGCAGATGAAGGATATGAACAAGCGGACGAGCTTGCAAGAAAAGGAGGGCTACTCGACAATAGTGAGGTTGCATATATCAAACCAACCCTTTGCATAGTGGGGGGCACTATCGATGAAAAAATCACAAAGACTGCCAACCTAAGGTGGTCCAGCCTATCCCAGCCACAGGGTATCCTAAGCTCTTTAGCCGCTTTTTGACGGGATACGCTTAGGACAATGCGAGGCAATATCGCGTAGTCAAAGAAAATTTTTTAGGGAAATACTTTTTCGAAAGCCTAGAGGAAATAGACGGCTCGAACTTCAAAGGCCTTCTTGACTTTTGCAGGGAAATTGGGTGTTTCACCATTTGAAGACAGTATCTTCTGAGATTTTCACCATCTACAATACAAAAAAATTGATCAACACTTTTGGTAGTCAATCACTTTAACGTTACGACTAAAGCAAAGTAAATCAGTCTAAAAACGATATTTCCAGTGAACTCAACTTCCGTGCCGAGGGTATCGAAAGCAGGTTCTTGGCGAGATTGGACAGATGGAAGTTTATATCGGGCCTCTCATGGTATGACAGTCTCATTATAAAATGAACGTTAGCTTGGACTCGGTTTTTTCTTGACCTGATGTTAGCGAATTTACCTTTGAAGCGGGTAGTTCACTCACGTGTCGAAAGCTGAAGACTTCGTGCCTAAGTTTGCCGGTTACAACAAATCCGCATCCAAATAGGCGCTGCTTATGTTCCCATACAAATTACCGTAGTAAACGTCAAAGTTTTTCATCTTTCTTTCTCCCGGCCTATCCCACCGACATCTGCTTTATAGCAGTGTAGAGTCTCCGCCAATTGTTCGGCTGCACGCGGCCGGTTTAAGGTCCGAACATTCCACGTGCAGATCCGAAGGTCGTTCTCCTTTGTTCGTTTTGCAGGGTCGTCAACAGTGAATCCGTCCTTATCCGAGGCTATTGGTCGTTTCGTAACAATTACTTTTTTACGTGGTTGGGCAGTTAACCCCACGCACAACCCCCAACCTGGAGGGCCAGGCCCTATTTGGGACCCCTAGGACAAAAGGGGCCGGACCAAATTCCGGAGCCAGTAACCCTTTTCGGGAACGTGAGTGCTGTCGTTGGCTCATCGTCCACCAACTCTTTTCGAACACTGTTATTTACTATTGGAGATCTCTATAGATCCGGAATTCAAATACGTTGAAGCAGCTTATATAGAGTTAACAATATCTCTCGCCAGCTGCCACCCACAATGTTCCCCATGGCTTGGTTACCCCATCTCTATTGATAGTTTAGCATGATTACCTCGCGAAGGCTTTCCACATTTAGAGCCAGTAGCCAATGACTATTCTGGCTAGGGCCCTGCCAATCATTAGAGAATCTCATTATCAACCACTTAACTTCCTGAAATGTATTGCCACTTCGCTACATTTCAATCTTTTTTCCAATATTGATGGTTTTTTTAAGACTTTAAGTGTTCCTAGAGGATCGTACTCGATTCGACACCGAATTCCCCCTATTTTAATACCCGCCGTCTTGCGTGTTTACCAAGGGACACTTTTAGAAGAAGAAGGCCGTCAATTCTCTGGTTCTTACGTTAAAGCAAGGTTTCACTTTTATTTTCAAAACAGCGCCCGCAGTTATGATTCTCAAAATGCGAAGGAATTCTTTTCCAAGGAGAGAAACTGGGCCTTTGTCTTCCATGATGGCTTTGATGTGCGTTCTTTTGCAGAGCAACCGTTTTTGCATCAATTCTTGAGAGGTATTCATCTCCTTTTCAGAATGAGGAAAAATCAGCATGTAATTGCTCGTTTTAATCCTTCGAGATCTCCTCGTAAGAGTTGGTAGCAATTATAGCTGGCCACATCTCTTGTGCGTATTTTCCTGTTGTTGTACAATTTTGGTTTTTATCTATACCCATCTGCCTTGGTCCGGAAAATATGACCTAAATATTATTACTTTTTGTTGAATGGATATCAGCTAAAAAAGAAAGCTTGTTTGGCTCTAATCCTCTTTTTATTTTCACGCTCAGGGACCCTCATCCATTTTTCCCTTAGAAGGTTTTAGTTTATCTAGCTTGCGGTTAATACTTCGACACTGATAGTTCAATGATTGTCATTACTTCTAAAAGAGGAACCACTAAAAAACTCTGAACGTGCTTTGTATTGTACTAGTCTTGATCCTAAAAACCTTTGTACTTTCCTTTTTTTCATGTTTTACAAAGTTTGCTTCGAAACCATTTTCTCTAAAAAGTCGTGACCTTGTTTCACGAAATATTCAATGTCACTCTCAATACTTTAGGATTGCGATGAACATATCTGTTTGACCATCGATTCCTCAAATACCTAGAATCACTCACTGTATGTGTGTAAAGGTTGAAGTCTTAAATTTTTTTCAAGTGCAAGTGCAACACTTATTCTTCCTCCTCCACTGATTCAACACATCACTCTACTTCTCAAGTAGTGCAATACTCAATATTTCTGAAGCAAGATACGGAGAAAGGAATACCATATGTACTACAATATTTTCCTTAAGTTATCCTTACTAAAGAAGGAACTGCATCAACGGAAAAAATACCCTCGGAGGTGAAGTGAAATCATAGAAAAACATTTCAGGAAACCAATTCCAATAAACGTCTTAGGTAGAGGCGTGCTTAAGGAGTTGTGGTCTTTCCATTTGTGGGCGAAAGTAAAGCGAAAACTCTTCGAAATGGTTGCGCTTATTGCTGATCCCGTAGATGGGGGTCCTTTTTTGCTGAGGATTACTCATGAACTTGAGCATGTTCAGGTGGTGATATGAAAATCTTACCGGTTTCAGATTCAAATGGTGTTACCCCGTGATGAGTTATTGTGGCGTAGTTGCACTTGAAGATTATTTACGAATAAAACAAAATTACGCAACCGAGAGTAAACTTCACAGAAATAGCAGATTTGCTTGGGGGCAGTACTTTGAAATATGATTTGGGTTTGGAGACTAAAATCAGACTCCAAAGTGGAGAAATGGATTAGAGGAGATGAGGTTTTTGCAGATATCTGATATCTACGAGGGTTGCTACTTAAGTTTTGAGATCTAATAATATCGGTGTAGGTGCATCAAATCTGACATCAGCATCGTAAAGTTTGAAATTTTTTTTATGGCGAATGTGCTCAGAACGCTTTGTCATAGGATGCTACTCTGCAGTTTTTTTTTACAGAGACTTGAAAATTTCTTTCGGCCAAAATGTGTAATTAAATCGTGAACATTTTCACTCCAAGACGAATTTCGTAAAGTACCCCCAAAATTGGTTGTTGCGCCAAAAGACATCGATGTTGTGCCGGAGTTGATATTGCAAGATCGTCATGTGACTTATCGTAGAACTGAGGCATGCTTAGGAATAGTTTCAGCAAATATTTAATATTGTGTGAACCATTGACCGTCAAAAAGGTTTCTTCGCATTGGATACTGCATAATTTGAGAATCGTTCAGAAAAAGGCTCGTGTCTTATATTTCCTGTATGTGAAAATGGACTGCTGGACTGGATCTGAGTGAACTTATGATTGAATTCTGCATTTCATAGGTCTAGTAGAAAGTTCTCAGAAGAAGAACACTTAGAGGAATAATTTTGTGGAAGGAAACAAGGGTGTCATCTACAACATCAATTCTGTATTTGCAAGGCATGAGACTTAAGGCGTTTTTAAGGAGAAGTTTTGCAACCTTCTGGATAAGCCCTGCCGATTATCTAGCAAGCGTAACCTCTATGATGTGACAAAATGAAAACATTTTTTAAGCACAATTTGTGTAAATACTTTAAATCTTATAACCCTCTCTAACTCGCATATTCTTGTCTATTGATAAGAACGGAATCATTGGAAAGCTAGGTAGGTAGGTAGGTAGGTAAAAGTGGCTGTTGGAAACACCACCCCACTTAGGCTTATTGGCCTATTGTGATGCCACTTGGATCTATTATCCTCTTATTCATGGAACCAGTTAGAGCTTATGATGAAGCGTAGGAGTCTGTTTACTTCTATGGTCTTTAGATCGTTTAGGCCATTGTAGAAGAAAGCTCCTAAGTGAAGTTTTCTTCTCTGGGAGAGGGCTGGACATGTACAGAGTAGGTCTGCTCTTCCTCCTCGTCCATGCAGCTTCTACAGAAATCGTTTGTAGAGGCGCAAAGCCTTCTTGCATGCTTGCCTATAAGGCAGTGTCCAGTGATGATACCTATAATGGCACTGAGGTGTTTCCTATTTAGAAGGATCGGACTCATAGAGCTATTCAAATCCAGCTTTGGCCAGTCTGTTCTTTTATTAGCATCCAGCTTTAATATTAATTTGCACGCAGCGATTGGTACCCTTTTTATTACCCTTTTCCCGTAGAAAAGGTAGAGTCTTTCCAATTTTGGTGAGTTTGTCGGCCCTACAATTCCCTGCAATGTCTCTGTGGCCCGGCACTCAGCAAAGGTGAGTGCCATTTCCATAAGAGGAGATCAGCATTCAAGTGCGGTTTTAAAATTTAATTAGACTGAATCCAGCGGCTTGATAGCGGCCTGACTATCCGAAAAGACGCGGATATCCTTTGCAGATATCACGTTTTTCTTCAGCCAGAACAGAGCTTCTTTAATCGCCAAAATTTCCGCCTGGAACACGGTACAGTGATTAGGAAGACGGAAAGAGAGGCTTAGATTTAGCTCATCTGAGAAAACAGCGGGACCAACCCCGCTATCGGCTTATATCCATCTGTGTAAAAGTGGATTGACTTGTCCTCCATGAAAGCATCTTCCTCCCAGAACGATCTAGAGGGGAAGATTACATGGAAGTCTTTGTCAAACCAAAGTTCAGGTATGGTGTAATCGATGTTCTCTGTGAGGATTCCTAATGCATTAAGAATATTACCGTGGTCAAATGAACTACTTGTCTACTGTGTAGTCACTTCATGGCGAATAGCAGTAGTCGTAACTACTTGCCTGCTTAAGATATCGAGGGCTGTCAAGTGAAACAGAATATCTAATGCCGCGGAGGGAGTAGAGCGTAGGGCTTCGCTTATGCATAGACATTATGTTCTTTGGACTTTGCTTAGAATGCTGCAGCTGACTGCATTGTTTAAGGCCGTCCACCAGACAACAACCCTGTAGGTGAGCACCGGTCTTATGACCTAGATGTACAGTCAGTGGGTTATGCGTGGTTGAAGGCCCCATTCGTTCCCAATGAATTTTTGGCAAGAGAACAAAACTACTGCAGCTTCCTTGACTCTTTTTTGAATGTTAAGTTTCCAGTTTAGTTTCCTGTCAAATATGAGATCCAGATATTTCACTGTATCAGAAAAGACTACACCGGTACCGTTTATTGAGGGAGGGTCTATAATTGGAATTTTATATTTCTTGGAGAAAAGGACAAGATCAGATTCATGGGGGCTTACTCCAATGCACATCGATCTGCTCAACGGGTTAATCTGTTATGATTTAGCTGAAGAAGTTCTTTAATGGTATTAAGATGCTTACCTCAGATGGCTATAGCAACGTCATCCGCATAGACGATCACCCTGCTACCACCCGCTTCTAGGTATATCAGCAGTTCATTACCACTAATTTGCTGAGAAGGGGAGAAAGGACACCGCCTTGTAGTGTACTCCTGATGGCACATCTTTTAGCAGAAGTCCCACCTAGTTTGGAGTTGATTATCCTGCTTTTTAGCATAAGACTGATCAACTCGCTAAGTGAGTCATCTACCTGCAGAGTTGACAGCGCAGTCGTGATTGCGGATGTGTTGACGTTGTCAAAGACTCCCTCATGTCCAGGAAAGCAACCATTGTGTACTCTCTATATAGTGGGGATCGTTCAATGTGGCTAGTCAGTGAATGCAGAGCCGTTTTAGCTCGTATGTAGATATCAGTCAGTCGTTCGAGAGTTTTCAGAAGGAAAGATGATAGACTTATACTCGTAGGTCTGAGGTCCTTTGGAACATCATGAGAGCATTTTCTCGTTTTGGGAATGAATGAATACTACATTTACTTCTCTCCATGATAGTGAAATGGCATGGAGAGTCAGTTCTACACAGATCCTCATGATGTTATCTAGCGTAGACAGGATAATATCTGAGGACGTTTTTAGCTCGGTAGGTATTATACCGTCCGGACCAGCAGACTTGTATGGTTTGAAGCTATGCGACATGCCCAGAGCAGTTTGTCTCTTGTAATCAGACCATGAATTTTTGTCACGGTTGCAGTAGTACTGTTTGGGTTGGTACTGGCCGCGAATAGGGAGCTACCTGGAAAGTGGGTGTCCAGTAGCAGGTTCAGTGATTCATCCCCTGAGGTTGGCCAAGAGCTATCGGTTTTTTTTTCAAACAACTAGGAATCATAGGATTTGTAGAGAAGATTTTCTTAGCCGCGATGCATCAGAGGTTTCTGTGATTTTGTCATAGAATGATCTCCTGGATAGTTGATTTGCCTTCCTCAGTTCTTTGTTTGTATATTTTGAGGGATTCTTTGAACCGGGGAAAGAAAATTGCCATTTAGATGTCTTTCGACTCCGTGGTACGTAATATTGTCAATAGAATTAGTAAAGAAAATTGTGTTTTCTCCGATATTCTCTATTATGGTATTGCCTATTGAAGATCGTATTCTGCAATTGTACCTTTAGTGAGCAAGGTAAAACAATAGGTTTGAAGAAAAAGTTGTTTCTTGCAAACAATGGTATTTTGAAAGGATCTGCACTCACTAATTGTGCAAGCTGCTTTTGTTGATTCACTAAGAGCTCTCGAAATCCTAAATATATTTGGTTGCTCTCCCTGGTTGTTGATCGTATTTGGATGTGGTTGATTCTGATGCTAGGATTGATGGTTCTGCCTGCTCTATAGCCTCAATTTCGTTGTTGTAGGGAAGTGTTTCTATGTTTGAAATAATTTGATTGATTTCTACTTTGCCCAGCAATTTAGTGTTAATTGTACCAGATTTGGCAAGCTGCGCTGCACTTAATACTTCCTTTAATTCTACTTTTATAATGTTCAGTTTATTGTAAATCATTCCTCTTGACCGTTATCTTGGTTTTCAAGGGCTTTACAGCCGTTTATCTGTTAATTGGGGTACTAATTAATGTACTAAAGGGTGTTTTTTTAAAAGTATACAAATTCAATATGAAATAAAATATTAGAAACTAATGCTAGTGTCTACGATATTAGCTTTATTTAATAGATAATTTTATGCCATTATACACTAATATAATACTGGGTATATGCATGCCACGGCTAGCTCGAATGAAGCGAAATCGTGAAGTGAAATTTTCGACAAATTTATCGAGCAACTGGGGCCATATATCAGCAATAACACGGCAAATTTTGACTTCCAAATCGTCCAACGTCTCTGGTTTATCGGCATAAACTAGTGACTTTACATACCCCCAAGGAAAGCAATCCCAAGGTGTGAGATCACAGGATCGTAGAAGCCACTTCACAGGTCCATTACGCGAAATTATACGCTCAGCAGTTGTTTCCCGTAATAAATTGATGGTGTCGCGCGCCGTGTGGCACGTTCAGCCATTTTGTTGAAACCAAAGCTCTACCACGGCAATGCCATTCCATTGAGGAACACAGAAGTCAGAAATCATCTTTCTATAGCGCTCTCCATTGATGGTAAAGAAATATTTGCCGATGATTCCACCAGCCCATAAAGCACACCAAGCAGTAAGTTTTATTGGTTGTAAGGGCGTCTCGACAAAGGCTTCTGGCTTTTCTCCACTTCAAATTCGGCAATTTTGCTTGTTTGGTTTCCATTTAAGCAAAAATGGGCCTCATCGGAGAACAATATTTTGCGTTGAAAATACGGATCAAGCTGAATCATGTTTTCGGCCCATTCACCGAACCTACGACGCGTATAATGGTCACGTGGTTTCAACTCTTGCACAAGCTGCATCTTATAAATTTTTAAGCCAAGATATTTCCGCAAAATCTTCCACAAAGTGAATGGGCATTGCTCCGATTGTTGTGCACGACGGCGAGTCGACTCATTCGGATTCTCCTCAACACTGCCCCCCACAACGGCAATAACTTCTTCTGTTCGCACTGTTTGTCATCTTTGGAGATGCGTATTATCCAGTAGAGTGTACATGGTGCGAAAACGATTCATCGTGTTCCGAATAACTTGCTCAGATCGACGATTATGTCGACCGTAAAATGGACGTAGTGTACGATAAGTTTGGCGAACCGAACCATGGTTTTCAAAATAAGTTTGTACAATTTGCACGCGTTAATTCATCGTAAAATGGCAAAACGTACTAACCACAAATCACCTTTAAACTGTCAAATTGACAATCTGTAGAAACAGTGTTGCCAGTTTAAAACAAAACCTCTGAAAAAAAAAAACACTCTTTAGAAGTAGCCGAAAAAGAAAGGTCATACGCAGTGCAGCACGATCCCCAGCTGGAGAAGGCTGGATTTATATCAAAGGCCAAGTGATATTCGAAGTATACACCCGAGTGATTAAGCACACACTTCGTCATGCATCCACCAGAATATGCTACTCCAGAATGAAATAAGGGCGAAATTAATAGAGTATGAGGGTAATGGGGAAAGGTGAGGTCTGGTTAGTTATGAAATACGTGCTTCACATGGAACTGAATGCTTCTTTCTTCGAATGTGATTGCTTGCATTTGGTTCACTTTTAAAGGGAAAGCCAGTTTGCTATATTCTTAAAAGTAACAGTAGCAATCCATTCCTGGGAGCCCTAGACAAAACTTAAACACTTAAAAACTTCTCCTAGTACTTTGTGAGAATGAGATTTCCTCCTTTCTTCTTCCACCCATATGCATTTAGGGAGGTGTTATCTCAATACTTAATGTATATCCTTTATATGCACATGTTGTGTTAACCGACCTGTGTGTATACTGGGTGGTGTTTCATTTCTCCCACAGTAGCAAGACTGAAGG
Organism: Volucella zonaria; assembly: GCA_963966105.1. Taxonomy (NCBI): domain Eukaryota; kingdom Metazoa; phylum Arthropoda; class Insecta; order Diptera; family Syrphidae; genus Volucella; species Volucella zonaria. The sequence continues at coordinate 174,929,794 of OZ014531.1, read as the reverse complement.
GATGATTATACCACATCTTGGGTTATCCTTGCAAAATATTTGCTCTTAATTAAGCTCATCTCCTTGGCATGGTTCTAGTTAACTCATTGAGATTACCTCATGTTTCGTTATTTACAGTCCCAATAAAGAATATCCAAGACGTCTTCTCATATCGAATGACTATGAGAGCATATCTTCTGCCTCGGATTGACCCAGATAGCATTGGATTCCCAAAGGGAAGTATCTTCATTGCTTAGTGCTGTTCCCTGTCTACGAGTATGCTTCCAATCAAAAATAGAAATTCAAATCTACACGCGCTATCCCAATGGGAAGCGATGAAGACGATTAGATTTAAATATGATACATAAAAACTAAGTCACGTTCGAACGGCTTAAATAATTAATTCACTTAGATTTACAATATAATTGTGTTGTTTCCATTAGTGATTTATAACTGTTTATAAGTATAATTATACCCTGCAAGCAAGAAGACTATTCCTGTTCTCAATGTAGCCTCAAAAATGACTGGATATCCAAAATTAGTTTATGAAACAACGATGGAATGGAAGTTTAGATACTCCCTTTACTCTCTTGTGGTTGAGGGGTGAATGTCGAAAGTTGAACGTTGAGGGTTTTCAACTAGAGCGGTTAATTAAAATAGGAATTGTTCAGTGAAAATGAGTCCTGGCGCAGTCGATTTCTTTCCTTTTTCTATTTTTGATTTTACGGAAAGAGTTGAATTGAATTAAATTAGAAAAGTAGGATGCAGGACAACTGAATGTATCTCTCTTCCATTCTCTTGATTGTTCTCATTCTTTTTTTAGTTTTTAACGGTAATCTTTTGCATGTAATTCTGCATTGCGGCATGTCCTTACTCCTTATCTGCATTTTAACAACGACAACGCCTTTCATTGTTCTCGTACAAATAGGTGGAAGCTAGTTTCCGTTTTTGTAGTTTTCATTTTATTTCCCTTTGAAATGGTTTTGTTGTAAAAGAATGACGGAGAGCGGGCGGGGTTGAGTGTGATGAAAACAATACAGTAGACAAAGTCCTTTAAAACGTTGCTCACGCAAAAGGGCGATAAGGTTATGATGTCTAGGATAAACGCGTTGCATGTTAATGACTTTAAGGACTTGCTCCTGGTGATTTAGTGTAGAGTTAACTTCCTTGCCGGACTTGAAAGACACGAAAAAAAGCGAATAACCGTTAGGCACGTGATTTAATTTAAGTGGCAACATTCGTGAAACGAAAGAAAGGTCGGTTTTCACACTGCGGTTTTAAAGCAACGACTTTACTTGCGGCAAAGTAATTACATGGAGCGGAAAAAGCGCGCAAAATAAATTAAATGGCTGGAGGGGCACAGATAAACTATCAACGTTTTGCAGTTTGCTAAGTCTGACTACGCATATGCAACCAAACACTCGGGCCTGCGCATTCACAGCTTGATGAACTCCAGTGCGTAATATACAGACAACGTGCAAAACGAATCCTTTAACGAAAAAATTCGTAAGATGCACTGTTTGCAGTCTGAGGCATATCCAGTCTTCTCATGTGAGCTTCTTCCGGGTTGTCGAAATCGAGGTGGTGATGGGGGAGTTGCTCCCAAATAAACGCCAGTGCTCAATCCCCCTAAGTTGCCTACTGGAACTCTTGTCTGAAGGACGCTCGTTCCTTACGAAATAAGAGAAACAAGTTATGGGCTGTTTTCCTTCTCACCAGATCCTTTTCCGACTATCCAACTACAATGACGCTTATCTTCGTAACCATATTTTGATACTGATTGCACGGAGTCTCAGAGCGTACTGATTATTTGCTTAAATGTCATTGGATAATGTATTGTGGAAAAGATAAGAAACCGGTATTGACCAATGCGAAACCAAAGTGTTGAGAGAATGAATGGACGTCCATTGTATATTTTTTCAGTGAATTTGGCAATGACGATTTTATGGAAAGCACTCTCTTCACAATTATTGTGTTGAAAAGAAGAAATAAAGTTTTGCTAATAGGAATTTGAATTTGATTATGATGCAAATGGGTTAAATATGAAAGGAAGTGGAAAAAGTTCAGCCGCTTCGTAAATATGATTTTCCAGTGAGCAGATGAGTAGCATGCTCTTCCAGGCCCTCTTTGCGCAGTTTTCGAATTGTACGGTGAAGTTTTCCAATGGCCCACTACTCTCTCACATCCTGGACCCGTCTTATACCCAATATAAATTACACCAATTTAATGACGAATTCACACCCGGCCCAGATGACCTCCCTGCCATATTCTTTAAAAAAATATTCTTCCTCTCTTTCCCCTGTCCTTTCTAATCTCTTTCGTCTATCCCTTTCATAAGGAGAATTTCCTCAGGTTTAGAACACTTCCTTCATAGTCCCGATCCAGATCAGGGAATGAAATAACCAACTATTGCCCCATCGCTAAACTCTCCCATACACCCAAACTCTTTGAAAGTACTTTGCATGAAGATCTAAGCTTCCAATGCAAATCATTTATTTCCCCTAGACAACATGGCTTCTTGAAGGGTAGGTCAACCACCACAAATCTCGTTGAATTCGTAGATTTAGCTGCAACGGATTTTAGCAAGGTCTTCGATAAAATCTCTCATCGATTAATACTCTTCAAATTGTCTGCCCTCTCCTTTGAACCCATGCTGATAAAATGGATATCCTCTTACCTGGAAGGCCGTTTATACAGAGTTCGTTTTAGGTCAGCCCACTCGTCTCCATTTTTGGCAACATCTGGAGTTCCACAAGGCAGCCATTTCAGTCCCCCTCTTCTTATATTAACCATAAATGATCTCGATAGGATCATCAAACACTCGTCTGTCTCCCTTAACGCCGACGATACCAAATTTTTCAAAACCATTTCCTCTCTCTATGACTCCTTCCTGCTTCAACAAGGCCTTGATAGTTCTTCGATCTGGTGCCTCAAAAATGGTTTGGAACTTAATATACGCAAGTACCAATCCATCACCTTTTCATATAAGCGGCACCAACCTCCTCCTCGACTCTACCTTCTCCACAACCAACCTCTTCTCTTCGCGACCTCGGCATTTTGTGTGATAGCGAGCTCAACTTCCGTCTACATATGGATGGGATAATCCTTAAAACCAACTCTGCACTAGGTTTTGTAAAACGGTGGTTCAAAGAATTCACCAACCTATACGTGACCATACGGTCCCTCTATATTACCTATGTTCGTCCCTTCTATGTAGAGTACGAAAGTCAAGTGTGGTCCCCATATTATCGTGTTCATATCTCGAGAATCGATAGCATCCAGCTCTGGTTTCTTCGATTTGCTCTCCGAGGTATGCCCTGGAACGATTCTTGTATTCTGCTCGCCTATCAAAACCGTCTCAACCTTATCAATTTAAACACCCTTGAGGAAGGCAGAGATGCAGCCGACTTCCTCTTCATCCATCGACTCTTTTTAGGTCACGTTGAGTGCGTATCCCTTCACAACTCTATTTTCCTCAACACTAACACATCTCCTGTGGCGTGAACGACCCAACCTCCCGTATACTACGAAAAATCAATTCAAACCCTACCGACTTTGACATCGAGCGCACAACTCCCTACCTCAAATCCTCTCTCCTTCACCAACCTTAGTTTTAAGTTTAAGCTTAAGTTTAATTTACAATTAAGCCGAATAAATGGGGGCCTTCGCTCCCACCAAAATCAAATCATCTGAAGGATCGGCCCTCAAGTTAGGGAAATTGCAGTTACAGAAAAAGGAAATTTGGCATTGAACGTCTACAATCGCAAGAGATTGTTAGAAAGTTGCGTGAAGACAACTACAATCACCTCCCTTTTCTTTGGTTGCTTTGTCATTGCAGGATGGTTTGATAATTAAAACTTCTAAGATTTTGGAGAGACATCGAACTAAGCACCAAAGGCGGCCTGCCTTGACTTTTAACTGTTAAAAGTTGAGAGGTGACCCCAAAGGACTATATAAGAGGTCGTACTCGCAAAAGTGATAATCCACCCGTAAGCTTCTTGAACTCGGCCGGAGTTCTGAAAACTGAAAACTCCAACCAGACTACAAAAAAAAAACCCCACCGATATAGGTGTTGTCGTAAAAACTACTAGACGTACGCTTTGAAATGTTCCGCAGATTAGGTTGGAACCGTAGAGACAGTCTGTTAGTCAAGGTGTTCGTTTTGATGGGTTATCTACAGAAACCCACAGATTTAAATGGGCTCCAGAAGAGGAACGTCCTTAAGGGCTACCGTCTAAGGAGCGCTTGAAGAGGAGAAGAAGATCTGAGACAAACAAACTGCGGTAAGAGAAAGTAAGTTATATCTGAAAACACAAGTGCTAAGAGCTTCAGTTCTCCAGTTCTTCTGCGGCAACAAATGAGGGAAACAGATCGTACTCTCTGTCAACGGTTTTTCTCGCAGACGATACTCGGATGAAACCGGAGGTGTAACGGGCCACAGTTTCAGTTGACGGGAATTGGACTAAGCGCCAAAACCAATTGAGAAACATAAAACCAGCAATGGGCTAATAGCACACGATGTCGGGATGGAACTGGCTCTACAACCAAAAAAGGTTGTAGTTCAGGTGAGCAGAAGTTAGTCCAAATGCTCTAATTCACCCTGAAAGACAACATTAATGGTTACTTTCACAGCGCGTCACCAAAAGACTAGCCAAAGTTCTCAAATTTTCTGACTGCACCTACACTGATTCGAAAGCAAAGTCTCACGACTAAGGCCCGCTTCTCAGGCAATCTGATCACAATCGGCTTACAACCAGCTTCTATCACCGAAGCTGGAATTGAGCAGAGTATCTGCATCGGTTGTGATGGCAGATAAGCCATCCTCTGCCGTTGCTTAATTTGATGACTTCAAGTCGCCTGGCCGATGACGTATAGACCAGCTGCTAGAAAATCAGAAGAGAGTCTTCACTGTTGGCCTGGCAGTCGCATGCCTACTGAGCACTTAAAAGAAAAAATAGCCTTTTATCGGAAATCAAAACCGACGACAACACGCTCCCCGAGGTCTTTAGACCACCAATAAGTCTAACTTCTTTCGTGGTAACGGACATGAATGCAATGGTTTATGCAGCTGTGCTTTGTAAATTCACCCTTGGTCCAAAGTTTGACGTCGTAGATCCTAAGATACAGCTCTTCAAAATCTGATGCGCAGAATTGTAGGCTGACGACAAGAAAAAGTATGTGCTGGACACTTTCATAGTCATTGAGGAAGCTATCGGCAACGCGACTTTTAACCGCACATGTAACCCGGCCAGACAGCATAGCTCGGCCGAATACCTGATTTTATGGATAAAGCCAATGCTGGTGAACAGGAATTTCATTGCGGATAATGACTCTAGCAATTATGTGACGTCTACTTCAAGAATATGTGGGTGTTGTAGTTGTACTCTATGTTGGATAATGCCTAGCAACGCACTGGAGTTTTGATGACCTGGCACGCCGACTGTCTTTGACCCTGGTCTTATAGTTGCCCCTAGAACTCTTGGTGCTGAACGTCTTTCCCAATGCCAAAGAATGGTTTCGGCCGGAAACTAAACCAGCAAAGGAATGTAGTCGGGTCTTAACGGATTGCTCCAAAACTGATTTAGGATGGATCGCTGGTGTCTTACTGAAGTACGACAACGTTCCAGTCACTTCTCGTTAGGAAAACATACGTCTGTCTTCCAATTTGTTTTTCGGTCCTACAAGACCAACCCGACAGAGGAAAACCAAAAAAGTTTAAACGAGCCAGAAATGACAGCAACGTCTTTCTCAAGCGTGTGAAATTCCAATACGACCAAAAACTGAGGCAAGAAATACTGCAATGTCCCAAAGGCAGTAAAAATTGTTGGTCGTTGGTCAAAAATATTATAAATTCCGCCTCATCTTTCATCCCAACGCTAATTTACAATGGCATTCCAGCTGTCAGCTCTTTGGACAAGGTCAATCTTTGCGGCTAGCTTAATACTCCCAAATTGTGCCTTGTTTCCGTCTACATTTGAGTGCGTCGAATCTTAAATGGAACGAATCCACTTTCGCACTCGTGTAGTAGCAAGAGTACTTAAAGATCTCAACACTCAATGTGTTGTAAATGCCGGAGAACGTGTTAAGTTTTTCGGAAAATTGGATAGAGAGAGAGAGAGAAAGATTTTTGGGCTCAGTGGTTATTTCGCTTCAAGGGTGGCATCCAACATTTAATGAGGAGACTAAATTACTAGTGTAAATTGGACTTGATGTTATACATATTTAGGCAACCATTCATCTCACAAGATTTTAGTTGCCAGAAAAAAAGTCTTTCGGTCACGGCTGGTATTGAACCCCGAACCATCCGATTGGGAAGCCAACACACTACCACTTGAGCCACGGCCACACATATGTACATAAATCCGCTGGTCCAGATGGCATATCTCCCCTTTTTCTGAAGAGGTGTTCTTCCACGCTGCCAAAACCACTGCGTAAGCTTTTTCATCAATCCCACTCTTTAGGACTCTTTCCGAGCAGATGGAAAACAGCATTTGTACAGCCCGTCCCTAAAAAAGGCGAATCTTCTTCCCTCTCCTCCTACAGACCCATTATACATACGTAACTTCTCTCCAAGGTCGTGGAAAGGCTGATAAGTCGTCAGCTAATGAAATATCTCGAAACACGAAAACTTCTTAATGACCGGCAATACGGTTTTCGTAGCAACAGGTCCACTGGTGATCAGATGGCATGCCTCACCGCGTACATCAATCTGGCGAAAGCAAGATAGTTGCACTTGATATTTCTAAGGCATTTGACAGAGTTTGGCATCAGGCTCTTTTGTCGAAAATGCGTGCTTTTGGGATCTATGACTCTCTTCTTCATTGGATTAGAAATTACTTTTCGGAACGTTCAATTCAAGTTGTCTTGGATGATTTCAAATCTGATATTTAAAAAATGAATTCTGGGGTGCCACAGGGCTCAGTTCTGTCTCCGACACTCTTTTTAATTTTCATCAACGATCTCTTGTCTGCTACTTCTAATCCAATATATTCCTTTGCTGATGACAGTACTCTCTGCTTGAAGTTCCCGGACTCACGTCCTTGCTCTCCGGCTGTACAACGGGAACGGCAGCGTATGTTAATTGGGGAACTAACAACCGAGTGGAATTTAATGCTTCCAAACCTCAATGCTGTATGCTGTCATTAAAGCGAAATTCAAATATCCAGCCAATATCCATGAATGGCACTTGCATCGTCGAAATCGATAAACTTTCCATTTCCAGTGTGTGTGTCAGTGACAACTTACGTTGGAATGACCACATATCCGATGTTACCAAAAATATTGTGAAATGTCTAGGTTTCGTCAAGCGATGTAAGAAATACTTTACCCCCTCTGAACTGGCCACAATATTTAAGGCATTCATCCGCCCAAAATTGGAGTACAATTCCCATATCTGGTCAGGTGCTCCTAAAACATTTCTGCACCTGCTAGATAGGATTCAAAATCGTGCGATAAAACTCATACTGGGTACTACTTAATATCAGTCAATCAATTGACACCCGCGGACATCGACGTAATGTATCATGTCTCACTTTGTTTTATCGCTATTTCCACCACCAGTGCTCCATTGAAATCGCCAGTGGAATTCCGCCCATTCAAATTTTCAACCGTAACACTCGGCTCGCTATGAATGCTCATCAGTACACCCTCAAGCCCATTTTCGGACGTACTCTAAAATATCGTGATTCTTTCCTAAGCCGTACAACTCGCTTATGGAATGCCCTGCCGATCTCTGTGTTTCCTTGTCGTTATAACTTACAAACATTTAAAAACAATGCACATGGGTACATGTCCCTAAATTTCCTTCGTCCGCGCTGTGTGCAAACCTTTTAAGGGTTCACAAACCCCTTGAGCGTGCGCTCATTATAGAAAAAAAATAATCGGAGATATTCCCAATTTTAATAAAAAGATGCTATATTGCGAAAAATCTGTGGAAGGGTCGAAGTTTGCGTCTCTAACGAAAGCCAATCTCCATTTAAAACCTAGCTAAATCCATTCACTAGTTGAAGAATGCAAGACTTCTCTAGGCGCAGCTGGAAGGCTTAATTCACTGAGTCTTGTGCGGGTAGTATTGCCGGCATGGCTCAAAATAGATTTTCTTAGTGCCTGAACCAGCTTTAGGACCGCCTACATCCTCAGTTAGGGCAGATTTCTCGGATGCAGAAAGTCCAAATGACTGCTTTCTGACCTCTACTGTCTCTCAGTAGGAAAGTCCGCAGACTGCTTATTGGCATCGTACCGGGGCGTTTCGCTTTTGTAAAGGTCCTGAGTGTGCTAGTATCTGGAAATAATCATCATAGTGATGTTGATGCATGCTGACGAAGCTGGTTGCAGAGGTCACTTCAATGTAAAATCCATCCAGAAATGGTAGTCACTTCCACTACCATTTGCAGACTAGTTTTGATTAACGTCATAAAATTAGGACCTAATATCAACTGTTTTAGCTGTACTTTCTGGCACTTTCTAGAGTCAGAAATAATATCACAAAAGGCCTAACCTGGCCGCAGTAATAATGGTACACATTTCCACCGCCCCCGGTAATAAAATTGTCAGAAATTATGTATGAACTTGTCGTCTTTTCCCCGGCAGCTTATTAAAAATATCTCACAAGAATGCTGTAAACTAAATTAATTAACTTTCTTAACTCTGTTAGGTAAATATGCATTGCGTTCCACCTACGAATATAAATTAGCATCCAAGTCACGTATTCTAAGGCGTCAACAAAGTGTTAATTATATGTGTGTGGCAAGACAACGCAAGGCACCCTTGCCCAACTAACCCTCCTCAAATAGTTCCACATGCCATTGGAAACATGTTTAAAGATTGAGTTTGCGATTTTCTTTAAGGATTTTTGAACCCGTTGGAGCAAAGGCGTTATGATTCGTTTCAGTGAATGTATCATGGTCGAAAATGGCAAACGCCAGATGTTCAGACGGTTAACCATTCAACAGCCAATGAATCGCATAAAAATTCATAGCCGTATTCTACCCACTCACACGTAGGTTCCATCATTTTCACTTCGTAAACCGAAATTCACATCATCGCTTAATATCCATCCAGAGATTTCTGCGTAAACTTGTGTGGACGGAGCAAACAAGCCAGCGATTTACTGGGCTTATATCTCATCCACATCCTTCCGTCACAAGGCATCATTCCGGGTTGCTGCCCATGGGGTCACATCACCTTCACCAACCGCAGAGTTTGCCTTCATCTTCGTGGGATGTGGTTCGCTTCCAGTACCCATGGCATTTGCTCGTCAATTTATTTCATGCAAACCACATTCTCTAGATTCTCCACCAAAAATTCATCCCGAGTAGGGTGGCGGGAAATGCTTAATTCTTTCACTCCTGTGTAATAGCTTTGGCAGTGATGAAATCACCATGTGGCGTATGACTTTGGGTGAAATGCGATGTCATGACATGAAATTGGTAAAAGCGATTTCTGGAATCACCATGGTTGCCTCTACGGTTATACTCTAAATCAAGAAGTAATGCTGACTTAGTAAAACGCATGCAAAGTTTGAGGCAAGTCATCAATCTAATGATATGAGCTTTATATCTCCTCACATCAAAACAATGGAACTTATTTGAGGACACTGACACATTTCGTCGAACTACAACAGCCCGTGCAAATATCTCCCATCGAGATTAAGCGGTTTGCCAAAGTCCTTCATCCTTCTGTGAATATCTCTATTCCCTTTATATTTGTAGGTATCATAATTCCATCTTAACGATGTTCCAGCTGAAGAAGAACATTATGGTGCGTTGCTGTTTATTAGAAGAAACGGAAACAGAGTGTAATTTACCAAGAAATCCAATTGTAATCTTTTCGGAAGCGACCAGCAGATTCTTAGAAGCAAATAAACCAAGTTGGCGCCAGTTGTATTTTATAAGGCAAAAGACAATGCGAACTTTTGCCTCATCCGGCAGTCAGTAACAAAAAAAAAAACATTTCAAAAGTTTGGTATTGTATTATATATTCCAAAGAAAGCAAGCATGTTGCACTAACATTTAAGATACAAACCACAACAGAAACAACAGAAAGTATCCCATGGACCAATGCAACCGAAAGCCACTGGTAACTTTATTAAGACGACCACTGACCATGACAAGGACAATCCTAATCGAATAAAGAACATCATAGATACTCATAAAAGCATCTACAGACTATTAACCTACATACAATATACCGGTTACTTATGAACCACAAGAATCTTTCAACAAATATCTCATACCCCTCGGGAGTTTAAAAATGCATCCGTGGTTTTGAAAAGATAAATTTTTTTGCTTAAACTTGGAATGGAGTATTCATATCTGAGAGATAGTTTTCGAAGAATTTGTTTTTGCAAACCCGAGAAAGATGCATTATGGGTGTACTAAGTTTCGCAGTCCTTTGCATTGGTATGTATGGATTGAATTGGATTGGTATGTGAAATTTATATAAAGGGACCATAAGTACATATTGCCTTACATGCAAGTATCTATGAAAGGGGGCGAGAATTCGTATCTATAGTTAGTATCTGATGCACTTGTGGAACAACGATTTGGGTCAAATTTACTTAAGAGTAAACGCACAACAATGGCAAAGTTTACTTTTGAGACTATGTGGTTGGTTGGTACTCGTATTTTTGTTACAAAGTTCGCATACGGGTAGATACTTTAAAGCTGCATTAGCATAAAAAGAGAATAGTCAATGGTTGTTGGTTGTTGGTGGGCGGAAACATGCTTTCTACTGTTAAGTTCTTTATATAGTTTTTTATAAGTGAAGAATATATTCAGTTTGATGTTTACGGATTTTTTGAGGCAAGTCTTTATATGTCTCTTCGAATGGTAAGAAATCCTTGTCAGGTCTTTTATCTTATTTATTACTTCGCTGTAGGCAACTCCAAAGCCCATGTCGAGAAAAAGAAGACCAGCTTCTGAGGATAACCACCACCAACGTTCTGCAGTGTTCTGAGTCTGACTGCGCAAATACTGCACATTTAAACCTGCGAAAGCACAGGTGTGTAAACTTCCATTTATACGCTCGATGCAGGCTAAACACAATAAATACCTTTCGGTGGAGAATACTCAAGGTGGAGCCAATGGTAACTTTTGGGGCAGATATGGATGAACTTACCATTCAGGGCCCCAAAAAACAAAAAATGGACAACTGCTTTCGGCTATACACTTGGAATGTGCGGATCCTAAGCAGATCACAGATAGCCGTACAATTAGCAGGGGCCTTAAACTGGATTGGATATCACTGCCATTTAAGGATGGCTCCGCTGATTAAAACAAAGGACAAAAGACTGATATCTACTACTGTGGTTGTTGTAGGATGAAGTAGTAGCAACTATTTGGATAAGGATTTGCCATCAGAAGTCTTGAGTTTCAGACATCTGAACGGCCACCTGAATACAATCAGCATCAAGGTAAAATTTGCCAACATACGCTTGATATGCGATCATGAACCTTTGGGAGAAATAGACGAGTTTGTTGTCAAAAATTGCTATTGTGAGCACCTCGTCAAGATATACGAAGATGAGCAAGGTTCTAATACAAAATCAAGTAAAAAAGAAGAGCAAAATACGTGGATAATATAGCCCATACGGCACCAGCTCCGAAAATGGATTCAGATGTTGCGAAATAGCTGACTCACGTTTCCTGCACCTTAACATCCAGAAAAGATGTCATCCAGATAGTCACCTGGTCAAAAGCAAGGGATACGAAAAAATCTTTGGCTTCCCAAAAAACTTAAAAAAAAAAACCGAAAGCCGCTTGATCGAAATTATGGAGAGGTGATTCTGCGGAAATGATATTCACAAGCTCTACCAAAATGTGAAAAGAACTTACCAAGGACACATGTATGTATGTATTGGGTTTACAAGTAAGTTTCCAGCGTTTGTCAGAGATAGCGCCACCAGTGGATTCCGGGCAGAAATGTCAGACCCCATGTGTTTTATTTGTAGGTCTTGCATCTGTCAACAACTTTGCAGCGTTATATTTGAGCAGTTCTATCGGTGTCGTACATTTTATCGAGCAAAATCATGGCAAGTTTTCAGCCAAATAAACGTCATTTGCGGGAAGCGCTGCTTTTATTCTTTAATATGAAGAAAAGTGCGGCTGAGGCCTATCGTTTGCTTTCGGAAACTTATGGGGCGGAATGTATTGGTGAATCGACGTGCCGCGAGTGGTTCAAACGGTTCAAAAGTGGTGATTTTGGAGTTGAAGACAAAGATCGCTCCGGAAAGCCGAAAAGTTTTGAAGACGAGGAATTGGACGCTTTACTGGATGAGGATCCGTGTCAGATTCAAGAAGAACTTGCTGCATCATTGGGCGTCACGCAACAAGCCGTTTCCCTGCGCCTAAAAGCACTGGGATTCATTCAAAAGGTTGGAAACTGGGTGCCGTACAAATTGAAGCCAAGAGACGTCGAACGGCGATTTTGCATGTCCGAAATGTTACTGCAGCGGCATAAAAATAAATCATTTTTGCATCGTATTGTCATTGGTGATGAGAAATGGATTTATTATGATAATCCTAAACGCAGAAAATCGTACACAAAGCCCGGCGATCCCGCCCAATCGACGCCGAAACGAAATATTCACGTGAATAAGGTCATGCTCTGCATATGGTGGGATCAAAAGGGTGTCGTATACTACGAACTGCTTCCGAATGGTGAAACCATCAAAGGACCATTACATCGAACCCAACTAATTCGTTTGAAGCGGGCATTAAAAGAAAAACGGCCAGAATATGAGACCAGGGATGAGTCCGTCATTTTTCATCACGACAACGCTCGGCCACATGTTGTGGTTTCGGTGAAAAACTATTTGGAAAATAGTGGATGGGAAATTCTGCCTCACCCGCCTTACAGTCCAGCCTTGGCACCATCTGACTACCACTTGTTTCGTTCGATGCAGAACGCTCTTACGGGAATACGCTTCAGCTCAGTAGAGGAAATCAAAAATTGGCTCGATACGTTCTTGGGCTCGAAAGACGAGAAATTTTTTTGGTCCGGAGTTCATAAATTGCCAGAAAGATGGGGGAAAGTTGTATGTTTTCATAATAAAACTTCAAATTTTGGAAAAAAAACGCTGGAAACTTACTTGTAGACCCAATATATACCGAACAGATACATGAAGAGGCAAAGATGGGACTGTAATATAGAGTCACCCTCGATGCTTGCAATTTAAAAGAAGTACTTCTGCGGACTATGTAATAGGAAAGACGACCAACACAAAGCACCATAGGCAAAGCGTTATCAAAATTTGAAAACAGTAAAGCAGTAAGAGTAGAAGGAGCACCTGCCGTATTCTTTAAGGCAGTAAAACACCAACTCATCTACAAAATGCCACCATACGACCCGTAAAAACAGAGATCTTGTTTACTGCGTCAACTACGAGCATATGGAAACCAGTCTCATTAACATTGCGTTCAAGATTTTATCTACAGTGCTATCCAGATGGTTGAAATCCTATATAAAGAATAGGGAACGTCGTAATCAGTGTGGTTTTCAGCGTGGCCAGTCCACCATCGTACAGATATTCACCTTAAGGCATGTCTTTGAAAAACCGCATATGATAGCTTTTATAGAGAAGAGCTATTCTAACTTTGAGGTGGTTGCGCACTAAAGTGGAAAGGGACATTAACTTAGGTTAGGTTAGGTTATTGCGGTTCAAAGTTCTGGCTTTAACTTTTCGCCTCGCGTTGGTTGTCGTTTGGCCCCTCAATGGGTCTATGCCATCTTGTTGCATCCTCAAATCAGAAAAGAGATGTAAGTGTAGCAGAAGATATTTCAGAGAGGTTGTGAAAGTTATAACTTGCTAGAGTTCTTCGTCTTAAATTACTGAAGCGGGGACAGTGGCACAAAAAGGTGAAGGGTGTCCTCCAGCGAGCTATGTCCCCACAGCCCCACAGAAGATTATGACATGTGAGTAATGCAACAAGTGCAGATAGTTCATGGATTGTTATGGATTTACTGAGTTAGGGCCATAATTGTCTTGAGATCTCGCAGGATGGTTTTTCCACGTTTTATAGGTTTTTATTAGTATCGTTCGCTCCGCTTGTATTCTCAGAGTGCAGAGTGGAGGTCTGATACCTTGATCTGCCAGTTCCCTTTCTAAGGAGGATCTTTTTCGAGCTAGATCGTCTGCATGCTCATTGCCTACCACTCCTTTGCGCCCAGGGACACAGTATAGTGTAACCTGATGCTGAACGCAAAGAGCGTTCACATGTTTCGAGTTGATTTCGACTAAAACGATGGCCTTGGTAGTAGCCTGGCTGTCAATAAGTAGAGGAATATCCTCGTGGAATATTGCTTTTATTACCGCAAGCTTAGCTGCTTCCGCTACATCTCAGCCTGGAAGACACTGCTGTTGTATTTCTACATCTACATGACCGACATGTCTGTGAGAAGATCAATTCTATCCTGTGCGTTTGACAAATCTCCTTGTCTTTGATATTCAAGTCGTGTGCTGCTTTGCCAATGCCATTTTCCCTTTAAAAGAAGTTCTTTTTGTACAACTCGTATTGAGTTTCATTCTAGTCTTAAGGTCATGTTGACCGGCGACACCGGAACTCCTGTTGTTTTAATAGTATGGAGTCGACTTTAACTGTGCCTAAACTTACGAAGGGGTTCGGCCTGCCACGAATGTCTTTTTGGATGGCAAATGACTAGTATTGGCCCCGTCGAAATAGCATACTCCGACAGGTGTTGGTTCATTGGAAAACGAAAAATAGCCTCTGCAGCCGAATGCCTTGCAGGTCTGTAAGGAAGCCCTACTTCACACGTCGTCGTGGCGCCATCTGGGAGGCTCCTCGGAGGTTGGGAAGTGAAGAGGACAAATGGCGAGTCTCCTGTGCCACAAAAAGGAACAAGTATCAGTTGATCTGTGGCCCAGCGAGCCGCAATCACAAAAAAATTTCTTGTTCCGAAATAGAAACAAATGCCCCTGATACGGCTGAACTATCGATTACGGACAACGATGGGATTCTGGAACGTGAAGATCCTCCTCATCTCTCGAGAGAAGGTCTTCAAAACACCAGATTCCTTCAATTGAAGGGGTGGGAGATAATGGGACGTAGGAGAGTGCCTTTCACCAACCGGGAACTCTATGCTACTTTACTCTGGAAAACCAAATGGACGCGTGCGAGAGTCCGCTACGGAAGAGCCTCTTATCGTGGCCGACCAGATTCCAGAGGACTGTAAGAAAGGTAACCATCACCCAGTACTACACATCGACGGAATGCTCGACTGAGGATGAAAAGGACAGCTTCTACAATCAATTAGGTGTCGCCTACATTTTTACGCCTAACAGTAACATCACGATAGTGTTGGGAGACCTCATTGCCAAGGTAGGAAGCGACAACATTGCTCTCAGACACGGAATGGGTGTTCATGGCATGGGAAACAGAAATGATAATTGCCAGCGGATTATCGATTTTTGCCACGGGAACCACATAGTCATTGGAGGCACTCTGTTTGAGCACCGCACTTGCCAAAGGATCAGCTGGGTCTCATCTGATAGGCAGAGAACATCAAACCAGATAGACCACATCGCTATTAGCCGGCGATTTAGAAGCTATCTTTATGACGTCCGTAACACCCGCGAGCACGATATTATGGTAGCTTATATGCATTATAGCATCCGTGACTGACAACCTTGCCAACATGCACGCTATGCCCAGGTACAATATCGACAGACTTCAGGATCCCGCAGTGCGCAAAATAATTCAGGGACAATCTCAACTTTGGTGTGGTAGCAATAAAAAGATCTAAGCAAATAACTGTGGATGAACCCTGGAGATCTGTGAAAAATGAAAAGGAGATAAACCATAGTACGAGTACATGGTTATCAACTTACTCCCGGAGACGAATCGAGGAGTGTATTTCACTCAAAGTTCAGATCGTATCAGCCCCAGCAGCAGGGAAATCTGAACTCGGAGCCTAACACCGCGTGAAAAGAAAGGAAGTGCAGAACACGAGCCGAAGAGGCAGCAAACCAGTGCGACAGTAGGGCCGTTTATACTGTTACCAAGGATCTAACAGATGCACGCAGTCTCAAACAGCATCCTATAAAAAAATGTGGACAGATTCCCACTTATAGCGGCTAAGGACCAGCTCAGAAGATTGAGGGAGCACCTAGCGATGGTACTTAAGCATATAGATGGCAGCACGAGTGTCCGAACCGAAATGAATCATCTGAAATAGCAAACTCCCGAATTCGCACTATCGCTCCTAGCAATACAGGGATTGCAACTGGGAAAAAGGCCCTCAAGAGAAACAAAGCGATAGACATTGATGGAATTCCCGCGGGATTTCTCCACACAGCGCCAAATATAAAATATATCGGCAGAGCTACATCATAGCTAATGAATGGAAAAATGAGCATTTTCCCGAGGAGTGGAGTCAAGGGGTGAATGTCAAGTTGATGAAAAAGGGAAATCTAACAGATTGCGGAAATTGGCGGGGGATATGCGTTCTGCCAGCAATGGCCAAACTAAAAGCGAAGATATTGCTAGACAGGATCAAAGTACAATACATTTAGGCTTAATCTCGATGTCGGACGGACACGCAGGCTTTCGGTAGGGATCCTCCTGCACCGATCATATAAACGCCTTGCAGATCATCGTAGAGTAATGCGTTGAATATTGACTCTACCTGCTTCATATCGATTTCGAGAAGGCTGTTGATAGCGTGAAGGGGGAGTTAAGTTATCAGAAGCCGTTGCAGTCCAAAGCTGAGTCCGACAGGGTTGTGTTTTATCACCGCTTCCTTTTCTGGTGATAATAAAAGGTGTTATCCATGCTGCACTGTCGGAGGAATGTAGAGGTGTTCAATGATTGCGCTAATAATGTGTGCTTGCTTGAGCACAGGAGCAAGATGAGTCCGAATATGGAAGCTGAAGCCAGCAGAATGGGGCTTAAAATAAATGCGGCTTAAACCAAAGTCATTAGTCTTTTACACTCTTTTTCTCAACTTAGCAAAGCCGGACAGGAGGTCGAGAAAGTGCAGAGCTTTCCCTATTTAGGTAGCAGCATCTCGACTGGCGGCCGCACCGAACTCAATGTTAGTAGTAGAATCGGAAAGGCAAAACCTGATTTCGGGATGTTGTATTAGGCTGAAGGTACAACGCAGCGATGTGAAATTTTCTGGTACTGTAGGTACTCATCTTTCTTTAAAGGACTTGAAAATTGGATTATTGGAAATGGACTAATCCTATGTTTGAGTGTTCTGTTATGAAAAGGGCGAAAATATAAGTACGTTGCAGTATATCTTAGTTAAAAAGGAAGCCAGACAGCAAATGAGTTGTAAACTGGACCGCTTTCCAGTGTATGATATATGTACTATCATCGCACGGAAGGTCTTCGGTATGTAGAATAGTGCGATGATGTCCTTCAAATTTATCAGCAACTAGTCCATGCTTTCTTGTTAGGAAGTTAGGTAACTGCTATTGGTAACATACAATTTGAAGCCACTGTCAACTGATTGTCGTATCCAGTTCATTTATATTCCCAGCAATAGGTGCTTTTGAGTTTGAAAGTGAAACTCACTCAGCACGAGACTGAGAGTCTCTATTTTCAATTCAGTGTTGGATTGGTTATCAAAGGATTTTCGAAATAAATCCAATTGAGTAATTTGTCTTTTATGAGTAGTTTGAAAGGTCTGTAATATTCGTTTTGCTTGGACTGATATCTCTTCTAGACTATGTCTACACGACCTATTGAAAAGGAACTGGTTTCGCAACGAAGTTGCTACAGATCTTAGTATCATTCCAAATTATGTAGAAAATCGGTCTTCAATTTGCGAAACCTATAGATGATTATGTGAATTGGTGGTTCTCATAATCGGCCACCTAAGTTTACTAAGCATTCGTCGTATTGTGAATCAAATTCGTCCCACATACACTTTAAATTACGCAAAACTAATAATGTGCGTACAGCAGAAGTTCTAGCCGGTGTGAGTAATAGTGTGGGAAGATCTGGAATTACGAGTATCAATTCAGTGTTTATCGCAGCAGTTTGACTTTAATCTATCCACTATGTGAACAATCTTGGGAAAGACATCAGTCTACACCCATATAAGACTCAGCTAGTGCAGGAACTAAGGCCACGAGACCATTGCTTGAGGCCGGAGTTCACGGATTCGGCTCCTTAGCAACTTGAAGTCGACCCTCATTTCTGAAAAGGAGCGCTTTTGTCTCCGTGTGTTTTTGAAAGATCAAAATTCCCGGTTCTGTAGTGAGGCAAGCTTGGTGTAACCTTTAGGCAAAAATGAGGACAGAGGTAGTGTTGCTATCAATGGCAAACGTAACCGGACAATGATTATCAATTATATTTTCCAAAATGTGGATGGTGTTGATCTTAACAATATGCGGTTCCGGCAAGTGCTATAGCTCCATGGTGCTATGACTTACTATGGGTTTGAATCAACGAGAACATTATATCGAGAAATGCGCAAGTGAATTGGCCATTGAGATCATGCGATTTGACGCCACTCGATTACTTTTTGTAGGGTAATGTAGAGTATTTGGCATGTGTTTATAAATCGCGAACTATTCAGACCTTGGAAACCAACGTTTAGAGCGATATCGATGAAATACAGCCCCAAATGCTCGGAAGAGCGGAAGTGGACCAACATGGCGCAAGAAAGCCATACGAGTATGCTTGAATGCCATACAGTATTCTTCATAACAAATAGAGATTTTTGATTCAAATCCATTGCGATCGCCTAATTAGTATGTATATCCATAAATATATGTGTGTATGTATGTCAGATACTGCATAACAATAAACAAAAAAACAAATTAATGTTATCGCAGCGCCATCTTCCGTTAAAATCAAAGTAATTATATTGTCGATTACAACAACATTGCTTGTACTCGTATTCCTTTTCCATCTACTGGAATGTCCCCCTTAGCTCCTTGACAGGCTGCATGCATACGATATTTATTCAGTGTCCAAAGAAAAGGAAGGTGAATCATATGTCTCAAAGTTCTAGGAGTGAATGACCTTAAATCTATTAATCATAATTCGGTACTTGGAAAAACGGAATTGCTCCTTTTCAAAAATGTCATTCGAGGCATCGAGCGAGGATCGGATGGCAGTTAGTTTGGTTTTGCGGAAGAAAGCAGTTAAGTAGAATAAAAGATAGAAAAACAAAATCGGTTTTGCGAAGGATGGAAAAAAAAGGACTCAGTTAAGAAATATAAAAGGAAAGCATTGTTAAAAATGTTAAAAAAAGAAAGAAATGGAAAGAATGAAAAGAATAAACTAAGCAAAATAATTATTCCTGACGTAACAGAAAGTGGCAATTCCAATTATACCAACCTGGAAGTGTCAAGGTTCTTAAGACAGCCCAGAAGTAGGCAGAGTGAGAAACCACACGAGAAGACGAAACCAGCTAAAATCCGAGTACCTGATATTCAACTCATGGTATAGTAAAACTATTCGCGTCAAGATCCACGAAGCAGCTATAACAGAGACCTTAAAAATTCCCGCTAGCAAAAGCACAGAAGCCATCAACTGATAAAAATCCTGAAAATGTACATACCTATGAAGAATGCGCAAATTCATCACCCAGGACCAAAAAGACAAGCAATTCCGAGTACCATAAAGCGATCAACATGGAGCTTACCCGTTTCCCCGTTCCAATCCTCACCGATATATTTTGTCCTAGCGAGGACATACCACCTTGATCAAAGTTCCCGGAATAACCACCGTGTAGCGCTCCCATTGTTCCGATTTGAGTTCTGTTTTTTTGTTAAGTTGGTAAATCTGTTGTTGACATTCCCTCTAAATCTTAGCGTCATAGCTTAACATTTGCAAAAGTTACGTAGCCAGGAGCACATCTATCTCTATGTGTGTTGGGCGATTTTTTACAATTTTAGAAATGGATTTAAATTTGCAACAACGAACTTGTACGAGTATTAAATTTTGCGTAAAAAACGGATTTAATGGCGCGCGAACGTTGGAAATGTTGAAAAAGTGTTTCGGCAACGATTCTCTAAAGAAAACGACTGTTTACCAGTGGCACGAGCGGTTCAAAAGTGGTCGTGAGTCAATCGAAGATGATGAACGCAGTGGCAGATCTTCGACATCGAAAACCGACGAAAACATTGATGAAGTACGAGTAAAAGAAATGTTGATCAATAACCGCAAATTAACCATCAGAGAGATAGCAGAGGACTTGAACATTGCATATGGATCCGTCCAAGACATTTTGGTTAATGATTTCGGTTTCCGTCGTGTAGCAGCAAAGTTGGTGCTAAAAGATCTCAATTTCATGCAAAAAAGAGACCGACCGTGTTGATGTCGCAAAAGAGATGATTTGCGAGGCTGAATCCGATCCCACATTCATCAAAAGGATCATTACTGGAGACGAGACGTGGGTTTATGAGTACGACACGCAGTCCGGACATCAGGCAAGTGAATGGCGTTCACCAAATGAGCCGAGACCAAAAAAACCACGTCGTTTTCAGTCAAAAAGGAAGGTAATGCTCACGGTTTTCATGGATTACAACGGTGTAGTGCATCATGAATTTTTACCAGACGGCCAGACAGTAAACAAAGAGTATTATTTGGACGTTATGAGACGTTTGCGTGAAGCAATAGGCAGAAAACTCGTGGATTTTGCACCATGATAACGCACGGTCGCACAGTGCCATCATTATTCGATTTAGGTTTTTTTTGTGTTTTAGGTTCGTATCGACTGGAAGATCACCAAGGTCGGAAATTCGCTCTGGGGTCCTTTGTTTAAAATTTCAACTCATCTACCATCTAATTGGCCAAATTTAGCAGCAGGAACCCCCCCATTCCGACGAGGATAGAAGTAGATCAGGCTAGCATGCGTGCCACTGCTGAATGGCTAAACCCCCTTCTGTTCATTAGAGTTGCCTGTGTTCAAAGATCATAAGGGTGAGGAAAAGGTTCCTTTGTCGCTTTATAAATTATATGGTTCATTAATATTGTTTTTTTTTTTATCATGTCACGAAGGCGAAGATCTCTGGGCTGAGTGTAGAATAACTAAGCACTACCCCATTTAATTATTTCCCGAATCTAACGACGGGATAATAATTGAATACAAATTAATTATCGTTACATTATTTAAAATTAAATGTCCATAGCTCGTAAAAAAAACAACTTTTGTATAAATTTCTCTGCAATGCAAGTGTAGATGTAGCAACAAGGATTTTTAATAGATTTACGCGTTGAGCTTAGATTTCTTTTAGCCGAGTATTTTCTTCATTTCTAGAAGTTCCACAAAAATTGAAATTTTGCACAAACTTGATTTATAGATACGAGTGTTGAAAAGTTTCCGACCGCAACGTAAAGATAGCGGCACTCGTCAATAAAAACTAGTGAATGCTAGTTGTGCATCTTTTGACGGTTACCTATCAAAGTTTCAGTCATTTTGGACGCGCAGTTTTTAGTTGAGAGCAGTTTGAGTGAGTCGATGTGACTGTTGTTTGTGTGAAAATGGAAAAAATTGAGTATCAAGCAGAGCAAATCAAAAATGAGATGGACTCTGTGTACGGGGGCTCTGCACTATCATTTACCACAGTGAAATTTTGGGCAGCTGAATTTAAACGTGGCCGTAAGAGCTTGGGAGATGATAAACTTTCGGGACGTCCAAAAACTGCAACCACTGACGATAACATTGCTAAAGTTCACCAAATGGTGTTAGACGACCGCCGAATTAAAGTAAGAGAGATAGTAGAGGTTATGAAAATGTCCAAAGAACGTGTTTGTTACATATTAAATCAAGATTTAGGCATGAGAAAGCTGTCCGGACTTTAGGTGCCGCGTTTGCTGCGTTAGACTAAAAACGTGTTCGAATGAACATTTCCAA
Organism: Volucella zonaria; assembly: GCA_963966105.1. Taxonomy (NCBI): domain Eukaryota; kingdom Metazoa; phylum Arthropoda; class Insecta; order Diptera; family Syrphidae; genus Volucella; species Volucella zonaria. The sequence continues at coordinate 174,907,981 of OZ014531.1, read as the reverse complement.
CGCTCTGTTGGCGCAGTTTAGGCGCAGTAAATCCGAGTTTTGGCACCGATTATTTACTGTAGATGAAACTTGAATACACCATTATACGCCCGAAACAAAAATTCAGTCAAAACAGTGGACTTCAAAGGGCGAGCCGGCTCCAAAAAAGCAAAAACTGATTTTTCGGCTGGGAAAGTGATGGTGACTGTTTTTTTTGGGATAGTGAAGGAGTTATCTTAATCGATTATCTTCAAAAAGGAAAAACCATTACAGGAACTATGCCAAGCTAAAGGTAGAAATTGCGGAAAAACGCCCACATTTGCAGAAAAAGAAAATCCTGTTTCACCAAGACAAAGAGCCGTCTCACACCTCAGCGGTTGCCATGGCGAAAATCCATGAATTCAAATGCTGACCATCACCAGATCTAGCCCCAAGCGACTTCTTTTTATTCCCTCATCTAAAAACTGCGCTCTGCGGACAGAGATTTTCGTCAAATGAGGAGGCAATTACCTTCGTGAACAATTATTTTGCAGAGAACAACGCCAAGTACTATTTGGATGGGTTAGAAAGATAGGAGCATCGCTGGGAGAAGTGTCTAGAGTTACAAGGAGACTATGTAGAAAAATATAAAAACAATTTTGAGAAAAAATGTCTTGTATCATTGTTCTGTTCAGACAACCCTCGTACATCTTCGGAAATTTTTTTTAGGAATAACTAGGTACGATATATGGTATAGCTTAGTTTTTATAAATATATTATGAAACGTAGATTGAATACTTACTTTTGGGCTATTTTCCTGGTGTCATCTATTTAAGCTTTTCAAGAAATAAGAACATTTATCTTCAGTTTAATTAAAATGAATTTATTTTTAATTTTAATTGTTGTTCTTTTCTTTTGTCTTAAATTTGTAAGTTTTCATTTTTTTTTTCTCTATTTTCAATGTCTTAGGGATCTAGAAAAATTCTCTTTATACTAATTTCGTTACAAAAAATATGTTCACCTTTATTACAGTGCTTCATTGGGCACAGATGTTACTCTTAAATGCTTACGAAAGATTAAATATTAAAGTTATTTTTTCCTTGTCTCTTTTAAAATTAATATTTATTTATTTTTGTTTTATTTAGGTTGCTAAAATTGTATGTATATGTATTTGTATATAATATATCTTCTAAAATAGCATTCTCTCTTTCTGTTTTAACAATTAATTTGGTTTTCCATGCACTAGTAACATTTTATTTGTTCCACTTTCGTACTATCGATCCTTAGTTTATTTTTCAAAATCATTTTCTAAAATAGTCATTTTCAATTTAATCATCATTATCAATCGTATCGTTGAATTATAGTGATCTACGTATTTTGTAATTTTTTGTTTTAACATTTATATACACAAATATATTTTTGTTTTGTTTTTTTTTTGTTTGTTTTATAAATATATACACAGATCCTTTGTTCGTATAAATAAAAGTTAACTTTTAAGTTCAATTTTCATATAAACATTTATTTTAAGTGAAAAATTGTTTTATAGATATTTCTAATGTTCTTGTGTTATCAAATTTTCATAGGCAAAAATTGAAGTATAAGAAACACCTGAACTGTCAAAGTGACAGTGACAGAGTGTGAGATTTTCAAACAGAGCTTTGAGATATGCCATGGAAAATACGGGGAATTTTACTTAAATCGATTTATTTTAATTTACTTGGTAACAAACACCTCTCCAGAGAGGGAGGAGAGGGTTGTTTAGTACTTAATTTGTATTTAGATATAAGAACGCTTTAGTTGGGCTTGAAATGTACAAGTTGTTTTTTGTTTTTCTTCTTAAATGTGATCTCCTTATTATCTATTTACATTAACGTAATTTGTAGATGGTGTGACTTGTCTGATGCATCTGTGATTTAAATGGTTTTCAGTGAGCAAAATCTCGAGTTAAAGCGGAATTTCTTCCTGAATCCCAATCCATTTGCAAGTTGTGGGGAAAAGATGTTAATGATTTTAGTGTAAAGTATTTCTGAAGGTTCTGGCCTTGGGGCACTCTTGCATAGCTTGAATTACAAATATCGTCATTTTCTGTTACATTTCTACGTAAAGGCGGATTTTAAGCCTTAATTTGATACTACTGGATGGTTGGATACTTGAGCTTGAATAATAAAAGTAGCCACTGCATTCAACTTAGACAAAAGATACGTTTCTGACTTGTTTCTTCGAGGGTGACATATCTATTCAGTGTCTCAAAATTTTTAACCACAAACAAAGTGGGAATTCAATGAGCTACGTTTAAATTAATTTGCTATCTTCAAAAGATGAGCCGTGTGAGCGCGCCGTAATATTGGCAACTTTACTTTTTCAATAAAGCTCGGAACAAAAACTAATAAAGGGTGAAATGCCAGTCGATGTTTGAAGAAGAGGCTCACTCAAATGCGAAAATATTGGCAGGCTCTTGGCCTTGGTAACAAGGTGATTCAAAACGGAGTAGCACGTAGAATGGCTCTAGGGTTCGCGAATTTAGGCAGCCATATAAGCGGATCAAGCTGGCAGCAAACAGTTTCAGCACGAGATAAGACAGCTACCAACAATGCTTTCATTGGTTTAATTTTTGTATTGATTGGAATGAGACTGGGGCATATCTAGACCGTTTAAAGACGAGCGCAGATACAACTAACTCAGTAATTAACTTGATAATTATTTACGCAATTATTCCTTAAGTACGAATAGGATTACTGCGTCATATTGATTCAGGGAAATCAATATTGCTTGGGATTTGGACGGATTTAAAATGAGCCCATTTAAAACAGGGGTCATCATTTACCCTACAAAAAAGATCTTTCACTCAGGTCTGAGAGAAAAATTTGCAAATCATCTGCATAAATGTGAGAAGATATTCTTATACTTCATAGGCCAACATCGTTAATATGAATGCAGAAAAGAATTATACCAAAGATGTAACCCTGAGGAACCCCTGCGAGCAGTAACAACACAAATTTTCGCAAAGTATGATACAGATATGTCGTCACTAATTTTATCAAATGCCTTTGAGATGTCAAGAAGGCAAAGGACTATCGACAATGTACAATATCAGTGGCAGTACCATATGGAGATCTAAACTCTAAGCAATAAGGAGAAAGTATTCAGAGGGTTGCTTTGGGTTTATTTTTGAGGTGACAAATATAATCCCTACCAGATTTTTCCACAATGTTTTCGAATCTAATGAAGAAGTTAATTTGTCGAGTTTTGTTTCCCGGCTACTTGGAGTAGATCAATCTTTTCATTGGAGGTAGAGTTTTGCGGGCTTATTTATAGAATAAGAGCCTCAACAGAAACCAGGTACATTTGGAAATTTTTATTATATATGAGCAGTCGGTATTTGAAACTTTTTTCAAGGACCGAACTTTGGAAAAGGGATAATTCGTCATTAGCCCCAAAATTGTCCATGCATTTATCCCGATAGATTGCACTGTCATCACTGAGCAAAGCGTCAGGATCGCTATTTTTGTAAAGGAAATTGTTGAAAGGATGGCCTTATATGAAGAGCCTATAATGTTAAATCGAAATGAAGAGAATTTTTAGTGCGTCTGCCCGGACTAGAATTGGTGTCTCACTTAATGACATTCAGTTGGCTGGCTGACAATCCAAAACCCATTGATCGGCATTCTTCTACGCTTTCGCCGATACCGCATTGTACTTTCTGCGAATATAGAAAAAATGTTCAGACAAGTGTTGGTGATTCCGGAGCTTAGAAATGACCATTTAGAAATTTCACTGTCGAGAATCACCCTCGGACAACATGGGGATTTTTCGTTTGACAACCATCACATATGGTTCTACTCTCCATCAATGTTCATATGACAACTACCGTAGAATTGACGGCATTGATCAGGCAGTTGTTGCACAGGACACTAACCTGATGTCATTCTTTGTGGACAATTTTTTGACCAGCTGTAACAATGAGGCGGTGTTCCTACAACATCGATGTTGTTCGATGTTATTTTATCAGCAGGACATTTTAAATTGTGAAAATGGAACTCTAACAGCTCTCAGGCATAAATCCACATCGCTAGAGATGCTTCTCCTACTGCAGAACTTACTATTGACACTCCGACATCGACGGTGCTTGGCTTACGGTGGAATCCAGTGGCAGATGAATTGTTCTTCAGAGTACAGCTGGGAGTAAGCAACCTTTTTCCGACGAAGCGGCGTGTTCTTAACGAAGTCGCATAACTTTTTGATCCTATTGGCTTACTAACGCCGCGCCGGTGATAATCACGGGTAAAATATTCACTCAAACAATCTGGTCAGCTGGGATGCTCCATTAACCGAAAAATTACAGGGTATCATGGCTAAAATTTCATAGTGGGCTCTCAATTGATTTCGTGTACCGCGGTGGTTGAACTACATGGCTTTTGTGACGCTAGCTCGCATGCCTATGCTGCTTGATTTACGCTAAAACACTCTCTCAAAAGAAGCCACAAATTTCGTAAAGGTAGCTCCTCTAAATGGTGCTACAATTCCACGTCTCGAGCTTTGAGTCGGGCATCTCCTGGCTCTCATGCTGAAAAGTGTCCGCCTTGCATCGGGATTGATGAATACTCCGTTCTACTTATGGTCGGATTCTCGCATCGTTTTATGCTGGTTGAGGAAGCAGCCCACAATGCCCAAACCATGTGTATCCAATCGAGTTCGGCAAATTCAGGAATTGACTTCATGGAACTACATTTAATCAGCAGAGAATCCAGCGGATTGCGGAAGTTGTGGTATGACTACATCTGATCTTTTGAAGCATCGATTATGGTGGCAAGGCCTGGTGTGGTTGAGTCAATCGTCGACACTTTACGACTTCGTATGGAATGAGTCACTCTAAATGGATGAGCTAAGTGCTATTCAATGTAAACAAAAGGCGACTTCATTGATCACAATTGCGACAGAAGTTCAGGAGCTTACAACACGACGCCTCGATGGTCAAATTATTTCACTTGTCGAACGATTTAGTCAACTTCAGCCGCTTCTGCGCACTGTGACAATAATGTTGAGGTGGACCCCCAAACATCGACATCGAGATGGACGACGCGTTGAAGGTACTCATTCGCTTTGAACGGGAGAAAGTATTTCCGTCAGATACTGGATGAATCCGGAGTGGATTTAACTTGTCAAATATAAGTCGCTTGCTATCCTTAAGCCCGTATATTGGATGATTGTGGGATCCTGCGAATTGGGGATCAAATCAGCCATGCTTCGGTTTCTCATGACCATCGTTATCCTATGATTCTACCGAAATCTCGTATCCTTGTTTGGCTGCAAATCCAGCAAGTTCATCTCAGCACTCTTCTCGGGGGCATTCAACTAATGCTCCAGACTCTTCGAAGCCGGTACTGGATTTTAAATCGAGGGCAAGCAGTAAGGAGTTTTTTGCACAAGTATATTATCTGTAGACGCCATCGGGGTGCGACTTTAACTCAGCAAATGGCTTCGTTACCTAAGCAGAGGATCAATGCTGATCGACCGTTTCTTGGGCGTGGATTACTGTGGACCATACCGGGGTTCTAGGGTAATGAATTTATAACAGCGACACCAAGTAGGATAGTGAACTTACATTGACTTATAGTGACTTCAAGGTCAGGCACACCACCAGGAAACCTGCTAAGGAAATGAATAGTATCAGTTTTGAACTCAATCGCTGGATAAAGAGGGGCTAATTTCCTTAGAGGCGCAGGTCCCTTTTAGACTGTACTGCCATCTAAAGTAAGTGCAAGTTAACATGATACAGGTGAAATTGAAGTATGCAGATATTCTCCAAACTATAGTACGAAAAATCACTGCTCTTTCCAATTGGTAGAGTTCTGGGTTTTGCTCATGGAGACCTTCTTTCAATCACAGATAACAGCCAGTCAGCTACCATCTCTGCATAAATTTAATTCTATGCTTTGCTTAATTAAAGTTAATTGTACACATGTAACAATGCTTGGCTTAATGTTATTCTTTTACCTCAAATAAGTACTTGTAATTTATATTTATATTTAACATTACATATATATTTGTTTAAAAATATATTATTTTGTTTTTGGACATTTTATCGTTATAATATTCATTTATATATAAATTCAGAAAACATATATACTCTATCTATGTGTATCTTTGCTATTTCCTTACATAATTACACTACAAAGGTTTATGTTGTTGTTTTGTTTTTTTTGTTTTACTTTGTTTCGAGGCACATGTTTCTTAACAGAATTAAATAAAAATTTTATTTTATTTGTTTTGTTTAAAGAAGAGAGTAGAAAATATGTTTATTCTTGTTTATCACCATGTATTTGAAGAAACATACCAGTTATCGTAGATAAATCGTATCTTGTTGTCGGTTATGGTCTGAGCTTTTAGTGAGCAACAGAAAATTGAATTGAATTGTGGTACGATGAAATTGTATCTGGAATTCCCTTCATAAAGTGTTTTGCTTGCATTCGACGGATTTCGATGAAACTGGACGTGGTCGGCGTTTTTTCGGCTGTAAGGAATATAAACGGCCACTGCGCATTTTAAGTGCATTTTCGTCGTGTTCTTTGCATGTTAGTGAGGCACTGAAAATAGAGAAATATATTTTACAATAGATGAAGATGAAAAATCATTAGTAAGGCTGATCATGAGCTCGTAAAACGGCAATAAAAATTTAGACATCAAGATTATGTATATGAAGTTGGCCCATTGTTGCAAGTACAGTGACCTCGAGAATGCTTATAGCACATTGATCCGAATTCGTTGTTTAACAGTCTGCCCAACGACGTCTAAGGAGCAGCACGAAGCTATTCCCTAGCCGCTGTTTTAAGAGATTATGTGCGCCTTTAAAATAAGAGGGACGAAAGAGAGATGTAGATAATAGTTGGTCATAAATGTTTGCATGTTATAATGACTAAGAAATAAAGCGTTCCGCAGAGCTTAATATGCGCCCATGACCCTATGGAAGACAAGGACGACGCCCCACAAAAGAATGTTTCCACGAGTTCCTCGAAAAGACATAAGAACAATGTCCAAAATATGACATGGGATAGGAAAGGAGGAAGACTTTACTAGGACAGTTGGTAAGCATAGTCTATACGACACCACGTCTAGCAACGGGCCTAGGCTTATTGCCTTTTCGGCGGGACTAAATATTACTATAGCAAGCACACGGTCTCCTCGTCTCAATATATGTACACAGAGGTACATGGCGTTCTTCGGAACGTGAAACGATAAGACAAATTGCTCACATTGCGATAGGCGTAAGGCGTGCCTCCAGTATTTTGGATATCCGAACGTTTCGGGCAGCCCAGATCGACTCGGATCACCACCTTGTTGCATTCAAGGTGCGAATGCGGGTTTCCCAAGCGCCAAAACAAAGAAAAATTAGAGACCACTAGAATCATCGCCGAACGCGTATCCCGAAATCACTCAACAACTCCTATACCGCCAACATCGAGTTCCGAAGACAATTGGCAACGCTGGCGACCGCGACGTGCTATTAGAGACGCCGCAACTGAAGTGCTGAGTTTCACCCGACCACCGCCAAGAAATTCTGGTTTGAGGAAGAATGCCAAGAAGCGTATGAAGCTAAAGAATAAGCCTACAAAGCGGCGGCGTTACATTGAATTACGTGAAATGGTCGTGAGCTTTAAAAGCAGAAGAGACGCGAATTCCATCGGCTTCTCCAGAAGATGAAAAAAGAGCATGAGAAGCGCGCAATCGAAGATATTGAGAAGTTGTACTCTAAGAAAAAAGTACTGAAGTTTTATCAGCATGTAAAAGGAATGTGTTAAGGTAGAAGGGTGTATGCCTGATGAATGGAATCTCAGCACCGTATGCCCGATTCACGAAAAATTAAATCCCTCAACTGCGCCAACTATAGAGGTGTGTATAAAATTGCTCAACATCGGATACTAGCTCTTACCTGCCACATTGGCCACTAGCAGTGGGTTTTCAGACCAGGAAAGTTCACAATCTACCAAATCTTCACACTCCGGCAGAGCCTGGGAAAGACTCAAGAAGTTCAAATCGATACACACAATCTTTTCACCGATTTCATTGCCTCATAATATGACAGCACTTATAGGGACGGAGCTCGCTGCTCCGTCAAGGATAGTAACGTCAAAAAAGGTTTGGGATAAGGTGACGCGCTGTTATGTGACTTCTTTAACTCCAGATTTGAAATATGTTAACTATGCCGAACTCACAGCGAACACTGGAGGAACACTTAGTTGGCGCACGTAATCAGAAGGGGACTTGAACCGACTTGGGGTGGGCAACTGGAGGCAGTTAGCTAACTACCGAACCGGACCGGACTAACTGGAGAGGTTTGTTAGTTGGGGCCCAGGTTTACGCCGCGCCACTTAAGCAAGTAATTAAGAGCGTTATATTAGAAGTGGCAGACAGGAGATCATTAATAAAAATTAAAAAAGTTATCGGAGACAGAGCGGAGCCCTGGGGTACACCAGCATTTATCTTGTTCATATTAGACTTGGACCTGAATTGAAGCTTGCGGTAGGATATTCCTTATCATTGAAAAAAAGACTCGTCGATCCCAAATGGACGTATTGTCAAATGCTTTTGATATACTAGATTGATGTACAGTTCTATTTTTCGAAAACCATTCTGCAGATCTTTGGGAAGTTTTCGTGATATTTCATAAGCTGTCGATGACCATGGGGGAAGACTACCGGCGATGTAGAAATTAAAAACAAATCCGGGGTATTGGTGGCATGGCTGTTATCATCAGACATTTATTTTAGCAGGGAAGATCTCAACACATCATCGAAGCCACTCAGAATTCTGTATACTGTGTCCGTTATTACGGGCGTTGAAAATAGAATTGTGGAGGACCACTTGCTCAGGGAGATGTAATTTCAAGTGAAATGGATTGGAATAGAGATCATATTGTATAGAAGGTTGGAAAGCTACATCACTACGCACGTAAATGGCAAGACTGTGGTAAAAAAAAGAATAATAAATAGTCAACGCAGCTGCCTGTATTTCAGGACGTAGACATACGTAGAAAATTGATTACTTCTTAGCCCGCATATACATATTTGCTATATAGTATTCACTATAGAAAAACAGAAAAGTCCACCATGGCCCAAATATTCACACTACGGCAGATCTTCGAAAAAACACCACCTATTCATCGATTTTAAGGTAGCGTATATAGAGGCAACGACTAATTTTGGCATCTCGTAAAACTCGTCCGTTTGTGAAGGATGACGATGGAGAATGCAGGCTGCTCCAACAAGTTCGGTAAAGAACTCACTTTTGATGTCAAAATATGATTTTAGACAAGGCGATGCCATGTTATGCATTATTCAATTAACATCTTTCTTGAAAAAATAGTGCAAAACACAAGATTCACAATCTTTTAAGAGTTCGTCAAATTACTTGCATACGCCGATGATACTGACATAACCGGAAGAAAACAGCGTGATGTCAGTGGCGCTTTCGCGAAGAATTAAGGCGGAAGCGGCGAAGATGGGTTTAGCTGTCAAAGAGAGCAAGACCAAGTACATCTTGTCAACTAAAACGGATACCCAACACTCGACAGATATAATTTTGAGGTAGTAAAGGACTTCGTTTACCTAGGACTTTGACACCAGCGCTGAGGTCAAATGAAGAAGAACTCTAGCTAATCGCTTCTTCTTTGGGCTAATAAGGCTATTGACTAGCAAAGTCCTTTCTCGAATAAGACAGTAATAATCTTAGTCCTGTCCTACGGCAGAGCGGCATAGACTGTATCAAAAATGGATGATGGCTGCTTTGAGAGGAAAGTTCTTCGGATGATTTTCAATTCCATCTGCGTAGATGGTGAATGGAGGAGGAGATACAACGATGAACTGTACAGGTGTACAGCGACATCGACTTAGCCAGAAGGTCCAATGACTAAGATGGCTGGATCATGTTGCGCAGATTGACACCAATTCTCCGGTCCGAAAATTTCTGGAAACCGACCCGGATTGACAGCACAGTAGAGGAAGACCGCTTCTTAGGTGCGGCATGCAAGCGAAAGGGGACGTTAGCCAATTTGGAATGCAAAATTGGAGGCATCTAGGTGACGATCGAGCTGGCTGGAGACACTTGAGGTCTAGGTCCAGCCCGAATTGCAGCGCCACATTAAGTAAGTAGGAAAAACAGAAAAAAACGCAAACGCTAATATCAATAATACTTTAAGTAACGAGGCCTACACCATATATCTTCTACATGTTCGTTGGATGAGTGGAATCCAAAATTAATGCGTTGCGCAAGTATGTAGTTAACGACGGTGATTACGCTTCGTGGCTATACACAAAACCTACGCGTGCAAGATCATTTTTATGTCGGCTTAAATTGCAAGCGCAAATGTCTAAAGTTCTTTAAGCTAAATTACGAAGCGTTCTTCATAATTGAAATCCATTTAAGATGCGCCTTAAATGTTGACTCATTCAGCGATGGTGATCTTCTACTTAGTATTGCAGCCGGTTACAGTGTGGTTTTAGATAAGTAGGCTTTGCGACACAGAGAACGTCGATTGTTGTGATCACAAAGAAAATTGAATATAGTCTTGAATATAGACAGACTAGTTGGCAACACTTACATAACAATAACACAGCACCGAACAAAGATATCGTAATTATGAAGCGAGATTTGAATGAGAATGGATATACTCGTATAAGAAAGAAACAAGTCATTGGGCAAAATAATTACAATGGTGTCGATTTGGTAAATAGAAATTAGATCGAGTGACTGACCAGGTTTAGAAACTATGTTTTAGATGACCGAAGCAGCCACGGACCAAACCTAAGCATAACACGAGAACAAGATCTTATTGTAGTTACATATTACATCAGTTCATAGATTTTGCAACACCATTTCATCCAGATTTAATATCTTAGTAGGTCCACAACGCGTAAATACATTACAGCAGCGCAGCCATCCAAGAAAGATGTTTCTACCACAGAAAAAAGGCACGAGCTTCGTGATTTTCTGAAGATCTTGATCTGATCAAGATGCCAAAGGCAGTAATATTTCAAATTCCAGATACCGCAGCAGAGTGCAACATGGCTATAAAAGCGGAAGAAGCAGCTAAGAATCGGAATGTTCAGAATCACCAGGATATAGACAAGTGATCACATCTGGTAAATGCCCAAGACAATTTCCCTCTCATTTCTTAACCGTGGAACCAAATAAAAGTAGGCCACCAAATCGACCCGTATTGCCATCCCATTTTGGAAAAAATGTGAGTCACTCAAAAATTGGGTGCTTTCTGGAATAGCGGAACAAGAAAATATTCGTCACGCTCCTTGAGAGGGATAATCCTTTGAAAGGAGAAAACTGACGATGAAGTAATAGCGAAAAACATACTCGAGTGAATTAAAAATCATCTTGAAGACACTCTCAAAGTTACGCAATCAGGAATCCACTCTGGTTCCCCGATGCTATCCATATCAGCATCCTGCTGCTTATTAACTTTCAAAAAGTTTTCGACAGGTTTACCTTTTGTAGAAGGAGTAAGCCAGAAAATGATGGCTTCAATTAAAGCTACAGAGGACAGATCGAAATATGTAATTCTTCGATAAGGACATAAGGCAATTTCGCTGATACTTATTTTGTTGATCCTAAGAAATGCTCCCCATGTTCTTCTATCAGCGGCATCATTTCAACGTTGTTGACGATGGTTACATACTACGAGTATCATAAAGAACCTTCGTCAGATAATAGCTTACGTGAATGCTAAAGCAAAACTTTTGGTATTTTGTCCCAGATATACAATAGTAAGGCAGTGCTTTTACTTAAAGACTTACGAGCTACGTGGGCTCGGAACTAACGTTGAGTCCGCACTTCCTAAAGATTGTCAATGGTCATAGAAGGAAGTTGTAACATTTTTTAATTCATTTCCAACGCAGGGTTTTGTTTGATTTTGTTGTTGTTCGCCATCCAAGATGACGAAAGGTACATCAAGCTTTGGTAAGCGCCACAATAAGAGGCACACATTGTGCCGTCGCTGCGGGCGCAGCTCACACTTGCTCCCAATGTGGATACCCAGCCGCCAAGTTGCGTTCAAACAACTGGTAGATCAAGGCTAAGAGGAGGAAAACCACTGGAACTGTCCGCATGCGTTTCCTTAAGGTTGTGCGAAGGCGTTTCTGCAACGGATTCCGTGAAGGAACCCAAGCCAAGCCCAAGGGCAAGGGTGGCAAGAAGCAGTCGTAAACGTTTGACCCAACTTTTTACAATAAAGTAATTTATTTATTTTTTTTTGAAAGGTTTCCACTCAACTTTGTCGGTTGTTGAACTATCATAGTGACGCTGATCTTCTCGTGGCAGCCAACGGGTACCTCGCCCGTCCATTCTGAAGGATTCTAATATCTCCGACCTTTTTTGCGTAAGCTACCACAGAGTTGTGTTCGGGGTTTAGCACATAACCACACAAAAACCACACTGTTGCGAATCAACCACGAAGTTCAGTTAAGGACGGATCAACAATTGCACTCTCCCAGTATCATTTAGAGCAGCCAATATACATATATTCATACAATTGCCTAGTTTCAGATAAGGCATCATACGTCACAGATACTTGTTGAGATGAGAAAGGAACTTAGGAGTACAAAAGCATTAGAATCGATGCTAAGGATGTGAAAAAACCCTTGCTCAAATGTTGAACAACGCAGGGCACATTAATCCCGCTGTCAGACAGAGCTTGGGTGATACCACCCAGGATTTCAGTCTACTCCCAACCGGCCAAGTTCATTACAGCAAACGAAAGACAACATACATACGTACGTAACGTCAGAGGGTTGAAACTATACTACCTGATTTTTGAAATTCTTTTGGGCTACGTTAACTGAGTGGAACAGGTTACAAAGACAATAAGAGGGAGCTCACATATATAGGATTTCAGTAATTGATCACGGAACAGATAAATGGAACAGTTTTGTGCCAAACCTAGGGGTGGAAGATGTTCCTTACGCCGACCACCTTCCACTGATTGTATCATTTGGGCTGGAAGCCAATGAGGAACAAGGATTGAGGTACGTGAATCTACTGCCTAAATCACAATGGAATAAACGTAACCTGCTAACATACAATAGAAACCTTAACTATTGTATCTGTTATCCTTGAATCAAGTTGTAGACTTCAATGTGATAAAGTCGTCCAATCCGACAAAAAGCCGTACGAGGAGAAAACGAAACAATTACGTAAATTACATTAAATTACGTAAAAATTACAAAAAGTCGGTTGCTTGGCTGAAGCTATTCCGCAATTCCAACAAAGGTGTTTCTACGCTGATGTACATGTGGTATATCGACGCTAATAAAAGCTTCAGGAATTCCAGGCAGGATTCAAACCTAGCTACTCAACAGTAGACCATATTTTCATATCAAAAGGCTTTGTAGAATTATTCATGGCAAAATGCAAAAAGCTGTACGCGTTTTTTGTGGACTTCACGACAGCGTTTGATACAAGTGCAGTGGAAGGGGACCCCTACACAGCATCAATTACAGAGCCTCCCGAAACATCAAGTACAAGATCCTTTCGCGGGATTATACGAACAACTGAAGCCATATATAAAAATCTGATTCGCCCCTATCACAGCGGTTTAAAGCATGGTTAGCTAGCAATTGGTCAAATATTCAAAACACTACGGCAAATCCGATGGAAAACCTAAGAACTCCAGATCGATTTTAAGGCTGTATATGACAGCTGGCACCTTACTGTGTCATAAAAGAGTTTACACAAAGTGATGTGCTATTGTGTGACTTTCTTAACATCATAATCAAAAAAGATTTATGAAATTTGCAAGCCAAAATCAGAGGAATAATTTAAGAAGAAAAATCAAAACGAACTGTCACTGGTGCGGGACTCTACCACCACTTCGAAATGCACATCAGTCGCCTGAGCCAACTAGTGGAAGGGGATCATAATCTTTGTCCAAAAATTTACATTCCCACTCCTGCCCAGGCGCATGTTCCAAAAAATTTCTTATCAAGGATATGCAAATCAGCAAAAAAAGGGAAACTTTTTGCTCCTTTAAGAACGCCATGTGGATTTGATTATTATGGCAAATCGTCTGCATGATAAGAAAAAACCACTTGGCAATAATTCTCCTGTTCAGTGCAACCATTTGGCACATGAAAAATGTAACCACGTTGGCTGCACATGTTGGAACGTCGTAAATTACATTGGGAAATGTCACGCTTTTGTCTGCATAGTTCCAGACAGAAAAACGACGTGAAAACCCATGAGCGATAAATGTTATTTGCATAAACTACAGATATTCATCCGTATGAGTAGCATTACATTTTTTGGGGGATTAAATGGAGCAGAACTTTGCGCAAAAAGGTCATGCCTTATGGATGATTTGAGAAACAAAAGGGTTGTATCCCAATTAGAATCAGGTAGACTCAAGGGAGGACCTTTTTGCACTTGCCTTCTTCACTGGCAACATGAAGATCTGAAATATTTTATACGAGTTTGTGTATTGTATAGTACTCACTTCACTTCCAACTTGGCCAATCGTTGCTTCAGTTTCGCCTGACTTGCGGTATATTCAGCCAGTAGTCGCGCTAGTCGTACGTTCAGATTCTCAACTGAAACCTCCAACTTTTCAATGCCTCCTTCTATACTATCCTGAACACGTTGTGAATCTGAAAAAGGAAATTTCTCAAATTAGAAAACATGCCATTTGTCCTATGGTACATGAAAACTCACTTGAAAAAACATCCTCGTCGAGAAGCCCATCTTTTCGTAATAATTGACATCCCCTTTCTGTGAGAGTTGCTCTCGCCTCAGGATAATCGGCAAGGGTCTCCCACAAATCTCGTTTCGCAAGGCAAAATAAATCAGAATAACCCAATGAACGTACGTTCGCTGTCCGTCGGTTACCCGTTCGATTTCCTGCAATTTCCAGCACCGACACTTCCCCAAACACAGAACCAGCTCCGAGTGTTGCAAACACTGTCACCCCATCGTCCGCCACTACCGAAAGTTTACCCCTCTTTACAATGTACATTTCCTTTCCCACATCACCCTTTCGACAGATATAGTCCCCTGGACTGAACACTTGCAACTTAAGCTTTAACACCAATGCCTCCAGTAGACCCGGTTCACAGTCCTGAAATATCCGCACCTGTCGCAATGTATCCATATGCACTCGAATGGCAATTTCGGCCTTAAGTTTATCCGGCAGAGCTGCTAATACCCGCTCCTCATCTAATGCTCCACTTTGCGACCATGTATAGGCAAACCAACGGATGACCCGTGCCTCCAATTCGTGGCCCACCTTCCGGAAAGCCATGTACTGCTTCACACCGTCCATTCGATTCTGGAACTCAACCCTGGCCACGTTCATGTTCGAAATCATCGAACCAATGTTTCCTGTTGATAAGAGTAAGATAGAAATGCATTAAAGGCACGTAAACAGATTAGTAGCAGTGTCGTACTCACCTACGATGGTTGCAAAAATGAGAACTCCAGCCAAGAAATCGGCCACCACAAAAAGGTATTCAGCATCGTTTTCTGGCGTTGGAGTCTCACCAATCGTTGTCAACGTCAAGGTAGACCAGTAGAAACTGTAGATGTACTGTCGTTGAAGCGTCGCGTTTCGGTCGCCTTTCAAGTTGTACACCCAATTATCGGTTCCGAAACCAAGGGCATAACTAATGGCAAAGTACATGCATGCGTTCCAATGTATTAGAACCAAAATAGCCAAAACCACTTTGCAGATACGAAATGCGTTCGGATATCCGGTTGCGGTTTCAGTACGATCGAACCATTCCCACATTCTTGGAAGACGTAGTAGACGATTTAGACGTACAATCACTGGGCAGGGCAGGTATGTGGAACTGCAGGAATCCGCTGGCCACCAGATGTATGCTAGGTCGGTTGGCAGCATTGAGAACACATCTACTAGCCAGCCCTTGGTGGAGAAATAGTTCTTGCGTAACTTATAGGCATCACGCACTAGGAGACCTTGTTCGAGGTAGCCTATGTAAGGGAAATTAATGGTTAACTGGTGACATGGATAGGTAGTCGTTTATGTTTGCAACAGGAGATGATGGGATAAAGGATATGCGAGAATTTATGATAAGCGATACATGCACAGGTTATTAGGTACACGTGTATGAAATTTGAAGGCAGACGGTTGATGGAAGTGGTAAAGGTTCGCTTACGAGTACTGAATGTCTTATTTGAAGGTAAATGCGAGGAGATGGGGTGACAACTATACATATACATGTAGGTAAATCGGAATGAAAAGCTTCTGGAAAATCTGTTTCATTTGAAGGAGTTGGGGTAGATAGAAAAAAATATTTCACGGCACCCTTTAGAGGTAATTTCTATTTTAACTTATAGTTTTCAGAGAAAATAAAACCATTTCCAATCTGAATAGATTCGTGTACCAGTAGTGTACAGTCGCGTATTGATGGCTCACGGCTATCTTGGGTATTCATTCCTCAGAGATTTTGTACGATCGAGCGTGCAAATGTAACTAAACGAAAAGTGAAACGATTAAACGGGCTCCAGAAGATGTAGTGCTGCAAAGATGCAGTTCAGATGGAGGAAATTTAGATGTCGTGGAAGAATTCGCCGCAAAGGAAACAGAAGACTACTGAATGAGAGAAAACCGGCTTCTACCATATCGCAGGTTGGCATCCTGCCTACACTGGTGACTCTTGGTTAGATCGCTGCTTAATGCCTAGTCCTATGCGGATGATGAAATTGATCTGACATGCCTAACGACTTAGACCTAATCGAAAATAAGTGCAATGACTTTCGGTCAATGATTTCAAAACTAAGGATCACTTAACACCAAAAGGAGCAACAGACAAGACGTACTGATAAAACTCCGCAGTATTTTGTGGAAGGTAAATTTCGGACATCGGAATTCCTGTTGCTGCGAAAATACAAAGCCGATCTTTCATGTACTCAGCAATGGCACGGTAAGAAACTTAGCCAAAACTGGCATCTAAGATGAGGTGCCAGAGGATGACCTGGTTAGAACATGCACTAGGTCATTTATAAGGCATGGTCAGAGGAATGCATGCCCGAGGCATGAAACTTCTGCATCGTTTGTCTTATCCACAAAATAGGTTAATTCTTTTCACTGCGCCAACTATACAAGAATAAGTTTACTAAACATCGGCAATAACAACCTTTTTACCATATTAAACCATTCACACACAACCCGATTGGTCCACATCAGTATAGTTTCAGGCCAGAAAAGTCCACACATCGATCAAATTATCACACTACGTTCGATCTTAGAAAAGGCCCAGGACATTCAAATCGACACTCAACATCTACGAGTATTTATCGACTTCATAGCTTCATATGACAGCGTGCATAGGGACGAGCTATACAACGCCATGAACATCCCTCCAAAACTCATCAGTATGACTTTGGAATATTCTCACTGCTCCATCAAGGTCGGTAATGACAGAAGTTCGCTGTCAAGAAAGCCGACGCACAATTATGATCTTTTTAACATCGCCGTAGAAATAATTGAGCAAAATTCACTGAACAAAAAATGAGGTACGATATCTGCTAAGGTCTCACGGATGACATCGACGTGATTGGGCGAACACAGTTAGCCATCAATGAACCTTTTGTGAGTATCGGGCGAAAGGTCAAAATGGGTCTCGTGGTAAACGTGGGTAAAAGAAAGTATATGCTGTCATCAGAAAAGGTCACACACCACCGACGGCTTGGCAAGAACGTCAGCACTGAGAGTTAAAACTTCGAAGTAGAAGAAATCAGACTCAGAATTACTCTTGATAATCGCTGGGCTCAAGAGGCAATTGAGTAACAAAGCCCTCTTTCGAAAGACCAGACTGGCTTTGTGTAAAGCCCTTACCATTCCAGTCCTACTCTATAGAGCAGAAGCTTAGACCTTGCCGAAGGCGGATGAAGAGGCACTTGGCCGTTTAGAAAGAAAGATAGTCGCACTGCGTAAGATATTCAGTCCAGTTTGTATTTACGGAATTCAACAACGAACTCTATGGGACAGGGACATCAGTCTAGATAGTCGTCTACGGATCTAATGTCTGGGACAGCTGGGCGGGATGTCAAGCAATTTGGGGTGCGACACTGGAGGCAGCTGGCGAGACATCATGCTATCTGGAGAGGCTTGTTGGGTGAGGCCCAACTCCTAAGAAAGAAAATGCTGCAACCAACTTCAGACTGCTATAATTTCCAAACCGTTCATGACAGTGAGCTCAAATTTTGACACATGACAGATAATTTTATTATTTACAAGCCTTTTAAACGATTTTCGTCTCAGTTGTGCTGAAAAAATTTTATCCGCGAAGGAATTCAAACGTGATAGTGTGATTGCTTTATATTTGGCTGGAGAACCACAAGTAGCTATCGTTAGAGCGGTTCAGCACCTCAATGAGAATAAATTATTTGTGTCTCGAACCATAGCTCGTTACCGTGATACTGGCAGCGTTGCAAAACGCTATGGAGGTTGTTATAAAAAAACAGCAACTCATCGGCAGATATGATTCGGAAAGTGAAGGCTCGAATTGAGCGAAATCCGCGTCGAAGTGGAAGAAAAATGGCTCGTGAGCTCAACATATCGTTGGAATGGATGCAACACATACTCAAAAATGAGTGGGGCTCAAGCTAATGAAGTTCCAAAAAACACACGTTCTTACACCGCAACAGGAAAAAGTTAGAGCCGAAAGAGCGAAGGAGTTGCTACGCTTGCACGAAAGTGGTGAATTCCCGAATTTGGTTTTTTCCGATGAGTCGCCATTTGTTATCGAGCAATATGTCAACAAACAAAATGACCGAGTTGCCAGAGAGGTCCTTCGAAAATTTACACCTTCGGACGGCCACCAGAAAGCAGGCAGCACCGATGGTGGTGGTTTGGGCCGCCATAACCGTTGATGGTCGCTCTCCGCTCGTATTTTTGGACCGTGGCGTCATAATTAATGCGATCGTATACCGTGAAACTGTCCTAGAGGCAGTATTGAAGCCTTGGGCAAACAATCATTTCGGTCGGAGACCGTGGACATTTCAACAAGACTCGGCACCGTCTCACAAAGCGCGCGTCAACCAAGATTGGTTAAAAAACTATGTTCCACACTTCATTTCTTCGACACAATGGATTGCAAATTCTCCGGATGCAAGTCCGTTGGATTTCTCTGTCTGGGGTATTTTGAAGGCCAAGGTTGGCACTAAAAAATACCAAAGTTTGGACCACCTCAAATAAGCACTTCGCCGGGAATGGGCCAAAATTCTGCAGAGCCACTTGCGTGCAGCGTGCGATGCTTTCTTCGGCCGTCTCAAAGCCATTATTCGCGCCAAAGGTGGACATATTGAAAACTACTGATACAATTTGAAAATTGATGTATTTTTCAGCATTTTTTGCTTTGGCACAATAAAATTTATCAAAAAATAAAAAAATTATAGCATTTTAAAAAGTTGACTCTAGCTCCAACCTGTAATAAAAAGAATGCATATTCGCATTAGGAAACCAGTAGTGCAATAACTACAAACTGAGCAAATCAACTATTTTTGCTATGTTCAATGCAATACAATGACAAGTTGAACTCAATATGTACCCGCTTCAGGTCGAATCTTAATTTTGCATTGCATCCAAATCCAAATACGTTGTTGGATAACCGTGTGAAATTTGGATAACTTTATGGAACACGATGATGTCAACTTGCAATTGCGCTGCACATATCTTAGAGATGCACACGGATTAGAAAATA
The DNA here is from genome assembly GCA_963966105.1 of Volucella zonaria. Lineage (NCBI taxonomy): Eukaryota > Metazoa > Arthropoda > Insecta > Diptera > Syrphidae > Volucella > Volucella zonaria. The sequence goes on along the minus strand of OZ014531.1, from coordinate 174,888,305 downwards.
AATTATGTGATTACATCGGAAACAAGGAGTGACAGAATCACAGTCACGCATCCTTGAAACAAATTCGGTTGAACTATGATATCTCTAAATGTCATGGTACGAGTATTTCCAGGTTTTGAGGCTTGTGCGAAAGTGCATTCGTTCAAATAGTGCTTCTCTCAAGAAAAGTACTCACGTACTATGTGCGTATAAGTGAGATCTCATGACAGTATCTTCAAGTAAACCCTTATCCGACCGATAACGATACTAATCTTCATGAATCTACCAACGCAATATTTTCTGATCCACCTCGTTGACTTTTCACCATCTTGTCTAGTTCTATTGCTTCACATTATAAGAATGTACCATACCGTTGATAACGTTTTTATCCCTCAACTTAAAGAAGTGTTTTTCTTTAAACACGTAGCAAGAAAGTTCATCACTTGGTATCTTCATTCCTTGAAAATTGCAACTTCATTATACCAAAGATTGCTCCGTAAGTCTGCGTTGAAGAGTTTTAAATGAATCGGAAAAACTTCGTAACCCAATTGAGAAAATCCTGTAAAATCCTAGAAAATCCCTGTAAATCGATATCTCGTTAACACGAAAAGGGGTACTCCTGCTATGTTACATTCAGGAGTACTCGTATCTACGAGGCTTCTCACCAATTTAATTATTCTGGCATTCCCAGTAAATCCTGATCCCGTTTCCCGGGCTATTGTTTCTTAATGTTAAGCTGAAATCGTCCTTCTGCGAGGTTTGAACATTTTTAGAAAGTTGTTTCATGGAGCCCGACTGAGTGTGATGCCAGACTCTGGGTCTTCAAACTTCAATGGGGATGTGAATACATTTTTAATGTGTGTATATCCGTGGAGATGCCATCAACTGAAAACCAAAATGAGACTTCATGCCATGGAATTGCACATGCTAAGACGAGTCGTTTTCGTGGGAGCTTAACCGCAACAACAACAAAATTTAACGATGAAACATCAAATTCATGCATATTTGTAAGGATGTGATGGTTGTAATGCCGAATGCATTTATGCTTCCCCTATCGACGAGAAGTTAATTGCCATTGAAGGTGGTACAAGTACTGAGATTCGTACGAAGGGGGAAAAGTTAAAGTTCAAGGACGAAGTTTTGTACAACCCCTGCGCTCTACTTCCGGTTAAAAAAGTTCCTCAACTGGGAATGTTCCTTCTCTTTTCTAAGTGTATCTGCGTCTACATAGACTCGTATGTTGTGTGGAGTGGATATCCATTGTAACAGATGAAGGTGACGCCGGGAAGATGAAGGTTAAAAAATATAACTTTGTTTGGGAAGTTTTCTTATTGATTTTGAGAGCTCGTACTTACCTTCATGCATATGCACTAACGTATCTAACAGATAAATAAAATCACATAGGTAGTCGAGGAAATACCACACGGCAGAGGCATTGCGGTTTATTTCCCAGAACACGGCTCTTCCCATGACGAAGATGATATTGTACAGTACAGCTAAGGAGACTATAGCCAGCCACTGAAAGTAGAAGAAAAGGAAATATTTGAAATATTTATTGAAAAGATATTAAGGGGATTGAATGATAGAGGAATTGGTTATACTAGAATTCGACTGAGATGATCAGAGAGAATGTATTCTTACCAATCGTACAAATCTATGTGTAATATTGCCTTGATAGTACAGTCAACTGCGTTAAGTGCATGACAGACAACTATCTATTAATACTATACCAAAAGTTCAAAAAGTTCCCGGAATCTATTCAGAAATTTAAAAATACAAGTTTATTCATCTAAATCTATATTATCCCCTTCAAAGTAATCCCCATCCACTACAACACACTTATGTCAGCCCTTGATCCAATACTCGAAACATTTTTTATATTCGGTTCTCGGTATGTCCATCAATGCTTCCTGCGATTTTCCCATTACTTCCTCCCGGCTGCTAAAACGCCTTCCCCGTAGTGGTTTTTTTTTTAACTCGATTGAACAGAAAGAAGTCACAGGGAGCCAAATCAGGTGAATTCGGTGGCAGTTGGTTGGTATTTGTTGCATTTTCCGTCAAAAAATTACGAATAATGATGGCACTGTGCGACGGTGCAAAATCCACGAGTTTTCTGCCCACAATTCTGATCTCTTTCGGCGAATTTCTTCACGCGAACGTCTCATGACGCTCAAATACGAGTAGTACTCTTTGTTTATTATTTGGCCTTCTGGCAAAAATTCATGATGCACTACACCGTAGTAATCCATGAAAACCGTGAGCATTGCCTTTTTTTTTGACTGAAAACGACGTGGTTTTTTAGGTCTCGGCTCATTTGGTGAACGCCATTCCATTGCCTGATGTCTGGATTGCGTGTCGTACTCATAAACCCACCTCTCGTCTCCAGTAATGATCCTTTTGATGAATATGGGATCGGATTCAGATTCGCAAATCATCTCTTTTGCGGCGTCAACACGGTCGGTCTCTTTTTTGCATGAAATTGAGGTCTTTTGGCACCAACTGTGCTGGTACACGACGGAAACCCAATTCATTAACCAAAATGTCTTGGACGGATCCATAGGCAATGTTCAAGTCCTCCGTAATCTCACTGATGGTTAATTTGTGGTTATTGACCAATATTTCTTTTACTTCATCAATGTTTTCGTCGGTTTTCGATGTCGATGTGGATGGTCTGCCACTGCGTTCATCATCTTCGATTGACTCACGAGCACTTTTGAACCGCTCGTGCCACTGGTAAACGACCGTTTTCTTTAGGGAATCGTTGCCGAAACACTTTTCCAACATTTCCAACATTCGCGCACCATTAAATCCGTTTTTTACGCAAAATTTAATGCTCGTACAAGTTCGTTGTTGCAAATTTAAATGCATTTGTAAAATTGTAAAAAATCGCCAACACACACAGAAATAGATGTACTCTTGGCTACGTAACTTTTACAAATGTCAAGCTATGATGCTAAGATGTGGAGGGAATATCAAGAACAGATTTACCAGCTTAACAAAAAAAACAGAACTCAAATCGGAATAATGGGAGCGCCACACGATGGTGTATGATCAAAGTGGTATTCAGAAAAAAAAACGTTCTCATCTGTCAAAGGAGGCCACCTTTTTATAATTGATACGTAGAACTCACAATGGATGAAGCTGAATACTCGAAACTTTAACAAACGATCTCTTTATACAACCGTCCTTGCGTCGGCTTAGGAGACGAGAGCAATTGGCGGCGAAATAATAAACAACACAAGCTACACGATACCATCTCTGAAAATGTACTCAGGCTAATCGAATTTGCGGTGGGTCGACATATCGCTAGCATACGTTTCTCACACCTCGACACCCACAGATCAAAAAACAGTCACCAGATTGATCAAATTGCGATCGACGGTCTGAATGTCTGAACGTTTCTATGACTTAGTATCGACACAGGCCACTATCTAACTATAGTCAAGGTGCGAATGTAATTTCACGTCGATACAGTACAATCGCACAATACAGGTAGAACCTTTTTAGATTATGCCTGAGAAAACTTTCCTAGAAGTCCTATGCTAGCAATAACCGCAGAAGATCAGTGGTGACATTATTAGCAAGCTGCGCATCTGATATGCAAGGTTTCACCCGACTTGTTGGTACTTACCAGCAAGCGCACGCGGCGATACAAGAGGTATACAAGTCAGCACCGAAAAGGATGAGAGCCGTTCACGTATTCTATGAGGAGCAAAAGTCCAAAGGAAGCCCCATGATTATTTGACGGCGTAAAAAACCTGAATTGACCAACGGCGGCTCTCATAACCTACTGGCTACTCACATAGAGCTGTTTAGCCGGACCCTTTGTCAAGGGGTTTTATTAAGGAGCTGCCGCTCCTGGTTGGGGGTTACAAGTAGGGGTAAGTTCCTATCGTGCAGAAAATGAAAACATCGTATACGAGGTAACCAATAACCTCCTATACGAACGAATATAATCTTAACAACCCTGGCAAAGGTTTTAAAGACAACGAATTTCGCCTTACACATGGAATATTAGGACCCTTAACCCACCACGTGTTGTCGAACAACTCGCGGAAGGCCTCGACTGCTATAAAGCAGATATTACCGCAATTCAAGATGTGCAATGGGTGGATACAAAACTACGATATCTGATACGGCGACTGTTACAAAGTATGAAAAAGATGCTTAGATGTGGATTTGCTATTCGAGAGGGACTTAGGCACGTTCATGTCATTACAAAGAATAAAGATGACAGATTCGTAGTTGAATTGTATGAGGTCCTAGATTAAACATGTGAATTTTGCCGCAGCTATGACAATAAAATTGTGCTAGGAGGTCTTTAGGCAGAGTATTCAGGTTCTAACCTTTTAGTAACCAACATACGGTTCCCACCTCTCAACATCCATAAAGAGATTTAGCTGTCTCTTTATCAATCAACTGTCAACCAGATTGATCTTATTGTGATCGGTTCCGGACACTTCTCCAGCATTTTAGATGTCAAAACTTACAGAGGAGCCAACTTCGGCTCGGATCAGAACTTTGTTGCAGTCAGGATACGAATACGGGTATCAAAAGCACAATAGAGTCACGTAAGACTATTAAAGTATGACGGCGAAAAGAGGCGAGCTACGAGCAGTGCCCTAGCTATGACATTAAAGTCTTCGATGATTTGAATGCAAAGTTAGGAAGAGAGCGCGTCTTTGGTAGTAATGTCAGAAGGTATAGCATGCACGATACAATCTCCGACAATGGCATGGCACAACATTGCGTTAGACGCAAGGTATTCCTCCAGTGCTATGGATGTCCCAACGTTTCGAGGGGCTAACATTGACTCGGACCATTACCTTGTTGTAGCTGAGGTACAGCTGCGGATATCCCACACATCACAAAGGCAGGATAATACTGTGTAGAAGTTTCACGCTGAAGGGCTACAGTAGGAAGAGATCGCCAAATCTTTTTCCGAGCGAGTCTCCCTTATCCACCAGAAGACCTGTGGCAGCATTGCCAAAAAGCCATCAGAGATGCCGCCTCTAATGTGTAGGGTTTCACTAGGCCACCACAACGAAAACTCTGGTTTGACAACGAGTGCCAACAAGCACATGCTTCTGATCAAGATGCATACAAAGCGACGCTGCATAGAAGGACTAGAGCTGCTCACTAGCTTCACGAGCAGAAGAGGAGAGACGAACATCGGCTTCTCAGGAGAAAAAAGGAAGAGCATAAGAAGGACGCGGTCGAGAAAATTGAGAGGTACTATGACAGAGATGAGTTTTGGAAGTTTTACCAAGAGGTAAAAAAAATATGCTGCGGGCACAAACCCCGAACAAGGGAGCATAGTAGTAGAGTTGTAGTCGATGCTGAGTATTTGGAAAGAGCATTTCTGTAGACTGTATAACGCCGATGACGAACCAAATACCTCCGTCAGGTAGAATGAACCTTCAAACCCACCCGAGCTGGATGAAGTGAAGATAGCCATATCTAAGCTTAAATCCAACAGGGCTGCTGGAACGGATGGCCTGACTACCGAGGTCTTCAAAGCGGCAGGCGATGACTTGGTAAGGAACCTACACCAACTCATCTATAAAATATGGTCGAATGAAAGTGTGCCTGATGAATTAAAGCTAAGCAACATCTTTCTTTCTCTTTTTGTTCCATTTTCCGGAACACAACACATGCTTTGACATCATAAGTGTAGTCATACCCACTGGAGTGTTAAGTTAAGAAACGAGATCTCTGAACTGCTCCAACTACAGGGCGCAGGCTCCATAATATCACCTACAAGATACTATCTGCCGTATAGTATGAACGCCTGAAGCCGTTCGTCAAAAACCAAGACCACTATCGACTAAGTATTCACATTATGTCAGAGCTTGGAAAACACGCATGAGCTCCAAATCGATGCACACCACCTATTTATTCATCGATTTTAAGGCCGTGTATGAAAGCATATATTATGTAGATGAGCTATACAATGTCTAGTTTTGGCATCCGTGCCAAACTCGTCTGTTTATGTAGGATGACGATATTCAATAGTTCGCGCGCTGCTCCATCAAAGTCGGTAAAGAACTCACCGAAACCTTTTACAATATGTCAAGACAGGATTTTAGACAAAGCGATGAGATGTCATGCGACTTCTGAAACATCATTCTTGAAACAATAGTGCGAAATTCACGCGCCAACGCAAGAGGCACAAACTTTCAAAAAATCGTCTAATTACTCGCATACGCCGACGATATTGACATAATCGGAAAAAAGCAGCGTGATATCAGTGGCGCTTTCGCGATCATCGTGACGCCTGCGGTAGCAAATAAGAGGGGACCACAGCGAACATAGACGAGACGATTGTTGGTTGAGGCCCAGGCCCACCCCAGACTGTAGCGCCTCCTTGAGTAAAGTCCAAAAGCTACAATGGCAAGGGACCGATATAATTTTTGCCGATCGCGTCTTTCCAAATGCTTCGCCGCATCGAAGGACGAGAGCTGCTCGTGAGCTCTATGAAGAGAAAAGAAGGAAAAAACTCAGGATCTTCGGAAAGATGCAGGGATGGCGTTTGAAAGTTTTATTCGACTAAAACGATCATTGCAAGCCAGATTCGAAGTCTATTAAGATGATCATGCCGCAGTTGGTTTTGAAAAAGTGAATTGAAATGGGTGTGGCATGGGGACAGCTGGCGAGATATAGTGTTAACTAGATAGGCTTGTTGATTGGGGCGCAGGTTCATCTCGGACTATAGCGCTGCTGAAGTAAGTTAATAACTGTGCCTATTGACTGAGCTGTTGGTTGGCGCCCAGGTCCGTTTCGGACTGCATTACAAGCTATAGTAAATGAAATTTCAACAACAATATTTTAGGAAACGACGAATCTGAAATCGGGAAATTAAAGCGCAGCCGATGGCGGATGGCGGATGGCGCATTCTCCGTGAGATTATTGTGAATTTTCTCTGAGATTTCAAGTGTAGTCATACCCACTATTACTCGTAGATTGGGAAAATTATGAGAAAAAGAGTGTCTTGCAAATAATCTGAATGCACAGGCATCCCGAAGATTCGAAATGTGTTCAGCTATTAAAATAATCGATATCCACAGCCTACTTGACTATAATATTAGGTGCGCAACTATTATAAGTTCTCAATAGATGGCTCCAACAGTAAGTGCTTGTCGATTTTGACATATTCAAAACGTCATGAACCAAGCTTAGATATATGGTAAACAATACGTTTTGACACATTCGTGATTTTGTTTTGGCGTCATATACTTTCGATTGTGTGAAAATGTCTGATTTTGTAGCAAATAATCGTCATTTGCGGGAAGTGTTGATTTTCTTCTTTCATTAGAAGAAAACAGCGGCTGAAGCGCATCAAGAACTCCAAAAGGTTTACGGAGATGCTGCTCTAAGTGAAACAACGTGAAATGATTGGTTACGTCGCTTCAAAGACGGTGATTTCGTTATTGACGACCATCCGCCTGAAGGAAGGCCAAAATCCTTCGAAGACGCTGAATTGGAGACATTTCTCGATGAGGATCTGTGCCAAACGCAAGAAGAGCTTGCGTCAGCATTTAGAGTTACCCGCCAAGCCATTTCCAAGCGATTGCATGCGTTGGGAATGATTCAAAAACAAGGAATTTGGGTTCCTTATGATTTGAAGCCAAGGGATGTTGAGCGTCGTTTTTTCTCTTGTGAATAACAGCTCCAGCGGCAAAAAAGGAGGGGTTTTTTCATTGCATAGTGACGGGTGATATAAGAAATGGATTCATTACAGCAACTCAGAAAGAAGAAAGTCATGGGGACTGCCCGGTCATGCTTCTACGTCGTCGGCTCGGCCGAATATTCACGCTGCGAAGGTTATGCTGTGTATTTGGTGGGACCAGGTCGGTGTTATTTATTATGAAACCCAACGAAACCATCACTGGGAAACGGTATCGACGTCAATTGAGGCGATTGAGGCGAGCACCGCGCGAAAAACGGCCACAAAACAAGCAGAGGCACGAAAAAGTGATTCTACAGCATGACAGCGCTCGGCCTCACTTTGCCAAACCCGTTAAAACCTACCTACAAACGCTCAAATGGTAAGTCCACTCCATCCACTATATTCCCCAGATATTGCGCCGTCCGATTATTATTTGTTCCGTTCGATGGCACAAGGTCTGGCTGATCAGCAGTTTCGGTCACCTGAAGACATCAAAAAATGGTTTGATTCGTGGATAGCCTCAAAAGATGAACACTTTTACCGTAAGGGTATTCGAGCTCTGCCAGAAAGATGGAAAAAGGTTGTAGCTAGCGATGGGCAATACTTTAAATGATGCATTTGTAACCATTTTTTCACAATAAAGTTGCATTTTCACCAAAAATAACAGCGGTAACTTAGTCGTGCACCTAATATATGTATGTATAGAGGCGGTCGAAAGAAAGTCAGGGATCCGTTTGATGGGTGCTCTCAAGATAAACTGATCGAATGCTTAGATGACTATCCTACATTCGATATTAGGCAATGAACATAGACTTGGGACAGGAAATAAGGCTTCACTTTCTTAAAATCAGGAAGGATCTCTCTAACTTATTTCCACCAGATGATAGTTGCTTGCTCCAACAGCACAAAGTTTTCAACGCGTTGTAGTGACTTGATACTCCCAACCGAAAACAGAACGGCTGTTCCGCCGAGAATCGTGCCTAAGAATGAAAAAAAAGGATCTCAGTATTCATTGGGGACTGCCAACAGCACGAAAGCTAATGAAAACATCGCAACCGCAATTGAAGTTTCGGCTGGCGACGACAGCACAGCTGTGGATATAGCCTATATCCTGTAAGTTATAGCCTTTATGGCAATGGCAATTAATTTTTCGTCTCTCAACTATGTAAATTGGAGACAGATTTTATAGCTTTTGATTCAGTTCAATGATCGAAAAATGTCCAATCAATCCATTTTGTCATGTCCAGAAATGCCGGCACTATATCATGGACGGCTTTCAAGTCTTTTCCATTCAATTTTGAATTTCTGCAAACAACATCCATATATACTCGTAACAGTTGCATGAGGATAGTTTATTACTAGTTCTTGAAATTGTAATTGTGTTGCAGAGGAAAAAGCAAGTAGGCGGATCATGTGAACGACATCAAGGTGGCGCCAAATACATTTTTTATATCACAATACATGACTATCCGAGAGTCACTCATAATATATGGCTAACATACATGCATAGCCTCAGGAGCATCCCAAATATCACGTGAATGCACGTTTTACTGGTTTCCAGTGATATGAAATCGTCACAGTTCATTACTTCTAGTGGGTTCTTCCCGAACTCGAATAAAGTCATTGAAGCCAAGGTAAAAGTTACAAGTTACAACTGATTCAAACCTCGTCACATGACTATAAGGACCGAATAGAGGTAGACTGTTCTGCTCTAAGTATATCGATCTGGGAATACATTACGAATATAGTACTCGAACATTGCAATTAACTGTTCATTAGTAATTTGAAGGTCTTCGTGAAGAGATATTTTCAGAACGTCCTAAGCATGTGCTGCCAGAACAAAACTAAAGCTTCATGGTCTTTTAGCAAAGGAGTAATGTACCTATTGACAGTGTCAGCGGATAGATTGCCTTAAGCTAAGTGTAATGGAAATTCACTTCCCCCATCCGGCAGAAGAATGGGAGAGTACAGAGCAGTACTTAGCGCGCTTCAACCATAGAGATAAAAATCAGGCTTCCAAGAGATACCATATGATACCCTGGCTCTACTGATGACTATTCAAACTTAAAAGGTGGAAGGATAAAAATACATAAAACAAAATACTTACTCGGTAGTGTGATGGCAACGACGGATCCACCGACAAACGATTACATAACCGACTTTTGCCGGTTATCTCTGGAACACTGGTGCTGTCATCTGTGGCGGATTTACCAATTTTCTCGGCATTGTTGGCGGTGGAAAACTTATCAAGAAACCAATCAGGTGGCTTAGCACGGCCACGTTTCGTTATCCTATGTCGGAGTGCATTGAGGGTTCGTCGCAGGGCTGATGGTTTGGTTTGTTTTGTTTGGTCCTGCAAATAAAAGAAAAAACAAAAAAAGAAATTATTATTAATATGGAAAGGTTTACATGGAGTAGGTAATTTAAGATTTCTTGACGGTGATCAAAGGTGTTGTCATACATTTTTAATACAGAAAGAAAAAAATACTCAAATATGGCTTAAATGATTTTCTTAAATCGACAAGCGTAATCGAGTTTCAAGGGTTGAGGAAACCACAGAAAATCTAAACGTGACCCATCAAGCAAAAAGGCTGAAAATTGAACTTTAATTATTTGAGAGCTGAACTCGTCTATGCGGTGAGGGATAGTAGTCAGAGAATAGTAAAGGTTAGGGTTTAAGCTTCACAGAATCTAACTAAGTTAGCCGTCCCTGACTCCCATTGCTCCAAGTGATAGGAACGATGAAACCAAAATCGGCACTCCAAGTGCCTTTTTCACAGCATACGCCGCCTTGAATGTTCCCTACTATTGTACGATTACTTATTCATCAGTATAGTGTCTATATTCCCCAAATAGTTGATATCGGCTGTTCAAGCGTTAAATTTCAACGAGTTATACTGTCATACTGAAATTTTATCAAGGATTTTTAAAGAAATAAGAAAAGAAAAGGCTTTCATTGTTTGTTCAGAACTAAACAAATGAATTTAAAGTGTACTCACTTGTAGTTTACTTTTAAGTGTGATGCATGAAGAATAGCTCGGTATTTTATCATTATCCACGTCAGATCATATGCCGGGCTCATGTAAATGCCAAACGTTCAGAGAAGCACTTGAAAAGGAAAAACAGCTTGCAGTGAGCAGAATACTTCTAAGAAAACTTCACAGCAGCTGAACGGCTGACAAGCTCCTGGTTAAAATCAGAAGTGAACTACGAGTAGATGTGGGCATCACCATCGAACAAGAAAGGGCCAAACTGGATTACGAACAGCTGCTATCTGGATTTCAAAAGCAAGGAAATTCCCCATAAAAACCGAATTCACACTAAGAGGCTTTGTTTAGATCAAAAGCGATGGATTCACGGTAATAAGCATCTATCTCACGCCAAACGAAAGGATAGACTTCTTGGGTGGAATCGAAGCTGAGATCCTGGTCGCCGGAGACTCCAACGCTTGAGCTTAGGAGTGGGGGATGACAACCACAGATTCACGAGGAAGACAAATACACGAAATGGCTGCGAGACGCGGCCTTAATGTAGTAAACATAGGAAACTCATCCATGTTCATGAGACATGGATACGAAGGAACTATTCCGGACGTCACATTCGCGACGGAATCGACATCCGCAAGAATAGAGAAGTGGAGAGCCATCAAAGACTATACGGGCAGCGACCAATAAAACATAATCTTCCATCTGCGAGAGGATCCGAGTTCCAAATTGGAATCCAACACAAGCTCCGAAGTGGAACGTTAATAAACTCAACGAAGTGATTCTCACGTCTGTGATCGATGAAACAAAAGGTGCTGTTCTCCAACTTCAGGCCGCTGCAGAAAGAAAAGCTGAAGCAACGATGCAACTCGTTCAGCTTGCATGTAATACTTCGATGGTCCGAGTGAAGCAGGGTGCTGTTCTCCAGTTTTCTATTGGACGGAGGAGATAGCCGCGCTTCGGGGAAGGTGCCTGCTGCTGAGACGCATAGTCACCAGGGGAGGCAGAAAACATGGTGAGCCTATGGAAGCCATTTGATCGAAATTTAGAACCAAAAGATCCGAGCTCAAGAGGACATTAATACGAGCAAAAAACAAAAGTGTGGGGATCGTCAATGGTGACCCCTGGGGATTATAAGGGCGCCACACAAAAACTAGGAGATCGGGGGAACAACCCTGCCCTAAGTGAAGAAAAGATAAAGCGCATGATAGACACGCTTTTCCCAACTCACCCTGCCAGGCCCCCGACACGACTCCGGCCCAACGACAGAAAATATCAGCTTTCAGCCTTCGGACCGGAACGAATTCTGACGGAAGTACTGAAAGCGATTGCCCAAACATATCCACACCTACTGCTGAACATGTACAATAGCTGCCTTGAGGAACGGATCCAGATGACCTGTCCACGAGACAGTATGCTTCAGAAATGACCACTCTACGGTCGGACATCTTGGAGAAGTAATAAAAGCTGTCCGAACCACCCACCAGGGAAACCACTCCAAAAAAATTATCGTACTGACGGCAATTCTGGATGTGCGAAATGCCTTCAATTCAACCAAGTGGAGTGATATACTGAATGCACTTGAACATACTTTCAACATTCTAGTTTACCTCTTCCACATGCTGGAGAATTACATCAAGAAGGGGAGGTAATTTACAATACCACGGAAGGTCCTTGAAGAAAGGAAATCCTGACTTCTGGACAATCTCATACGATGGCATGCTTCACATGGAGATCTCTTCCCGGTAGGGTATGCATATGATATCGCCACGCGAGGACGCAGAGAACACGTAAGTGAAGATGAACCAGGTTATGAGACACGTGAACTGCTGGATGCAGGAATGTGGTTTTAGCCTAGCTACTGAAGAAATCGAGATAGTCCTTCTCGTCAAGCAAATGACCGCGATCATCGTTAAATTCCAAATCGGACCCGAAGCAAGGAAGCAATGCAATTCTTGGGACTGGCTATCAATACGGAACTCACCTTTGGCAATACCACAAAGCAGACTGATGGCAAGCGCAGGGGGTCCTGCGGCCAGCGAACGAAGGCTACTAATGTCAATCACACACGCCATTCTTCTATATGGCTGTGCGATCTGGGTTGACATTCTGACAAGAAAAGTACAGGAAGCCGATGGCAGCCGTGAAGTAACGCGGAGCTCTGCCCGTAACAAGCTCGTACCGAACGGTGTAGGAATCAGCAGCAGGAGTGACCCTTATCGATCTCCTAGCCGCAGAAAGAAGCACGTCTACGACGAAAAGGCGAAAATTGGAGTAGAGATGGCAATCGAGGAGGCAACGGACCTCACGAAACGGTAATGGCAAAGCCTTGGAACTCGGAAAGTAGAGGACGATGGACTGCTAAGATGATCAAGAATGTAGCTAAATGGAATGGACGGAAACACGGCGAAGTAAACTAATACGTCGCCTGGTTTTTCACCAGACTCGGAAAGCAGAATCTGCATTATCAGCCCAGATACCATGGTCGCAAGATGTTGACGAACGATCAGTCCTGGAGCCAAATTTGTTCATTCGTAGAAGTCACACTTAGGACAAAAAAGAGAGAGCAAGACCCAAATATACCTATGGAGGCAAGATAGAATAAACCCATACAAGAAGATGAGTATGAAAAATCTGACCCTCAAATGGAGAAAGAAAACCACACCAATCTGAAGTAATGAAAAAGCGGTTCCGGAGTGGATGGTGTCATGATGAAAGGGGTTAAGGTGAAGTGGGTGACAGTCACATAGTACTTAAAGTAGAGCGGGTCCGAAGGTTGAAATTTTTTTTTTTGTAAATATGCCAAGAAAGCCTGAACTAAAACCCGCACTAGAGACAGAATGCAACGCTCAGCGTTGTATAAGATTTCTGTCCATTTGATCTTCACAAAGCTGAGCTGATGATATCTAAGGTTAATCCAAATAAGCCTAGAGACACGCAGCCGGTGATTAGATGTTAAGGTGCATGCCCCAACTTAATTGTAAGAAACCATACTCAATGAGTAGAACCATACCATCATTTTCCGATCCTTATTCAATTTTCACCAACTGTAATGGAATTAGTTATCTTAACATAGCTTATAAGATCCTATCTGCCATTCTATGTGAAATTCTCAAACTGCACGTCAGTAACTTGCTAGTTCCACATTAATTTATTTTTAGAAGAGAAAAATCTACCACCGACCGGGTTTTCAAACTACGGCCGATCTTGGAAAAAAAACCTCAGGAATACTAAACCGAGACGGGCGCCCTTAAAAAGTCCATTTGACAGGATTTATAGAGAAGCGATATACCCAGCTTTTGGTATCAATGACAGACTTTTTCTCCAGTGCAGGACAATAGTGAATACAGCTTGATCTGTCAAGGCTGTTTAAGACTTCACCGAGACCTTCCATGTCAAAAAAGGCTATAGACAAGGCAACGCATTGTTATGCTATTGTTTGTCATGGTCCTTGAAAAAAACTCAACAGAATTCGGGCGGGGTCAATAAGTCCTTGAATTTTTTAATTCAAATCCCTTCCTGCCGAGCCATTACTTCGGCTTTGGAAGCAGGAAATAGTCACTGATAGTCATAAAAAATACGGCGAATGAAGAAGGAATTCGTAGCCCAGTACATGAAACCTCCCCATGGGATAAGTATTGCCTTTATAGATCAGTACTTTCTACTTAGTCGAATGCTATGGTTTTCTTTTCAAGTCGTCAATAAGTTGGAATATTCGCTGTTCATTGTGTGGATTCTGCCATGTGCATTCTAAAAATTTGTCTCCAAGGCCTCCTTTAGTTCTACTGAAAGTGGTTTATTCAGCACCGATGTATACTTCTGCCAAGTATACCCTCTTTGAAAATGAGTATGAGTTCTACTCGTATAATTATTTAAGATCTTTGAATAGAAATCGGGACAGGTTTGAGGGACAATATAGGCAGCTTGTACTGGCCGTAGCCTAGGACCCTGCTATCATTATCGAGCGATGATTCAGTTGAATAAGCCTAGTCCCCATTTACAGGACTGCAATATAGATGCCAATAGGCTTTGTGGAGGTACATATGATGAATGAAATAATGTATTCACTCGAACTGCATGCTATTTGGATCCGTCAAAAGATATATGTCAACATTCTGTTAGCTCTCTTAATAAATAATGCGTGGCAGATTCTGGTTTGCGGACATATTGTGAAACGTATCGACCGCGTCTGGTCGTGACACCATTCAATAGATGATCTAGTTTGGCTGTAAACTACACTCTTGGTTCCTCTGTTTATTGGCCTCTTCTGATCATTAGATGCTTCCTTCTCAAGATCATTCCGGCCGAAATTATTTCGATGCTCAAGTAATGGAACAATGCATCAGTAGTTTGGCTTCTTATCGAATGACAGTGAGTATATCTATGCAGTCTAGAAGCACCAAGTCAGTGATGAGGAGTATAAGCTCTTTTATTTGTGGTCGGATTTCCATTACTTAATATTTCGCAGAAAGGCAAAAACTCGTCTCACTCATTAAATGCCTACCAATCAACACATCGGGAGAAGTCCTGCTTTGAGCCTTCATTCATCGGATATCCCACTGTGGCTTGGAATCCATGCAGGATTACAACAAGTTATTGCGGACTTCCAACTTTATTTACGTAAACATTGCTTGCTTAGACTAATTTATCATTAGCAAAAGGCGACGTTTTGCGCAACACCAGTGCTATATCCGTAATTGATTTTGAAACCGCTCATGATATTTCGTTCCCTTTAATTTGTAAGCACATGGAAAGTTGACTTAACATCTTCACAGCAGTTCGAGTTCTGGTATCATTGAACCAGTCTAACCACTAAGAAGGAAATCGGAATACTGTTCAAAAGCAGCTTAATTAAAATACCAGGACAATAAACGCCGAGAGCTACTTGTTTTTAAAAAGGAGACGATTTTAGGGCTACAGTTCATGATGTGAATAAATATCAACGCGAAAGACACTCAGAAGACCCCTTACGTAGCCAGTGTCAACAATCTTTCGGCATTTAGTTAAGATACGAGCGGCATACTCGGAACTCCATAGATTCGTAGGACCCCCTTTGGTGAAAAACGTCATGTTTTGATGAAATCTAATTACACTATCTTTGCAAATTTTTATTCGAGGTGCCTATCTACCACCCAGAATAGCACCTAGATATACCGATTTGTGTCTTGAGTAAAGTCACCGATTAGTATCCTTCTTCTCGTAAGGCGTCAATTTTAAGAAGAACCCCAATCTCACCAATCTCAGTATGCTGATCGCTGACTGGCGTCGTTAACTTCAGCGACATCATCTGCACATGCCTGAGGGTTAGATGTTGGAGATTCGCAGTAAGCCAGTAAACACAGTTGGAAGTCACATGAACTATAGCAATGAAGATAGGATGCTGGCCTGCGGGTAGGTCCAACAATGCATACATAAAGCTTAACCATCCTCTCCATGTTTCTCGTCAGAAAGGAAGTCGATCAATGTGTCTGTCTAGACATCTTAACCAGGCGTTCGGTATATAGATCAGTAAGCAGATTTGAACATGCAACACCGTATTTTCGTATTTTCAACAATCCAGCTGCCTTTACTCTGGTTTTAACCGTATATAAGTGTCTATTTCAAACTTCTGTAATACCACCTACTCCGTTTCTTGGACGTGAATTTATGAAAATTTCGCCACAAACATGAATCTTGAAATGTTGTTTTGGAAGTATTTTTCCATTGCCATTTCTATTTAATAATTAATTAGCTTTCCGCCCACATTGGCTTGTTGGCGGCACAGGCTTCTAGAAATGTACAACTCCGTCATATTTTCAATTTACTCATAATGATTCCCTCATGATCTCCGCATATAAATTGTGCGAACGTAAACTTAAAATTTGTCTGCTTCGTCCGCAAGGCGCCTCGTAATCTAGTTACTCCACAGCCATTCACTACCGCCACTTAATTAGAAGATGTCAAAGGACCTTCCAAAATTGCACCTCTCGTTATGAATACGGCCAAAGTCCTGTTTACTCAATTTGTATTTCACCTTTCGCCATCAAATATCATTAAATTTTAAATTGTTCTCATCCAGCCGCACCGTCTTGAAAATGCCTAAGACGTACATATTTCAGGTCTAGTCCTTCTGTCATCAGTTTTCGAATCATCCCTTTAACTCTCCCATCCATCATTGTAATGGCACATCTTCCTTTGCCATTTTATATATATTTACTTGGAGCCCTCCTACCTTTTAATTAAATTGAAAAAAAGGAAACGCTGTATCCGAGGGTTGACTGAAATTACATTTAATTGACTTGGCGAGGACACTTGCTCTATGACGCACCTCTAATGAGACTCAAGAATTCAAATCTTCAAAGACACACAAATGCAAAAATATTGTTTAGCTATCGAACACTTGTGGTAACCTTTGGGGAACTGTAAAGAACACCGTCTCTCGAGGGAGTACGCCATCACAAGTGTCCACTTAATTAATGTTGTGCGTGTGCAGGAACCAATTTCAAAGTGAATGCCAGGGTAATTTTCAAAATGAATCCATTAATCCGTCCGAGCTAGGGCTATGAGAATAGCCGTCAAAGGGAAAAAGTAAATGTCTCTAAAGCAATCAATCGGTCACCGTCAAGACCAAGGATTGCTCAAATGTCCCTGCTGTCCTGCAGTCTTCGTCTTCGTCATCGTATTCGTATTCGTCTTCCTTCCTTTCTTTTGGTTCAGGGCCACTAAGCTAACAAATTCATTGCCATTGTTATCCTTATCAACCAGCGACTCGGCATTGTCATCCTTGTCACGAGTGTATGGCAATCATTATACCACAGTGGCTTGCGGAAGTCATCCGCTTTGTTTCTGTAGTGTAACTTTTGTCCTCCATTGTTTTTTCCTTTTTTAGTTTTTTTTTTTTAATTTAATTCAAAACAATTTAAGGATTAAAACCTCGTGTTGGTTATATGATCACGATGGCCATCTACATAATTGTGTTTTCTTCCAGAGCGCCAGACCTTCGAAGCAGGACTCGACTAATTAATTGCGAAAATGGAAGTCTGCGTTGAATGTCATTAATCAATGTCAGAGCGGAGGGTGATGACGAAAAAGGATTTCGAAGCTTTATGCGGTTTAATCTGCACCAGCATCGGTCACCAGACACTGAGTACCAGATTCTGGAAAATAGTCACCAAATACTTGTAGTCGTACCAAGGACCCAGCATAAAAAGTTTTCTTTCGGGAAGATGTCCTTTTCGTGTTTAGCATTTTCGAGTGGTGCGGAGCTTTCCTTCTAAAAGGCAAAACATCAAAATTCAAGATGAGTTGCTGTCGCGGTGGATTCAAAAAGTTTTAGCTTTACCTAAAGAGTCAGGGATCGTAGAATGGAACATTTTTTTAATTTAACTGCCTAAGGGATGGTGGGATGAATTGTGGTTCTTGTCGTCGTCGTTCTTTGGGATTAAAGCACGAATATTGTGGTATACTCACACAAATTGGCTTCATTCATTTTGAGCGACTTTATTACGGTTTATACGACTGGGGAAAGAAAAAAAACCAAAGAAAAATGGTTAGAAAGTGGATTAAGAGTTTTGGTGAGCCTTGAATTGAGGAGAATGGAACGTAGGATTTAATTACGGTTGCCTAGCCACTGATACAACTAATTTCTTTGTGTTTGCATGTAATTGTGGATTTAATCGATTTATTGGTGGATTTTTACGGCTTTTTGCGGATTGGATTTGAAACTAAGAACAGATGTTCTGGAATCTTATGAAAAAAATTACGACGACAGTTCTCGCATTTATCTGCTATAAATTTTCCTTCGAGTAGCGAAAGAGGCTGCTGAAGAGTTTAAAATTAATTTTATTCGATTCGATTACATTAAGCTTGGGTTAGGGATGTTTTGTTGTACAGGGAATCCTGAAACCTTCATTAAAGAGGATGCCTTTGAGAAGATGTTTCTACTCAGATTTCAAACGCTACTTTCTTCTGTTAGTGGTCGTATCCATATGAGAAGTACAACAAAAGAGGTGAAAATCGAATCCCGTCTCTTCCAGTGGGCTTACTTATGCGGCTTTTCCTTCTGTTTCGGAGATTACCCTTAAAATTACACATGCAGCGTTGTAAGATCCTGCCATTTATAGATAAACATCCAAAATAAATAAGAAACAGGAATTTTTTGAAGCTCAGGAGCTGAAAAGGTCTGTCCCACGGAGTCTTTGTTTATCTATCGAAGCAGAGCACTCAGACAAGCAATTTATGTTTTTCAGCTTTAGTCGATCAGTCCTTCGAAAAAAGATGAGTAATTCCTTCAGTGATAAGGAGTATACTGTACCAATACCCACTACAACAGCGCTCATTAGCTCTAAACAGTCTACAGACCTCCCTGTCGAAGGACAATATAATGTCACTGACCTTTAGAGATGTCCAGAAGTATTTGTTGGTCTGCCTGTAACCTCGAGTGTCATGCCGCACAGGATGTATACGTTTGGAAGACGGACGCAATGAGTAGAAAAGTCTAGGTCTAAAAATTGGAGTACAATAAGAGTCGGTTCACATCTTCATCTTAATGAAGCTCAAATACATGGAGGAAAGAGTATGAATTTGTCTCGGAGGAATAGCTCAATTTAAAATAGAAATCACTTCGGTGTCATCTGCATGGGCCAGTTTCTACAATTTGAGCTTCTTGCACACACTTCAATCGATGAACCTGAAAATACTAGTAAAGAGAATTTTCGATTTATTTGTTTGACTTTCTTTGGATAATAAGTCGCTGAACTGAACATTAGGTGTCCTTATCGAAGAATCCACGTAGGAACCTTCCAACCTACGAAAAATGACTTAAGTTTGGCGTTAAAACTATCGAAAGGCCTCCACAACTTGGGCTAATTGATTTTGCTGCCCAATGGACTTTAAGGTAACTTCACCCGGTCACCTGATTATTAGACCATCAAATAAACTGGTTATGTTGCGATCGACACAAGGCACTACGTCGGTATTAGAGATGTCTAAGCATTCCAATCGGCAACTCGAACTGTTTCCTAGTTGCAGTCATGGTACGTTGCGGGTATTTCGGATGGCATACCATTGAATTGCTGTAATCACAAGAACCTTTTCCTATCCCGTGCTCAACTCCTAAAAAGCCCTGTGCAACATGCATGAAATGCAGAAAAACATAGCATCGTATGGATGGTGTTGAACCGGCAATCCCCACGAAACCCTTGTGTTAGAATGAAGAGTCAGGATGGCGTGGGCACGAAAGTCCTGCCCATGAACGTCATGTTCACATTTACATGGGGATGAAAGATTTTTTGACAAGTGAAACACTTGAATCAGACCATTTTCAATTTTTAAATTTGAATAGTTGGCCTGAAGCATACCTTCTTTCCCCCTTCTTTACACTTCCTGGCAACGATCAACGATCAAAACTAAAATGAAAAAAACATTTCCACAATTAGCTGTGATAAGTGCGATACACCTCACTAATCTGGATTATTTCAAGAGCAGCAGTTTGGGACATGACACTTTCCTAGTGGAGCTACTGCCAGGCAATCAGTGCTCAATAGAAATCGTCAGTAGCATTCCGCCCCTTCAAACCTTCAACCGTAACACCCGTCTCGCTATGAATGCTCATCAGTATACCTTCAAACCCACTTTCGGACGTACTCTGAAATATTTGACAAAGCCGAACAACTCGCTTGTGGAATGCCCTTTCTTAGTCGTTATAATGTTCAGACATTTAAAACCAACGCACATCGGTACCTATCTTTCTATCCTCCCTAATTATAATATTTCTTCGCCTGCGTTGTGTGCAAACATTTTAAGGGTGCCTTAACCTCTTGAGCGCGGACGAAATTCTTTCCTTGGTCGACTTCAACATCGACCAATCCCGTATAATCTAGTATATTCGGAGACGAAAGACTAGGAAAAAAATGCAATAATCAGGCCAAATGAAATTGCAATTTCCACAAATGGTTCGAAAACAGAGGAAGGAACAGGTTCTGGTATTTTCTCAGAATACCCAGAGCTAAGAGTGTCTATAAGACTACCGGATGGAAGCAGTGTTTTCCAATCAAAAGTTCTGGCTGTCCTCAAGGCGGCTGAGCTAATGCAGATGAGAACGGTATCCGAAAGAGATATCTCTATCTACATCGATAGCCAGGCCGCACTCAAGGCAATGCAATCGCCAACATCAATTCTGATATATTCAGGGGCTGTCGCAGAGTGCTCAAGGCTTTATGTAGTCGGAATCGGGTGAGACTGTGCTTGGTGCAGGACACTGCGGAATAAAGCAAATGAACAAGCGGATGAGTTTGCAAGAAAATGAGGGCTACTCGGCAATTGTAAGGTAGCCAACATCAAACCACCCTTTGCATAGTGAGGGGCACTATCGAGGAGACAATCACTAAGACTGCCAAACGAAGGTGGTCAAGTCTTGAAGAACACAGGGTATCCAAGGCTCTCTGGCCACTTTTTGATAGCAAAAGGTCTAGGAAGTTAATAAAATTAAACAGGGATAATCTTAGGACAGTAGTAGGAATCCAGACAAGACACTGTCTCCTGTGGAAACACACAAAGACACTCAAATTGTCAGATACGGATATTTTCAGATTCTGCGGTGATCTGCAAGCTATTGAGGACATAACACACATACTGTGTGAAATGCGAGGCAATATCGCGTGGTCGAAAAAAGTTATTACGGAAATACTTTTTCGAAAGCCAAGAGGAAATAGACGGCACGAATTTCAAAGGCCTTCTAGGATTTTGAAGGAAAATTGGGTGTTTCACCAGGGAGATTGCTTAGGTTATTGCCATTTAAAGACAAATTCAACTAGTTCCACAGGGATAGCGATCCCGTTTTAGTGCCTAATGTTTGTGTGATGGCATATCCATCATACCCCTATTTAACCCAACTTAACCTAACTGTGATAACACCTATATGGTACCCTGATTAGTACATTCCTCGTTTGTTTACTCACCACGAAAACTGGGGAAACTCTGTGTAATACTTTTACCATTACAGTCTTGCTCTATAGTGCATATGAAAATATGTCTAGTCAGGAGGAGATATTTCATGTAGAGCGAATATTAAGGGCCGAAAAATGCACGATTCTCACCCGGAGGTGGAAGGAAGAGCTTGCCTTAGGTGCGCCCACATGTGAAAGCAATCCTCAATCATTTTTATTGCACGCAGCTGGGGGCGAATATTGCGTTGACTGATAGGTTGATAGCAGGTTTACTCTGGATTGTGAGGCTCTTTCAGTAAGTTGAATAAGATAAATCTGCAGTGTGTCTAAATATTTGGTTTTCTATTTAGGTCCGCTTATCTGGTTATAGAAGTCACCATCCGAAGGTATCAAAGGAGCGCCAGCTCAAGGAATAATGAACAAATTTAAAATCTTTGTGGCCAGCACCGAAAAAAACCTTTAAACCAATGACTTTGGTTTCCAGGTTCTAATACATAAGCGAGTTGTACAGCTTAGGATAGGATCACTGTATTTTAGAGAGCACCCGAAGATGGGATTGAGGATAAGCTGATGGACATTTAAAAGGGACAGTTAGGAGGTGCAGAATGCTTCTGCCATTTTAATTGGAGTACTGATTGCGGACATAACGCAAGAATAAGGTAAACAGAGAGACACAGCATGAGCGTTAGAAGGCTTCAATTGACTGAACAATATTGGCATCAGCCTTGAGTTCTATCGCATGGTTTTGAATCATTTCCGGCAGGTGCAGAGAAGTCTTGCGGATATTTAACCAGATGTGTGCATTGAATGTACTCCAAGTTTTGGCGGATAAATCCCATATTGAGTCGAGATTGAACGGAATGACGTTGAATTTGTGGTCATTCCAACGTACAATGCATAGATTGTCATTGATACGAGTACATACGAGTATATCGAAAAGAATAAGCTGTATACATAGTTTCGAAGTTTT
This sequence comes from Volucella zonaria, assembly GCA_963966105.1. NCBI lineage: Eukaryota > Metazoa > Arthropoda > Insecta > Diptera > Syrphidae > Volucella > Volucella zonaria. Next base: position 174,865,778 of record OZ014531.1, on the reverse strand, counting down.
TGGATAGTAGCAGGGAAGCGTTACATTTTTCAATTGTGGGAGTGGTGACCGAATTAGATATGCTGTTGATACCGGAATTTAGTGAAGAGCAGGGATATGAGCCCGCGAATGAATATGAAAAGCACAGCGCATCAGCGAAGGAATATATCAACAGACATGGGATAATTAAAAAGGGTATCGGAAAGAGAACTGAGGGCTAGTGCTCGCCAGAATTTCTTTTTTTATACAATTGAAGTGTTTTCTCGGCTTACGTGGAAAGCCACCCGCCCAAACCTTAGAAAAATTGGTATACAAGCTTTAAGACAATTGCTACTACATCATAGTTAAGATTCGTTGCAGGTAAACATGACTATGCACCGATACTCGTATCTACAATATTAATGAGTGATAACGCCTGCCATGTGAGAGATTCGTAGATATAATGTATATAGCGATCACGTCATTTTTCTTTTGGGAAAAGTCACTGGACGTAAGGTGGAAAGTGATAAACAGTTTCTCTCGTCGGCTAGTGGAACATTTTTGATAATATCACCTATTTCATTTTGAAATCAAATCCAGAATTTGTGGTGTAGCATTCTTTCAACGGTCATTAGGAAGAATATGGACTTTTATTCCTTTTCCACTGTTCGTCACGCCTAGTGTCATTCCTAGATTTCGGCATTTCCATGCGGAAATTTCATCGTATTAATGAAAACGAGTACATAGATTTCTTAGTTTTTTTTAATCTCATGAAAGCAAAGGTCAACGGGGCAACCGCTAGTTTTATTCAAAGTTTGTTGGAGCCCCACAAATTGCTGGCTGACTCAATTGAGTTGTCTGTTGTCAGAGAGTCACACCATCCTGAAACGTAGTTCCAATAGTCTTTTATTTTTGAGAAATTTGTCGAGTGTATAAAAGGAACAAGTTTGGTCCGAGAACACTTCCTTGCTCATCTCATTCGGTGTATTCCCAAAATTCTGAAATATTTCATTCTGAGTTCTAGGGGGAAAAGGAAGGTGCTAGAATCGTGCATTCATTTTCCAAAATAACTTGTTTTAGCTTAAACTTCAGAGCTTCCTGCCATATGATATATGATGAAAAGCATATCTTTCTCAATTCTGGGAACTTGTCGGAACAGAGCACTCAGACAAAGAACCAGTCCATAGTGCTCCTTGCAAGTTCCTTTTAATGGAATTTATCAGTCTCTCGAAGATCTGATTAATCTTCTAAAGGTTTATTTCTGAAGTCGAATTAACGGTGGTATAAGTAGTTTTTTCGACAGAAGTTTTTCAAACACCCTGTAGATGAAGGAGAGAAGACATATTAGTCTATGATTCTCTGTCATTTGGAGATTTGAAACCGTCACTATTTATTTGAATCGCACTTATGGTTGAGAATTTTAATTAACATGACTTGAACATTTCCACTTAGTGCTAGACAAACAGATTCGCCTACTAGATACTAACGAATGCATTTAGGCTTTGTGATATCGTTCACGGCTCCCCAGCGAGAGTAACTTGGAATTTTTCTCATCCATCTCGTCCTCTGGGTATGCGACCACTTCAATTTCTGAACTCATCTTGATTACATTATTCATTTATTTATTTTTATTTAATCAAAATAATTTAAAAAATTAATTTATATTGAAGACTTCAGGGTAGCAAGACCATTGGAGGTCGCATTTTAGTTAAATGAAGTAAGGTCCCGAATTTGGGACTTCTACTGTAAGTGGAAGGGTGCAGTATCAACATCTTGATTGCCAAAAAGATATCTTTGAGAGTGTTTAGTATTGTACAATTTGGGCAAGTGATATACATTTCTGGATTGCTGTTAGTTTTGATACATAAATTCCAGATAGTTCGGGTAGAAGACCTTGACGGACTCTCTCCGTTTCTCTGTTAGATTTTAATTCCACTATTGCGTATGGCGAGTTGGAATTTTTGAAAGACCCATCAGTATAGAAGATTCGATCTGCTTTAATTTCAGCGATCATCTTATAGTGTAGCGCCCTAAATTATCCATCCGGTGTTTCTTTTTTCGTGTGATTTGCCAACCCGTATTGGTTGGAATCATGTTTCTTTACCAGGGTGGTGAAGAATTAAAAGTTTCTGTTATAAAAGAACAGGGAAGCCAAATTCCTTAAGCTTATATATATTTTGTTTGTGAAATCCATATTAAAGTTCCAGAAAAGTATATGTTATATCTAGTATCCTCAGTTTTCTCTTGAGTGGAATTGTTGTATTGTACATTTTCTTTTTCTGTAAATGTGGATAGCTTCAATTTTATTTGGTGGAATAGAGGCTCCTCTGTCCTAATCCATCGGTGGATTACGAGGTCAGTTGTTTCTAGGCGTTGTTTAACCTGGTTTGGGTCACCCGAAGCTAGTGTATATATATTGTCTGCATAAGCAAGCTGACATATCAGTGAGTCGACGTAGGCATTGTATATGATTACAGAAAGTGTGCGAACCTTGTGGAACCCCGTTCTCCAGTTTAACTATGGAAGATATAAACCCGTCGACATTTACCTGAAAAGTTCTTTCCTTCATAAATTATTTTATAAGTTTTTGGAAATTCTCCGGATTCCCCATAAATGCAGCTGTGTTATAGCTTACATAAATTGCAGTTTTGCACTCATTCTAGTTTTTAAATCTGCATGGCAATATTTTAACATGATGTAAGTTATATTATAGTTTCCTGGCTTAGTTCCTTTGGCGGTGAATTTTGACTACATTTTAAGGTACAGCGTCTTCCAATAGGGACTTCCCAATATTGACAGTTGATAGCAGCCATATTGTTGAAGCTACATCTGTCAAATTCGCTGTCATTTATTCAGCCTGTTTTGCCAAATCACCATGGGCGGACATAGCGTTCAACAACAAGTGCAAATGATAAAATTGTTTTATTAAAAATGGGTGTTCTATTCGGGCAACGTTCCGCGCGTTTCGCCTATTTTGCGGTCGCCATAATCGTCTTACCGAGAGGACTATTCGCAGCGTGGTGGATAAATTTGAGTCCTCTAGTTCAGTAAACGATAGACCAGCAAAATCTGCCGAAAACATCGCCGCTATCCGTAAGAATGTGCAGGAGAATCCAAAGCAGTCGATTTCACGTCGCTCACAAGAGCTCGGTCTTTCGCTGACCACAACTTGGCGAATTTTGCGTCGTGACTTGGGCCTGCACCCGTACAAAATTCAACTGATCCAGGAGCTGAAGGTAAAAGACCATAGACAACGACGTGTGTTCGCTAAATGGGCTCTGGAGCAGTTGGAAACTGACCCTACTTACGTCAACAAACAAAATTTTGGAATTTGGGACGATACCAATCCACATGAGATCCAAGACCAATGCATCACTGTTTTTTGTGGATTTAGGGCTGGTGGCGTTATCGGTCCATATTTCTTTGAGAACGACATTGGCCAGGCCATCAACGTCAACGGCTAGCGCTATAGGTTGATGATTACCAACTTCTGTTGGCCTGAATTGAATGATATAGACACCAACGATATTTGGTTTCAACAGGTCGGCGCTACGTGCCACACAGTTCACGCTACATTGGAAATTCTGCACGAGCGATTCGAGGGCATGGTCATCTCACGTGGAGGTGATGTGAACTGGCCACAGATATCGTGAGATTTGACTTTTTCTTGTGGGGATTTCTGAAGTCGCAGGATAAGGCACAAGCGGCGACTTTTGTGCGTTCATTTTTTATTCTCTTATATGGAGTGTTATACGACTTCAACAATTCTGAGGAACCCAGAGTGGGTGTTAGATTCAGAACTGTATTTCCTTAGCAATCCCTTCTGAAGCTCTCCCTTGTTAGTAGTCAGTCTAAGTGCTCCTTCTTTTTTCACTAAACTTCCACATATTGTCAAAATAACTGGTCGAAAGGGAGGTTGAAATTTAAAGATTGCTTTTGCCAAAAAGAAGCTACGAAGTCAAGTGTTTCTGCTTTGTCGGAATATATCGTTTTCAGTCGAAAAAAGCTAGCACTAAATGGCATGCTAACTCGTAGAATTGTGTTCCTCTGGTTGATATCATGTGGCTGAATTGAACTCACTGCCAATAGAAAAATTCTGTACAAGGGTATCAAGGAGTCTTGTGAAACCATTTCTTTCTATTACCACGGTAAACTATAGTTCGTGTGGATTTTGATTATCTCCATCAGCGGGCACTCACTCACTTTTGCCGGATTTTACGACACTCATTCGTGAGTTCTAGGATTGTCATCACCAGCTCCTTACGCGATTTCCGATATGCGCTCTCCAAGGACTTTACACTATCAGCTCACACCTGACCAATGCAAATTACATCCTTAATATTAATTCTAAAAATTTGCGCTTTAAGAAATTCATAAAGATCTTGTTCATAATCATAAAAATCTAGAATGCAGTTCCTTGTTTAATTATCTAAATTTTTTTTCATATTTTAATTTTATTTGAATTTTATATTTAAGTTTTATTTTGTTTTTTTTTTTTTAAGAAAGAATAGGAAAATTAATATTTACTGAGTCAATTCCGGTGATCGCAGCAATGTCAATTGACTGCACCATATTCTATGATCCTGGATATCCACGGTGTTAAATTTTTCTTTCGCACTTTGTTAATTTAAACCACGAGGACACTATTAAGCGATCAGTCGTATGAATTAAGAATTACTTTCAATATCGTCGTCGATGAATTTACGTATTGTCAACTGTGAGTACCGTCAAAGTCATGTCAAATTACTGTCTTTCTCTAGAAAACTACATTGAAAAAAAGTGGTAACACTGGTTTTAATAAAATATAAAGTTCACTGAGTAAATGATCACCGCAACTTGCATTAAAAATTAGCAAACCCGCCCTGAGGTCAAACTACCGATCAAAACTTTAAACACGGCTCATCAATCTTTTCAATGAAAATCCAACAGTACTCGTACGAGTTGTGCGTAATTTAAAATACGAGCATAGGAATCAGATACAAGAATAGCAAATTAATACGAAATGTTTACACTCTTCTTGGTAACACCTCAGGGCTGACAAACATGTTTATTGTAATCACGATTTCTGATTTGAATATTTGTTTCAAGTGTGATGTAGCTAACTACTGATAATCGTAAATGACAAATTTGATTTGTTATCGAGGTGTTACTGGAGACTACAATATTAAAGAAGGTTGTAGAGTAGTTGTAGATATACTCGTAGCTAGTTAGAGCTAACTTTTAAAAAGTAATAAAATTTCGAATGCAACAATATTATTTGTTTAAAAAGGATGCGGCAAATGGCTGGCAAAACACTTTCCATTCCACATACAAGCTGAATCGAAGAAGGCCCCTTCGGAAATAGATTTTAAGAACTGTTTCGAAGACTGGAAAAAACGTTGGCCATTTCCATACAAAAGGGATTATCTTAAATGAAATTTGAAACAATGATAAGCCCTTTGGGTTTTATTTAACAAGTCTTACTACTTTCTCGTCACTTATCTCCATAGATGGATATTTTACGAGCTCTTGGATTATGATGACTATGATCATTAAGCATTACTGAAAAATAATTAAAAGACAAAGAAATGTTTGCCCCAACAGTACGGCCTCACGATATATTTAACAGCGTTCTACGTCTTTTTGTGCACAGAGAAACAGGAAAAGAAAGATATCTACGATTTTTTCCCCACTTTGAACGGCAAGAGAATCGGAGGCGTTTTCATAGTCAGGCGAAGGTATATTGCTACGCTTCAAAACAGTGATAACATCACAAAGACTTTTTTTCTATTTTTCAGTGTATAGCTTGGTTATTGAACCCACCAAAAATAATTTAGATAGAGAACAATATAATAGTGGCTTTAACCTATTTTCCAATAGAATGCAACAGATTGCATTCACAAATCAGCAGAGTATAATTATCATCGTAGTCGTAATGAATGCTAAATTTATTTTAAGATAACTCTGATAGTGCACTTTTGAGGATAGTAAAAGTTAACTACCGTAAACATTTCCTTACAGACATTTCAAAGTCATCAGTTTTGCTATCCTAAGGCACAGTTTCAGTGTACTGAAAAAGAAACTCTTCGGCAAACAACGATCTTAATCAATGTTGAGAAAAATTTGAGGGTTTTACTTTGGAAAAGTCTCGAGTTCTTTCATCAAAGACATATATTTTGCCACAAGCAATTTTCAGCAATGAAAGGGAAAGAAAAGTTTCAATGATCCTTAAAACCCTTTCAAATTAATTTAAGAGCAATGCCCTCTGGGAAATTTTAAACCAATAAAATATATCCATTCAGTTATTTGTAAAATAGTCAAGTTCCTTTATGCACTTAACCCTTTTTAAGGTGGTGGCAATATATTTGCCACCCATCGTTGTCGCTGAATGCATCCAATCTGTTGCATCAATTTTTGAAATCTTTTTTGTGCTTTAACTGACATCTATATTTTCTACAAGAATGACCTTCTGAAATTCATTTATCGCATAGTGATACATTTTTACACCGCACACGGTCATTGAAAACAGCTGTTTTGTTCCGTTTTTTGTTAAATGTTGTTTAAATTGGTGAATATACTAATCTCGTGAATAATTTACTTTACAAAAGATTTAAATACATATTTTTGAAGAGAATAACCCTAAACAAAGTAAAAAATTAATACAGGGTAGGTACATTGATTGTTTCCATCAGTGGCAATGTATTTCCCACTGCCTTTTCAGAGTAGCAAAATTTTTTCTGCTACCTTGCTACAGATATTTGTTTTCTTACATAAATGTCTAAGGCACAACTAAATGATGACGAAATTGAGGAATTGTTTTATGAAATTGATGGCGTGAAGACGATTTCTAAAACGATGCGGATGCCGAGAATCAGAATTTTGATGTACTGATCCGACAGAAAACGTTGAAAATGTGGATGATCGCATGTCGGAAATAAAAAATTGTGTAGATAGTCGGTTCACAAATTCTGATGATATTATGATATCTGATTTGCCATGTTGCAACTCTAGTTCCGGCCAAAGTGCAGACGAAAACGAGGATCTCCTTTGGAATAAAAGTGTTTCGAATGAGACACACAGTCAAGTGAAAGTTTTGATTCAATTAATATTGCCCAACTATTTCCATGCTCAAGTCAAAGTCGGCCAATTTAATTTTTCAAGCAAATGTTCACAGACAGTACTCTTGAACTTATTGTCGATCAAACCAATTTGTGGGTTCATCAAAACAAAAGCAAAAATTGGAAGAACATTGATATAGTGGAACTGGAGGCATTTTTAGGAATAATAGTTTTGATGGGTGTGCATAACCGTCCGTGTATTGATTTATACTGGTCAACAAACCCTGTTCTTTTTTAATGAAGTTACTCATTGTATCAGTCATGCCATACAAAAGATTTAAAAAAACCTTGCTGAATTTTCACTTGGCTGACAATTCAATCAGACCCAAATATGGAGAAGCTAATTTTGATCGCCTGTTCAAAATAAGGCCGCTGCTGACAACTTTGAGTTACCGTTTTCAAAGCTCTGCTATGTCAACTAAGTCCCAATCAATTGATGAGTGCATGGTTCTTTTCAAAGGCCGATCCAGTCTCAAGCAGTATATGCCACTCAAGCCAATGAAAAGAGGCTTAAAAGTGTGGGCTAGGTGTGACTCGCAAACTGGATACTTATACCAGTTCGACGTATACACCAGCAAAAAAACAGACAATACGCCTGAGTTAGGATTAGGAGCTTCAGTTATACAACAGCTTTGTCACTCACTGAAAGGCACTAGTGTTCACTTAGTTTTTGACAATTTCTTTTCATCTTTTCAGTTGTTCAAGACCTATACGAAAACAAAATTTATGCAACTGCAACGGTGAGGTCAAAACGAAAGGGACTCCCAAAAATCGCAGCACAAAAAACAAAATGATGAAAGGAGAATACAAGTTGAGGAAGCGGCAAAATGTAGCTTTTATACAGTGGATGGATACGAAACAGGTAAATCTGTTATCAACTGCATTTGATCCGAAAACGAAGCTTGTGGTAGCACGAACGCAGAAAGATGGATCCAAAGCTGAAATCCTCTGTCCGTTGGCAGTTCAACAATATACCAAGCGTATGGGTGGCATCGACCTTTTCGAATAAAACCGTGCCACCTATAGCATAGGATGCCGAAGTAAACGTTGGTGGTTACACATATTTTTATTTTTTGTCGATGCGGCTGTGACAAATGCTCTATAGTCCGGGTGAGGACACAAGAATTATCCCACTTTTATTTTAGGGTTTTACTTGGCCAAGAGCTCATTGGAAGCTTCCAAGCAAACAAGGTAAAAAATAGGCCACGTAACATCAAAAAAACTCCAGCCTTGTTGTCTTGGTGTACTTGATGAACATTGATTGGGAAATGTAGGAGTACATATGCCTGAGAAGATTTCGACCCATCGCAGATGCAGACTTCGCAGTACAAAGACAAATAATAAAAGATCAAAAATCCAATGCTCGCATTGCCAAGTACCACTATGCATTACTCCATGCTTTGGTGTTTTCCATAGATAACATTTTTTTGTTTAAAAAAAAAATAGTTGCAGTTCACATATTTTAGTAGTAGTAGTTTTAATCCAATGCACATTAAACAAAATTTTTTTTCTCCTTCAAAAATTTCTTTAAACACTTCCTCACTCATTCAAAAATAAACATGTATTTCCTTAGGCGGCTCCAACTAAAGCTGCCTTATAAAGGGTTAAAGCGAACATTTTACCTCTACGGTTAACGAACAAAGGTTTTGCATAGCTCAGCGCCCTCGCTTTTAAATATCTCTATTCATCCGAACTTAACATTTTGGCATAAACAAATTCACAAAATGAAAACAGACCTTTTTGCAGACATCAGCAAAACGTTCTTCTTTAAAAAAAATAAAAATAAACACCAATAACTACCTTTTACATATATCCTAACAACTGACAAGTCCACCCTAAGCTCACAAAAATTGTAAATAAACGTAAGCAATGTACTGCACTATTCTCAAAGGATACGCTTTCAACAGAGAACCAACCAACAAGAATGAAATAACTTTTTTTTCCGACGGGCATAGACAACATTATCATCACTTTCTGAATTGACAGCACTAAAATACTCACTCTGCCCTGCCAGAGATACAGATATCTCTGTGGAGAATAAAAGAAAAGAAAATCCTGTTCATCACAAGGTTTTCGTGGCCAAGGAGAGCAATAAAAAGTAAAAATTCCCTTTGGTAAAGTTTATCACTACAGCAGAGCAATTAAGGTGTGTTCTTGAAGTGCCTTAAAGTTTCCAGGATTTTTATATAGAATCACATTGAGATAAGAGCCTCGATATGACTTCACAAAGTTCGTATGAAAAAAAGAGAAAGTGTTAAGATACTTGTGGGATGGACTTTGTTCCCTTAAGTGGATCCATTGCCCACGAATGGACACCACAGCGGTATTTAAAACCGATATAAGGCTACGATATTTGTCATTTAATGTTCCCACATCAATATATCCTTCCGACCATAAACAAAACCTGTCACAAGCCAACCGAATTTATTGGTTTTCTTTATCTATGATATGCCTCACGGAAGTCACTCGGGACCAGTAGTTTTAATCCAATGCACTTTAGTAGCAAATTTATTAGTCATTTGAAATAATCTCCAATTCCCAATTCGTCATGCCGATTAAAGAGGACATCGTGTCATAAACTGTCATCTGACAAACTAATCATGTGACCTCTACGTACATACTCGTACCTTTCAAATGTATCTATGACAGATATATGATTCTTGGAATAACGCGCGACTTCGCATTGTTTGGAATTATTCTTAACCGGACCACGAACAATGTACCTATTTATTAAAAAAGAAAAACATTCCACCACAACACAGCTTACGTAGTAGATTTTTATGATGAGCTTCCAGCCGGGAATGTTGATGGCGATTTTAACCTTATTTGTAGGAGAATAATTGGCGACGATCAATTAGATGTCTGATTAGATGGCATTTAAATATTTTAATGTCATTGTGTGCCACCCGTAGAGGTAGGTACTCGTACTCGTACTCCTACTCCCTACTCATACTCCTCGGTCACATCGAGCCGTTGCCGTACACCAATCCGGTGTGCGGCTAATTAATCATTTGAATTTAAATGATTTGCAATTAAATTTGGTCGCTTGGTCAATGAATTCTATTTTTGACAAACAAACTTATTGTGCCTCCATCTATGGGCAGGTAAAACAAAGTTATCACTGTCACTGTCACTATTATTGTCAGTGTGCAACTGTCACCACACGACTAAATATTCACGTGCCAATCATGACATTGGCCAAAAACATCCGGTCTCTCACAAAATTCTCACAACTTGTTTTTTGTTTCTTGGTTCTGTAGTTTCCAATGAAAACAAACTCCATGATACGAGTAAATTCAAATGGAAAGGAAGAGAAAAGATGCAAGACTTGGTGAAATTCCATGGTGTAGGTGCATCTGAATATGACAGATGGATGCGTAATTGTTTGACATCTATCATGCCATGGGGTATGCATGCAACCGAGCTATCTGACATCCGACAGACGGTTGACATTCTCAAATTATCGTAATGGAAGCTACAGATACGAGTACGAGTACATAGTGTGTTCATGTGTTCATAAATAGTTGACGTTACTATTCGTGCTACCGACTGTTCTTGCAACACAAATTGGAAATGAATTGTGGGTCATTTTGGTCTTGTTAATTGTCATGTGGTATGGTTGTTCTATTGTAGCATATTAAACTGGTACATGAAGTTGCGTGTTGGATTATTTCCCATTTCCCCTGAGGGTGCGCCATTTTGTGGAATTTACTTTTTTTTTAATTATTTCAGTTAAGTCAATCACTTAGCATTTAGATACGAGTGCATTCTTAATTATGCGTTAAAGTGGCGCATTTTTGTGGATGGTGGGAGGAGCTCTCAATTAATTGTGACGCCAATTAATTGAAGGATAATTGGAGTTGGTGGTAGGAGATTAGTAATTAAGTGTGATACATATGCAGATGTTATTGAATGAAACTTGGAGCATGAGTAGGGTAAATATATATCATAGATAGTCTCAATAAATCACTTGCTGTGTGGTTATATTTAAAATTAGATATTGAGGTAATGTCATGAGTGTCAGGGTGTAAGCTGGCAATACCAGTACTCAGAGGCGATATGCAAGGCTTTATCATGGTTGTTGCCGGGCTGTCACCTTTCAGGCTGTCTTTGATATTTGAAGATGGCGGAGATGACATGTTAAAAAATCGCAAGTAATCTCTTATCAAGGACATGGGATTTCAGAATCTATTCGACGTCCTAGTGAGTGATCTCAATTGATTGTAAATAGAGTCAAGGTATCCGAAAGTCACGGTAAAAGTCATAGTCTCAGAAGAATTAAGAAAAGGCGTTTCCGATTTGAATCAAATGGCAAAGAAGAAGCGGTCTGAATTACGTCAATGGAATGATGAGTTGATACTCAGGCCTATCTACATTGTAGCCGCAGAACTTTGTTGCGATTATTTTACTTTCAGAAGAGATATTAAAAAAATTATTAAACAACCTTACATACCAGCAACAATTTCTTCCATTCTAAAGAAAAAAAATTGATTAGTTGCCTCTTGCAAATGTGGGTTGTACGCAAAATAGATCCCGCTACATGCATATACATATGAGATTATTTACCTTATTAGATGGCAAAATTCGTCTTTGGATCTGTGCCTCAACTAATAAGCATTGTTGGTGCACTGTTTCATATTGTTGTAAGGGCATAACACCTACAGCTGATTCAGTAAACCAACGTCAGAATTTTCACATCGCAACTTTGCTTAGTATCGGCGGTGTTTGTGCTCTCTGTATTTGCTTCGACTAGGGAATTGAAGCTAGACATCGCCAATATACGCGGGCTAAAAAGTAATCACGTCGGTAAGTACAGGCAAGCTGTTTTGGCACTTAGTGAAACACAGGTAGATCCCCACCCACACCTATCAGACTACTCCGATCTGAAGCTACCTGGCAATGAACTAGTGCCATTATTCTTCTCTCACCGCGGTCTCGCCATTTACGTGCGTAGTGATGTAGCTTATCAAATTCCACCACAATGTAGTCCCTGTTCTAATTCGGAATTCAATTTCATGTGGTTAAAATTCCATCTCGGTAAGCAATTTATTCACTATTGCTTTATTTACAGAAGCCCCAAACTGGACAGCAACTCGACCTTTGAGTTTGATGCGTTGTGTGACTCCATACAAAGTATTGTATCTCTGTATCCTCATACTGAAATCGTGATTACGGGCGATTTCAATATACACAATTCTGGGTGGCTTCGACATTCTGGACAGACAACACCCGAAGGACTGTGTGTTGAGATCTTCTTGATAAGTACATCGTTGATGTGCTCTTCCTTCGTACACCCACCACACAGTTAGAGAAAAGATTCCCAAAAGAACCGCATGGCAATACGAGAAAGCCAACTGGAGCGGTCTTAACAATTTCTTTAGGAATTTTAACTGGTCGTTAAGTTACCTCGATAATGACGTAGATGCCGCTGCTAATATGATCACAGACACCATTCTCTTTGGAATAAGAAACTTTATCCCCCATCGGATGAAGAGTATCAAACCAAAAAAAAAAACAGCATGGTACGACTCGAGTTGTAAAGAGGCTGTCAGGGTTAGAGAAATGTTTTTCGGTCCTTCAAGACCAACCCAACAGAGGAAAACCGAAAAAAGTTTAAACGAGCCAGGAATGACTGCAACGTCTTTCTTAAACGTGTAAAATTCCAATACGACCAAAAATTGAGGCAAAAAATACTACAATGTCCGAAAGGTAGTAAAAATTTTTGGTCGTTCGTTAAAAACATTAGAGATTCTGCCTCATCCTCTATCCCAACGCTCATTTACAATGACATTCCAGCTATCACCTCTTTGGACAAAGCCAGTCTACTTGTGCGCACTTTGCGGCCAGCTCAACACTTCCAGATTGTGCTTTGTTTTCACCTACACTTGACTGCGTCGATTCTTAAATGGGACGAATCCACTTTCGCACTCATGTAGTAGCAAGATTACTTAAAGATCTCAACATACATAAATCCGCTGGTCCAGATTGCATATCTCCCCTTCTTCTGAAGAGGTGTTCCTCCACGCTGGCAAAACCACAGCGTAAGCTTTTTCATCAATCCTACCCTTTAGAACTCTTTCTGAGTAGATGGAAAGCAGCATTTGTCCAGCCCGTCCCTAAAAAAGGTGAATCTTCCTCTCTCTCCTCCTATAGGCCCATTGCACTTACATCAATGACATAACAGTACTACTTTTTATATTCGTTCCCGGACTCACGTCCCTGCTCTTGGGCTGTAGAACGGGAACGGCAACGTATTAACAGCATAACTAATTGGGGAACTATCAACCGAGTAGAATTTAATGCTTCCAAAACTCAATGCTGTCTGCTGTCATTAAAGCGAATTTCAAATACCCAGCCATTATCCGTGAATGGCACTTGCATCGTCGAAACCAATAAAGTTCCCATTCTCCGTGTGTGTGTCAGTGACAACTTACGTTGGAATGACTATATATTCGGTGTCGTCAAAAATGCTGCGAAATGTCTAGGTTTCCTCAAGCGATGTAAGAAATATTTTACCCCCTCTGATCTGGCCACAATATATAAGGCATTCATCAGCCCAAAATTGGAGTACAATGCCACATCTGGTCAGGTGCTCCTAAAACATCTCTGCAACTGCTAGATAGGATTCAAAACCTTATCGTACTCATACTACTTAATATCAGTCAATCAATTGACATCCTCGAACATCGACGTAATGTCTTGTGTCTCACTTTGTTTTATCGCTATTTCCACCAGCAGTGCTCCATTGAAATCGCCAGTAGCATTCCACCCATTCAAACTTTCAACCGTAACAACCGTCTCGCTATGAATGCTCATCAGTATACACTCAAGCCCATTTTCGGACGCACTCTAAAATATTGTGATTCTTTCCTAAGCCCTACAACTCACTTATGGAATGCCCTGCCGATCTCTGTGTTTCCTCGTCGTTATAACTTGCAAACATTTAAAAACAATGTACATCGGTACCTGTCGTTTCTTCCTCCTTAAATTTTCTTCGCCCGCGCTGTGTACGAACATTTTAAGGGTAAAAAACCCTTAGCAGGAGCACTGTTGGTGGAAATAGCGATAAAACAGAGTTAGACACAAGACATTACGTCGATGTTCGAGAGTGTCCATTGTTTGAGTGATACTAGTGTCACCTATGAGTTTTATCGCATGGTTTTGAATCCTATCTAGCAGAGATTTTTGGGCGTACCCGACTAAATGTGGAAATTGTACTCCAATTTCGGGCGGATAAACGCCTTATATTGAGATATTTCGCAGCGTTTTTGACGACACCGAATATGTGATCATTCCAACGTAAGTTTTTATTGACACACATACCGAGAATGGAAAGTTTATCGGTTTCGACGATGCAAGTGCCATTCACGGATAATGGCTGGGTATTTGAAATTCGCTTTAACGACAGCAGACAGCAATGTGTTTTGGGAGCATTAAATTCTACTCCGTTAGTGGTTCCCCAGTTAGTTATGCTATTAATATCAGAATTTAATGAGCTTAGCATACGCTGGCGTTCTCATTCTACACCCTAAGAACAGGGACGTGAGTCCGGGAACGAATTTGAAAAGCAGAGAGTAGTGTCGTCAGCAAAGGAATATATTGGATTAGAAGTAGAAGACAAGAGATCGTTGATGAAAATTAAAAAGAGTGTCGGAGACAGAACTTGTGAATACAGAGCCGAATTTTTTGCATTTCTAACAAAATGGCAGCCAATTCACATTATGACATAACTTTTGCCCCACCTTAAATAAGAAAAGCGCAGAAATGTTAGAGCAGCGCTGGAGTGATTGTGTCACTGAATATAGTTGAATTTTTCCAAAAAGTTGTGTTTTTTTTATATGTTAGTTACGGGACTTTTCGAACCACATGCTAAAAATCTACTGAGGCATAAGATTGCCTCTTGTAAACTGTTACTAGCTACTTCAACTTAACAGGAAAACTTGTTTTAAAATTAACAATTCGAAAAGCCAAGATAATGCTTACAGTGGTATATTTTACAGAATCTTTTTTTGTCTTTTTTGGAATAGACGTTGTAGAGTTCTAGGTTGAATATACGAGTAAAAGAGCAAAATACCTCGGATTTGATACACCGACATCTTATGATAGAACAATTTGATAATGGTGATAAAACCAGTTCCTTGAGGCTTTTATATTTAAATATGTTAATAATATTAAGCAATTTCGAATGTGAACAACGCGTTGTTTAAATGAGGCCATTGAGAGTTCATTATGGCTGCTGTAGGAGTACTCCCCCAAGTTAAATTTCCTTCGTGCTGAAAGAATAACAGATTCCGTTTCCTTCTTTTCTTCATCTTCAACTTAGAAATCTTTTATTTTTGTTAACGCGTCTTTCAGCTTACTTGCGTTGGTAGCAGTTCTTTTTTGCCTTAAATTTTGTTAGACGGTTTATACATTGAACATGTAACATATAACCAAGCTTCCATTTTCAAAATGAAATTGAACAGAATAGTTTTCGGCTGTAGCTTCGCTGAGGTAAAAGAGTTAGATACAATAGATCCTTCCTGATTTTGGAGGTAGCATTTGCTATTTTTCATCGCATAATTGAAAGACGCAAAATGAGCTAACTCCTAGAGCTACATGGTTCATCCCTTCAAACCACCAGAGATCTGGCGGTGCTCCTGGTAAATATAACCCGTTTAGGAATTAGAGCAATCTTATGCCACACTGATTACTTTATTTCCAACCGCAAAGAGGCCCTGAAGTTTCTGTTGTGGGGGGAGTTTCTTGACTTTAATTCAAAGTAATCTAAGTTTAATGGCAATTGGTTCATTCAAACCATTCAAGGTGTAAAGAGGAGATAGAGCCTTTTCAGGCCTAATCCAAAACAACATTGAAAAACTTCCTTCCGGTAGCCTTATTTAAGACAGGCTTTGATATTGTAAGCCTGTCCTAGTTTTACGGCTAAACTGCATAACAAAGCCGGCTGCTTTCGATCAGTTTGACATCATTTTTCTTGAAAACGATATCACATTAGGGGTGTTATCTGATTTTAACCAATCTGCATGCCGCAAAAGGCGATGTATCAAAGGTGCCCTATTCTATTTGGTAGGCTAAATTTCGGATTTAAAAACCCGCCATCAGGGCTTTCGAAGAAGCATTAATAATCCAAACTAACCGGTGGGTTAGTACGATGCTCGAGAACCGAGGAATCACAGTCATTTGCTTAAGACAACATATGCGGCAAAGGAGTGTTCACAAGTAATGTCCATTCGCTTCTTTTATGATCGTTTCCATAGATACCTACTCAATGAATTCGTCAACGTTGGATACAAAGTCATGGGATATGCTGATGGCCTTGTCATACAAGTTACTGGTATATACTATCACAAAGTATGTAAACAGAACGCTTAAAATACGCATCTGACTGGTGCGTCAGAGAGGTTCTATCAAGAATCGCAATCAATATGACGGCTGAACATAGGCACGGGGACTTTCATTTGTACAGCTATAGATTCCTAGAAGCTTGTCTAGATAAAAAGAAATTAGTGAAATTCTTATGTTAACATGGGCTGAGCAAGTAATGCCCGACGAGTAAGTCACCGCACGTACGATAGAACCTGGTGTGTGCAGCTAAGAATGATATTTATGTTATATACCATGATAGAAGGCTAACTATAAAATTCCGCCTCCCGTTGATTTCTATACACAAGTACTATAGTCGTAAGGCCACCTTTCGTTTGCAAACAAGTGATCCCTGGTAAGACTCGGGAGGGAGTTTAGTTGACCTTGCACGCCGATCGTCAGTTGACTTCGACTGTCCGGCGAAATGATACCAGAACAACGGACCACCTGGCTAGGATATTTCGCTGCCGTCTTTGTTGAGGATGACAACCTTAGACATCACTACTCACTAGGTTAACACGTGTTCCCAATGGGAATATTATGACGAGCAGTTGAAGGGCGGTAAGTATCTGCCCTTGCAATGACGACTGAATTGCGCTAATAGTCGCATATCAGACCCATTTCACCACCTCTAAGCTATTGTACTTCGAGAATGCAAGGGTTCTTGAAACGCAGATAGAATTTATTGAATATTGCCTGGGTTCTAGGCATAGGATCGCCGATAAGGTAGACAGGGCTCAAAGAAGGATTTCTGACCGGTTAGGGCTTCCATTGTTAGTTGGATGTCTTATAAGTACAACCATGGGTAGCATGACCATACAGGTTGCAGACTAACTAAACGAATGCTTCCGGGTATATCTTAAAAGTCAGGGGCCCTTCTCCTATCCCTCGGCAGATGTCTTACTAGTCAGGATCATATCATAAAAGGAGTAGTATGGACCAGTTCTGAGTGCTTGATTCCGACAGAAAAATATTTTCAAACATGTTATAATATAAGTGACAAATATCTTAGCTTCAAAAGACCCTTAGGGACATCACACTTTAACACATATTTAAAAATACAAAGTGGCAATACACAATGCCTCAAGATTCATTTGTTCAGAGAAAGCAAAGAGGGAATTTCTCGAATCTTCCTAAGAATGAATTGGTCAACACACATCTCACTTCATGCCCCACACGCTCTACCTTTGTAGGAGGTTTGAGACTTCATACCGAACATTACAGGTCTGATTTGGTATACTGATAGGTTAAGATTGGAGTCTGGTGTTACTGATCCAAAGTGCATTTGGTCTAAATTATTACATCATAAAGGCACTAGAGATACGCTCAAGTCTTAGACTGTGTTCCATCTAGGACTTAGCGTATGAGTTTTGAATTTGGTAGGTACCAGGTCACAAAGGTATTGAAGCAACGACATGGCTAATGAATTTTTAAAAAGGCTGGCCTTCTCTGCTATCCCTAACTTGAAGGTCTACAGCCTACTAAGTGAAGTATTGTAAATCTCAAGGAATTTTAAAAAACTAAGAGGACAAGAACTTCAATAAGTTCCTTAACCACAATAGAAATGCTATCAGGAGGCATTCCAACTTTCTCAGCGCACTCTGTGATATGAGATATTATCTACACAAAATGAACCTTTCTTCAGAAACCGAGTGATGACTCTGTTTTGAGCATGACCACAGAGCTCATACTGTGATCCTACACATTGTGCGAGTGGGTCTCTGTCATTGAAGTAGGATCTTCTGTCCCTAAGATATTTGTGGAGTTGCTAGTGTAGTCGAATTTAGCAGGAATGCCTCGGATATTGCATCTCTTCCACAGTACTGGTGGACCTCTGCAAATTCACTCACCGGGCAAAAGCCAAAGGGAACGTTTTTTCAACTTTGGAATGGTTTACTTTATTCTCGCCGGAAGAGGAAGATGTTCCTGTCGAATTTTTCTAAAAGAAAAAGACACTTTTCTTTTATTCAGGCACTTTCCCAATTTATCTAAAAGCAATTTTGAGAAGAAGTAAAACGCGCCACTCCACTCACTATTCAGTACGAAATCAATTTCTCATGGTTTTTCCCCCTGAGTATTAAGTTACATCGCATTCATTACCAAAATAACCAATTTAATCATCAAACAAACACAATACCTCATGTCATATCGCTATCAGGTGTTCCGACACGAGTACCACGTTTATTGGATTCGTGGTTCAGTTCCCTTGGGATGACCATGCCTTGGTTTCTTGACCTACGCCTACGATTTAATCATTCAATTGCTAAAGTCCACCGCTTCAAAAGCATTTCCTTCAACAAAACTTTAACTCGACATGATAACCTGTCAGTCGTTATATGTAGTGATGCCATGTCAATGGCCCAATTCATTGGCACACAGTTCGGCTAGGAATTAATTTTTCGCAACTGACCATGAGTGACGTTGCTCTAGTTGATGGTAGTTATCCATTCGTTTAGGCAAATGCCCAATTCCGTAGTTGCGACCAAGCGTAAGGCGATCGATCGATTAAAATTCTCTGTGAATCATCAAGGTCATCTTAATAGACACCAGCCCCAGTCCGACCGATGGTCAATTGACGTGCTTCGAAAATTTAAACGTGCCTCTAGCTCCTGCCCGAGTGTCTCGAGTGTGGTCGTGGAAATGTGGGAGGGAAACGCAATAAATCAATGATAGCGTTGCCGCTGCCCCTACACTATTGCTATTGCTGCTTCTGCTGCTAGCATTGCCCTTCAGCTTCGTTAGTTGCGCTGAATGTCCACTCTGTCAGAATATTAATTTTCTGGTGAAGAGCATCAGCGAACAATCGCTGGAACTTACGGAGTCACCAGTCGCATACAAAACGAGAATAGACCCCATTGTCGGAAAAGGTGTTTTTTTTTTATTGTGCATTTGTTATGCGGGCTAAAGAGGTTCCGGAATGCGTTCCCCAAATGACAATGATAGTGTATGCCACAGAATATCCCAATTTAGTGGTATAGAACTGGGGAGCTATAAATGGTTATGACGACGTTCCCTTGAATGCCTCCAAGGGCGGCTTTTTATCAACTAAATTTGAGACAATTCACCTTGAGAGAGTGAATCCAGTGGATACGATTGTTCATGCATGTGGGTTGAAGTAAGTACGGATATAAGTAGGAGTTCACTGTGCGTACGTTCATTGGCACGTGCGAATTTTACCTTGGTGGGGTTGGGATTTGTTTTTTTTTTTATGAACTCAGGGAAATTGGCAACGTTTATGGTACGAAAGTGGAGCAGTTAACAGCTGACTTGGTGACATTCATATTCATTATTTATTAGCACCAGATAGGCCTACAAGGATTGCAGTTGAATGTGTCTGTGATTACATCGTTAGATATACTTGTTTGTGCAAAAGTTTTAGTTTTACTCTAGATGACCTTAAGGAGCGTTTGTCTCCCTAAATTATAAAAAAGAAGTGAAAATATTGCACGGTGGGAGCCAATGGAACTAGAGGTGAATTTAAGCGTTCAAATAGTAATCAAGCGCATCTAATTTTACAGACAACTGCTGGCCCTCTCATATTAAAGGCACCTGCTCTACAAACAAGAATTTTTGTACTTCATTTAGACTTTTATCAATCTACTGCAGTTAGTTACTAAAATTATATAAACATGGCCAAGAGAAATTATATGGAGTCCAAGTTAGATGATATTGAAATGTTTAACTTTCATGAAGTAGAGGTGCAATGAAATCCCTAACTCCTATTGGTTTTGCAGGCGTTTGAATTGCCTTCACACCGTCTGAAATTAGGTTTGATTTTTCTGTTAAGATATTTTTGCATTATTTCTAGAGTTTTCAGGAATTTGTCTAAACCGTAACCAGGAACAAATTCTTAGGTTCGCAACTAAGTTGATGAAAATGCATCTTTACTGTGAAAAAGTGGTTACAAACGAATCATTCAAAGTATTGTCCGTCGCTAGCTACAGCTTTTTCTCATCTTTCTGGCAGAGCTCGAATATTCTTACTGTGAAAGCGTTCATCTTTTGAGGCTATCCACGAATCAAACCATTTTTTGATGTCTTCATATGAGCGGAACTGCTGATCAGCCATTCCTTGTGCCATCGAACGGAACAAGTAATAATCGGACGGCTCAATATCTGGGGAATATAGTGAGTGGAGTAGGACTTCCCATTTGAGCGTTTGCAGGTAGGTTTTAACGGGTTTGGCAACGTGAAGCCGAGCGTTGTCATGCTGTAGAATCTATTTTCCGTGCCTCTGCTCGTATTGTGGCCGTTTTTCGCGCAGTGCTCGCCTCAATCGTATTTATTAAAGTCGATACCGTTCCCCAGTGATGATTTTAATGGGTTTCCATAGTTCATAATAAATAACACCGACCTGGTCCCACCAAATACACAACATAGCCTTAGCAGCGTGAATATTCGGCATAACCGGCAGTCCCCATGACTTTCTTCCCTTTGAGTTGCTGTAAAGAACCCTTTTTCATCACCCCCTCCCCCTTTCTTTTTTGCCGCTGAAACAGTTGTTCACAGGCGAAAAAACTACGCTCAACGTCCCTTGGCTTCAAATCATAAGCAACCCAAGTTCCTTGTTTTTGAATCATTCCCAACGCATGCAATCGCTTGAAAATGGCTTCGCGGGTAACTCCAAATACTGAAGAAAGCTCTTCTTGCGTTTGGCATGGATCCTCAACGTCAACATCGAAATCACCGTCTTTGAAGCAACAGAACCAATCATGGCACGTTGTTTCACTTAGAGCAGTATCTCCATACACTTTTGGAACTCTCGATGCGCTTCAGCTGCCGTTTTCTTCGAATGAAAGAAGAAAACCAGCACTTCCCGCAAATGACGATTATTTGGTACAAAATCAGACATTTTCACACAACCCAAAGTATATGACGTCAAAACAAAGTCACTAATGTGTCAAAACTGATTGTTTACCATGCGTCTAAGTTTAGTGCATGACGTTTTGGATATGTCAAAATCCACCAGCACTTACTGCTGGAGCCATCTATTGACAGAACTTGGAAAATTTAATTGCGCACCTAATAGTAATGTACGCCATTAGAACAATTTCTGAGCTGAATCTCCGAGTCGGTGCACCGTTCCAAATTTTCAAAGCAAAATACCTATGAAAGAATGATTCCGATGTTCCTTAAACTGCAATATGAATTCAATTTGTATGACGTAGAGTTATGCAAAAAAGACTGTTTTCCGGTGTAGAAAGACAGGTCGTGTATTCTAAGCTTATGTGTCCCCCAGCTACAAGCGATACGCTCAAGCTTATATATTATATAGGCTTACTCAGACCATAAAAATAGAACTGGGGACTCGAACCTCAGCTAACAGCGATGAGTAGATTTCCGTGTATTAGCTCGCTGTAGGTATGGCATCATCCAGCTGTTTAGGTGGAGGAACTCTCTAAAGGAATGAAAAGTCATTTGAAGATTTACCGACATATAGTCAACGTGTCGAATTAATCCAAGATTGGGATTGTTAGAGTGCGTTCGCTCATACTCCGAAGTCCGCAAATTTTTAAACTGCGTCTGGTGCTTACAAACACTCCGCATCCAAACTAGCACCGCTTTTATGATCTGTTCACCAAAGTATATTCCTGGATGCCGGTAATATCAATTTCTAGCGTTCTAGCGATTCTCCTGGTATTTCGGCTTCAAGTCCTACAAGATCCGAACGTCATTGTATAATACTTTGTAGATCTTGCAGGATCTTCAATAGTAAATCCGTCACTAGCCCCAGGAACAATCTTTCAAGTTGAAGGGCCAGACCCTTTCACAGTCGGTACTCTCAGTATGGAAAAAATACTTCTGTAAGGCAAAATGAGCCACTCAACTTGGGCGATGACAGATAGTCTCTGGTTTTTAACGTAAGCACCTGTCGTGTAGACTTAAGTTTACGGGATGCCCGTACATCCATAGGAGCAAGGATACGCCTCGCCATTGCTCTCCATCAATCTTTTGATACCAATTCAGAGCTGTGTTGGAGGCCCAATTCCACCCTTGGTATGAGTCGAGACCGACCTAAAACCTCTTATTGTTCTTACAGTCACAGCACCCAGTACTTATTGCAACTCTACATTGGGTCAAACCAATAGGAAGATTCTTCCCGCGACTTTGGATTTAAACCACAGCCACCATGACGCTCCCACAAGGAGGCCTACCTCAACAAGTTAGGCCCCGACCGAAATTTGGGGGGCTCCTGACTCCCATGGTATCGCATTTAAGTCCTGGTAGGAACTACCGGTGGTCCTGTCGCCAACAGGACATATGACCAGTTGTCAAATCGTAGCAACCTTCAGAGGCGTCATCTGAAGATGTTTACGATAAGCCTAGTAATATGCTCTGCCCCCGCTTTTTATTAGAAAACTTCATTGATGGGCGAAGCCTTGATAATTAAGCTGGGGCCCTTGGCCGATGACAGGCAAGATTTCCATCCGCCTTAGGAAAATGAAATGAAGAAAACTACATCTGAACTTAAACATAACAAGGTTGACGTACGACTTCCCCAGGTATTTGGAGCAGCGGAAGATGACATGATTTGGTGTTGAGCACTCATAAACTCATTTCCGAAATTTGATCGAAGGAAAGAATGCCTGATGAACGGGTCATCGGTATCGGGTAAGTCCACGACTAGCCAAAATATCTGTACAACCACAGCTCATAAAAAAAATTCAAGAAGTCCAGAACCGAGCCTTTATCGATTTGAAGCCAGCATCTATAGAGACGGCTATACATGGTCCTGCCATACGCGTCAAATTATGTGGAATGATGATAGAGGAAACTCGCTTTTCCGTAAAGGTCGGAAGGCATCTCGCCAGGACCTGTGATGCCAAAAAAGGCTTAGAGATGATGATGCGCTATAATATGATTTCATTAACGTCACATTTGGGAAAACTCTGTGAAACTCGCAAGCCATCATTTCAACAGTCTGAACGGCTACTTGACATCGCTGATGACATTTAAATCATTGGCAAAACCCAACGGGCTGCCATGGAGCCTTTAGGAGTATTGAAACAGAAGCGGCTAAGATGGGTTTAGCTGTGAATGAGGGTGAAACCAATAGAATTGGGTCAACAAGAAGGGACGCACAATATTGACGAATTGGACATAATGTCTGCAATCAATTCTGATAATGACACCTCATCAGAGGACAAACGAAGAATTACACTATCTAATCGCAGTTCCCTTGGACTAAGAAGGCAGCTAAGTAATAAGACACACTAAATAGTCTTGATGTTGGCCGCTCGGAATGTTCGGATATCTAAAATGTATACAGAGGTATCAGTCTCTTAAACGTCGCATATAAGATCTTGTTTTCCCTATTGTGCGAGCGCCTGAAACCATTTGTCAAAAATCTGATTGGACCCTATCAGGACCCACAATCGACCAAATATTCACTCTACGGCAGGTCCTGAAGAAAACGCAAGAGGTTCAGATCGATACTCAGCACCTTTTTATCGATATTAAAGTCGCTTATGACAGCATCTACAGAGACGAGCTATACGAACTCGTGCTAAACTCGTCCGTTTGTGCAGGATGACGATGGAGAAAGCTTGTTGCTGCATCAAGGTCGGTAGGCAGGCGACACACTGTCATGTGACTTCTTCAACATCATACTTGAAAGAATTGTGCAAACCTCACAAGCCAACACACGGGGTACGATCTTTCAAAAGTCTGTTCAATTGCTTGCATACGCCAACGGTATTGATATTATTGGTAGAACACAGCGAGCTGTCACTGGTCATTCGCGAGTAGAGGAACCGAAGCGGCAAAAATGGGTCTAGCGGTAAACGTCATCAACGAATCTGCCAGAATGTCATAATCGACATCTATAACTTTGAGGTAGTAAGGGACTTTGTCTACCTCGGCTCTGCTACCCTGTCTGAAAGCGACATCTCTTCAGATATCAAACGGAGAATAACGCTTGCCAATCGCTGTTTCTTTGGGCTGAGAAGGCAACTATATAATAAGACCCTTTCCCGAATAACCAAGACCCTTGTGATCTCAGTCCTACTCTATGGTTCCGAAACGTGAACCCTTTCTAAAGCGCATGAAAATATCCTTGGTAGTTTTGGGAGAATAATTCATCGTAAGATATTTGGTCCCATATGCGTTGACGGGTTCTGGAGGAGACGATTCAATGATGAACTCTACGAGCTGTACAGCGATATCGACCTGGTCAAAAAACTGCGCCTTGGGCAGTTGAAATGGCTGGGACATGTAGAGAGATGCTACAGCCCGCAGAATCTTCGACTCTAGTCCGGAGGAACAATGCAGTAGAGACCTCGTCTTAGGTAGCGCGCGCAAATGGAACGAGACCTCAACCAACTTGGAGTGTGCAACTGGGAGCAGTTAGCCAAAAAACTGCGGTAATTGGAGAGATTTATTGTTTGAGGTTCAGGTCCAACCCGCACTGTAGCGCAGCCTAAGTAAGTAGGTACGTAGTCTTGATAAAAGCTTTAATCATTACCGTACTCATTCTAGTTCCGTCCTATTTCCCAAAAGTATTAACTTTAGCAAAACCAGATGAAGACATCGTTGTTGGTCGTTTTGAGCGCCAGATTCTTCGTTGAAGAGCTTTGTCAGAGACATGGCAGAGAACTCTACGAGTTACACAGTGACATAAAGCTGGTGAGGAGAATGTTCATCAGTCACATGGGTACGACAAGAAGAGCAAATGAATGCTAACACTGTGGTCCGAAGGGCCTTTTATATCAACCCTGTGTTGTTCCCAGTAGAGACATACTTTGTCCTAGGTGGCACGCACTCCAACTATCTTGGACTGTGCACCTGGAGCGAGTTAGCTAAAGACCACATTAACTGCAGAAGTTTATTGGCTGAGTGCGAGGTCCACCTTGGACTGAATCGCTAGCTCGTAAGTAAGTAAAACAGTATGCCCTGGACTCTAGCAAGAAGATGCTATGAGCCCGATATTTTCAATCTTATTCCACTTTAGCTATTCAAAGATTACCTCATCATAGGAGAATTGAAGGAGCTTGTAAACGAGGTTATCTGTTGGCTAATTATGTTAATATTCAGTGGATCTTATGGGAAAATAGTCTGTAGTCTAGGTCATGAGAATTTTACGGTTAACTCGAATAAATGCCATAAATCTGGCATTAGTGTTATCACTCGAACAGAAGGAAGTACTCGTATCATAATCTAGAAGCCATTTAGTATAGAATACAATTTCAATGGTTGGATTGAGTCTATAGCTCAGTATATGTACAAGATAATATCATCGCAATGATAAGAGACCTTGCTACTAAAGCAGGCAATGCCACTCCAAGGCTTGAAAGCTTGAATGCTATTTGTGGTTAAGCAATTTAAAGTACTCGGGTATTTTTTTTTCAGGAGTAAAGATATTGAACGAGTAAGTGAAAGATCTAATAGAGGCTATAAAAGATTGTGATTTAATAGAACTTAGCTGTGTCCATGGAATTTGGGTTGTAGTAGCCATAGTAGTACACATAGAAATGAGCAAAACTGCAACAGCCTTTAACTGCAAGCAACCTCTTAAGGTTGTAACAGCAGGACTATATACTATCTTGCCAGAAGCTTATAATTTAATGGTGTGAATCATGAGCTTATATGGCTAGCTCGCCACAGAAATAACTCATACCAAAATCCTAGATGACTGGAACTCTAAGAAAGGGTCCTGCTGATGTTATTCCTTCCACGTTTGCTATTTCAATTTATCGTTAAAGATGCAGCACACGTTTACTAACAGTTGAATACATATCTTGAGATTGTTCGGGTTACGTGATTCTGTGAAATCCCATAATTTATCCCTGTCTGCCCGTTTACAGTGCAGTCAACAAATGTGAAGAAAAATTAATGTGGAAATTAGTTGTGTTCCTTGAGTCCATCATGACTGGCAATCACAAAACACCTTAAACCTTTCATCACCAACCAAGATCCCAAAAACATGATCGACACATAAATAACAAGCAAGCGTTTTGAAGATTCGATTAAACGTTATCAATTCGTAAAATTTCCCTTCCCAATATTTTTTGCTTTGCAAACACAGTCGACAGACCGTCCAACAAATGAGTTCTGATTCTATCGAATAGATATGAACTCGTATCTTTTCCACTTTGCTGAATAATTCATGAAATATCTGTAAAATATTTTCACTTAAAAAGCAGGTCACGTCTTAGGAATTGCGCCAATACGCAGTTGTAAATTGCAAACGGAAATTGTTTCAATTCCATCAAAATGTCTGGTCTGGTTCGAATACGAATTCGGGCTCCCAAATCTCAGTCGTATAAATCCCAGTAACTGCTAGGTATGGTAGCATGCGTTGATGCACAAGTAGAACTGAACATAGAGATGAGAATCTAACATACAAGTGCTGTGCTTTCACTATACTCGTATGTATTGCAGATACTCGTACAACAGTATCCCCATCCAAACCGCCATCCTTAGAGCTTTCTGTGAACATGAGCACGAACATTGGTCCAATGCCAGGTGAACTTGTAAATTTGCTTAAAATCGTATTCCACATGAGATTGCCAGCGCAATATTTCACCAAGACTAAGGCCAAAGAACTGGATTTGGTCGGGGCGGAAAAGGAAAACCGAAGCAACGGTGACAGTGAAATGGTCCAGGCTCTCGGGTCCAGGCCAATAAATTTTGACCTACTATTCGTACTCATCCACCAAAAGGCGAAGTTTTTTTTCTTGCCGAAAGTGATGGGGTGTTTTTTTTTTTGAGAATTTGAAAAATGTCCATATCGTTGTAGTCTCCGTCCTAATGGCTATAAAAAAGGCTAAGAAACGCCGGCCAAGGGATGAACAAAGTGAGATAAAAATAAGCGAAACCCTTGTAATCTAGTTAAGAAGATTGTTGCCAGCAAAGTTGGCCCGTTTATGAAAGAAGTTTCTCTTCATCGGGGCTTATTAGGGTTTTAACCCCCCTTTGTCCTGGTCTGGTGTATCGTCGTGTTTAAATGGCTCTAAGAAGTTGCTGAACTTTTATCGTGTATAATTTCTGATTTGTGTTAAACGAAAGGGAGAAGGGAACGCTTTGGTTACTGGCGTGCGCTGGAAATCTGAATATAAAGAGCAGATTTGATGGGTCGGGAAATTTCAATTTAAAGCCGATAATGGAGCGGGTTTTGCCTTTGTGTTGCTTTAGATTTTTTTTTTTAGTTTTGTTACTTAGGTTTGTGGGAAAACGTAGCCGATAAAGGGTAAGTGGTTAGAAGGTCTTTTGTTCTGGGATTTTGCCATCCACGTCACTTTATTTGAAGGTGCTGGTTTGTTTGTTTTTTTTATTATGATTTAATTTATCAACAGCGAATTAGGGAATTTTTCGAAAGCGATGGCTATGGGGTATGGAGTGATTCAGGATTTTACCTTAAAAGGTTCGGGTTAGAAAGTTGAAATCAAGATGAAAATATATTATCCATTTTTGGCAGCAAGAAAAGCTATAAAGTGAAACTGGGCAAAGCCTTGGTTTTGAACTGGGACTTATAAATCATATTAGAAAGAATTATTTAATCCTTATAGTGAACCAAATAGCTACTTGCTTGCTAAGAGTCTCAGGCCTACCAGTCGGACTTCCATCCTGCGCTGAAGAACTTAGGGGGAATGCTTGAGCTCTATGTGCACAAAGCTACCATGCGAATATATACTCTGTTTTAAATGCAACATGCATACCAGCGTCGAAGATCCTGTGAAGCGGGGTTCATTTGTGATGTGTACTCTCTGTCGGCCTTGTAACCTCTCGATCTAATGCAACCCTAGACGTAATCGTCGATTTATGCACTAGAAATTGACATCCAATCAACCCTCTAAAACTGAGATCGTTATCTTTACGAGAAGGAGCATTAATTAATATCCAGGTATCCAGTCGACCCTTTGACACTGTAAAGCAACTTTTGGTGAGATATGAGACTTGTGACCAAGAAGGGTTCTCTGATAGACCAAATTTACCCTCTGGTTTAGTTGTATGTAGGAATGAGTTTACACACAAAAATGTCAATTATGCTTTCACCAGACTCTAAAGAGTGGTTTGCCTGGGGTCCTTGAAGGGTTTTCCCGGACCTTGAAGGCACTAGCTTAGACGCGCTGATGAATCTTCCTCTCCCTGATAATGACATCACGACCTCCACTTTAAACGTCACTAATGATTAAAACTATGGACTTTGGTATAGCTTAGGTTACGTTAGGTTGGAGTGGTCCTAGTGTGCATTGTGCTACCACTGGGAGAGCGTGTGGGGGCAATGACCTAGCTAATCCCAGAACAAAAGGTATTTGATGATGAATTTGTCCAGATCAGTGATCATCAATTAGATCTCGGAAGTGATCTCAGAAGTGGTAACTCTATAGGCAGGGAAGATGCAAAGAATGTGCGTCACAAATTCATCTTTGTCGTTGTTTTTGCAGCTCCTCCAATTGCTAATCATGTTTGTGTCTCAATTCCCTTAATCATTTAGGATTGAGTATGTAAGTCTACTCGTATGTGACATGTTTTGATGAGTCCATCTATGACTAACCTTAAAGAGGCTTGAAAGCATGTCATCTGTTTAGGGAAAGGCTTGACGTTGTCGAGCTACCTACTATTTGTTTCTGTGTCAGTTCATCAGCGACATACAGATGTGGTTTCACCCTATATCCGAGTAACCCATAAATATACAAAGATGCGTGGCATTCTCTCACCTCTCTCGAACTTATAGTGTTTGAAGTTACCGATCTGGCCGCTTCTTGACTGACTTATCAGACGTACATAGGTATTGGATTATATTGGAGTATTGGAGATTTTAGGTTGGAATAAAATACAATATATGGGTAGACTGAGGGATTTGTGTTTGCAGAGGTCTTCAGAGAATACCCATAAGACAACGTCTTAGAGCTGTCAATGAAAATGCATTTGAGTTACTGAGGACGACTTTGCGTTGTCTCTATTCGTTCCTTAGATATGTGATTAAGGTCGACCTTGAAGACATTTTCAGGAAATGTAAGGTCATTCGATGGAGGAGGCCGTCATGTAGCGTAGACTAGAATGCCCTATATTTAGCTCCTCTCATTGCTGAGTGTCATTCAACCCGACGGCAGAACAGGTCTTAAGGTAGTAATTGGAACAAAGTTTGACAATTTGCACGATCTTGAGCACTATCAATCTTGTGATCTGACGCAGTGGCCCAAGAACTGTGGTATCTGCAGGAATACGAATTTGAATTTTCCTTTATTAGTTGGATCTTCACCGATAGCTCGAACAACGATAGATGACTTTGGCTTCGGCGACAACATTTGACTTTAGCACTCAATAACAAATCTTATATCTGCCTTCCAAGCGGATATTTTGAAAGTACCAGATGGAGAGGACGAAGTAACTGCATCCAAGTTAGTTCAGGAAAGCACGGCATATCTGAATGCGGTGGGAAAGCTTAATTCACTTAGTCTTTTCTGGGTCAAAAGTCGCAATGGGATCACGAGAAATAAGATCCCCGATGAACTATTGTAGCTAGGTTCGGCTTAGAGGAGGGCTTTACAAGACATAAGTCTATGTTGCGCCTAGCTGGGTCCTAGATTGGGGCCTTTATTAACAGCTGATTACAGTGGATGGCATGACTTCTCGGATTGCAGGTATATCGAAGAAATACTTTTGCCTCCTAGAAGTTAGTAGCCTATTGCTACACATCTGCATTGTTAAAGCGTTATTTTTTTGATCGGAAGATCAAAACTTAAGTTGCACCAATTACCGGGACAAGCGCTTCCTCAGCATGGCAAGCAGTACCTGGTTTTTCATTAACACATTATTTAAATGCCCCAACAAATCCCTGTTATTCAGTGGTACATAGAGGTAGACAATTTATCACTTTAGAGTAGGATCTTTAGAAAACCAAAATTATTGCATAGACAGAGGCAGGGACAGTGACTCTACAAACAAGACTAGTTCGAGTATCTTAATTCTTAACCATCCACCGAGATAGATACTAAGCCTTATCGCTCGATATCAAAAGAGAAAAGGAACAACGGCCATGATGTGTGCGATGCATGATGATTGTTGTAATTTGAAAACTCTGTGCGATAAATCTCTATCGAAAACGAATGAAGTTATTCTCTGTCGTTTCGAGGAATAATCTTTTGGTAAAAATTCAATCCCCAGATATGCATTCAACAATGACGAACGTGAACTGAACAGCAGCATCTAATGGACAAAAAGTGGACAATAGACACCGAAACTAACATTCTGGCTGACAAAGGCCTTCATTTTAACCCAAAAAATGAACTTAGTAAAATAAAGCTCTACTGGCTAATAATACGGGTTTGCTGGTTAAGGCCCAAACTCGCTCGCAGCTATAGATCGAGTTTATAAAGTATTGTAGGTGTTGAGCGACACAGCAGCTCACTTAAATCGATACTTGCAACTCTACAAGATATTATAGAAAGCCTAGACCCTACGATATATAACAAAGGACTACGGTTTTCAACCACAAGTAAGCAAAAACTCGCAAACTTCACATTGTAACATAGCTTTCTTGGGGAGATCGCACGAAGTAGACCATGCGATATTTTATGAGGAGCAGTCATCAGATTCTAAGATATTCACAATACGATGGCAATATTCAAAAAGGTTAACCTCAATATACGAACAGAGAGCAATCATAAATATTTTTCTGGCTTCAAGGATTTTAGGACATTCACACTCGTATTTTCTCCTAAAATTTAGCTCAAGGTTTAGAAACACAATTTACAAAACTGTCGAAAAAATCCCAGCCAGTTTGACATGGACGGAAAGACCGTATCTCTTTAGAGGCTAAGAATTCGTCCATTCTAGAATATGATAAGGACTTCTGAGGGCGAAAAATAGAAGTGTCCCATCCAAAGGTTGGCTGCTAGTTTAAGATAAGTAATAACACACTGATTCCTGGGTGAATTTTCTGTGTTCATGTGGACGACGCGAATGGCTCGCATAAGTCGCAATCTAGAAGTCCACTTCCAACTACATTTCCAGCAGATTCCAAGTCCCTGGTTTACCGGTGTAGATAAGCAGCTACAAGTATGAAATATTTCCACAGAAAATAATCCAACATCACATGATCTTGAAGGGCAATTCATAGGTCTATTACGCGAAATCACGCGCTTTCCTTCGATATACTGATTTTGACGCGAGCTTAGTGCCATGGTCTTGTTGAAACCACAACTCTTTCATATTAATTCCATTCAATTGGAGAACGAAAAGTTGATAAACATGGATTTATAGGGCACCTCATACTCGAAGAAATATGGACCAGTTATCTCACTAGCCCATAAAGCAGCAGTAATAGCGAATTTCTGTAGACGTAACGGCGAGTCAATAATTACTTGCGGATTTCCTTCGCTCCCAATATGCCATTTTTGCTTGCTGGCGTAACCATTCAACTAAAAATGAGCCCCTTCGCTGAACATAATGAAAAAACGGATCAAGAGCAATCTCATTTTCGAACCATTCATCGCACAGGATGGTGAAGTGGCGTTAATTCTTGGACTGGACCTTGTTAGCTCATAAATCAAGAACTTTACGCAAAATATCTCATTGAGTGAATAGACATAGCTAAAATTGATGTGTACGACGGCAAATTGACTCATTCGGGTCCTCTTCAATATTATGCTTCACAGCAGCAACAGAGTCCTTTTCGCAAAATGCATGACATCTCTGCATATGCGTATTATCAATTAGAGTATTCGTGATATGAAAACAACCCATGTTCGGTGGAATTATTTGCTCAGATGAGCAACTATGTCGACCGCAAAATAGACGCAACACTCAGTAAGTTTCGTGAACTACGATTTTCCAAATATATTTGTATAATTAGCAGCATTATTCTGGCGTAAGTCTATCACGGTAAAATGTCAAAGTGAGCTCAAATCAGCTGCCAAATTTATCTTCACTGGAAAATACGTTGCCAATTAAAAAAAAATAATAATACGAATACATGGGAGTCCTGTTTAAAAACAACGAGATACCATAAAATGCTTTTCCATATACCATACAAGCATTTATTACTAATACTCGTAAATTCTGAAAAATATATAAAATAGTTTAAAATTTATTCTATAAACCTATTCCTGGGAATTTCTGTAAAAACAATTAAAGTTTAATTCATTTGAAAAAACAGTTTAGTCCTGCTCTCGATTCGTCGAAAGTAAACAGCTGATATTAAAATTTTGACATTCAGAATTCTGTGCAAAACAGACTCAATTCTTGGAGTTAATAGTCCGCAATGAGAGTTTTTTTTTCGCTACAGCAGTGGACAAATCATTATTAATGATTTTAAAGTAATTGCGATCTGTAAGCTTGGAATCGGACGAAACCAGTAAGCATAATATTGCTTGCGAACCAGTCCTTCGTCAGCACCAACACATAAATAGATGCATTGTCGTGGTGGAAAATGATGTCCTATTCAACGTAACTATACAAATGACATATCAAAACATCTTCCCACAAATCTATTATATTTATAGTACACCTGAGAATTCGTTCTTGTCATGACAGCAAGGCGCTTTGACCATTGAAGTTCTATTTCGATCTGACAACATCGTGCTTTCGAAAATCATGCCTGTAGCACAGTCGGGGACATTTAAATTAAAATTATTTTTATCTGAAAATTTACAAGAGTATATATTTTTTTTGGCAAAGTCCAATCTTCTCTATCTGTGAAAGCCAGTTAAACGTGACTATCCTTGAAGTTTCGTCCCCATATTAACTTTGGCGAAGTGCTTAAAAAATGCATGTAATTTGACGAGGAGCCACAGGAAAATTCAACTTGTCCTCGATTTGTTTGGAAAACATTCGGTTTTGGGGTGCTTTGTGGCAAATTTGGCTTTGACTGACTTGGAAGGTTGTGCGTGTTGTTAACTTCGCGGCCATATAGAAATAGTTTCGAAGCATTTTTGACCCCGCAAAATAAAAAAAAAACAATTCGGATCGACACATGAAAACTCTGACCTGGAACTGGACATGCGAAGCCTATATTTAGCAGGTGCCTAAGACTACAATACAGCAGATATTACAGTCATCTAAGAATGTGATGGGCAGGATAAAAGGAGGATGACACACCCTATGATGACTGCTATATGTAGAGATGAAAAAAGCATTTATTTTGGTATGGATTTGTTGTTACCGGCAGACTTCTGTCTTTTTTGGCAGCAACGCATTTGATGCGATCGCAACAAACAGTTTCTCTTCCTCTCGTCTTTCAAATCTGCCTAAAATGCTGAATACCAGCGACATCAATGCCAAGAAGCTGTTAATAATGCCTCGACTGATATGCTTGGTTCCACGATCCTGACACTCGTTTAATGAAGGATACTTACAAGCACTTGTTGCAAAGAAATTCGCTAATGAAACGGCGCTGCATAGGCAACGACAGAACTTCAACTTTGTTTATCCGATCCACAAGAAAGGAGACCCTCTAAGCAGTGCTAACTTTAGAAGCACTAGTCTCCTTAGCATCGTGTCTACCGTATTACATGAATGCCTGAAACGATTTTATAACGATCTAATTGACATGATTGCAGACCTTAGAGAAGTCGAGATCAACACTTAAAGGGTCAGCCAACAGCTAGTGTAGAAGTTTTCATTAATTTGAACACGCATTTGTTATGAAGAATTTTATTGATTAATAAAGTTCGGTCTATGGCAATTATGAATGGAATGCAACATCGTTCATGTGACCACCACGGCTTCTGTTGCAAGCGACAATCCGAAGGTCAAAATTATCGAGACTTTTTGAAGAATAAGTGAGCCAATGGCCGCAATTTCAGTTTGGAAGTTATGTTTGAGCTCCTGAATTGTTGCTGGGTTATTGACATAGACCTTACTCTTCAAAATACCACACAGGAAGAAGTCTAAAGGTGTCGAATAGCTCGACCTTGAGGGACAATCAACTTCTCCTCTAACCGAAATAATGCGATCTTTAAATTTTGCATGCAATAAATTGATTGATTGATGGCTTGTGTGAGCGGTAGTGCCATCCTGTTGAAACCAGAGATTGTCTAGACCCAATTTATTCAATTTTGGAAAAAAATAGCCGGTCAACAGGTTGCGGTTACGTTCTCCATTCACTATAACTGTGTCCCCAGCCTCATCTTCGAAAAAAGACTGACCAATGATGCCGCCAATCCATAATCCGCACAATACAGTGACTTTTTGGGGTACATTGGTTTTTCGTAAATCTTGTATGGGTTTTCCGGTCCCCAGGAACAGCAATTTTGTTTATTTTCGTACCCATTCATCCAAAAATGGGTTTCATCGGAAAAGATCAAATTCGATAACAATTTGTCCTGGCGATCCAACATCCAGTTAACAAATCGGCGACGTCGTAGATGGTCCAAAGGCTTCAATTGTTGTGAATTTGGATTTTATAGGCGTACAAATGAAGATGAACTTTTAAAATTCGCCATAAAGTGCCATATGTGAGGCCCAATTGTTGACTTCGGCGACGAATTGAAGTGCCTGGCTGGTTTTGAACACTTTCGCTCACAGTGGTGATGTTTTGGCGTGTACGTGCTGGTCGAGCATGCTGATATGGAGTTTGACCCGATACCGAACTAGTTTCTTCAACACGCTTCACCATTGGATGAATTCCGGACTCACTAGGGCTATTATGTTGACCGAAAAATACACAAACTTTTTGAAATGTTACTTTTGCAGATCGTCCATTTTCGTAATAAGATTGAATAAAAAAAATGCGTTGTTGCGTAGTAAACGACTGCATGACTAAAATTGCCAAAGATTGTATGATGGATGTCAAAAAGATCAATTACATTGAATTCAGTAAATGATAGTAATTGTCAGCCAACATCCACACCATCTCTTGGATCACCCCATATTATCACGTCACATCAATGTCGCATATCACAGAAACTACAGATACGAACTACATATTGTAGAATTATATTTAGCTTTGGCATCTCTAACATATTTTACAGAATGATGATAGAGAAACAATCTCCTTTGATGCCAAAGAAGAATTAAAACAAGGTGACAAGGCAGAATGCCACAAAAGACAGCTGTTACCTGTAGGTAACGTTTACCCCGACTTTGTAATTAATACTTCTTCAGAAATCTAACAAAGAGTTGCATTTGTCATTCGCTGTATTTGCGGCATAAGTAGAGAATTAAGTAATACGGCCTTGTCTACAATGACTAAAGAGATTCCATACAAGACCCTAATCATCCCAGTCCTTTTCCTTGATACTGAAGCCTGGACTCTAGCAAAGGTGGGTAAGGATATCTTTGGTCGTCTTACACTTAAGATTCTTTTAATTATTTTTGGTCCTGCTTGCGTTGTCAGACTTTATAAGAAAGGACAGCGAACAGTCACTCAAAGGCACTATACACGAGAACGGATATTACTTTTAAAAAATAAGAAGATGAAATTGTAAATATTTTACGTTGATTAAACAATATAAATTCTAATTTTTAAATTTAGAATCAATCGGTTACATTGTCTTGTGATTTTGATTTCAAAAAGTTTGGAAAATTCTCAATTTTTATTGCAGATATTTTTTTGCACTTGTAACATATACTTTTAAAAGCGAGGATAAAATATAAAGCATCCTTCCTCTGACTGTGCGAAATTCATCTCCAGAACTCTGAATTACAATCCATTAAATTTGAAACTATGTATAAAAAAATTATAAAAACTGAAATCCATCTAGATTTCAGTCTATGTACATTTCCTTTATGTTTCACCGTGAAAAATAATAATGGTAGTCCTGTTTAATTTGTTTAAAACAAAATGCGTGATCTTATATATGTAATGTATCTATCACCTTTCATTTGAACTCTAATCTACCCATAGGATAGTAATTAACTTGAACCAAAAGGTAACAAACTATTTTTTAAAATGATTACATTCCAATGACAGTTTTTGCGAAACAAAGTGAGCCAACATAGGAATCCGACGTGAAGTATTTGGGCCACCACTAGAGTGGATTAGGTATCAAACAAATGATATCGGTGTAATTATTTTTTAATATTTCCTAAGGGAGAACAATTCAATATTCTGCATTTGTGTTATAGAAAAAAACAATGAAAACTGCAAAGTGGGCGGATTAGGGTTAAATTGGCGCTGAATGCATAAAAAAAACAGCGTTGTTTTGGTCATTAGATGAAGGCGAAAAGTTCATAAATTATTTCTTGTCAGAAACAAATTCCCTTCCTGATTTTTAAATAATTATCTGCTCACAAAATTATGAATGTTAGGGATTCTCTTGGAGAGTAAAGATTTTTAGTTGTAAACAAATTGCACAAAAATCACATAAAAATCAGTGAAATGACGCCGAGGTGTTTCTGTTGGATTGAACAATTTGAATACAATTTGGATACATTTTACAATGGTTATTCTGACGGTCCAATTTTTGACAATTTTTTCACGTCAGTCGTACATCGCAAACAGACAGAATTTACTCTCCCAAATATTGAAAAGTTATCACGCTTTCAACTGGCAAAAAGACATGTCAAATCGCTTGATCTCAAAATCATAACCGACAGGGCCGCTTTGCTCCAGACGCCAATCAGCGAACGAATGACGCACTCTATCGTCTTTGGCCTTGTAGCTTGAAATCTCCCACATAGTTGACGAGCAAAGGCCAAGTTGTTGAGAACGACTGCAATTCGACAAATTCATATCCTCGGCCACACTTTAATATGCAGTTGCTAAGTTTTCTATTGCATAATTGTACTGTCGGTGTCGATGGTTCGACGAGAAAAAACTATAAAAACAGATGGATGCTAACATGACCCAAAACTGGCCCTAAATATCTGATGAAGAGAACGCAAAATTTGAAAATTTGGACTCGTAAACGTTATTGAGACATGAGTCTTTCCATGATGATTTGCAAAAATATAGTCAGACACACCCGCTAAATTTGACAATTATTCCTATGGAACGTTCAATCACATAAAAAAAGTCATTTACATATTTCTGAATGACTTCTATTTTTCTTCTTACTTTTAAATTAAAATCAAAACTCATGAAAGAAGCAGTGCAGAGGAATGGTCTAGTTCATACCAGATTTTCTAAAAAATAATTTTCCTGCAGGTAATTATAATTCGCACACTTGTACTACGAGTCGATTACCAGAAGCTTGTAGCTGATCTTCCCCAACATTTTTGATTTGAGACAATTTTGTGGAAAGTTCAGAAAAATTTACACGGAAGCTCTCTGGTCAACTTAGCCTATCCTGGAGGTCATTGCAAAGGCTTTTAGAACAAAATTGCAGATTTCTCCATAACAGAAGATCCTCAAGAATGTCTTGCTTCCGATATTCATTCACAGGAAATGACAAGGCAAGATCGTTATTTTATTCATCATGGGCGATGTAGTTAACATCTACATAAAAGAATTTTTTTTACAATTAAAATTGTCGTATATGCGGTACTGAGAATAATTCACAAGAGGCAATTGCATTTACCCAGCAATAGTTATTGGGCGATTCTTTTCTAAAGCCGATGCTGCCAATTATTTTACGATTGCTGACAGTCTTGAGATGTGGTGTCAACAGCTTGGACCTGCTGCTCACATTTGAGCGACCGAATAATTTCCAACAATTATGGATTTAATAGGCCTCCGCGCTCTACCGATTTGATTCTGTGGGGATATTTCAAAGAAAAATATAACATAACTGAGCCCTCTGCTATTTTGCAATTAAGGGAGAACAAGAAACAGGAGCTGCGCCTAGACTTTTTACAAAATATTATGGAAAATTCTGTAGAGAGAGGCTGTCTTTATAAGACTGAAACTGGTTATCAACTGAGAAACATAATATTTCACAATTAGCTGTACAAAATCTTCATTTACCAACATTTAATCTAAATCTTAATCAAAAGAAATTATAAAAAGGAATCAAAATCCTTCAAATGTATTATGATTTTAAATCAATCAGTGGCTTTTGCGCCACTCAGTACTAATATACTGTTTCAGTATTGAACATAGCAATGACAGCTGATACTCAGCCTGCAATAATTCCGCTATTAGTTTGTCATTATCCTGCTAATGTTAATGCTGATGTTCGCAACATTTTCATCCCCGTCGCTGTCACTTATACTTTTCGTACATCGTCCAACAGTGCGGCGTATAGCAAAACTTTGAGTTTAAGCGAAATTCCTCGGTCTGCGGAGTCGCACTTCGGCATTTATAATCCAAATATTTAGTCATAGTACGGCTGATAAATAATCCGTCATCTTCTGGCGGTTTTATTTAATTACGCTGTTTATAGTTTCCTGAAGAGCTGCTATTTATTACGCTGTGTATTTGACTTTGTTTTTTTTTACGCCAGCACACATATCGCGTACAATTCATATATACCTCTCGGGTATATAAGCTTTTTCCAGATCGATGATGGCGGCTTACAGACCTTTCATAGTGTTTTTCTATAATAATCCTGAACTATTGATAGCTTCTTCTTTCAAAAGTATTGCGTTGTCGACTGTCCAGAATGCTTTGGTGTTTTCATACAAGTAGATTGCAACTTTGCTTCACGGACCAGTATTGTTGCAACACTTCGTGCGTGTCACTTTGTCTTTACTCGTAAACAGTGGGAAAAGAAGGGATGGCCACCACTCGTTATACATCCATTCGACCCTCATCATTTTATCAAAGAAATTCGCGGGCTTTTTAAATCCAAGATGTCCAATTGTCCCTTATAATGGGTGTCCCATTAAGAGCGAATATTTTTAAATAGATCCTGATGTTATTACTTCAATAAATATTGTAGACATGGAGGTTATTTATGGAACACAATATCCGATAAGCCGCCGCCTCGTGACTGATGACATACCTTGGTCCTTTTGACGAAATTTTCAATGACCTTTTGGCATAGATTTTCAAAATTTCTATCCGTTGTGCATCCCTGTTATTCTCCATGACAGCCGTCACACAACAACTCTATATGGCCGACATAAAAAAAAACGACGTAAAATTAAAAATGGGTGGTCTTAATGGGTCACCCAAATGTCAGATTATTTTAGAATCTATGTGATCCGATCCGAATGCCTAGCTCCCGTTTAATCATTTAATGCTTCTCTAACTCCGGCTTCCGTAAAAGCTTTGCCCTTCACAAAAGACTGCGGAGGAATATTTCCTTAAGTAACGCGTTAAAGTAGTATTTCCATCTTTAGCAAATTTAATTGTTAACCGCTAGGGTGTGTGCCTGTTGGGCAGTAATATATTAATATTTCGGCGCTTGTATTTCTACCACCTGTGCAAAGTCATTGCACCTCTTATTTTGCTTGCCGTTTGTTTATAGATTTACTCTCTTCTGCTATTGTGCGTCATTTAGACATCGGCTTTTTCTCCACCTTTCTGAGACATTTGTAATTTAACTCAAGATGCACTTAACTGATTTCGATAATTTCGGGGAACTTAATGCAAAACAAAAAACCTTGCCTTTTGTTCTTTACCAATATTTTCATCTAGTCGTTCAGTCACCATATTTCTTTATGTAAGTGGGGATGGTGTTTTGAAATGTCGAGCCTAGATTCTGCACTGCCCCTATATTTTTCATTGAATTCCACCTTGCCTGCTTCGTTATTTCTCTTGATTTATGGCTTCTTGAAAATGCAGGCCCAAATCTGGCCTCTTTTCTTAAGATGCCCAGGTTTACTTTCGCGATTAATAATGGTTTCGGTCATTTTTTCTGGTTTTTTCACAAAAAATTCCATCAATGGTTCGGCCAAGACCACTTAGGAATCTTTCTCACCGGTTTGGTAACTTCCTCCGTAATCGACGTAAGCGGCGTTCTTGCTCAACAAATAACCATCCAGAGTGATTTGCGTGAGTTGAGTACATCTTCTCTTGCTGAGTTTCTCGTTTCGAAACCGTCTTCGTATCCGGAATTAGATTTCCCACCGAACATAATTTTTTCTTCTCTTGATGTCCTGTTTAAAAAACTCATCGAAGTGGGGCTAAAATATTTATTTTTCCGATTGCTCATCTCCACCTCCATTGCGTGTTCAATTATTACTTTTGTTTCAAAGGCGTTTTCAACCACCAAAATATATTGGCAACCTAAAAAAGAACTCGAAAATACTAATGAAAATTTCCTTCTAATAGAGACAACCTTCAAATACTGCTGTTATTTTTGACAGCCCTTTGACATTTTTGTTCAGTAGTCTTTGACACATCGTCATGAATTGACTAACATCTTTTGTCGTATCACTCAAACTTATTTCGAAAACTAGTCTTCAATTCGTGGAAATTATAGAAGTTGACATGTTTTCGTCTTCATAATCCACAACTGCACTCGACATAACGCTAAGCCAACAAACGCGTCAATTTGATGTGCGTACAGAAAAACCATAACCGCTCTGAGTGAAAGTGTGGCGGAAGATACGAAATTTTAAAATCAGCGTCGATCCCAGCAGTTTGTGTGTCCACAATGTGGAAAATTTCACGAAAAGGTATCGGCCTGCACCTGCATCAGATTCAGCTGATGCAGAAACTAAGGCTTGTCTTTGACAGAAGTTCGCAGCTCTTGAGCACCTTGAAGTCGACCTTATTTTTATTGATAAATCGCATATATAGTAGTGACGATGGGCTCAATGACTTTGTGATAACACGCTGAATTGCGCCAAATCTAGAAAAGACTCATGAGACTCAATTGACTCAGTGATTATTTCTTCAAAAATATGGACGACATTGATCTGAAGGATAAGTGGTTCTAACAGCGGTGGAAACTATTGACTAACTTTGGACCCGATTCAACGACAACGCTATGTACTCGTACATAGTGCAAAGGCTACTAAGATCATGCAATTCGACGCTACTCGATTACATATGTTGGGTTTTATGGTGTATGCTGATAAGCCGGAAACTATTTATTCCTTGAAAGGTATTATTCCACCAATTGTTGGTAAGACAGAACTCCAAATATTTGAAATACCGGCCTATAATTGGATCGACAGGATGCGTCTAATCAAAAACTATCGAGAAAACCATGTGACATACCATAATTCGTGTCACAAAAATGTCCTGAACTTTTCTTCATTTTGAATCAAGATTTTTGCTTCAAACTCACTTCTTGTTTTTATTTCTTACAAAAGATCGATAGCTCTTAAAAAACGCCTTTTATTTGTACAAAATACATTCTAAGGGAAGTAAGCCGATGGAGCATACAATCTAAATGACAAAAAAAAAATCATATCGACATCTGTCATCTACTGTCATTAACAGTTTTAGTCATGAATGGATACTTGGCTGCACAACGTGTTAGAATTATCGACGCCTATTATAAAAAAGGCCGTTCCATCAATTTCCAAGTGTGCTGCACAAATTCCAAGAAACAGGGATGATAACAAATGTGAAATCATTAGCGCGTACTGGTACAGACCGTTCAGCAAAAACACATTTCAGACCAAAACGTGTGGTCGGGAACCCAAGCTCATTAAGTCGTCATCGTGCGCAGAAATTTAACCTATCAAGAACCACATGAATTCAACCAAAAGAAGCAATTTTCCGTCGAAACCGTAGCTGATATTAATATACATATATTTTATATATTATTATTGTACAATAGTTCAATAAAAAAAAAAATTAAATAGTTTCAGCGCAGTCATTTTTAATTTACTATCCCCCATGGTAATATCCTTATTGGCCCACCCCGTTCAAGAATGAAATAAATATAATTTTTGAGGAAATGTTCAGGTAAGAACAGTAGGAGAAGAAGTCGTAAAAACAGGTAAATTCATATTGTATTTCCAAAATTGCCGGAATCGTTTGAAACGAAGACCCTTTTCTCATTACGTTTTTAATTATAAAACTTTTTAATTCGCATTTCGCCAAACTTTCGCTAATTCCATGAAGATTGTTTTACTCAGATAAATTTTTAAAAGTTTTCACTACTTGATATAAAAATATATGTAACCTTACTATAAGAATTATTTCGATCCTTTTTTTAAGTAAAAGGGGCCAACTTTTATAATTTATTTTGTAACCGTGAACTACATATTTATCATAGAAAATCAGGAGTACTAATTTTCTTATATATTGTTATAAAACAAAACATGTATCAAATTATTAAAAAGAAAAAATTAAAGAAACACTTTAAACTTTTCTTATACGAAAAAAAACAAAAATATAAAAAATCCTTGAAAAAATATAGAATTTCTGGAATATCCTTAGTTGCGGTGTCAGTAGCTCAGAACTGCTCAATATCCCTAAGTGAACCATTTCGCTTGACCTACACTTAGCATCGTTGGAGTAAACTCTACAGCTAACATTTAAATAAACACATTTCGAATATTTTTCTTTTTAAATTGCACACGGAATTGATTTGAAAAAAATGCATTAATTTATTATTTTATTTTTTTAAACACACACTTAAGACGTCAAAACATATTCCGCAGTTTTAAAAGATAAAAATACTAATAATTACGAAAAACCAAAACCAAAATCGAAAAAATTAACTGAAATTGAAATAAAAAAATAATGAAGTATATGTGTATGCACTGTTCGCCCTCGCGCGCGCGTTCGCAACGTTATATGTACACGCGGTGATATTTTAAACTGACCATATGCACATCTGACTGCACATAAGAGCCTTACTTAGCACCGCGGATCGTTAAGCAACAACCTATCGAATGTTGGGTTGCCTACTGTCGATATGTTACCGTCTACCGTTTAGAAACTACCGATCGGTGTTCTCGCTAAATCATTGTCGTCAACAAGTTGCTACCAACTTTTTGGAGTGCGTCTTCTCTCAACAAAAAGCGCCCGGTAGATCAAATAACTTTTGATGACTGAATTGTCACTGCGACTGCTAAGTCCAAGTCTGAAGGAGAGTAGAAACGAAAAAAATTCAAAAAAAAAAACAAAAAATGTATCCAACACCAGTAATAACTATCTGTACGAGAGATGGAATTTGTGTTGGGTTAAGTGTTTGTTTTGGCGCTACTACCTAACCAAGCATACCGAGTTGCTGCTACAACTACTGCTGCTTGCTGCTTGCTGTTAGAGCTGTTACCGTAATCAATTGGCAATTATTTTCGTATTTTTATTACTCTTTGCCATATTTCGCGTTTTTGTTTCTCTCTATGTGGTCGGTGTGTATCCGTATCCATTGTTTCAGTTTGATGATACAATGGACACAATGGGGACAGTCTATGACACTGACACCCACAAATACCACCAAGCACTAGTACACCAGTAGATGACCTTCAAATACCAGGCACCAGCTGAAAGACTCTTCATTCCCAGTAACTTTTGATGCGGGTGGCCGCGATGGTGATGTAAATGGTGGTGGAGAGTGTATGAAAA
The DNA here is from genome assembly GCA_963966105.1 of Volucella zonaria. Lineage (NCBI taxonomy): Eukaryota > Metazoa > Arthropoda > Insecta > Diptera > Syrphidae > Volucella > Volucella zonaria. Next base: position 174,822,114 of record OZ014531.1, on the reverse strand, counting down.
GTCCAGGACTCTGGAGCCAACTACACAAACTCATAATTGTTACATTGGGCAATAAATAATCGTTTTATATTTTGTTTACAAATTGTCTACAAGGACTACAAGAGCTCCATGGCACTGAACACAACGGTTATACTCTCGTAATGGTCATGATCGTTGTGAGGGTTTAGCGCGTTGATTGCAATAGCTGTGAGGGCAGTGTAGCTATTTGTCAATGTAGTGTTGCCACTTTCACAACATAAACATATTTCTACAAGTGATGCTAAGCTTGCCGCGAAGTAGGACAGATTGAAATAATGACGGATCTCTATGTTTGGAATGGTTTTTGTTAATTTTTAGTGTAAGACCTGTCTTAACTGAGATTACTAGTATAACTTATACTTTGGAGCAACCCAAATGAAGAATTTCCAAGGACTTTGATAATGACTAAGAGGCTTTGCAGGCAGAAAGACAGCGGTGACTGGAATCTGACGACATGACTGGATATTGGTCCTTATATTAGAACAAAAAAATTAACTGTTTTTACCTAGTTTAGACAACCAACTCAAAGTGGTTATGAAAATGTTTGCAAGACAAGAACAAAACGTAGAAATCTCATTTTATAGAAACCAGAGTTGGCGGCGAACAAATGCTACTTTTTCCATTTCTTACTAACTTATTTATGCCCTCGGACATATTATGTCCATAAGGGCCTCTACTACTCCAACGCGCCATCGTGTACGGTTTCTAGAGATATATTTCAGCTCTTTCCAACTCTTCCCCAATTGTGCTGATTCCTCTTCGGCCGTTCTTTGCCAAGTACTGCTAGGTCGCTTGACTCGAAATGCACTCGTGACCTTTGCGAAGCGTATGCCCAATATACTGCCACTTACGTCTTCGTATGATAGAGTCAACGGGTTCCTGACCTGTTCTCGCATTATAGATACGATTGGACCAGAAAATCCTCAAGTTGTTTCGCAGACATCTATTCAGGAAAGTTCGCAGCTTTCTTATGACAGCGGGTGTGACTTTCCACGGATTCAACATTGGAGCGGAACAGTCGTAGCTTCATCTTTAGGCTGATAGAGTTGTTTCTTCATATTTTGGACAGCATTCCGAACGCAGCATTTGCTTTCCCGATTCGGTTGATTACATCTAGTTCGGTCCTACCATCAGTAGAGACAATACTCCCAAGATATTGAAAATTATTTACCATCTCTACCGGTTGTCCAGAAATCTTTACTTGGTTAGTCCAGATGTTTGAGGTGTGATTGCAGAGTCCACTGAATCCCTCCATTTCCAGTCGACAAAGCTACATGCAGTACATCACTTATCAACAACAGGAACAGTATTGGTGACGGTACACAGCCCTGCCTAACCCCACTTTGGATATAAAACTCCTCTGACAGTCTTCCTTTATGTAGAACATAACGTTTGGATCCATCATATGTAGCCTTGATAATGGCAATCAATTTATCTGGGATGCCTTTCCTGAGTAAAGCAAGCCAGATAAATTCTATATTGACACAGTCGAACGCCTCTTTGAAGTCGATAAGCAGCAGGTGAAGTGCCCGCAAGGTGCTGCTGTGGTCCACACAGGAAGGTCCAGTGCGGAATCCTGCTTGTTCGTCGTCGAATGTGTCTTCGAGGTTGTCTTTTATTCGCCCCAGATCGAATTTTGCTATTACCTTCGCACTGCGTAAGGTCTCCTTTCTTTGAGGGTTTGACAATCATTCCTTTTTTCCACTCTTCAGGAAAACTCTCTGTTTCCCAAGCTCTCTCAATGAGTGGGTGCTGGAGCTCACTCGATGTAGTTGGCGCTACTCATAAGAGCTCTGCGGGAATACCGTCAAGTCCAACCGCTTTGTTGTTTTTCAGTGCTTTGAGTGCGGCAAAGATTTCTTCTCTACTGGGGGATTCGGGATTTTATTACTACGGACGGGTCGTTGTGCGTTGGGTTCACTTCACTGGCGAAAACAACAGAAAAGTGCACCTTCTACCTTTTGAGCTGGTCCTCATCCGAAACTAGCAGATACCCGTCTGTGTCTTTTACCAGGTGTTGTTTAGAGAGTTGGACACGTGTGAGCTCTTTAGTAATTCTGTAGGCGGTCCTACTGTCACACATACTAGCGGCCTCTTCTACTTCTGTAGCCAATGCGTTGATATAATTGCGCCTATAACATCGCGCGCTAGGGTGAACTTCTCTCATCTTTATACGATACGCAGGCTCTAGCTCGTTTCTCCCTGCTACTAGTGTAGTTGCGATGCGAGTTTTGGGGCATATTCTTTCTACGATCGTAGCCCAAGTTTCTTCGGAATGCCAAGGACCATCTCAAAAGCTGACGATTTTAAAGCTGCCGCTTGGACAACAAATACTGGTACGAACCCAGCTTCGATATACTCGTGGTATTCAACCGCCAATAGCGTTCGCACTAATTTCTATTCCCGCGATATCATTTTATCATAATCCAAGACTCAAAGCCAACAATGAAGCTTATGATGAACTCTCGGCAATAACTGGGGGTGTAAAATTCTCCATGTCTTACAACAATTTCTTCTCTGTTGTTTAGTTTTGGGATATCTGTGGAGCCTATGGAGCAGTAGACAAAACGAAAGAACTGTTGTGCATCCAAAGCAAGTCACGAGAAATCCAGATAATAAGCTTGAGAGACGAAGAAGAGATTACCGCCTTAACGAGCCCTCAGTTCTATTATACGTTGCGCTTAGCCTTCACGTAGTGACATTGATCATCTGCGATTGATATTGCGACTTTGATCATCGACAGCAATCACCATGATTTTGGTCATCTACGGCTCTTTCGGTGTTCTAAATGTTCTCTATGACATCATTTAGAACGAAGGCCTAGTGATAGCTACACTTCAGATGGTGAATGGTTGAAGAACTTTGAAACTAATTCCTCTTCACCGTGGTTTGACGTGATACCTTGAGTACACGGTTCGCATCGTGAATCAATTAATCTACTGGCTTTTTAGCATCACGCGATACAGTCCTCTATCTTCTAATATTTCAGAGAGTAGACTCAGTGTGAGATACCTCTTCTCTGATTGTGCATGGTCCAACGAATAGTTTTTTGGAATAGTTTCTTGGATCAGTAGTTCGTCATGTCAGAAATTATGAAATTCGCAAACAACCTCCTTGATCATGTATGTACGTACGTCGCAATATCTCCGGTTATGTGCCTTTGGAATTTTCCTAAGCTGTTCGATGCCCAGTCATTTAATTTTCTCTATTTTTAACGCCATACTATATGTCCTGATAGATGCTGAACGAAATGAATAGATACTTATGCTCAATTAAGCATTAAGCAGATGGACTTTAGGAACCACCTTACTATAGGACCCATGTCATTCCTTTTTGGAGTAATGTGCATTTCAACAGTAATACCCGTCGCGCTATGAATACTCATCAGTATACCCTCTTTCGGACGTAATTTGAAATATCGTGGTTCGTTCCGATGATGTACAATTCGCTTATGGAATGCCCTGCCGGGCTCTTTAATTCCCAGTCATTATAACTTGCAAACATTTAAAACCAACGTCCATCGGTATCTCTCTTTCTTTCTTCCCTAACTTTCCTTCGCCCGCGCTGTGTGCAAACATTTTAAGGCTACACAATCCCTTACCACGAGAACACCGGTTTTTGGTTACACAAAGCAAAAAACTCGTACCACATGGCTATTAGGAAATACCTAAAAGTAAATAGCTGAGACTACATCATTTAAGTATGAATTGAGTTCGTGATCTTGAAGCCCGACATCGTGCTAAATGAAAGTAAGTTCATTGAGGTATTAGGCCTGATAGTCTTCACCACTAAAATACGCCAACGAGAAGCCGATGCTTCAAACAAAATCCTATCAAAAGTAGGAGATAGCTACTCGTATTTAGACAGAATGCGACAATAATGGTCTTGCAGAAGACCCCCAGATAAACCAATGCACACCAGCGCCATTGTTCTCTGTTAGAAAACAACAGTCCTGGGACTGAAAAATATATCTCCAGTTCCTTTCAATTTTCAACCCACAACACGAAAGCGAAGTAGTGCGCGTATTGCAAGTGTAGGCTTGATTCATTTAATGTGACCGAGTATTGATTTGGAGTGGTGTAAGTCCTGGTGGTGATATGAAAAACTTAAGCAGATCCATCACATCCTTTGTTTTCAGAGACTATTGCAGCCCAATTCCAGCACCTCTGTTGAAACTTTATTAAGATGGAGAGGCTTAGAAACCCAAAAGGAAAAGTGACAACCGATTTATTCCCTCAGAAGCGCAAAAGTAAAACTCCACAGTTTTTTGAGGATAATATACAATCCGGTTCTTCAAGGAAGAAAACCTTAAATGAATTATTGAATTTGATAGTCAGGAGCCAAGAAAAGTGGACAGCGTACCGGATAAGCTTATATTGAGTGTCCTCACGATAAGTAAATTATCCATTCAACAAGCTATGCGGCGTTTGATATGTCAAGATGCCTACAATGAGTGGCATTCAGTTGGGTCAAAACCTTCGGCTCCGGCGTCATGTTATGGCGAATGTCTCACGGAAATGGCGCTATTGTTCGGAGCGGACTTATTTAATTTATGGTTAGCCGTCTATATAAATATTTGAGGTCTTCTTCTACTTATGCAGGCCACCTAAGATAAGATCTTCCCTTATCAAAAGATCGCAGGCAAGAAGCGTTCTTCGGCGACTTAGGTTCACATTTTTTAACTAACTATGTTTATGTTTTCTGTTATTTATCCTCCTTCAATGAAAACAGGACCAAAAATCACTCCAAGAATCATCATCGGAGCACTTAAAATGATAAAGGAGATTTTTATCCTTCTTATCCATGATTCTGCACTGAAATATGATTCGTAATTGCTTTCTAAGAACTACGAAACAGCCCTTGATTTATAATGAGAGATCATTAGCAGAGTTAATAACGCAGCATCCCACTACCTTAAAGGTAATCGTAATATTGTGCGTCCATTATTGTTGATACCATTAACTTGGTTTCCATTTCAATACTTCCAAATGCCTTAGTTACAGCTCACTGCGTCAGAAGTATGTGAAAATAGTCGAAAGGAAGCTAGTGAGAAAGTCACATGACATTTTGCTGGAATTCCTTCCGAGCGAGAGCCTTCCTCGTCATTCTGAACAATCTAACGAGTTTGTGAAACCTCGTTTCTATAGATCCTACCATATGCAGACTTGAAGACAATATCTGCTCCTAGCAGTCTAGGGCACCCGGGATTTTTTTTTTTCAAAGTCCGAAGATCCGATCGACATCAATTCCTTTTTCCGTTTTCAATGCTCATCAGCAGTAAATCCATTCCTTTTTGAGTCTACGGATTTCACGGCAGAAGTAGGACTTTTATGTGATATTCTACCAGCTGTAAGGCCAGGCTCTTTCTACGACTCCTTCGGCAAAAAGGGATACTCCAAAGTCAGTTCATCGCTTCGGGGATAAAAGAACTACCGCTGATCCATAAATATTTCACTCGCCACAATCTCTACTCAGCACCCAGACTAACAACGATACAAGACATTTTTTCTCAAAATTTTTTATTTTTTATTTTTCCACATAGTCTCCTTGTAACTCTACACACTTCTCCCAGCGATGCTCCCATCTCCCTAACCCGTCCAAATAGTACTTGGCGTTTTTCTCTGCAAAATAATTGTTCACGAAGGTGATTGCCTCCTCATTTGACGAAAATCTCCGTCCTCCGAACGCAGTTTTTAGATGAGGGAACAAAAAGAAGTCGCTTGGGGTTAGATCTGGTGAATAAGGCGGATGGTCAAGCAGTTCAAGCCGTAATTCATGGATTTTCGCCATGGCAACCGCTGAGGTGTGAGACGGCGCTTTGTCTTGGTGAAACAGGATTTTCTCTTTCTGCAAATGTGACAGTTTTTCCGCAATTTCTGCCTTCAGCTTGGCAAGTAATGATGCGTAGTATGCTCCTGTAATGGTTTTTCCTTTTTGAAGAAAATCGATTAAGATAACTCCTTTACTATCCCAAAAAACAGTCGCCATCACTTTCCCAGCCGAAAAAACTGTTTTTGCTTTTTTTGGAGTCAGCTCGCCCTTTGCAGTCCACTGTTTTGACTGAATTTTTGTTTCGGGCGTATAATGGTGTATCCAACTTTCATCTACAGTAATTAATCGGTGCCAAAACTTGGATTTATTGCGCCTGAACTGCGCCAACAGAGCGTTGGAAATGTTCATTCGAACACGTTTTTAGTCTAACGTAAGCAAACGCGGCACCCAACGCGCGGACAGCTTTCTCATTCCTAAATCTTGATTTAATATTTAACAAACACGTTCTCTGGACATTTTCGTAACCTCTACTATCTCTCTCACTTTAATTCGGCGGTCGTCTAATGCCATTTGGTGAACTTTAGCAATGTTATCGTCAGTGGTTGCAGTTTTTAAACGTCCCGAACGTTCATCATCTCCCAAGCTCTTACGGCCACGTTTAAATTCAGCTGCCCAAAATTTCACAATGGTAAATGATGGTGCAGAGTCCCCATACACAGAGTCCAACCGCCAAGATGATGCCGCTCAGTGCCTATCCTCATATTGCGCAAACCCACTCACCGAAAGTGTCTATTTATCAAGAAGTTAATATAAACTCCGGTCAGCACTCATATTTGGTTTGGTTAAGCACACACAAGACTATCATCGTATGCTTTCCTTAGGTATTCCTGGCCTGCGGTGCTTCAGCTCTGTATCCGAGGAAAGAGTGAGCGTATTTATAGCCATCGAGAACATCTTCCTTGCCTGAGGCTAAAACCTTCACCTCAACTTTCTTGAAAATACTTACTCCCAATAACGCCATAAAAAGTGGCAACCCTGTTTAGCACTCTACCATAGACCAAAGCCCCAACAAGGACTAAATATGAAGGAAAAAACAACTCAATAGTAACTTAAACTTGATAATTAAAATGAAGGATATTCGCTGTGGAAGTTTAAGAACAAGTTGAAATGAAATCGGAAATAAGAGTCACGTGAAATTGAAATAAGCATAACGACAAGTCCTTAAACTTGTTGAGCTGTTGGTCGGGCAACCAGGGGTGATTTCCTTGCAATTACATCTTTTTCATAATCTTTCAACACCACTCTCAAAGTCGTGAATATGGAACAAGATGAACACAAAAGAACGTTGTCGTGAGTTTCGTTACTCTGGGACGTTAGCGAAACGATAAGCGTGTCGCAAATTTGGTCAAGGAGAATAACGAACACTTGTATAACAATTAAGGAAAGGACACCATCGAGGGATGGTAATGAAATTGAATTGCTGCTCACAGTTCAGGGAACGACTGATTGTTGTTTAACAGGACAAAAGCAAAAACGTCGATTTGTGGAAAATTTTCATTTAAGCGAAGCGAATGAGTTGGGGAATAGTTGAAGAAATGTGATTTCAAGACAAAGTTCACAAATACTTCATGTCGAGGAAATAGTTGGGGGGAAATCTCAGAGATGGAAAAGTTCATTCATCGACATGGTTTAGATTTTTCCATCCATTGGGAAAGTTTCCTTATGCAAATGATGGTTGTCGTCGGCAAGAGATCCAATTGCGAAAGGATTGGGAGGCACTCTTGGGCGGAAGAAATTGCCCGACAGATTGGAAAAATTGAATTTTACATCAGAAGTGGTTTGTTGTTTTTTTGGTAGATGGCAAGGAAGGAAATTTAGGGAGGTTGTTTCTCTCCGAGGAACACACAAATAGCGGCGGAATTTCCATATTGAAGATGAAGGTTCAAAACACTTTTGAGGAAATTGAAATAATAGGCGGGAAAAAAAATCTTGCAGGACAAGAAACTGGATAACCAAGTCCTGTAAAAGACCTCCTCGAAATCGCCTTTAAATGAATTTAAAGGAGTTCAAGGGACTCTGAGTTCAATTTCACTGAAAATGGTTTTCTGCTTTAAAGAAGAAAAATATATTAAAGTTCCGAATGAGTTGACTCTTTTATACTCGTATCAGTCACAAAGCTATCCTTCGAAGTTACCGTTCCGTTTGTTTTGAATATATTCGTACATCATAAGTGAGTAGTTAGGACCACTACAGAGATACCAAGCCTTACCAAGAAGCAAATCTGGCAAAATGACCAACTCATATCAGCAATTTAATCAGAATTGCCCCGCAAATAACGTCTGCATCACAGGAACTGCTATGATGCTCCTTTCTGATGAGTCCAAGCTGTGCTGAAAACCAACAAGAGATGAGAAAATGTACGTAGATGGTTAGAAGTGTGATATGCACAGTAAAACATCATTCCAGGAGTGGGTTATGGTGGACGATTCATAATGGTGTTATGTGGCCGACATTTGCGAAATCGGATGAAGTTGTACATGCATGTTGGGATATAGATGGATGGAGTGATACGTGAGGGATGTTCTAGAAGAAATTGTCAATTCCTTTGCTCCATGTATAGGCAGGAGGCAGTTGACGTTAATATACGATAATGCTGGTGCTAACACCGCAAATAAAGTTTCAGAGTATCTTTCAGAGACCACTCGGCGCCGGTCAGTCTTCCTCCCCGACTGTATTTCATATATATTTGCGACAAGGATGCTTGCAGCCAACAGAGATGGGCCTTACCTAAAGTTGTGTGGACATTTGGAAAACAACCTAACCCAATTTAGCATGAAAACCTGGAGGCAACGCATTGTGTGTCAAACTAGTTTTTGAAACTTATACGCATAATTTAAAGTTCAGATCCAATTCCGATTTTAGCACCAGAATTAAAGCAAGATAATATATTTTAGAGTACACACACAGTATATACGAGTATGATTGCTCTTAACCAACGTACTAAATGAATGTAGGTCTGTCGAATCTGATTAAACCATCTGGTTGCTCAGGACCAAGAGGGTTTGAGTCGCTGGGTTAACTGCTCATACTTGTAAGACACTACATATATGATGTGAATCGGCAAGCAGCTTCAGATATATGGCTCTTTATTTTTGACGACCCCAGCAACCGTAAAACGGCAAATGAATCTCCATTATGTGCATAATTAATATACAGTCCAATAATTAACAGAGGTCCTAGACTTGTATAAAGCGGATATCATCGCTGTTCAGGAAAAATGGAATAGATTGAACTGAAGACGAAAATGATGAAAAATGTCACATCTGTCCGAAACTCCTAGAAGGTTTTCAGTCAAATATCCGAAGACCGATGGCCATATCGTCACCGAACCATCAAAGATATCAAATCTGACGTGCTGGACCTACCCAAGAACAAACACCGAAAGCCTTGGTTCGATGGAAGATGCTGACAAGCGCATTAAACTAAACAAAACATATACAAGGACGAGAGCATGCAAGCTCTACGAGCAGTAGGTACTCGGTCTTTCAGAGATATAAAAAAGCAAGAGGAGAAGCACTTGATCATCGCCATAGGGAATGATGCAGAAATGATGTTCGGAAGTTCTAAGCTAAGACAAAAATCCCAAAGAAATGTGCACGGCGATAAGGAAAGGAATGTAATAATAGAGCTACAGTCGGTGCTGAAAGTTCGAAAGGATTAGTTCCTCTGGTTATTTGATTGCGAACAAAATTCAGAATTCAACCATGAATTCATTTAACTTAGCCAACTAAGGACCAATAAGGCTGATGGGGCAGATGGTCTTGCTGTCGAATTATTAAATGAAGTGAGACTTGATTTGGTAAGGTGGTAAAATGCTGTAGTTTCTTAGTGTGGTCAAATGAAAATATGCCAGTTTCTGCAGAAGACTTCAAGAAATAAGTACCTTGATATCGTATACAATATCCTATCTACTGTGCTATGTGAACGCATGCAAACTAATATCAATAATGTGATAGGTCTTTATCTGTCATCGATTTCAGGGCGGGTGAGTCCAACACAGTCAATAAATAGAAAAACCACTTTCACTTATAATCTAATATCCACCGCCTGTTCATTAATTTTGAGGCTCCCTATGACAACATTTATAAAGACGAGCTATATAGAGCAATGTCCTGTTTATCTCGTCCACCTATGCAGAACAGTGAACATTTACTATTTTGTCGACTAAAAACCAGACACAGTAATGACGCAACCGAAAAAACGATTTGGATGACAACGCAGTCTTGTGTAATTTTGCATTTAATTGCTCTCAGGATGGAGAGATCGCCTTGACGAAAAACTCTACAATATTCCATTGCCTACCACAGATGTCCAAGACATTTGGCCATATTGCTGCACTTCCATCTAGGAGGTAGCCGAAAACACCTTAGGCTAGCAACCACTCCAGTAGAGAAATCAATGGTATGATGATGAATGTGTGACAAAAAGAAGGCAACAGATGTGGTATACAGAAAAACTCTACAACGCGTCGCAAGAGCAGCGTGGTAAGAGTATAGGTCCACAAAGAGGGGGGAGAAAAGACTATTGCGGAAAAAAAAAAGTGCCTTTGCAGTCTCGCAGCTCAAGGATAGCGAAGATCGCTGGAGAAGGAAACACGATACCACGAGCTTTTTTAAAAAGACCAGGAACCTAGGCAATTACCTTAAAACGCTTCTCCAAACACTTCGACATTGCGAAGGTATTTTCGCGCCGACCAACAGGGAATTGTGGATGTATTTAAGCAAAACTTCCAGCAGTTGCTTGATGGACATGGCCAAGGGAAAGTGGTAGGGCAAGAAGAGAACACATCTCCAGTCAAAGAATTAGTTCTCCCGCCCAGCGAAGTAGTCGGCACAGCTATACAAAAGCTGAAGAATAACAAAGCCGCTGGCTCGGATGCCTGCCATCCTATCCAGTGCACTGTGTGAACATCTGAAACCGTACTGCACGGCATAAATCGGCCAATACCAGTGCGACTTCTGACCCAACAAATCGACGTCAGGCCAAATTTTCACATTAAAACAGATCCTGGAAAAGACCAACGAGCTCCAAGTCGAGACACACTACCTCTTCATCGACTTCAAAGCCGCGTATAACAGCATCCATCGCACTGAGCTATATGTTATAATGCGATGGCCGAATTCGGGATCCCGGGAAAACTGATCCGGATGTGTCGCACAACACTGCAAAACTCGCAATGCGCTATGCAGTGAATTATTCCAAACCTGCACCGGATTTCGACAAGGAGACGCGATGTCGACGACGGGCAAAAGTCAGCACGGAAGGTACTATTGTTTCCAAGTCCGTCCAATTTCTGGGATACGCGGATGATATTGATATAATCACACGAACCCAGCGTGCAGTAATTGAAGCCTTTACGGCAATTGAGGAAGAGGCTAAACGAGTGAATGAGGAAAAAGCGAAATATAAGCTGTCGACTAAAAACCGTTCCATCGCACATCATTTAGGACAAAATGTCACTATCGTCAACAACAACAACTTTGAGATACTCAAGGAGTTCACCTACCTTGTGGCAAATGTTAACTCCACAAACGACACCATGGTAGAGATTTGGCGAATAGTAACCCAAGGCAACCGCTGCTACTTCGGTCAGTCGAAACAGCATCAACTCTTAACGCAAAGAGCTTTACAGAGCCAAAAGTTGAACGATAAGAACAAGTTTTAAGCTCTTTTGAAAGAAAAGTCATTTATCGAATATTTCTGGACGTATGGAGAAGAAAACACAACTGCGAACTCTATGAGGCTTACAAAGATGTGGACATGCTACAGAAGGCAAAAATCCGTCGACTTCATTAGCTCGGCCACATCGAGCGGATGGACGATAATGCTCGAATCCAAGCCATCAGATTCTAGAAGAAAAGTAAGACCGAAGATCAGGCAATCGCGGATATAAGGCAGCTTGGTCTTTCCAACTGGAAACAACACGCCCGGGACTGTAATGGATGGAAAGCTGCAGTTATTCAGGATTTAACCCTCGAAGGGTTTCCGGAATGATAAGTAAATAATTGCTTTCATAGCCTGGCATTGATTTTGTGTGGCGGTAACTGACCTCACTGGGTAACTGGGTAGTTAAAGTAAAGAAAAAATGATGTGCTGTCGCTAAGAAAGGACACCCAATGGCTTGAACAGCAGGCCAAAAGAACTCTGTATACCCAAGGTCCGCTGCAAATTTAAGCAGCGACACCTCTGTGAAGATCAAGCTAAGAATTACTCTTGCCAACAGCTGTTTCTTTGGACTAAGAAGGGAACTAGAAAATAAGACCTCTTGTATAAAAACAGGTATACTGTATAAATCCCTAATACCATAGTCTCGGTCCTGCTGTGTGGAACCAATTTTCCTAAAGGCAAATGAAATTGCACTTCCTTACTTTGAGGGAGAAATCCTTCACTTCCGTTTGTATACATCAAGTTGAGGAAAAAGATACAACAGTGCAGCTGCTACAGTAACAATTGACCCTTTCAGAAGGGCCAGATCTAATTGAAAAGAAAGAATATTTTGAGCATATGAACACCAACGCTCTGGCCAAGAAAGGTCTTAAACTAAGCCCGGGGGGTTAACTTGGTAAAAGAAGACCTCTCTTTATGGGACTCAAGAGTCAAGTCAATGGATTACAGGCTTTTAGCTATTTCTGTTTGTCTAAATAGCTGGAGTCAAAATTACTAACTCGAAAGGTAAAAACTTAACACTATAGAGGACAAATTATACAAGCCTTCCTGGGCTAAAACAGCTGAGTTGATTTTAGGAAGATAGATATAGAAGTAAACAGCAATAAACAAAAATTCACCAACTGAAGTGGCAACGTCACTTGAAGTGAATGAACAGCGGTGCTCCCGCCAAAAACATCTTGGAATCCTAGTTCAGGGCGAGAAGAAAGACCGAGCATCTTAAAGATAAAGCAATCCAGAGGACAGCAATCTCAGTCTAACTAACTGGAAGCAGCTCAACCGGGCCCATGGCGTATCAAAGAAGGCTATAACCAAGGCTACTAACCTCCAAGTTTTGCTTGGAGTATAAATTAGTCAACCTAGAGCTATGGGTGAAAACGACCACGATAAGCGCCATTTAATGCTTTGCGTCGGATATTTGGTTAGTTAAATTTCCAAATGACCTAATGCTCGCAGCTTTAAAGTATTGCACATACAAATACCTTTTCTGTAAAGGCTGGTAAATCACTGTGGAGTTCTTTATTATTAATCCTTTTACGAATACCTGAGACGCATTAAGTGCCTTCATGAGACACTGCTCCAGAATATTCACAGGGATACGCTCTTGATTGAGGTGTTTGTTCTCAAGCTAGGTGACCTTCTAGTAGTAGCAGTGTAGTAGTCGGTGTTGTTTTTGTTTGCTAGACTTTTTAGTATCCTCGAGCTTGTGGTTTATACGCAGAATCTATAGGATCTCGAATACGAGTATATTTGGTTAAGATAGATAATATTAATTGGCATCTTGGTTCAAGCAAGTTCGTTTGGACCATAAAAGACACTTTGGGATATGAAACGATGTCAATACCCTAACACTTGAAAAGTGAGTACCAAAAAGTTAGAATGATTTGAAATAATCAGCTGTACAACAAATTAAAGGTGGTTTCCTCTTCTCTTTCAACTGGATAACTCCACCAGAAATAGTTATAATGGAAGTCAAGTCCATTGGCATGCCAGTCAATTAGCAGTGGCCTGTTACGACTCAAACAAAATACTGAGACGTGCTCAGATTATAGTCTCTTTGTCTTTAGTCCAGCTCCTGTCAAGGCAGGTTATGCCTTTGATCACCTGTAATTAGCTTCATCTATCGCATGCATATTGAGCATGAAGTAACATGTAGCTAGTGGCATTCCTATATCATAAGAGACTGAAAGGATATATAGAGCTGAGTCACTTTTGGCAAGTTTATCCGTTTTACAGTTTCCCCGTATATCTCAATGTCCAGATATCCAACAAATCTAGATTATGAACCATTTGGCCGCTTCGTTCAGAGATAGGTAGAGATAATGAAGTTACTATGACAGTTTTATAACCGATTTCAGGGATTTAACAGCTTCTATCAATGCAAGTGCGGGTATCAGAAGTAGATGTCGGATTTCCACCTGATACTTAGTCGAGTTGCTCAAAAATACATCTCCTTCCACTCGATGATTCATTTTTGAGCCATCCGTGTTTTTATGAATAGATTCTGTCCTCTGTAAACTATTACTCATCTAGCCTTACCTGCTTTGGATTGTGGCACTGAATTAGTTTCTAAACAACAGTGAATGAATGATTTAGTCGAGATGATGTTTGGGGGCAATTGAGCTGCTCTCCGTTTTCCACATATGTCCCGAAGAGGACAGTGGAAAAGCATGTGGTATCAAGTAATCGATCGGTTATCCTACGATTGATGGGCCCTCGCCCAAATATCAAGGCTACGCCCATCAATAACGTAATCTAATAATAAACGGAGGTAGACCAATACTGGTCTTATCGTAATGGCTTTTAAAATTACGATTTGACTAGTTACGAGCGGCTGGTTCCTCACCATGACTTAAAACTCGGCGCCATGGGAGTAGTCTGGCCCTCCAGACTTCGGTCCGGGCCTAACTAGGAAGAGGTAGGTCTCCTAGTGGGAGCGTCGTGGTGGCTGTGATTGAAATCTAAAGCCGCAGAAATTGTCTTCCATATGTTGGTTGAACTTTTGTGGAATTGCAAATATGTGGTAGGTGCAATGACGGTATGAGCTGGACAGGGATCTATTTCCTGACTATCATGTATGTATGGGTATCCCGTGCACGTCTACGCGGCGGGTGTTCACGTAAAACACAATAGACATCTGTCCAGGGCCTGCCAACAAACTGGAGAGGTATATATGTATATTATTATAGATCTAACGACCGAAGCGTGAAACCAATGGGTAGTTTGAGATTGCAATTCCCACTTTTTCCCCATAGCTTTTCTGCACGTGAATGGAGTCATCAAGTCTTTTCTAACGTATTACTGCATATGGTATTTCGTTTCTGATGCAATTTACTGCCCAGAATTGTTCACAGAAATTCTGCTTAAAGATCCCCTACAGCTCAATCTTAAGAGATTAACCCGTTAGGCCGATCGCTGTGGACTGGGAATAAACCCCCATGAAACTGATCTTGTCCTCTTTCCAAGAAATACAAAATTCTAATCGTATACCCTCCCTCAAGCAAAGGTACCGGTTTAGTCTTCTCTGATAAGGCGAAATATTTGGGTCTTATTTTTGACAGGAAAGAAAACTGATATTTCAGAGAATATCATGCCCCAATACTCTTACTAGTTTGACAAAGACTTTAATGTAAGCATGCCCTCTAGATCCTTCTGGGAGGAAGATGCTTTCATGGATGACAAGTCAATCCACTTCTATACGGACGGATCCAAGACTTATAGCGGGGTTGGTGGAAGCCTTTCCTTCCGCCTTCCATATCACTGTAGCGTGTTTCAGACTGAAATTTTGGCAATTAATGAAGACCTGCCCTGGCTGAAGAAAAATGAGATATCTGCAAGGGATATCCACAACTTTTCAAATAGTTAGGCTGCAATTCAGTCCCTGGACTCAGTCTCAAAAAATTCTAAAATAGCCGTTGCCGATCATCTTTTAGGGAGATGGCAGAGCAGTTCAACTTTCACAGTGTGCCGGGCCACAGGGACATTCCAAGGAATTGTAGGGCCGACGAATTCGCCAAGATTGGATCTACTCTATTTATCCTACCGGAAAAGGGTAGCACCGGTATACCAATCATAACGATTACTAAAGCTGGATGCTAATAGGAGAACAAACCTTAGATGGACTTTTGGATTAACCTACCAAACAAACCTGGATCTGAATTGCTCTAAGAGTTTGATTTTTCAAAATAGAAAACATCTCAGCGCTATCACAGTTGTCATCACTGGACACTATCTTGTAGGCAAGCATACCAATAATTTCTGGGTGAGGAGGAGGAGGAAACAATACCTACCCTGTACATGCTTAACTCTCTCCCTAAGAAGGAAATTCCACTTGGGAGTTTTCTTTAGCAATGACTTAAGCTTCATCAGAAACATCAGAAACTCCAAGAGTAGAAGGATCATAGATCCACGGGGCATCACAATGCACCAATAGGCCTAAGTGGTTTCTCCAACACCCAATCCTACCAAACCTAACCTAACCTAACTAACTCTTAATGGATATATATCCCGATATATTTCCTGATAAAAAAGACCAATTCGGTTTTACTTCAGTTTAAGCGTAGGACACGACTTTTGCATCCAGTTGAACATCTGTGTAGGGCTCCTAGGTCTATAAGAATATCCTGAGGTTTTTCAGTAGTGCTCACTGTTATCTGCATAATCAAACACCGTACAGCCTACCTTTTCTAGAAGTCCAAGTTGTTCATTGACTTCCTAGTTTAATTCATGGAATTCCTTGAATGTGGTGATGTGCTTCAACCGACATATTTTCAATCTGAGTGCTACCTCACAGAGCTGAAAGTGTTACTGTGATTTCTTCCACTTTGACAGTTTTTGAACGAGGAAGGCCACCAAGCACATTACTTGGAATTTTGTTCAATACAGCATACTACTGAATGCTGGTGGGTGGGGTCAATTCTCTTCCGTGGATGGCTGTCAATCAATTTTTCGAAGAAAAAGGAATGATGGCAGACCTGTAGGTTTAAAGGCTTTGAGATAAACATGGGAGCTTCTTTCTGGTCTTGTTATCAAAACCACTTTAGTCATTACATTGAAATGTAACACATGGGCTGGAAAGTCCGTTTTATAGTAAAACACAAAATTTTTGCAAAATTCAACTTTATTTATCAATATAGTTGCCTTCGAGGGCGATATACTGATTGAAACGATTTTTCAATCTTTCGATACCAGTTTTGTAGTACAATTTCGGTTTAGCCTCAAAATAGGCCTCTGTTTCGGCGATTCGGTCTTAAATCTCTTACCGGCGAGTATTCTTTTGAGGTCTGCGAACAGGAAATAGTCGCTGGGGACCAAATCTGGAGAATACGGTGGGTGGGGAAGCAATTCGTAGCCGAATTCATTCAATTTTGCCATCGTTTTCATCGACTTGTGACACGGTGCATTGTCTTGATGAAACAGCACTTTCTTTTTCTTCAAATGCGGTCGTTTTTCTGCGATTTCGTCCTTCAAACGCTCCAACAACGCAATGTAATAGTCGCTGTTGATAGTCTGCCCCTTTTGGAGATAGTCGATGAAAATTATTCCATGTGCATCCCAAAATACGGATGCCATAACCTTGCCAGCCGAGGACGAAGTTCGACGCCTGCTCGCCACTCAGCTGACTGCCGACTTGACTCTGGTGTGAAGTTATGGAGCCAAGTTTCATCCATTGTTACATAACGACGCAAAAATTCGGCTTTATTGCGGTTGAACAGCTTTAAACACTCCTCTGAATCATCAACACGTTGTTGTTTTTGGTCGACTGTGAGCAAGCGCGGCATCCACTTTGAACAGAGCTTTCGCATGTCCAAATATATCCAACACGCTCTTTTGATATCTTCAGAGCCTCAGCTATCTCGATCAACTTCACTTTACGGTCATTCGTAATCATTTTGTGGACTTTTTTGATGTTTTCATCTGAAACAGCCTTTTTTGGACGTCCAATGCGTGCATCATCTTCGGTGCTTGTATGACCACTTTTAAATTTTTCAATCCACTTGCGAATGGTTCGTTCGGCTGGTGCAGAGTCCGGGTAACACTTATCAAGCCATTTCTTTGCATCGGCTGCATCGGATACACGTATCTTTTGAAGGTTGGTACTAACTGAAAATGGTATGGATTTAATTCAAGTGGTGCCCTCTCTTAGAAACGGACGAACTTTTCAGCCCATGTGTTATAACTAGTGTACATAGCTACTAAGAATGACTTCTAGATACGGTTACCGTATAAGCTATATCGGTGATTGTTTTGATTTCGGCAGTAAAGGAGACATCCGGTCCCATGGACTGGTCAATTCGACCAGTCAAGTCGGACTTATATTTCTTGCTTACTGTGTCAGAAATGAGACGCCACATTCTTATTTTCTGTTCGTTGTCAGAGAGCCAGTTTGGGGGCATGAAACCACTTTTAACGCCTACTGACATAGCTTTACAATCTAAAGCACTCACAAGAAGTTTGAAAACTTTCTTCAGTAGAGAGAAATATTGCGGGTTTTCTGGCCTAATTACACGGACCAAAGTTCTATAGAGAAAAGGATCCAAAAATGTAAGCAGCCTTTCGTTAGAGTTAGAACTCCATTGGGAGTCCCAACAAAACAGTTTCATCTCCTTAGCCAATTTCAGAAAACATTGCCAGAAACATTTGACTTACTTTTACATTCGATGCCCGAGACCACCTAGATTATATTTCAAAAACTTGAAAAAGCCAGCTTAATATTTGAATACATTTAATTACGAGTTATACCGGAGACGCAAACACGAATGTGCGTTCAAAACTAAGCCATTAACCTTGACTTATAGCCGATGAACAAAAAATGTCTGATCAAAGTTCACCATCAAAGTGACTACACCTTCAAGGGTGAATCCATAAAAGAAATATCTTCCTCGTACTAAGCTTCCTTAATCAATTAACCTTGAAAAAAAAAATAAATAAATTCTAACGCATATAAATCCTCCCACACGTTCATGTAGAACAAAACTACTCATTCACAACCCCATAATATACACACACAAAGTCTGACGACACAATTTATTCCTAGCTATACTCGTACTGGCAACATTACAAACTTCCAACAAAAACCCACTACGTGATCCCATTGCAAATTCCATATAACTTGTGCCAATTCTCTCCATCTCCACTACTACAGGATGACCTTAACCTCTCGGCACTTGGCCCTACCCTAGTCCTAACCATGCACTAGCCCCAACCCAAAAGGAGTTTACTGGCGTCAAAGTCACGCACAAATGACCATGTACACATCACAAACACCGAACAGCAAAGATATCTCATTTTGTCGCCTTGCTTTCAATATTTTCGAAAACCTTTCTCAGCGCGAACATGAACTCTGTTAGTTTGAGAATTCCATCAGAGTTGTTGGGACAACGAAACACTAAGGACACTTTGTTGTCTTACTGCACATAATACGAGCACCAACATCGAACATCCTTAAAGGGAATTTTAATAGATTTCAACGCAAGTCTACGACTATGGCAGCCATCTTGATGGACGGGTAATTTTTCGAAAATATTTTCCAGCACACCATAAAATTGGAGGGACTACGAGTACATAGATTGATGAGGGGAGTCGGCGAAATTCCATTTCCACATCGATTCCAGGGTAAACATAATTATTGGCAAATTTTTAATTGAATCTGTTCGAAAGCGAAAATCTACTCAAAACATTTGCCGATCAATAAATGGGTAATCAAATGCCCTCCGGCCCCCCGTCGCAACCTTAATGAACTGTATTCGTACTTCAGAGCTAATCGATTTGGCTAGATAATTAAAAGCCTGTGGCTATTCAGGCAGCTGGGTTCTGTCAAATGTGTGGTTAAGGAATTAAAATAATTGTTTGGGGGGGCGGCGAGAATTGTGGTAGGAGGCTGGCATTTTGAGAAAGGTTAACGATTTATTTTACAACATACTCGTAGAGTTCAAGATGGTGAAAGCTCAAGAGGTTGTAGTGTGTGGTAGTAGTGTAGATTAAGGTCTTTTTGTTGCAAAAATTGTTAAAGGACTTCTGAGGCCATGATGAATGTAGTCACGTTGTGAAGTTGTTTTGGCGAAGTCATCTTCTCCCACCGAGTCCCTTTAATATTTTGCAAAGCAAATTTGTTTGCGGCTTAATCTGCATTCCTTTCCCTTACAAACTCAATAAATTACGTGCCTTGGTGGTGTATTCCTCCTCTCATCTACATACATAGTTGTGTAGTTCTAAAGGGCACCATATTTGGTTAACTCTAGGTACACAGGTTCACTGAGAGCTTGTATATATATCTACGTATCCATCTATTCGTTATAGCAAAGTTTCACAGACCACGTATGTAACTTGTCACTGGAAAACATGTTTATTATTATTTTGCAAACTTAGTTAGGTGGCGCTATAGTCCGTGGTGGACCTGAGTCCTAACTAACAAATCTTTCTCTTTGGGCAACTGTATCAAGTTGTGCACTTCAGAACTTTCTAGAATGTGTGCCGACTAATGTGTGCCACTTTAAAATGAGGTGTGTTCTTTTATTGCGTTATCCCTGGGTCAGAGCACTGATATTCATTTTCCCTATCAATGTCACTGTACAGCTGGTAGAATCCGGTGTTAGGTTTCCTCCTCAAAAACCCCAGTCAATCCAAACGGAGTCTTTCGCTCAAACCGGCCGTCGATATCTTCATCTGGCTTTGCGAACGTCTATATTTCTGAGCAATTGAGGAGGAGTTCGAGGGTAAGGATCTTAGGTTAGGTTAAACAGGGGTGTGATAGATATGACATCACACAGACCCCAGGCACCAAAACGCGCCCATCGCGATCCCTGTGGAACCAGTTGAATTTGTCTCCAAATCGCAAAAACCTAAACAATCGCCCTGGTAAAACACCCACACCCAATATCGACTACGCGATATTGCATCGCATTCACATAGTATGTGTGTTATGTCCTCAACAGCTTACAGATCACCGCAGAATCTGCAGACATCCGTATCTGACAATTTGAGTCTCTTTGCGTGCTGCCGCAGGAGACAGTGCCCTGTTAGATTTCCTATTACTGTCCTAAGCTTATCCCTGTTTAATTTCATTAACTTCCTAGGCCTTTTGCCGTCAAAGAGCGGCCAAAGAGCCTTGGATAACCTGTGTCCTTCAAGACTTGACCACCTTAGGTTGGCAGTCTTAGTGATTTTCTCCTCGATAGTGTCCCTTACTATGCAAAGGGTGGTTTGATGTTGGCAACCTCACTATTGTCGTGTAGCCCTTCTTTTCTTGCAAGCTCATCCACTTGTTCCTTTAATACCGCAGTGTCCTGGCACCTAGCACAGTCTTACCCGGTTCTGACTGCAAAGTGCCTTGAGCACTGTGCTACACCCCCTGACTATATCAAAGTTGACGTTGGTTGATTCCATTGCCTTCAGTGCGGCCTGGCTATCGATGTAGATAGTGATATCTCCTTCGGAGATTTAGTTTGTCTCCAAAATGCCTTACTTCTCAATCGTGTTCTAAGGCCAAAGAAACAGCGACTCGTTCGAGTCATTATCAGAGTTAAAAGCAGAGGCGAACTGGACAAAATATCTAATTATCTGAAATTTATGGTTTTCTGCTTTGATATCGATGTCACCTGCGTTTGCAAGTAGTTACTCAGACTTTTAAAAAATTGTACGATTACTGTTAGCTAACAGCTGAAGCTAAAGAAATCTCATGACAACTAAGGTTTCAAGCTTTACGGAACAACGAGCGTTTTTCATCGTCATTCTGGACAATCTGAAACTTAGTATGGATGACACCACTTGAAATGACTCTTTAATGCTCGTCTCATAGGGATGGCAAGAATGGGTCTGGACTTCTTGAATTTCTGCTGCGATATGCCGTTTTTTGAATAATTAGTAAATCGTAGACTTATCGGGTATAAGATCTTACTGGTAGAGGCCAGTCAGGTCGTTGACAAAGGGTTGGAGGAGTTCATAGAAAATCAAAAAACACATCTCGGACACTGTGTTAAGGAGACTGAGAGTCCTATTGTTTGTTCAGTTAAGAGGGTCTTCTTTCTTGTAGAATTTCATACGTCAGCTGTATGCTCCTCCGACTCAAACTTGTTGGCGTGTGTTTGTTGCCAAGTCATCTCCTTCTGTTTTAAATAGTTTGGCAGATAGGCCGTTGGTTGCAGCAGCCTTGTTGTGCTTAAGCTTGGATACCGTAATTTTTATCTAATTTCGGTCGGGTGACGAAATGACTTGGCTGCCTTTTACAGACTGCAAGGGTGGTTTTTCAGCATCCTCAGCACCGGCTGTGACTCTCATAATAAATTGTCGCAGCCTATTCAATTAGCCTAAGTCCGTTTCCAGCCGAGATGTTATGAAGACTTTGCTTTCCGACAGTACGACATCCCTGATTTCAATGGCATTCTTAGGTAATTGCTTGTTGGTTTTATGGAATAGCTTGTTGATTTACTTTTTGGAAATATCTCTATTCTCTGTTTATTCTTCTGTCAGTTATGCGCTGAAACAGAGGGAACACCAACCATCTTGAGGTTTACCTCAAGGGGGAGTTAAATCACCTCCTCTGTTGACCTTAGTTGTCGACGAAGTACATAAGTAGATGATGTTCACGGCCGCCGGCAAATTATTTTTTTCAATAAGTGATATTCTGAATTATGCCCTTAGAATCCCTGAAGGATGGGCAAATCTCTGTGGGCCGCAAAAATAATAGATCTTGCCCAATTCACACATAAATTGTGATTCAACAATCTGACCTTAGCTCCATAGATGGAACTGCTCTACGACTATCCAACAGTGACTAGGTTTCGTACTATACAGTAAACTGAGCTGGAAGCCCAATTTTGAAGGACAAGAATGTGATGACCGCTTTCTACTCCTGCTGTCTTATATTCGGGAGAAGGTGATGACTTAGTATGAATGTACACATCTTTCGTCAAAACTAGCTACCTATGTTAGCTTAGTATGATGGCAATAAAATTACGAACCTTAAGTCTTGCCCTCAGATCTCTACATGCTAGAATCGGCAGCGAAAAGTGCTTCAAAATTGAGGCAGATTAATGGGTGGAAACTAAACCCGAAGTGCTACGCCTCAATGCTTTCAAATGATGTGAGTTCAGACTCCAATATGGACATTATGACCTTGTTCGCCTTTATTTTCCCCAGCACGGGCATGAACTATAGGACAGGATCTAAACGATAGAAGACTCCATATCAATTTTCACTGTTGGATTAAAGATGGAGATAGGAACCGGCGCTGAAATATTCTCGGATCAATTGAATTTAATATGCTCACGGCACCTGCCAGGCAACAGCAGTGTTTTCCACGATGTGACGTTGGCTGTAGCAGGAGTGGCCAAATAATAAAGGCAAAATAAAAACAGTACAGGCAATATCCCACAAGGGTGGGGTGGCAGCCAAGCTGCCATTAAGTCCATCGCAGCAGTTTTAATTGAATTAAAACTTGTGAAGCGCTATCGTTAGAGCTTAAGGAAAATCCACTCCCTATGTCACTGTCCTAGGTTCAGTAATTTGAGACAATGAACTTTGTTTTGTTTTCAGGTTCGCAGATACAACAGAAAGGCTGAGACCCACTCAACAACTAAACGCCAACCAACGAGAGATGAAAAGGGGAAACTACAATTAGGAACAATTCTCATCCCTCCTAATTCCTCATCCCAGGAATCATAATGGGTCCACACAGACCTAAGTGCGCTGAGCTACTAAAGTTCCTTTCGACTCCAAATACTTAATCACCCCGCAAACCTAAGCTAAAGTCAAATTCTTGAAGTGCGCAACTGAACTGCGCTACGAGTAACTTGAGAAATTTATTTGTTGAGACCCAGGTGCACTCAAGCCAGTAGCGCCATCTTAGCGTAAAAGGAAGTGGGTGAGTGTGCAAGAGTATATTAGTCTGGTGTTGAGAAATTCAACATTGATGCGGGTTGTTACAAGACGCTGGATTACATATTGAAAGTTCAAGACTATTTGCCATTGCCTCCGGTCGCAACGAATCAGCACCCAAATGGACTGTTCTCTATAGCAGTGATCGTAGTTAGTGTCATAGGTTTTCATCCTCCTTTCGTTCGGCCATTTTAGAGGACTATAGAGTTGTTGGGCTACCTATGTAGTGATCTGTTCAAGGTCCAAGCTTTCCAAGAGCAGAGTCAAACGCCGTTGCAGAATCGTCAACAGTGACTCGAACCTTATACAATGTTTTTCTTGCCTCGGCATTTACGGACAACTTTACCAAAAAAGCCTTGATGTACTACAGAAGTCGTAGAAGCCATTTGGGTGATATAAGGTTTCTGATTATAAGATAAGATTATAATCATTTCTACCCTGTAGACATTGGGTAGGCACTGAGAGGTGTCAACCTGGCGATACCAAATGTTGTAATTGTTTCTACGCATCAATTATGATTATTTTACCTCCAAATGGTAAATATCGGGTACTGGTCGACTTGCCAAACTTATAAGTGCGAGCGCTGGCAAGCAGACAAAAATAGCAACATTATAAACGGTGCAGCAGATGGATTTGCCAGATTCCATCAACAGTGAAGTTAAATCCCTGAAAAAACAAATAATACATTATCCAGGCTATCCCGACATATTTAGAGCTCAGGCCGGTAAGGATTTCCGAGACTAAGTCAGAGTCTTGGAAAAAAGATGGTGACAGATGAGCCCTTAATGAACCAACGGCAGCGCTCACATTCGCGAAAGGTTACTGGCTTCGGTCTAACTGACCCCTCATCCTAGGGATAACGGAACTGGCCTTCCAGGTTGCGGGTTGTGCCGCCTGCGTAAATACCCGGCCATGGGAGAAACAAAAACTAAGTTACGAAGCAACAACATGCCTTGAATACGCACAGATCTACTGTTGAGAACCCCTGCAAACGAAACAAGGAATGTTGGGTCCCTTGATATATATAACTAGCAGAGGCGCTGGACTGCTGCAAAGCAGGTATTACCGTCATCCGAAAAGTGCGATGGAATGGGCCGGATAAAGGGAGGATGAAGACTACCACGGCGATTGCTACGGACGGCAAAAGCAGCGCCTATTTGGATGCGGATTCATTGTTAGAGGCGGACTTAGGTAAAAGGTCTTGAGTTTCCGGTATGTGAACGAGGTCTTGGTAACAATCCCTATTAAGGCTAAATTTCGCAACATTAGCCTTATATGAGCGCACGCCCTAAAAGATGGAGTCTGCGAGTTCCTGGACAAGACCTAGGAGCAGTGCACTGCTTAGGACATTAAAATTGTCCCCGGTGATTTGAATGCAAAAATAGGAGAGGCATCTTTGGTAGTACTGTCGAGGGTATAAACTGTACGACACCACCTCCGATGACGGATTCAGGCTAATCGGTTTCCTGTGCTAGTACGCGCATACACCTCCATATTCACAAGGGGACTTGGATAACTCCTGACAAATCAACTGATCGACGCAAGACACTCCTCCAGTATTATGGATGTTCGAACGTTCCGAGGGGCTAACATCGACTCGAATCTTGATGTAGCGAAGAAACGGTTGTGGATATCCCGAACATCGCAAAATCAAGTTAATAGTGGGAGGAAGTTCGACGTCGGCGACAGTCGCAAGAGATCGCCAAATCCTTTTCCGATCGAGTCTCCCTTAATTTCTTAAGAAGTGCTGTGCCGCCAGCATCAGGTATAGAAGACCAATGGCAGCATTGCCAAAATTCCATTAGAGATGCCGTCTCTGATGTGTTGGGTTTTTCTCGACCACAACAACGAAACTCCTAGTTTGACCACGAGTGCCGGCAAACACATGCAGCTAAACAAGATCCATACAAAGCGGCGCCACATAGAAGGACTAGAGTTGCTCATGAGCTCTACCAGAAGAGGAGAGTCGAACAACGGCTTCTCAGCAGGAAAAAGAAGTAGCATGAAAAGTGTGCGGCTGAAAAAATTGAGAGATGGTACTCCAGGAATGAAATTCGGAAGTTCTACCAAAAGGTAAAAAAAAATATGCCATAAACCCCGAACCGAAGCCTATAGTGACGAACAAGGGAACATAGTGGTAGAGTCCCAGTCGATGCTGAGCATTTAAAAAGAGCATTTCTGTAGACTGTATAATGGCGATGACGAACCATATACCGCTATCAGGCAGAATGAACCTTTCAACCTGGACGATGTTGACCAACAATTCTGTCCACCCTGCCAGGATGAAATGAAGATAGCGGAGCTCTTCAAAGCTGCACGCTTATACCAATTCATCTGTGTAATATAGAATGTAACCTCAGCATTACTGGTCCGATCATGTAAAAAGGAGTCCATGAGGGTATGCGCCAACTACAGAGGCACCAGTCTTCATAACATCGCTTACAAGATCCAGTCTGCGGTATTGTGTAAACGTCTGAAGCCTGATTGATCCACATCAGTGTGGCTTCAAGCCAGGAAAGTCTACCATCGACCAAATATTCAGCTCCAAATCGATACACACCACCTATTCATCGATTTTAAGGCCGCGTATGACAACGTCTATAGAAACGAGCTATACATAACAATGTCAAGTTTTGGCATCCCTGCCAAACTCTTCCGTTTGCGCAGAAGGATGACAGAGAATGCTCCAGAATTCACCGAGATCATTGATATCAAAAAAGGATTTAGACACGGCGATACTCTGTCATGTAATTTGTTTAACATCGTTCTTGAAAGAATAGTGCAAAACTCATGCGCGAAGACAAGAGGCACAGTCTTTCAAAAGTCCGTCCAATTACCCGCATATGCCGATGATATGGACATAATCGGAAGAAAGCAGCGTGGAAGCCGCAAAGATGGATTTAACGGTCAACGAGCACAAGACCAAGTATACCCTGCCAACTAAAAAGGACACCCAATGCCGCCGTCTCAGACAGAACGTCACCCTAGACAGATATAGCTATCAGGTAATTAAGAACATTGCCTACCTAGGCTCCGCTATCAATCCAAAGAACGACAAAAGTGTTGAGATCAAACGAAGAATAACTCTTGCCAGTTGCTGCTTCTTTGGGCAAAGAAGGCAATTGACTAGCAAAGACCTCTCTCAAATAGCAAAAGTGATCCTATTATAAGACCTTAATAATCCCAGTCGTGCTCTATGGCGCAGAGTCAAGGCCTTTATCAAAAGTGGATGAGGATGCTCTTGGCTGATTTGAGAGGAAAATTCTTCGAGTGATTTTCAGTCCTTTTTTTTCTTTTATAATCAGCGCTCGCTCAAGGGGTTTTTGTACCCTTAAAATGTTCGTACACAGCGCGGGCGAAGAAAATTTAGGGAGCAAGAAAAGACAGGTACCGATGTACGTTGTTTTTAAATGTTTGTAAGTTATAAGGACCGGGAAACAGAGATATCGTCAGGGCATTCCATAAGTGAGTTGTAGGGCTTAGGAAAGAATTACGACATTTTAGAGTACGTCCGACAATCGTCTTGAGCGTATACTGATAAGCATTCATAGCGAAACGGGTGTTGCGGTTAAAAGTTTGAAGGGGCGAAATGCTACTGGCGATTTCTATGGAGCACTGGTGGTGGTAATAGCGATAAAACAGAGACAGGAGACATTACGTCGGTGTTCGAGGGTGTCACTTGATTGACTGATATGAATATCACCAATGAATTTTATCGCACGGTTTTGAATCCTATCTAGCAAGTGCCAAGATGTTTTAGGAGCACCTGAACAGATGTTGGCATTGTACTCTAATTTTGGGCGAATGAATGCCTTACATATTGAGGCCAGATCAGAGGGGGTAAAATATTTCTTACATCGCTTGAGGAAACCTAGACATTTCGCAGCATTATTGACGGCACCGAATATATGGTCATTCCAACGTAATTTGTCGTTGACACACACACCGAGAATGGAAAGTTTATTGGTTTCGACTATATAAGTGCCATTCATGGATAACGGCTGGGTATTTGAAATTCGCTTTAATGACAGCAGACAGCATTGAGTTTTGGAAGCATTAAATTCCACTCGGAGACAGAACGGAGTTCTGGGGCACATCAGCATTTATTTTATGAATATCAGACTTGAAACCGTCCAATACAACTTGAATTGAATTCCGTAAGGTAATTTCTAATCCAATGAAGAGGAGAGTCGTCGATCACAAAGGCAAGCATTTTCGACAAAAGAGCCTGATGCCAAACTCTGTCAAATGCCTTAGAAATATCAAGTGCAACTATCTTGCTTTCGACAGATTGATGTACGCTTTGGTTCCACTTTTCGGTGAGACATGCCATCAAATCACCAGTTGCTGCGAAAACCATATTACCGGTCATTGAGCAGTTTTCCTGTTTCGAGATATTTCATGAGCTGATAGTTTGTCAGCGCTTCCATGACCTTGGAGAGAAGGGGCGTAAGTGCAATGGGTCTGTAGGAGGAGAGAGAAGAAGATTCGCCTTTTTTAGGGACGGGCTGGACAAATGCTGTTTTCCATCTGCTCGGAAAGAGTCCTAAAGAGTAGGATTGATGAAAAAGCTTACGCAGTGGTCTTGCCAGGGTGGGAGAATACCTCTTCAGAAGAAGAGAAGATATACCATCTGGACCAGGGGATTTATGCATGTTAAGATCTTTAAGTACTCTTGCTACTACACGAGTGCGAAAGTGGATTCGTCCCATTGTAGATTCGACGCAATTAAGTGTAGGCGGGAACAAAGCACAATCTGGAAGTGTTGAGCTAGCTGCAAAGTGTGCAGCAAGCAGATTGGCCTTGTCCAAAGAGCTGACAGCTGGAATGTCATTGTAAATGAGCGTTGGGATGGAGAATGAGGAAGAATTTCTAACGTTTTTGACGAATGACCAAACATTTTTACTGCCTTTGGGGCACTGCTGTATTTTTTGCCTCAGTTTTTGGTCGTATTGGAATTTTACACGTTCAAGAAAGGCGTCTGCATAGACGGTGAGTGGTGGAGGATATACAACGACGAACTGTACTGCGACATCGACTTAGTCAAAAGAGTGAAGATTCAACGACTGAGGTGGGTGGGTCATATAGAGCGGACAGAGAGCCCAAAACCAAAATAGATGAGTTCTTGTTATGTGCAAAGCCTACACAGGATAGCAGCCTGCAAAGAAATATGGGTACTACCTTGGCATGGACTTGAGATAGCGTAAACTGCGTCAATCGGGCGATTTTTATAAACTGACTTTAACCTGAAAATACTTTCAATCTACAAATATTATCGATCACATTTTACTTGATTAACTTCACTATAAAATTCTGTTGACTATTCTTAAGAAAAATTTTATTAATGACTCTAAGCATTTCATCTATGTTAATGCGGGGAACCCACTTGCTTTATTAAAATAATTAGTACGCAGTTCTATCCCTTGTTCCGGAAGCTGATTTGTCACCCTTAAATGCCTTTTGAATCGCAATTAAATAGTTTTATATTAAATTCGCATATATGGTGGCACTTTGTGGCATTTTTATAGCAAGTACCCTTAATCCTTAACCGAATCCCTTGGGGTTAGGTGCTTGAGCAGCATTAATATAAGTTTTATGACATTTGAGATGTACAAATCCCTACAACTCAACCTTATTCTGATCATAGAACTTTATTCATTCAAAAGATTTACCTAGATAAATGTATAACAAAAGACTCAGCCAACATAGAGGTTACTTTAACCCATCAGCATTTATTCGTACATAAACGACATTAAATACCATCAATCCCCAAAGGTCCTACATGACTCTGCAGTGGCATTGAATAAAATGACCAGAGAGTAACAAAAATCACTCACTAAATCAGGGCATGGTCAGCTGGTCATGTAACAACAAGATTCACATCCATCTACTCGTATGTACATCCTGAATATTTACTACACTTGAGATAAAACACTCATCCCTAAATTGATTAAATGTCACCACCAGCTCCACACAACGAATCACTTCCAGAAACGCCTCTGCTATTGATCAAAGTCAGCCCCTTTGATACACCCTCACATGCTCGTACGAGTCCATAGGAAACATTAAATACATTCCGTGCTTTTCATCTTCCTCTCCCTTCCTCCACCGAAAAGGGGATAATAATTGTCGAACATAAATAATCATTCCTTGGCTGTGGAAGGAATTAAATTGTCATAAAATGGACGAATAACGATGAGATATCCTTTTGTTGACCCCAGTGAGTACGATTATTATTCCAAAAGGACAATTCCAAAGTCGATAAAAATTCATTCAGTTCGAACAGGGAATACAATTTTCTTCTCCTCCAGCAACTATAAACCACTCGCTTTGTTAACATACAACACATACTCGTACAACGCAGAGGGATGTTGTCTGTCAGTGTGTAATATCCTTACGAATGTTTTTAGTTTAATGAACTTTTTCTGAACCGAAGGACACATTAAACAAGGAATTTTTCCTCATTTTATTGCGTTCATCTGAATGCGATGAAGTGAGGAGACGGAATTATGATCATTTCCAGTGCGCAATTTCCTTTTGACCATGTATTTCCAAAGTCGCAAATGGCATAAATTTCACGGATACAAAGCCATCTGCCTGTCACGAACAGTGAAATTGTAATTACAAAGAGTTCGGCCCTGGTTCGAAAAGGGCTCCTGCAAAGTCAGTTCTGTTTCTGAATTTCATTTTCATTTAGGAAGCCAGGATTTGAAATGAAATTCGAAAAATTCTCACAATTTATCTGGAAATCTCTGACATGTCATTGAATTGTTCTCTGTTTTCCGCTTAAGAGAAATTTTGATTCATCCTGGACGAAAGCAATGTCCACTGGCAAGGGGGCAATGTACATTTTGGTGTTTTTCTTTTTTGTTTTGACAGAGTAAAATTAATTCCACCTCTGCGGTTCCAGAACTGAATAATCTCACATCGAATTCCAATGAATCGAATGAAAACGTTAAGCTCCTTTGTCGACTTATTTTAGGATTGAATTTTGTTTAATTCAGCCAGAAATAGAACACGTCAAAGGTGCGTTCTTTGTGATTCTCATTTTTTTTTTTAATATACTCGTATGAATTAAAAGTTTGCGTGTACTCTACGAAATTAAAGATAAAGGGTGAGCCAACAGCTAGTGCGGAAGTTTTCATTAAATTAAACACACATTAATCGTATTTTATCGATTAATAAAGTTCGGTCTATGACAATTCACTTGATCATTCATGTGAATACCTCGGCTTCTGTTGCCAGCGAGCATCCGAAGGTCAAAATTATCGATGACTTTTGAAGATTAAATGGACCAATAGCCGCAATTTCAGTTTGGAAGTTTGAGATCCTGAATTGTCGCTGGCATGGCATGGACCTAACTCTTCAAATAACCCAAAGGGAAGAAGTGTAAAGGTGTCAAATCACATGACCTTGGAGGTCAATCAACTTCTCCTCTAACCGAAATAATGCGATCTTTAAATTTCGTATGCAATAAATTGATAGACTGATGGCTTGTGTGGGCGGCAGCACCATCCTATTGAAACCAGAGATCGTCCAGACCCAATTCATTCAATTTTGGAAAAAAATAGCCGGTCAGCAGGTTGCGGTTACGTTCTCCATTCACTGTAACTGTGTCTCCAGCCTTATCCAACCCGTAATCCGCACCATACAGAGAATTTTTCGGATGCATTGGTTTTTCGTGAATCTCGTATGGGTTTTCCGGTCCCCAGAAACAGCAATTTTGTTTATTAACGTACACATCCATTCAAAAATGGGTTTCATCGGAAAACATCAAATTCGATGACAATTTGTCCTGGCGATCCAACATCCAGTTAACAGATCGGCGACGTCGTAGATGGTCCAAAGGCTTCAATTGTTGTGTAATTTTATAGGCGTTCAAATGAAGATAAATTTTTAAAATTCGCCGTAAAGCGCCATAGGTGAGGCCCAATTGTTGACTTCGGCGACGAATTGAAGTGCCTGGCTGGATTTGAACACTTTCGCTCACAGTGGCTATGTTTTGGCGTGTACGTGCTCACCGAGCATGCTGATGTGGAGTTCGACCAGATACCGAACCAGTTTTTCAAAACGCTTCACCATTGCATGAATTCCGGACTCACTATGGCGATTATGTTGACCGAAAAATTCACGAATTTTACGAAATGTTACTTTAACAAATCGTCCATTTTCTTAATAAGATTGAACAACAAATATGCGTTGATGCGTAGTAAACGACTGCATGACTAAAATTGCCAAAGATTGCATGGCATCTGTCAAAAATTTAATTCGGTAAATGACAGTAATTGACAGCCAATATCCGCACCATCTGTTGGCTCATCTTTTGCACACATAAATAGTTTTCATTGAAGGCAAAATGACGTTGGTGGGACAGCATTAGCGGACATTTAGCAGATTTGTTCCCGTCGAAAGGCAGATGATGACAGTGAGCTTGATTCCCCAAAACTATTAATCCAAAGCGTTGCACGACCCATGAATTTTGGACGATTTGCAGTTAGGGAAAACCGGCTATTTTCTAATGAATCCTCCCTGATACCAGGTCACTTCAATTCAATTCAATTCAATTTTATTCAATTAAGGGTGTACAAATAAGACTTAGTCTTTTATAGTACTTAAAATTAAGGATAATATACAAGATTAGTTTAATATTTATATTTAACATTAAGAGATACTTTAATCAGGAAAAGGAATCAAAAGGAGGGATAGTGTGGAGGACGGGAATAGTCTGCTGTTGTATTTTTATAGAATATGCTCCAAAATAACATTCTTAGATTGTATTGCTCCAATTATTTGTTTTGCTTTTGCGGGCAGAGAATTCCATAGTCTGGTGGCAAAGGCGAAGAAAAGGCGCGAGTAGTTAAAATAGTTCGAGGATGGAGTTATAAGGCTGTATGTTCTAGGCGAACGAGCAAACTGAAGTTTCTCAAAAAGGTATGGTGGCGACTTGGTCTGAATAATTTCGTGCATGGAGATATAGCACCTAACATGCAAGAACTACTGGAGCGTACAATTGAGGATATTTGTATGATAATTAGATATATGGTCGTGTCGACGGAGCATTACCATATCATTCCATGCCACAGTAAGTTTATGCTGAGATAGGAGACGAGTTTGCAGTACACTGCTGATGAGTAATCAATATACGGAACAAGTAAGGTTTTAACAAGTCTCAGCCTCGTATTAACAGGAGTAAAACTAGAGAGCAGCCAAAGTTTGCGTAGACCTCCGTAAATTCGTTCCACAGTGTAATTGGCGAAACTAAGCTTAACCATGATCACAAAATTGGCTACAGTGGCTACAATATATTTATATAGAAGAGAGCGTCCACACTCCTCAACAGGGGGGTGGGTTTGGTATCTTATTACGCAAAGGCATGCGCCATAGGGTCATATATAGCGGGGATTTAATGAGGTTCCGGGTGTTGAAGGCCTGTATCGTATGCATTCCTCTTCATAGCCGTAGGCGAGTGTATTTGGTGTTGCTTTATGCACCTGTAGCCCCTAATCCCATTCAATTTATAACTGAGTTCGAAATACTTTTCCGTTGCCTTCAGCTTCAATCGGAGGAAAATTAGTAATTTTTTGGCCGGAGACCTTAACGCTGGACATGCGGCATGGATCAAACAATTATACTACTGGTGAGGTCAATATATGATTGAGTACAAACTTGAACTGTACGCAACGAATATCCCATTCTTCCAATCAGCCGGTTCTTTCCTGAACTTTCCTGGAGTAGTCCGAATATACTCCCGCAGATAAATAAACTATTCGGACAGAAAGATCACAATGACATTCAGTATGTCCGAATTCCACAAACGACAGAAAACAGACAGACACTACTGACCGTCGGCATACTCAGGCGACGGTCTTTTTGTGGTCGAAAATCCACAGGAAAAAGTGGGTTTGCTTGGAGTTTTTTTCAAGGCCGTGTATACGGTGAACAATCCGGTTCACCGTAATCACGACATTGACAACAGGGCCTACGCAAATCGCTATTATTTGCATAATGAACTTCAAAATTGGCGATCTGAGAATCATGGTTTCACCATATTCAGTGAAGAAAACGCGGCAAATGTTATCATAGCAGATGAACGAGGTTCCTCGCATGTGTTCGTGCGAAAAGATGAACTCCTGTGCATCTTTGAGTCTCTGAAAAACAAAAAGTCGTCGGAAGTAAAAGGTATTCCAAAAGTCGTATTAAGACACAGTGGATATATTTACTACGTTCTTTAACAATGCGCTGAATAATGCATATTATCCGACGCATTGGAAAACAGCTGTGGTACATCCAACCCCGAAAAGGGATAAAGAACTAACCCGGCTAATCTTCGGTCAATTAGTTTGCTTCCAAATATTAGCAAGGTATTCGAGAAAGTGGTTAATACAGCGCTGATAAGGTGGGTTGAGGAAAATAATATAATTCTGGAAAATCAGTTTGGTTTTAGGGCGAGGCATGACACTATTCATGCTGCGTCAAAGCTGGTCTCCGATATACAATGGAATAAAGACAAGAACCAGTGTACGGGTGCCTGCCTCGTTGACTTTGAAAAGGCCTTCGACATTGTATGGTTAGAGGGGCTTTTCCATAAGTTAAGGAGGATAGGATGGGAAAGAATGTCATTTCAAGCAAGATCTTTGACATTAAAAACGGCTTACAACAGGGGGCTGTGATTTCTCCGATACTATTTAACATTTACTCAAGTGATCTAGTGATCCCTCAATCATGCTATAGCGTACGCAGGTAACTTAGTGGCGTACAGATCAGGTCCAAAAATTGAAGTCATCAATACTTTTCTGCAGCGTGATTTCGATCATATTAAGGCGTATTGCGACGATTGAAAATTGAAAATCAATTGAAATTCAATTTTCAAAAGTCGGAAGCAATCTTGTTTAGAACTCCATTGCGATGGGCTTCTAGGGATACTAGATTTAACTGGCAAAATTTGGGCATCATTGGACAGCATGGACTGCCATTAGCAGTGAGAAGCGTAGTGAAGTATCTTAGTATCTGGCTCGATAAGTATTTGTATTTTGACAACCATATAGATGCTTGTCTTACTGGGGCCAAGAAGGCTTTAGCCCTGACAAGAAGTATGTTTCACAACAGGCAACTTGTCTCCAGGGTAAAGGTCATATGGTATGTGGCCTTAATCAGGTCAGTCATCGCGTATGGTTGTCCCGTGTGGTTTAATGTAGCACGATATCAGATGGAAAGGATTCGGGTGTTTGAAAGGCAGTGTCTTAGGACCTGTCTTGGCTTATACAGAACACCAGAATCAGAGTACAAAAAATACTATCCCAACAAAGTTCTTTACGATGGGGCTAATCTGAATAGGATTGACAATTTCCTGATTAAGGTGAATCGAAGATATTTGGGGCTCATTAACCCAATGAAATGTACCACGAGAGTTCACTTCTATCAGGCTTTATCCCGCCAGAGGCTTTTCTCCACATTGATGCTAAGGGTTAGTACAAAACAGCGATGGTATTCCGAGAATATATCACCGCCACCGCGTTACGAGGGACAAACGGCTCATCTACGACGGGTATGTTGCCAATGCTCAGGAGGTCTTCCGTTTTAGTCCCGCGATTGCGGACCGTGATCGTATCGATGCCGAGAAACAGTACACCGAATTCTGGTGGCTTTAGGAAGGAAGAGGGCTAGCTCGCTTTTCTAGGTCGGTACGTTACTAAGTTAACACAATCCTCTTAGTTGTAAGCTAGATTAAGGATAGTTAGGGGGGTCTCGTGGAAAGTCGCATGACGCCGCACCTCCGAGAAGTGACCGGTGGTGTATGGCCCTGGTTAAATTTCGGTGGTGGGTGTGCACGTTGTTGACGAATGACAGGCGCCCGAAATCGCAATTAGGATGGTGAACACCCGTTGCGAGAGATTACGAGAGCTCACCACCCCGATTACAGTTTAGTTAGGCTAAGCTGTTTAGGTAGATTAAGTATAATTTTTTTTTTATATAATTTACGCGCGCCTAAGGGGTTATGAATACTCTTATACATAAAGTTCCCGCACCACGCCACCGTGTGGCGCTCTTATTGTTCCGATTTGAGTTCAGTTTGTTAGGTTGGTAAATCCCTTGTTGACATTCCCTCTAAATCTTAGCATCATAGCTTGACATCTGCAAAAGTTACGTAGCCAAGAGTACATCTATCTCCGTGTGTGTTGCCAATTTTTTACAATTTTAGAAATGGATTTAAATTTACAACAACGAACTTGTATTCAATTTTGCGTAAAAAACGGATTTAATTGTGCGCGAACGTTGGAAATGTTGGAAAAGTGTTTCAGCAACGATTCTCTAAAGAAAATGGTCGTTTACCAGTGGTCGTGAGTCAATCGAAGAAGATGAACGCAGTGGCAGACCATCGACATCGAAAACCGACGAAAACATTGATGAAGTTGGTTAATAACCGCATCAGAGAGATAGCGGAGGACTTGATCCGTCTAAGACATTTTGGTTAATGATTTGGGTTTCCGTCGTGTAGCAGCAAAGTTGGTGCCAAAACACCTCAATTTCATGGAAAAAAGAGACCGTGTTGACGACGCAAAAGAGATGATTTGCGAGGCTGAATCCGATCCCACATTCATCAAAAAGATCATTACTGGAGACGAGACGTGGGTTTATGAGTACGACACGCAGTCCGGACTTCAGGCAAGTGAATGGCGTTCACTAAATGAGCCGAGACCAAAAACCCACGTCGTTTTCAGTCAAAAAAGAAGGCAATGCTCACGGTTTTCATGGATTACAACGGTGTAGTGCATCATGAATTTTTGCCAGAAGGCCAGACAGTAAACAAAGACTACTCGTATTATTTGGGCGTTTGGGTGAAGCAATTCGCCGAAAGTGACCAGAATTGTGGGCAGAAAACTCGTGGATTTTGCACCGTCGCACAGTGCCATCCTTATTCGAATTTTTTGACGGAAAATGCAACAAATACCATCCAAAAGCCACCCAATTCACCTGATTTGGCTCCCTGTGACTTCTTTCTGTTCAATCGAGTTAAAAAAAAAAACCACTACGGGGAACGCGTTTCAGCAACTGCGAGGAAGTAATGGAAAAATCGCAGGAAGCACTGATGGACATACCGAAAACTGAATATAAAAAATGTTTCGAGGATCGGATCAAGCGCTGGCATAAGTGTGTTGCAGTCGGTGGATATTACTTTGAAGGGGACAACATAGATGTAGATGAATAAACTTGTATTTTTAATTTTCTGAATAAATTCCGGGAACTTTATAGTGGTGGTATAGAAAGATAAGATTGATCATAGGATAGTTTTTAAGGCCGAAGGGCAAAAGTTGAATAAAATTTTTAAGTTTAGAGTGTTCGGTAAGAGCCAGTAAGCTAGAATAAGTTGAAATGAGTTTCGTGCAAAAACTAAGACTCTGCTTTTGAGTCTAGTGTATATTGATTCGTCCCTATTGAAGACTTTCACTAGTATCCTGGTTTCACTGAGTGTTCTGGTTTATTCGCAGAAGCAATCATCGAAAATATTTGTTTGTCCATTCACACATTTTAGATTGTACTTTTTCAATTGGAAGCTTCCCAAAAAAAACCTTCAATTTGAGTATGAGTTTTATCTTCCACAATTAGCCCACTTTAGAATGCTTGTAACCAGAAACATTTTACAAAGTAAATGGCACCAAAACTTATGCTTGATACAACCAACATAACTGACTCAAGATAAGATTATTGCAAACAAGCTCAATACACCATAACTAACTTTAAACCGATATCTTTATAATTTTTAAAATTCAAGAAAGGGTAGCCCATCTTCAAGTGTATGCACACAAGTCTTACGATTGCTTTCCCCAGAACCTTGCAGAAGACACCAGATACTTTGCCTCATTAACCTTTTACGAGTATTAAAAACTCTTTTGTACTGTTAATGACTATAATTGCCAGCACAAAATTTCGGAATTTTACGATGAAACCAATTATCTGGGAAACCCTTAGCATAATAGTAACTCACTATGTACCCGTATATCAAAGAATATGCGCACCTAAAACCACATCTTCTAAGATTAGATATCGTGTAAAAATGTTGCGTATACGCCCTACGGATACAAGTACGTATATCAACAAATCGTAGAACAAATTAACTTCTATGCTTTATTGGGTGCTGAATTAAAGAGATAAAACAACCTTTGCCCATCCATTATTGTAGAATACATTTTCCTTTTTTATTTGTGTCTTAGATAGATTCTCGGAATGTCAGGTTAACCACTGCTACATAGGCACGAACTACATAAACCATAAAATCGAAATGAGTTTTAGCGAAGCAATCCTACTTTGGAAGCAACAAGCAAACGTATTTCTTGAGGCCAAAGGTAAATCGATTTCCCAGTTTCTTTTTTTTTTTGCTTCTGCAAATTCCATTCAACGTGATAGCTAAGTCGAAAAGTTTGTTTAAGGAAACTTCGGCTGAGGGTAAGGGCATCTGGGTCCTTAAAGGTAGGAATATAAAGCCTTTATGGTCGTTACGGAAATTTATCTACTCTAATACACCACACCAAGTACAAATAGATAGCTGCGATTGGAGTGAGTTTTTTTTTTTTAGATACCTCATCTAATCCGAAGTAGTTTTGCACCCACGTTAGGTCCAAAGATGGTTCCGCGTACCCGTACTTGCTAGTAAAAATTTCCTTTGAACATACACAAAGACGTACGTATCTAAAAGACATCTTACAGCTACATTACCCGATAAAGCCTAGTCAGAAGGTATTCATTAGGGGCAAGTAGCCCTGTTTATTGATGAGTCTCCTGTTCGAATAAATGAGAATAAATTGAATACAGTCACAAATTTAATTATCCATTTCTTTAAAGTTTTTCGTGTTCTTTTTCTTTTCCTTTTGCTTCTGCTTCTGCTTCTCCTTCCGTTTCCTTTTGTATCCTGGGGAAGCGTCTTCTGTTTCACTTTGAATTTCATTGTAGTAGCACAAAAATAAGCCCACGGAATTTTCTTCTTACATTCTCTCAAGTCAATCTTTTCTTCTGTATTCCTTCCATCTCTCGCTCTTTCAATCTGTCCCATAAATCTACTGGATAAAGAAATGTACTATGTCTTAGGTGAAATAAATGGATTATTCCCTCATATATATAGGAATCTTCTTTCTATTCAACTCTCCCATCTCACCATGTTCTGACATCAAGGATTCCCTGAGGCATGAATATTTGGATATTCTATTTGGTTCAGTCATTTTATATCTCCAAGTAGTATCTCTGAGTATCTATAGGAGGTGTGAAGCATTTTTTTTTTTTTTGGAAAAAAAATAAATACCCCCGACCCAAGATTTGGTAGAGAAGCGGAACTCATAATCAGAATATGATTCAAGCAACGCATTTATGAGTATTTGCCCTTCTTATTTCAAGGTACCTCAAGTCGTCTGGAGAAGCTCTGTAACGCCTTCGATTTGGGTGTAATAATGTGAGCCTTTGGATTTGGATTTGATTCGCATTTGAATTTGACAAATACAAAGAATGGGAATGTCAATAAACGACGAACTCTTTGTTCGTGTCATGTAAAATTTATGCAACAATGTAAGTAAATTTTCGCCGAGAATTCAAGTGATTTATGAGAAGGGAAATTCAAAGAATTTCCTTTTCGCTGTCAATAATTAGGATCGAGATTCAGTTTGAATTACAAATTATGCAAATAATTGCTTTGAAATATTTTCGATAATGTATTGTAGAAGTCGTTGAAGAAATATTTTTACAAGTGAGAGAAAAAAATTTTGTAGCATGCTTTGATGTTCAATTTAAGGAGCAGTAGATACAAATATCTTATATTTAGAATAATAGCGTATTAATCTTAACGGCGGTTGCTCAAGGTCGGATGTATATAAGATTGTTGTTACGGCATCAGCAGAGGTCATCAATTTTGAGATCAGTAATCTTTAGACTATGGGCAGACAGTTGGAGCCAAAACCTTTTAAGTAATGCTAAAACGAGTGGCTTCGGCATTCTGTGTTGAGATCTTCGCTGCGGAAAATAACTTGACCCAGCTTGTAAATGAGCCCACACGTATACCAGACGATGATATTCATACCGCCAACACCTTGGACTTGTTTTTAACTTCTCACTCCTGATAAATACAAGGTCAATGTGCTATCCCCTCTAGGCTGGTCGGACCATTGTATCATATCAGCTAATTTCACGTACATGCACTACACATTAGAGAAAATATTCCTAAAAGAACCGTGTGGCAATACGAGAAAGAGAATTGGAGCGAACTTAAGAGCTTCTTTAGGAATTTTAGCTTATTCCTCGATAGCGACGTGGATGCCGCTGCTGATGTGACCACAGGCACCATCCTCTTTGGAATGAGATCCTTTATCCCTCATCGGATGAAGAGTATCAAACCAAGAGAAAAGGCGTCGTACGACTTGATATATATTTTTGTTGAACGTTTTATTAAATATTTATTAATTAAATTACACGCGTTTGCTTAAAACTAAGTGTGCTCAGCTTCCTAGTACAAACCTCACTGACTGCTTCATCAGGATCAATAATTTCTAATGAATAAAGCAATTTCGTTTTTAAAGTAATAATTAATTCACATTTCAACACAGCAATAAAGTATAAATTCTTAAACATAAACGATCTATTTTTTTTTATCGTAATCTACTTGCTATTGGTAAGCTTTCTACTTGCTCATCTATGTCATAACTTTCTTGTATAATTTTATTTTCTTTGTCGTTTCTACGTATACAATTGTTTTCATTGGTGTCACAATAATAATTTCTAAAATTTGAAAATCTCACTCTTTTAGCATGCGTTTTTTTAAGTTGGTTTATATGCGCTTGCATATGTCTACCATCTTCCCAATAATATACCTCACTATACTTAACTTTCTTATTACTCGAACAGGTATCCATTTAAGATAATTTTTATGTTCACATCTATGCAATTGTTTCATTTATACCAAACTCAATTACATTCTCCTTTTTTTTAGAATTTTTTTTATGTCATTTTTCTAATGTTTCTATTTTGTTTTTTTCCTCTTGGTTGATTTCGCAGTGTGGCTTAATAAGATCGATCAATGTTCTCGGTCTATAGCCAAAAAGTAAATCTGATGGTGTCTTTTGTGTTATCGTCGAAGGTGTATTTCTATAATTAATTAACGCGGAACTAAGAATTCTTTGCAAATCAGTTTTCGTTTGAAATTTCCCAATGCAAAATTTTTTTAAAATATTTTTTATAGTTTGAACGCCCCTTTCAGCTAGTCCGTTTGATTCCGGATGGTAAGGTGGACTTTTAAGACAACTTATACCATTGGCTTCGCAAAATTTTCAAAACAGACTTGAACCAAATGGGGGACCATTGTCAGAAACTAACTCTTTAGGCAATCCGTAAATTGAAAACCATATAGACAATTGTTCTATTACTGACTGTGCGTTAGTATTTTTCATGATTGCGACACCAATCCATTTTGAAAAATGATCAACTAAAATTAAAAATTCGGTTCCTTCTAGCTTAAAGAAATCGATATGTACCCTATCGTATGGAAAGAATGTTTTTGGCCAGTCTATTTTCGTTTTATCTGTAACAATTTTTTGCGTTAAGTTGCAAATTGGACAAGGTACAACGAATTCTTCTATGTCCTGATTTATTCTCGGCCACCAAAGATGACTGCGAGCCAAAATCAAGGACTTTTCTTCTAATCGTTTTTGGTATGACAATTCTTGTCCCGTAAAATAACGCTCCGTTTTCACATGACAACGAATTCCTCTGCTTAAAATAAGATTCCATCTCATCACAATACTTTTTATTTGGCCAGCCTTTCATTACATACCTTACTACATCCGTTAGAATTTTATCACTCGCAACCTCGCTTACTATCTCAGAAAACTTAATAGGTAAATCAGATAGGCAACCTTGGACGTTCAAATTAAAAATCGTATCAACTTCTTCACCCGTTGGTTCCATTGATGGTAACCGGGAAAGAGCGTCTGCTTGTCCTAGTTCTTTGCCTTTCTTATAATGAATTTCATAAGTATGCTGCCCTAAAAAAATAGCCCATCTCTGCAAACGTGCAGCTGCAACTGCTGGCGTTTGTTTATTTTGTCCGAATATTTCACGAAGGGGCTTGTGATCGCTGAGTAAAATAAATTTATGACCATATAGATAGCGGTGAAACTTTCGGACAGCATAAACGATTGCTAAAGCTGCGCGATGAAGCTATGAATACTTTTTTTCGGATTCACTTAAAATTGATGAAGCAAAGTATTGGTCGTTCTTCGCCTTCAACCAAATGCGACAGAACTGCTCCCTTACCATATGGGCTAGCATCGCATGAGACTACGATTGGCTTGTTTGCATCATAATGCACTAAGAATTGATTACTCAATAACAAGTCCTTACTTCTCTGAAATGCCAGTTGACAGTCATCTGTCCAACTAAATTTCGAATTCTTCCTTAGAAGATCGTAAAGAGGCTTAAGTTCAGTTGAGAGTCGAGATATAAACTTCCCATTATGTCATGAGGTGAAGGTGCCAACTTAATTGCGTCTGTTTTACCCTTCGTCGGCCTTATTCCCTCTTTACATATTTCATGACCCAAATATTCGACTCTTTCCTGAAAGAACTTATATTTTTCCTCATTTACTTTTACCTGGTACGATTCAAGCCTTTCTAACACCTCTTCTAGTTTTTTTTTTCACATTCATGCAAATTTTCTCCTCCAATCAGTATGTCATCTAAGTAACCGAAAACCTTTGGAATCCCATGCAAAATTTCATCCATAATAGACTGAAAAATTGCTGGTGCTGAACATAACCAAAAAGAAAGCCCCGTATACCGATATAAGCCTTTATGAGTATTTATAGTGAGATATTCCTGTGAATTTTGTGAAACTTTAACTTGCTGATATGCACCTGACAAATCAAGAACACAAACGCAAGCGCAGTTATTAAGACCGGCAAAAATTTCGTCTACTTTCGGTAGAGGGTAATGTTCGGTTTGCACAAATTTATTTACTGACACCTTGCAGTCGATGCAAATACGCAGTTTATCGTTCTTTTTTGGTACTACTACGATGATCGAGGCCCATCTACTATGTCTAACTGAAACTAAAATTCCTTTTTGGACCAACCGACTCAATTCGGATTCTACACTCTCTCGCAATCCAAAGGGCATCGTATATCGCTTGAAAAAGATAGGATTAGCATTTTCCTTAAGAACGACTTCTACCTCAAAATTCTTAATAGCACTATCTAAATCATGAGAAAACACCGAATTATATTTATTTTTGAAATAAGATATATCCTTAATACTGTTCACGCTACTGCTCTTAACAAAACGATCGCGCCAATTTGGAATAAGTTTGCTTAACCATGACACACCAAGCAAAGGTGTAAACTGTATGTTAGTGGTTTTAGCAACCACTAGCTCCGCAGTGTAATATTTTGTTTTGTGCAAATCTTTAATCACAACATCACACACACCTTCAACACAAATACTATCACCTGTGATTAGGCTTAACCTATGATCAACGCTTCTTAAACCACAATGCGAAAACAGTTTATTAAAATCGAAGTTACTAATTACCGAAGCTGAAGCTCCTGTATCAATTTTCATATCTACTAAAATATTATTAATCTCTATACTCACATGACATGCATTTTGATTACTAGAAACGTGATTTAAATTTCCCAATTGTAAATTGTCTAAATTCAAACTATTTGCTTGATAATTCCGTTGATTGGTAGATGGTCTTCCTGCTGGTAAGCGGCAGTTTCTTGCATAATGTCCATTGCGGCCACAATTAAAGCACTTGAAACTTGCGGTGTAGTTGTTGTAATTTTTGCTTAACTGTGCTACTGGTGAGCTTTTTCTATTGTCTCCTTGCTTCTGATGTTGCTTCTTGTTCTTTTTTCTTTGTGGTGTTCGGCTTCGTTGGAATTTACTGCCTTTTCGGTATTCGTTTCCAATGTGATGAATTAAATTTGGGTGAATTAATTGCATGTTGTTTTTGGTTAATTCCAGAGCCTTCGCCACTTGACAATCTTTTTCGAAACTCAAAGTTGCCTCATTTAGTAATTTTTGCTGGAGTAACTCGTCTTTTATACCAACAACAAATTGGTCTCTTAATGACTCATCAAGAAAAGCTTTGAAGTCACATTTTTCTGCCAAATTTTTTAATTCGACAATATAATCTCCTACTGCTTCATGATATTTTTGAAACCTTTTATGAAACTGAAATCTCTCCGCTGTGATGTTTATCGTTGGCTTAAAATGCGATTTCAAAATTTTCACAAACTCTTTATAACCTTTTGAGTGAGGCTCATCAGGTGCAATTAATGACTTTAG
The DNA here is from genome assembly GCA_963966105.1 of Volucella zonaria. Taxonomy (NCBI): domain Eukaryota; kingdom Metazoa; phylum Arthropoda; class Insecta; order Diptera; family Syrphidae; genus Volucella; species Volucella zonaria. The sequence continues at coordinate 174,778,402 of OZ014531.1, read as the reverse complement.
GATTTTATATGTATCCGGTCCCACAAGTGTAATAAGATAAGACCCATGTAGCTTATCTTCTGCAATTTTGTTGTCTAGCCTTTCCGTATAGCTGTCGAAGTCATTACCGGGTATGAAGAATTCAATTGTCCCAGAAAAATGTGCCATAGTGTGATCGTCTACGTGTTTTTTTTTCTTCTGAGTCGCTTGCTAGGGTATCTTCAAATTGATCTGAGCCACTACTCTCCTGATCAGATTTAATAAAATCACTTAACTGATCCACTTTTAAACTTTAAGTTTTTTTTTTTCTCGTCGTCAAATGATATATATTTTTGTTGAATGTTTTATTAAATATTTATTAATTAAATTACAAGCGTTTGCTTAAAACTAAGTGTGCTCAGCTTCCTAGTACAAACCTCACTGACTGCTTAATCAGGGATCGCAAAATCTGTACCTTTAATGTTTTACTTAAGAGAGTAAATACTAGAGAGCGAATGGAGCACCTACATATGCACATACTATAACATATCACGACTCAAGCTGTAAAGAGGATGTCAGGGATAGAGGTCGGTCCTACAAGACCAAGTCGACAGCGGAAAACAGAAAAAAAGTTCAAACGAACCAGAAATGTCTTTCTTAAGCGTGTAAAAATCCAATAGGACCAAAAACTTAAGCAAAAAGTACTACAATGTCCCAAAAGTAGTAAAAATTATTGGTCGTTGGTCAAAAATATTAGAAATTCCGCCTCATCTTTCATCCCAGCGCTCATTTATAATGACATTCCAGCTGTCTACTCTTTGGCCATAGCCAATCTGCTTGCTGCACACTTTGCGGCCAGTTCAACACTACCAGATTGTGCTTTGTCCCCGCCTACACTTGAGTGCGTCGAATTTTCAATGGAACATATCCACTTTCGAACTAGTGTAGTAGCATGAGTTCTTAAGGATCTTAAAATTCACAAATCCGCTGGTCCAGGTGGTATATCTCCCCTTCTTCTGAAGAAGTGTTCTTCCACGCCAGCAAAACCACTTTTTCATCAATCCTACTTTTTAGGACACTTTCCGAGCAGATGGAAAATAGGATTTTTCCAGCCCGTCTCTAAAAACGGCGAATCTTCTTCTCGCTCCTCCTACGGACCCATTGCACTTACTATCCAAGGTCATGGAAACGCTGACAAACCCTTCAGCTCATGAAATATCTCGAAACACGAAAACTTCTCAACGACCAGCAGTATGGTTTTCCCAGCAATAGGTACACTGGTGATTAGATGGCATGTCTCACTGAAAAGTTGAACCAAAGCCATGTTCGCTTCTCTGGCTAAAGCAAGATAGTTGCACTTGATATTTCCAAGGTATTTGACAGAGTTTGGCGTCAGGATCTTTTGTCGAAAATGCGTGCTTTTGTGATCGACGACTCTCTTCTTCATTGGATTAGAAATTACCTTTCGGAACGTTCAATTCAGGTTGTCTTGGATGGTTTCAAGTCTGATATTCACAAAATAAATGTTGGTGTGCCCCAGGGCTCCGTTTTGTCTCAGACACTCTTTTTAATTTTCATCAACGATCTCTTGTCTGCTACTTCTAATCTAATATATTCCGTTGCTAACGACAGCACTCTCTGCTTTTGATATTCGTTCCCGGACTCTTCGGCTATTGGACGGGACGGCAGCATAGGGTAGGTAGGGTAGGTAGGAGTAGCTGTTGGAAAGACCAACGTACTTAGGCCTATTGGCCCATTGTGATGCCACGTGGATCTACGATCCTCTTACTAATGGAACCAGTCAGAGCTTACGATGAAGCAAGTCCATAATTTTTAGATCGCTTAGGTCATTTTGGAATAGAGCTCCTAAGTGAAAATTTTCTTCTCTTGGAGAGAACTGGACATGTCCATGCAGCTTCTATAGAAATCATTTGTAAAAGCGCCAAGCCGTCTTGCGTGATTGCTTATGAGGCAATGTCCAGTGATGACACCTATGATGACGCTGAGGTGCCTCTTATTTAGAAGGATCAGACTCTTAGAGCTATTCGGATCTAGCTTGGGTCAGATCTATTTAGTCGCTAGACATGTTGGTCCAACAGTCCACCTAAGGTCTGTTCTTTTATTAACATCCAGCTTTAGTAATAGTTTTCTCATTATGATTGGTATACCGATGCTACCTTTTTTCGGTAGTATAGATAGAGTGGTCCAGTTCCCTGGAAAGTCTCTGTGGCCCGGCACCCAGCAAAGCTGACGGTTGAACTGGCTTGCCATGTCTATAAGAGATGATCGGCATTCAAGGGCGGTTTTAGAATTTAGTGAGACTGAGTCCAGGGACTTGGCTATCCGAAAAGATGCGGATATCCTTTGCAGATATCACGTTTTTCTTCAGACAGACAGAGCTACAGTGATTTAGAAGACGGAAAGAGAGGCTTAGCTGAGAAAACACCGCCACCAACTCCACTATAGGTTTTAGATCCATCTGTGTAGAAATGGATTCACTTGCCCTCCATGCAAGCATCTTCCTTCCAGAAAGATCTAGAGGAGAAGCTTCCATGGAAGTCTTTATCAAGCCAAAGTTCAGGTATGGTGTAGTCGATCTTATCTGTGAGTATTACTAATGTATTAAGAATGCTGGCGTGGCCAAATGAATTATTTGTCCACTGTTTATTCGCTTTAAGGCGAATAGTTGCCTGCTGAAAATATTGTCAAATGAAACAGAATGTCTAATGCCACAGAGGAAGTAGATCGTAAGGCTCCGCTTATGCATAGACATGCTGTTCTTTGGACCCTGCTTAGTTTACTGCAGTTGACTGCATTGTCTAAGGCCATCCACCAGACGACAAACTCGTAAATGAATATCGGTCTCATGACCGAGATGTATAGCCATGTGGGGTTGAAAGCCGCATTTATTCCAAAGAGTTTTTTTGCAAGAGAATAAAGCTACTGTAGCTTGAATGTTAGGTTTCCAGTTTAGTTTCCTGTCCAAAATGAGACCCAAATATTTTGCTGTATCGGAAAAGACTAAACTGCTACCATTTATTGCGGGAGGGTCAATAATTGGAATATTGTATTTCCTGGAAAGGAGGACAAGATCAGTTTTATGGGTGCTTACTCCCAATCCACAGCGATCTGTCCAACGGGTTAATCTGTTGAGATTTAATTGAAGGGCAGCGTATGTTAAGCTCATTTAATTCCGATATTAACAGGATAACCTCAGCCCTTATCCATGAATGGCACTTACATCGTCGAAACTGAAAAACTTTCCACTCTCGGTATGTATGTGGCAACATATGTTGGAATGAATACATTTTCGTTATCGTCAAAAATGCTGCGAAATGTCTAGGTTTCCTCAAGCGATGTAGGAAATATTTCACCCTCGTTAATCTGGCCTCAAAATAAATGGAGTAAAGCGCCGATATCTGATCAGGTGGTCCTAAAACATCTCTGCACCTGCTGTATAGGATTCAAAACTGTGTCATAAAACTCATAGGTGATACTAATATTAGTCAGGCAATTGACACCCTCGAACACCGACGTAATATCTCCTGTCTCACCATACACCACCGCAGAAACAAAAACATGGCAAGAATTATCAATAAAAAAATTTAAAGAACTCCATATTGACGCCAAACGCGAATTGCCAAAAAAAAGTTCCCTATGGTTAAACAAGTATTGTAAATAATTATCTGCAACAAGTAGACAATACCAGCTGTACAAATGAAATGTAAGCAGATCCGTATGGTTGTCAGTTATAAAATTGAATCAATCCAAAAGAGACAAGTGGTATACTTAAACAACAAATCCATTTAACGATTGCCATTGATCATAGAGAAAACAACTCCCTGGATTTAGTATAACACATGTACAGAGTTAATCCCATATAAAACCTATCGCATTAATGAAATGTCTTTTATTTAGTTTCGAACGTCAGGTAATCAATTCATTAACTCTGTACATCGTTAATACATTTTAGTGATTTGTAGATATGCAATTGACCCTATAATTGCAATCCACTTGACGAGCTCATTTATAAGGAACAGACTCTTTTAAAAAAAAGTGACAACACTTGCAGGAATCAATTAACCTAATTACACTACTCAATTGTAATGTATCTACGTCGATAGGTAGACTAAAACGCTGCAAAAGTTAATAAAGTGTGAACTGAAATAATTTCATAAAATTTGGCGCCCAATGGAAGGCCCACTACAAAACCTTTTTGAGTATTCAGAGCTGTACTCTCTGAGGTAGGGATATTTCATCAAAATGCATGTCTTCATCTATTCACGAGTTTACTCATTGTTTTCTTTATCCTGTGTCCTCAAAATAACAAGAGTAAAACAAATTTCCGAGGAACTCATCAATCTGATGAATACCGAAACAAATCCGTCAGATATTCAATGACAAAATAGAATATGAGTGCTCGTAATCATCTGCTCGTATGTCTGACCTGTGACTACATTCTGAGAGCTTAACCAACATCAGGGAATTAATTACTGATTTTCGCATCTATCTTGTGTTGTCAGCGAAAATCCTCTCGCTCTTAATCCCACGTTCAAGAGCTAAGCCCTATTCTATATACCTATAGATACACCATACACAGATAAGGATAGTATACTATATACTAACCTGTGACATTCGCTTGCCATTTTCCATCACACTCTCCAGGTAGTCCACTTCCTCGTCATCGCTACTGATACGATTAGACAGCAGTTGGCCGTCTCCTATCCGTGCAACAGGTATCGTACTATCTGCTTTGCTTGGTTCAATAGCTAATAACGCATTCTCGTGATGCGTTACAGCCTGGATATGGTTTGGCATCGAGTTTCGATGGCCTAAGCTGGCAGGAGTTTTACTATCATCTGCCATCTTACCATAACCGGTAATGGTAGTGTTGTTTGTTGTGGTGGTATTCTCAGTCGACATGGGACCAAAGAAACTACTGTCCTCCTCATCCTGACTCGACGAGGTCGACGGTGGAGCAGCGAATGCTGACTGTGTCGTCACATGATGATGCGACGCATACGGGTTAGAATGATGGAACATTTGATTGCCGTATGCGGGATACTGTTGGTATTGGTTGCATAATCCAGAGCCAGCATTTGTTCCAGTTAGACGGGTGGTCCGATACATAGGACGGGTGAGACTGAAATTAAAATACCATCAGCAAGGTGTTCTTGTTTAACAGTGTTAGAAAAGGAGAGTGATATAGAAATTGAGTTAACTTACTTGTACCCATACTTTGGCGACGATTCACTTTCAGTGCGACGCCTCGAAGATAACATTGAATTTGCCCGATCTCCTCGGGCAGCTGCCATCATGTACGTCCACATGGCGAATCATGACATTCACAGAGGGCGCCCTGAACAGAATGCAGAAAGGACTGTTTCTGATTGTAATCGTATGCGTGAGTTTTCGTATCTTTTCCTTTTATTTTGAATTGATTTTATCGTTTATGTCTTTTTTTCTATTTCTAATCCGCTCCGACAGAATCGACAATCAAGTGACAACTGCTCAGCGTGTCGTGTTGCTTTCAATATGCGGCCTCTACAAGTTTCATTATCTAAACCTTGTTCACGTGATGTTGTTGCTGTTCTGCCCTAGTATCTATCTCTCTATCTTTTCCAATTTTATTAGTTTGGACGTTACCTTTTCTTTTTTGTACCGTCCTGATAAGGGATGAACGCCAATTAATGCAAATCAGTTGATTTCGATGACTGGTTTGGTGTAGGGGTTCGCTCCTGCCTGGGTAAGAAAGAAAAAAAAATGAGGGAAAAATTTAATTAAAAGTCACATACAGACGACGTATACAGACACATATTTAGATATGCCCACATGAAAGAATGTGATGTTCAACTACACGTGTAAATATGATGAAATGTTACAAGTTCATGTGGGTTTTTAAGCAAAATTCAATTTTAGGAATTTAATGAATACGGGTTGTCACAAATGTAGATGCTCATCAGAGCGGAACCGGGCTTATAAGGCTGACTGGATATTCAAATAGTAGCAAGAGTAAGTTCGTAGAATGTTTAAAATTAAATAGAAAAAAAAGTATATAGCGTTCAACAGTTCAAGGGTAGCCAATCGATGGATTAAGTGGGAAATAGCTGCAGATTATCGGTGTTAGTGTCTGGATAACATGAGAGAAGTCTTGTATTCAAAATCGTTTCCTTCTGTCGGAAGTAAGATGGCCTTTTCTGCTTCAGATATAAGATTTCTTAGAATTATTATTATTATTCATTCACCTCAGCAGATGAATACCATGACAACGTCGTCGTATATCTTGTAGAACTCGTGATTCTATTCAATGCGGATTCAAAGGGATATCCTTTTGAATTTCTCCATCGTTTTCC